>OX424575.1:38890054-39617554 GCA_949152435.1 Gastracanthus pulcherrimus
AGCAGGTTCTATCGTTAATGACTCCTGAGATTATAATTTATTTGCCTAATGCAAAACCAGTTATTTTGGGTATCCTATTTAAACATTTTATGTGCAATTTTATATCAGAGTGTACAATCATTTAACGTGTGTATGGATTTTATTGTGTTTAGCCTAGCCTTCTCTGAAATTGGACCATAGTTGTGGCACAATTGTGGTAGGGGTTGATGTATTTTAAAAGCAATAAATCTTAAAAATTTATGCTGCATTTTTTCAAGTAATTTCATATCATTAAGCAAGTATGGTGTCCTAATTTGACAACAGTAGAGAAGGTTAGGCATCACGTTATTTATAGAATTTTACGCATGTACTTATAAATAATTAGCTTTCTCTTATTACAGATACATTATTTTTAAATTTTCTATAGTTAACTTTGTAGAGAAATATTTAAGGGAAAAATTAGCCCCGAAACATTAAAATTGGTTAAGAAATAAAGAAAAATTGGGGTTTAACTAAATTTTTTAAATTTACAATATTTAAACTTGGGAAGTCACGATTTTTTTGGAACAATTTTTTTCATGTAGATTTTGACTATTATTAAGTACATATCATTAGTTTTATCATAGGACCTTTATAGATAAATTACTAAAATTATTCGTTAATATGTCATGAATGTTAAAATGATTATGAGCGTTTAAATTTTCCAAAATGTTCTTACCGTACTAATTGTTGTTAATGGTCCAGTTATTTTATTAATTTTTGAACATAAAAAGAACTAAATTTCTCATACAAGTCTTTGAATAATCAAATTAATATTAAGCAATAACAAGTTGACACTAATTGTAACTCCGTAAGCAAAGTCCATAAAACATACCTACAATTATAACAAGTTTAACCCTTATGACATCGAATAAAGCTGACAAACAACAGATATAAGTATTAGTCATTTCAAACGCATGGAAATAGTAACAGCATATATTGAAACATACTTTTTTTAGAATATCCAAAGTGGTAATACTTTTATAGATTTTTCTGCAACATAGAAGAAATTGCGAACCATGAGCATCCTCACTTACATATTAAAATAAAAAGCTTTTTATACCTTATGAGCTACTAAAGCTACTAAATTGAAAATAAAAATGTTAATAAATATAGAATTAGAGTTAAAAAAGAAAGAACCTAAAACTACATTGATCACGGAATGAATACTTGATTACGGATTAAAACTTTAAAATCTCATGGCCTCGACCCTCACATTTGTCAGAATCGATAAAAGCTATTCTCACCCTCTCTCTATTTAAAAACAAACGTTCAACTCTCAAAATCCACAAACGACGATAAATTCCAGATCCTGTTAACGGCCCTGCTGTCTCTGTCAGCGGCGAGCCCCATCAACGTGCCGCACTTCCGCGGCCCCATCTACGTCCCCTTCTTCCACCAGCATCAGTTTTACCAGCCGCAGCAGCAGCAGCAGCAGCAGCTGTCCCAAGACCAGGCGGTCGAGCGCTCCGACCAGAGCCTGCACCACCAGCAGAGCTTCAGCTCCGACTACAGCAGCAGTCCCAGCGACTACGTCGAGTCCCACGACAACGGCCATGCCCAAAATGCCATAGCCCACGAGGAGGAGGGCTTGTCCCAGGCGGGCGGCAACGGCAACCACGACTTCGCCGAGCAGCACCAGCAGCACGATTACTCGGCTTTTACCGATTTCAACCACGGGGGTGGTGGTGGCGGCTCGCACGATGGCGGAGACGATAATTCCGATGGCCGGCACGACGCAGGATTCGAACCGCAGCACTACCATCAGCAGCAGCAGCCGCACTACGTACACAGCGTGCCCGTGTCCGAGCACGTCGAGGTGACAAGGCCAGTCGCTGTGCCCGTTTACAAGGAAATCGGTAATTCAAAGGGGGTGGAGGGGGAGGAGGCAAGGGGTCTCTTGTATTGAGGCTACAGGCAGCCTGGCAGGCTTTGCCGAGGGATTCGGCTTTCCGACGGGGAAGTGGGTCGTGCGTCGATTTGCTAATTCGACGATAAAAGGGGTTGGGGGTTGGGGTGGGGCTATTGATTGGTACGTAGAGGCTGATTGCTGGGCTCCCGACTATGGACAAGAACTTCGCGTGGAAATGTCTTTTAGAGGGGGGGGGGGCTTGTTGAAAGGGATTGTCGATTGGAGAAGGTGTAGGGCGATGATTAATTAATTGCGAGAACGATTGAAGTGGTACTTGTTGAGGTTTTGAATAGCGGTATTGTCCATCAATTTTGTTATGATTGAACAAAGATAAGGGTGTAATTGAACTTGAATATTATAATATTGGACACACTGTTGCTTCCTGATGATTTTTGGCTATATTCAGTCTTTTCAAATAAGTCATTCCTTTTAAATCATGAGAAAAAAATAATTTAAAGAATACGCATTACAATAGACTGTTCAGATAAAACATGCATTAATTTTATTTATTTAATTAATTTATAAAAAAAATAATTGTAATTATTTCATTAATTTATGAAAATATTAATTTCAATTATTTAATTAATATTTTTATTAAAATCAACCTTTTCTTGGTGATTGTTATTTTAAATTCTTAAAAGAAAAATCAATTCAACTATTAAAATTTGTTTTTTATAAGACAATTTAATAACTCGGTGGTAAATTTTTTAAAAAAATTTTTTGTGTGAATATTATACATTGGTACTAAATCAGTCTCAATTAGATTTTTAATATTTTATATAAATCTTGTCCTACATGTTTCACTTGTCTTAAAATTTGTCATAGTTGAGTTTCATTTATTTATTTGCTTTTTTTAATTGATTTATATCTTTTAGAGTTTAGATTATACCTAAATACATACTACAAATAATTTATTTTAACACATCTATTTATAGGTGCTGAACCACCTTAATTTTTTGAAAATCAAAGTTAAGATTTTCAAATTATTTTAATGTATAAAGCAATAGCTTTTTGATACAGTGTGTGTAAAATTGCACTTTACGCATTTCATAATTTCTTAAAGTTGCAATTTTACACCCACTGCATCAAAAAATAATGTTCGCAACACAGGAGTAAAATTTTTTACCCTTGTATGATGCTGAATCAGTCGGGCCGGATCCTCCAACCCGTGTGCACAGCGATCACACGCAGGTGTAAAACTTTAAGCCCTTGTTACGAAAACTACTATTTCATAATTTTTGATCATAGAAATGTATTTCACTGGTATTAATAATCCAAATTCAGGTTCGTTTCAACAAACTTTGCTGAAATATGAAATTGAAAGAGAAACTAATTTTCCAACAAATTTAAGGTGGTACACTGCTCTCGACTGAGTAAATCCAAGCTTCTTTAATCGTTACATCAAACATGAACGATCCATTGATTTTTAGGCATCCCAGTGCCGCATCCGGTGAAGATCAACGTGCCGCACCCGGTGGCAGTGGGCGTGCCCCAGCCCTATCCAGTGGCGGTGCCCGTCTCCCACCCGGTGCCCATCCAAATCATCAAGACGGTCGCCGTACCCGTCGAGAAGAAGGTGCCCTACCCGGTGGAGAAGCACATACCCGTGGCGGTGGAGAAGCCCGTGCCCTACACGATCGAGAAGCACATCCCCGTGCCCGTCTACAAGCCCTATCCCATCAAGATCCCCGTGTACAAGACCATCTACCATCACGCCAAGAGTCACGGAGGAGGCGGTCACAGCCACGGTCACGGTCATGGATATGGATATAGCCACGGTCACGGTCACGGTCACGGTCATGGATACTAATGGAATCGTGACGTAGAGAAGACGACGCGCGGCTCTAAACGATCCAGGAATCAATCGTTCGACTTTCGTGTGCGAGAGCTTGGAGACCATTTTAGTTGGGTAGACTGTTTTGAGGAAGAAAAGATTCCATTGTAGGAGATTGCTTTTTCGGGTAGCTGTGAAACTGCATTTTTATGGAATTTTAAAGTTTGCGATACCAAGGAGAAAGCTTTCTTGGTTGTCGTATTCAATTATTTAACTGGATCTCTGCTTTTTTATAAAAATTGTTTTTAATTGTTTCATGGAATTCGGGAAACAATGTAGATTGGATTGCTAGTCTTTATCAATTAACTTTTATCTTTTATTTATTTTATCAGAACATAGTTGATTGAAGTAAAGTAATAATATAGTATCAAAAATTACACATTAACAAATTAATTGTGACTGTGACCATTTACATTTATGAAAATAATCAAATCAAAAAGGCTAAATTAAAGCGTAGCCCATCCAACTAAGAAATTCTCTGAGCAAGCGATAATCACAAAACTTAAGTATAGCTTATTTGCGACTATTATATCATTCGTCGAATCTTCTACACAAACTTGTAAGACTTCAAAATGTTGTTCCACTAATCGACTAATGTAATAATTAATGAACAATTCGTTGACTGGTGGTCAACGAATCACACGTTAATCTTCAACGAACAGTATTATAATGCGAACGGTGCAGAAAATGTGAAAAGGCATATGATGATTGTAATCTCGTGTGCGCAAGAAAAAAAGTTTTATGAAATGTACATTATATACGTATATAGCCAATGCCTCTCGGGAATTCGAGGGGAGAGTTTTCGTGCACAAAACCTGAGGGAGTTCAAGCGCAGCGGACAGCCAGAGAAAGTGTTCGAGCCGGGATACAGAAGAAGTCATGACTCCTCGGGTTTCGCGCGTGCATCGCTGTTGTTCGATTCGGGCGCAGCTCCATTTTTTATGATAAGTCTTACTTGTAAATATACGAGCGCCAATGCGCTTATTGTAGTCACTTCATTAAGCCTTGTCTGTTGTTATTTTTTGTATTGAGATATGTTTTTGCAATAAAAGAACGAGAGAAAATGTACGTCTAAGAATTCTTTATGCTCCTGTTCACAGTGAAAGTAGAGTGTACTTATGGATATAATTATTCCATGCTTGAAATGATTGAAATGGAATTTGGATGAAGAAACAATTGAGATGACAAAAATGGCATTTTATGCAAATTCATTTTATGTAAAAACTTTAACCATGGTCTACTTTAACGTAATTCATTTAAGTAAAAATTTTAATCAAATTATTTTGACAATATTTGTTAGATATTATCACGTATTCTTTTAAATAAGACACTTAAACAGAATAATAAGTATTAGTTAATGAATATAAATATAAAAATTGAAAAAGTACAATCATAGCTGATTTGTCAACAAAAATTGTATAGTGGAGTGATATCATATAACTAAAGGGAAAGATATGATTTACTACATCACATTACACATACACTTTTATTCTATGATATTGATATGTTATCGTTCGTATAACATATATTAGATTTTAATTTGAATAGCAGTGAGTAGGGATAATAATCACCCTTTTTAAAGTTTATTTTTATTGGAAATATAAATCTATCAGCAAAAAATCATAAGTTAGTTTTTAAAGTACAGTAGAAAACACTGATATTGTCTGAACCTCATGGCATTGATACTTGGCCAGGTCCGACTTTGGGCCGGGCCCCAAACGCAAAAGTTTTGTGCTAAATTCTGCGTACATTATTTTATTATAGAAACTTGATTACTGATATAAATTGTAAGGGGGGTGTAGGAAGTGTGGCCACCTTAAGGAACTTTCGATTCCTAGTAGATATATATCATGTTTTGGGGCTTCGGAAACTATTGAGACATGTTTTTTGAACCTTTAACTCTAATACCACATGAATTATTTGCAAATAAATGTACTCTCGGAATTTTAATTAAAGAAATTCTAAGTAGTTAAAAATTAACCACTTTACCAAAACCATTAGAAAAGTGGCCATCTATCAGTTCTTATGGTAAAGTCTTATAGTAAGTGCTTCAAAAAGTCCAGACTAGCCTATCAGATACTTCCTTTCTGTGTTACTTAACTACATGGTACCGTATAGCGTAGGCCTAAGTGTCGATATTTTGGAATTAGTATGTCTAGAAATTTTGCAATGCATTCGTATAGCAATTTTCGTATCGAAAATAGACTCTACGGCAAAAACTTGTACATTAATCTTAAAGTACGTAAAAAAGCTTCATCTGTATGTACCGTATAATTTTTTTCGCTTTTATCGCGCTGACAAAAGTTGTTTCTTTACATGCATGTACTGTTAAGAAATTAGAGTTTTTATACTCCTCTCAAAATCTATTGTCACAGTACATATACTGTAGGAGTTGCGGCGCTTCAGAATGTCGCATACAGCGAGATCTCGTGTAGGTGGACATATTACCTGCACCCACCTTATTTATACGAAGTTTCAGATAAATAGGTTAACACCAAAAATTGAACAAAAAGCTTTAAAAAGATAGTATTGTCTAATTTTATAAAGGCCTTTATAAATAGTTTTATAAAATCTACTATGTTAATTCGTTATTTAATTATTATTGTTGGATTTTGGACGGTGTATGATGTTATGAAAGGTTGAGTAATTCAGATTTACTATTAACAACTTTATTAACTAACCAGACCGTGACGGTCTCTCAGTTCGACTACCATCATCTACAGCTAAACTCTGTCTCCCCCGACGGCTAGACTCGAATTGCCCTTTCGGCCACGCTCTCTCTCTCTCTCTCTCTCTCTCTCTCTCTCTCTCTCTATCGCTCTCTCTCTCTCTCTCTCTCACATACACATACTCTCGTACGCTTCCCTTAACCTAAGCCATTCGTACGTATGAAGGACTAGGGATAGCCTAGGCTCCCCCAGCCCCACCCTTTCTCTCTCTCTCTCACATATACAGACAGTATACCCTCACATATGCATATCCCACTCTCACATTATTATGCAAGGCTGTTACGTATAAAAAGTTGCTTTTCCAGTTTAACTTATTTTAAAAATTTTCCACCATGTTTCCAAAGTATTGCAGATTAAAAAAAATTACATTTTCGTGCATCACAAAAGAAGGAAAATAGCTTATAAAAAATATCGTGTCGGGGAACATAGATAATTTTATGCTCTTTTAAGTGCATTTACACTGAAGCTATCATATTATTTCTAACAAACTCAAATAATTTACCTCATAGATTTCAGAATAACGTAAAATTGAAAAATCGTTATGAAACAAAAATGAGTCAATAAATGAGCGCCAGTTGGCAAAAAATGACCGCGCCTTTGTCAAGATATAAGCGATGATAAAAATGTTTGAAAAAATCATAGCCTCAAACATCTTGAAAAATAAAAGTCCTCATGATCTGAGAAAAGATCTTAGCCAAGAGACAGTTAAAAGCTACCTTTCTGGAAATTTTCAAATGATTTTTTTCTCGGCATCAAAAAAATAAAATGGCTCAAAAAGTTTACTGAATATTGCACTCCATGTTACTCATCATCTCAATTTTTTTCAATACATTTCGATGATTGATGATGATCTAAAAGAATTAGCCCTGAATCATTAAATTTAACCGTGGATTACTCGAGATATAGAGCGACACACACACACACACACACACACACACACACACACACACACACACACACACACACACACACACATATACAGCGGACATTTTTTGCGAGTAGCTTATTCGAACTTCGAAAGATATATAGTATATTATCACGTTACAAAATTGCGAAACAAATTTTTTTACTAAAACAATGCTCATTTTGGGAAAGAAAATTAGGAGGTTTAGATGGCAATAAGTATTGGGCATCAAGGTTGTTGAATATGATAAATTTGAATATAACAGCTCAATTTTTGAAAAATATATCTCACATTTTATAAATTTCTATTCATAATCAGAAACCTCAAAATTCCTTTGATATTAATTTTAATTTGAAACTTTTATTTATCGTTAAAAATCGATTTGCTTTATTAAATTTGTCAATTTATGTTTTGGGGTTCTTAGTTCAAGACTCGTATTTAACAACAACAAAAGCTTCTCGATAAACGTTTTTATCGTAATTTCATTAGCTATTTAAAAAATGTGTCTATTATATTAATACTGGACATTCATTTTAAATTTAATGATTCTGAGATAAGATGTATGTATTCAGCGATTTCAAAAATACTTGAGAGTAGTACTAAGCAATATGCATTAAATCAAATCTTATTAAAAGTCCCCCGTTATAAAATAATAATTAAAGACTTTATTCTGAATATCTCATTTATTTACATTCTTCTTTACTAAATTTTTTCTGTAAGATTAAATAGATATCTTTATATTTTCATACAAACTTTTGTAACATACATTCCGTAAGTAAAGATCTAACACGCACTACAGTCAATGCCCTCTTGCGCGGTTCTGAAAATAAGCATTCGCATACATACATCCAAGCATCTGAGAAAAACGTTCACGTGCATCGAGCTGTTGGTTTTCGTGCGGTGAGCGGATTATTTGCTAATTGTGCATGACGGATAAGCGCGCATAAACCGCTGCTCTGCGTACTCCTAGTAGTGGGAGAGAGTGAGGGGCAGCCGGGTCCGCGAGCACATAATTACAATATATATGTGCGACTTTCGCCACGATTTTCGATATAAGTAGTTCGGAAATCACCGTAGAAAGTGGAGATTAGCAAGATTAGATAAAAGTGTAATTATATCATGAAGAGGTTTATATCGGTCAAGAGTGCCGATCGTTCGTGGGTTAATCGAGGGTATAAGAGCTGCTAAAGTACCGGAGAAACGCGTTGATTGAGCGCTCGCGCGTGCGTGCGAACTGTTTCTTTTGATCGTTTAAAGGTTCCGAAATGGTTTCCATTAAAATGGTTCATTGCCTCTGCACGCCTATGAGGCTTGGCATTATTAAAAACCCCTACGAGGAAGTTGCGAGTACAATTTTGCTTTTAAATTTTCTTTACAGTATATCATGCACAGTGGATATTTTCGTAAATATTTTCAAATAATTAAAATAAGTTTGTCTGTTTAAGGAAGCATTTAAGGTAGGACTATTCTGAAAGGACTAACTTTTAGCCTATGTAGGACGATATCAATAAATTATTTTCTGAGATACTGAGGAAGATTAATTTTTTTTACACAAAAATGCTCTCAAAATTGTGAGTCACTTCCTCGTTTGGCTAAAAAAGGAGCTGTTGATTAGATTCGAAAAATGATCTTCTATACATCCTTAAAACAAACAAATTTTCAATTGACTTATGAGAATGCTTAAAATATCACGTTTTATGATAATGACTGATGGATAATGTGGATGAAATAATGGATAAAAAAGAAAAAATTTGAAATGTTATCAACAGTTTATATTATATATATATATATATATATATATATATATATATATATATATATATATATATATATATATATATATATATATATATATATATATATATATACAAAGGTATATTTTTTGAAAGTTTCAAAAAGATTTATGTAAATTTCATGCACAATCCACTTTTTAAAGTTATGAAAATTAGTTTCGAAAAAAGAGAAGATAAAAATCTTAATTTTGTTCATAGTTATAAAAAGGTGTTCTCCTTGTAATACAATTTCATACCGGTGAAACCACGATCCGATAGATAAAGTGAAGAATTAGAAATAATAGAGCTTTGAAGCAATTTTATTATTGTTTCATTTTCAAAGCCCTAGTCTCTGAATAATTGGTCTCTACGCTTGCGCAGTATCGATAAAATGCTGAATAAATGCTGCGATTCCCCGTATTTTCCAGTAATGGGGGTGGGGGATTAGTACCACCTTAAGCTTGCAGAATAAAGACTGCTGTTACTCCATATTTGCACTTCGTTTATCGAATGTAAATATGGAGTAACAAATGTTATTAAAACGCTACCAACACAGGGTTGTTTAATTATGAGAGTGGCTAACATCTCATAATATTTTGTACACTTAAAAACTAGAAATACATTCGGATACCTATATTTATATTAAATAAATAAACCGTTTCAGGAATAATCGGAAAAGGTTAAAATCATAAGCTATATAATAACGGAAGCTTTAGAAAATTCGTCTTAAATTTCAACAACTATCTAATGATTTTAATAAAATCAATTGAAAGTCATTCTCACATTAAAAATGATTCGTGCGTGCATATTTCAAACTATTATCTTCGTTTCTAAATTTTCATTTAATTAGCACAGTTATCCTATAAGTAAAAGAAAAGCAAAACGTTATAATTGTTCAATATAAGTGTTATTAGATACGGTAGCTAATGGATTATGTTCTTTTAGAAAACAAGTCAAATGCAGCTCTGTATAAAGTCGACTGAAGTAATTAGAACGTGATTAATTGGATTTGTCAGATTCAATTTCAACGAATAACAGCTAATGCAAAAATGGTGCAAAATAAACCAGTAGAACCAGATGGTTATGATGCTTTTGAGATGTGTTATTGCTTTTGCGCTATGCAGATTATATATCTGTTTAAAATATACAATATATTTTTAATGTACTTTGACTATAAGATACATAAATGAGGTACGTAATCATAATAAAACCTTTGATTTGTATACTAAGAGAAAAAACTAATAACGCGAAGTGATTAACACCATTAACATTTCTAAATGTTTTCTGGAAAGTTTAATCGAGTAATCTTTGGAAATTGAACCTCTTTATTTGGCCGTATAAATTATATACCTTTCTCGGAATAGCATTGCTCAGAACGTGCTTCAAGTAACCCAAACCGAGATTACGCAAGTGCAGAATAATAGTAAAATGCAAGTTTACTGCACTATCAAGTGATAGAGTGGGGCTCTTTCCCCGCCATGCAATGAGATATAAAAGCAGAATTATCGAAAATTGCTCTAGTCATCTGAGTGCCTTATTCGCGTGAACTTATACATAAATATGATCTATTTCGTACGTAAACAAATAATTCTTACATAGATTAATACATACTATACTAAGATACATTAAATTTTGTTATTTTAAGGATTTCTTCACAATAATTTATAGTTCTAATATAAATGCTAAAGTGACAGATTTTAATAAAAATCACATATTAAGTTCCTTTATTTTTATTTTCTATACTGATTGGTGTACCATAAACATTTGGGGATATTACAATAAAAGTGAAATATATAAGGCTTAAGTTACACAGTGATATCAAGATTCTGTTAATGATATAATATTTTTAATATGATATGATACGTATTAAGTAATTGAATGGAAAATGCTTTCAAAATTATAGTAGTAGTAATCCATTGTAGTTATTTTAATAAAAAAAATCATACAATATCTATGTATAATAGATGATGATTAAATTTCATTTCTTGCATGCAGTGTTAAGTTGTACATGACTGTTCTATTTATTTTTCATCCATTACTACGGAAAAATATCTTAAATTTCTTCTACAGTTTTTAATTGCAGGTTTAATTAAAATTTGCCAAGCATCGGAATGGAATTTAGGAAGTGGTCATGGTGGAGGTCATAGTTTTGGTGAAATTTCTTTGGATCACATTCCAATAAGCCATGGTAATGGTCTATCTTTCGGAGAGATTATGATCAATCATAATTCAAAATACCCTTCAAGCAATTGGGACTATAGTGGTTCGCGAAAATTAACATTCATGCGAACATGATTGATAATCTCATTTATTTGATTTGAATAAAGATATTAAAATAAAACTCATGTATTAAAAATACAAAGGTTTCCCTGTACAGAAACAAAACTAAATACATCTATGTTTTTCAATTTAATGTTTATGCATCAATAAATATCTGAAGAATATTTGTTTAATACCTTTATAAGACTTTTTTTAAATATTGATTTATTTTCCTCGGATTTGTTTTCTTAAGCACATAAGAGATGAGATTGTCAATTTTTTTATTATGATGTTATTCAATAATATTATTATAATATTATAGATTCACATAGTTGGAATCAAATTAGTGACTCATCAGATGATAAGAAACTTATGTCGGGCCTTGAAGCTTGGCTACAAGATGTCATTATTGGCAAGGATCATAAAGGACTTATAAAACCTGTAATAAAGGAAATAGGTTAGTAAAATGCAGATAAAATGCTTAAAAAATATTCATCACGAATTAAATAAAAAATTGTTTATAGGTTACCCAGTGTATAAAGATGTAGAAATCAAAATCCCTTATCCACAAGTACAACAAGTGAATCAACCTTATCCTGTGTTAGTTCCAATGCTACATCCAGTACCCTATGAGGTAATTTAAACATTTTTCAGAAAATATTAGATTTTGTACATCATTTTAATCTTTTTAACCCAATGTCTATCTATGCCCTCTCTACAACTAGACTTTAATAGAGTCTCATTTTAACATTAATAGTTGAATAAAATTAATACAATTAAAGCCAGACAAATTTTTAAAATTTTAATTGATATTAGAATATTTTTCTTTATGTTTTCATATTACACAATATTTATTTACGTAAATAGGATCAATATTATTTAATGAAAAACGTGAATGCGAGACTCTATTAAAGTCTAGATATAAAAGGAGCATTACTGCTGGCGTGAAATGTAGATCTTCTTTCGCTGATATAATTTTTGCATTATTTACGGAATATAAGGTTATTGAAAATGTATTACTACTTACTAATAAAATCATCATTTTCAATAAAATAAAGAGACAAGTCACGATTAATTGATTTAAAAAATATGTTACGCATTTAAACTTTCATTATTTAAGGGGGAATCTCACTGATTTTTCCAAACTCTTTGCATTTAGTCCAATAACAACAAAATTTCGTTAATTCTTTTTGTCATAGTTAAAGCAGGTGACAAATAATTTTTGAGCGTATTTAATTATCACTTGTCTACAAGTTATCAGAGGAAATGCATACATTTGTGATAAAAATTGGGGTGTCTAAAATGTCCTTTCGCAAACGAATTTAACTAAACATATTGAGGAAATTCAACAGTATTTTTCAGCTTTAAAGGAACAAAAATTAATAAATTGTATATTATTTTTATTTAATTTATGGTTAGGAATAAATAAAACATTATTTCAACATTAAAAATAAAAACGAATACGTTTTATCGCTCAAATTGGTGAATAATTTATTTTACACTAGTAATGCCTCAAATAAAATATTAACTTATTTTTTAAATTCTTTAATTGATTTTTCTTGCAAGTTTGAAAATTATTAATATTCATGGATTGTGCAATGAACTATTTAAAACTAGAAAAATATTTTTTGAATAGAAAGCGTTTAAAGTTTCAATAAATGGAAAAATAAAATTTTTAGCTTTTAATCGGCATTCGTATACGTTATAGATTCTAAGTTGACATTTATTTATTTTTGTATTTTAGAAAGAAAATTAATTTTACAAAATTATAGCTTATCAGGTCCTTAGATTTACGTCACATCGATAAAAAATAAAAAAAAGAAAGGCGACTGACGTCACATCATTTTGAAAGAGTTATTTATATCGCGTTCAAAATTTAAGATATCGTAAAAATTCTAAAAGTTTTGAAACTCTCTTTACCATGATTTACAAGTACACTATTAACTGAATATTGCTATTTTTTCCTATTTATTATGCTATCTAATGTAAATTATTTCACTTACGGTAAGGGATAAGGAAAAATCATACACTTATTACATTAAGGGAATATGAGCTACATGAAAAAGTATAAACGTACTTTTATTTGATTTAGTTTAAAAATAACTTTTTGGAGTTAATTGATCCAGAATTGACTTCAATAATTAGGGGTATAATGACTTGAAACTTTATTAAAAATTCTATTTTTATATAACAAATTAGTGAAAGAAGTTGTTGAACTCAAATCCGAATCTTACAAAAAGTTTTGAAAATCGCGATTTACCGGGGTGCACCTTTAAGTTAGTATAACCTCGATTTTTGACATTTAGCAGGTTTTAAAATGTCTTTAAAATTATAAACATTTTTTATTTTTAGGTAAAAAATCAGTAAAGTTCTCCCTTAAAGATGGTACAATCCTAGGTAATTTGATCCCTGTAAAACTTATGTATCTGCACGTGCAAGGTGCTGGAATACAACCATTTTTATTGGAATGACTTGAAACTGTCAAAATATCTTTAGAACATTTTCTTCTTTAACTGGGAATTTTGGTAAAAAATTAAAAATTAATATTAATAATAAAAAATGATGGTAAAGAGTTCATATTTTGATAAAAAAAAACGGGCTTTACAGTTCATGCGTGTACCACCATTTTGTATGTGTAGATAAATGACTTTTATAAGGCTTAACATTACATCCATTGTACCTTCTTCAGCTAAGCGAAGTTCAAAATATGTAACAAATCTTTAAAATCAGTCGGTCATAGTCTAATTATTGTATTTTTTAAGGTTTAAAAGGGCTTGTCCTTTAGATTATATTTTTACTATTGATCACTTTGTATATCTAACATGTAAAGTAAATAATAAAAATCAAGTATAGAGAAAGCATGAAAATACGCGCACAATTTACAGCGCGAAATATTAAAATAAAAATCTATTCATTATTCTATTGCAGATTATTAAGACAATATTCAAAACCGTTGAGAAAAAGGTTCCAACGCCAGTTGAGAAAATTGTTCCTGTGCCAGTTGAAAAACCAGTGCCGTTTGAAGTAGTGAAGCACATTCCGGTATTTGTAGAGAAGAAAATTCCCATCAAGATTCCAGTATATAAAACTATTCATCATAAAGTTCACTGAACTGAACGAAATGCAAATTTTGTTAATGTTAGCTCTATTCTCAGTATAAAAATTTAGAATATAAGAAATGTATATAGGTAATAGTTATTTCTTAGAGAAACTAAACCAATTAAATACTACATTGAACCAGTGAAATAGTGATACTTAAAATGAAGTATGATGCCATTTTTGTACTTTGTAGTTTATTAATAAATTAACATGTTTGATTATTGGACATTTGATTAATTAAAATTTTTTAACTATTTATAAATGTATGTATCATATGTCATTAAAAAGCATTTTATGTTATAAAATTGTTATAAATAATAAACATTGTCGTTTTATTGATATACCCTTATAATAAATTAATCAAAAATATAATAAATAAATATTTAAAAATAAAAAGACGTTAATATTTTTAATGTATAATCCACTTCAATAGAAGATTGATTTTCAATCTCGTATTCGATTGAGATATGCACGTTGCGATGAAACGCAATTCCTCAATAGTCAGTAGCATGTAATAGAGCAGGGTCATTAGCGTAATTGCATGTACCTATCTTACATTGTTTCTGGGTATCTAATAACGTGTTACATATCTGTGAGAAAGTTATTTATCTTTTTCAATCGTGTAATGCAATATCTATTATACGAAGGGAATCATAAATTACATAATACAAAACCTATGCAATACAATTAGATTTCCTCCTTCATAATATGTACTATGCTAACCAGATTTCTTTTTAAAAGGCAAAGAAAACATAAGATTTCCAAATTTTATTAATTTTCTTATAAATGTAAAATGTTTTCAATATGAAGTAAATAATTAATAAATATATATTATTATTTTTTGATCATTTTTTATAATCAGGCAAAACTGTTATTTTTGAAAATTGTTGTTATTAGATTGCCAACTATTTTATTCTAAATAACAAAGTAAAAATAAAAGCATCGCAATCACCATAGTATGTTATTCTCAAAAATTACTTTCAAACAAATTTTAGAATTATTACATACACAAATCGAATAAAAATTATGCGTACTTTAAAAATATATGTATATTTTTAGGATATCTATAGTATAGCGTGAATACAATTTGTTTTTGATCTGCCAAAATAGTTATTGAAGAATTCGCGTACAAAACTTAATTATTATGGTCATTTACAGATACAGTTACACTAAATTATCTGGATATATTAAATGTGAAGTGAATTTTTAGACAATATACGATTTTAACAAAGTATTAAAAACGAACTAATGTTGTGACTGTAAGTTTATAACGCGCAGAAAATGCAGTATTTTTACAAGCACGAAAATAGCTTTTGAATAGATTAGATGTCTTACAAGTCTGTTTTTAAACTAATGAAAATGTCACGCAACCTAGTCATTCACCATTATTTGGTGATGATTCATTAGTGCACTCACCGGTATTGAATTTATAAAAATTTTTGTAATAAAGTTTGACCGAAACTTTAAAAAGTTTTAAATGATCATGTTTGATTATGAAACACAATAGTAAACAATTTGAAGCACAGAAATCGAAAATTTCAACGTGTTTAATTATTTACGATCTAGATATGAACAGTCATCAATTTATGGCTAATTAAATTTTTTGCAAAAATACAATGGTATTCCCTTCTCTATCGAGAGTAACGCCGCTACCGCCATGGAATAATAATTTACGAGCGCCCGTACCGCACACATCTTATCCAGATCTAAATTTCTGCAATTCATCAAGCGACTGCTGATCTCTTAATAAAAACGTCATAAATGCCGCTCACCTCGCATAATGCGAAAAGCGAACGCGGAAGCCTCGTACACAATGCACGTAGCAAATGCAGCTCTGGATTTTTACGCGAAATCCAGCCTCTCGACGAGCGGACGTAATTGATGGATATACACGCGTAAACTACAAGGGAACCCGAGAAGGCTTAAAATTTCTCATTGCTATATAATGTTGACCATATCACCGTGGTGTGGATATATCCATTGGGGATCGTGGGAGAGGGAAGGGAAAAAATAGGGAAACGGACGGCGAAAGTCGAACGTCGATTATCAAAGAGAAAGGAGTAGAGGGAGGATAAGGAGTAAAGAGAAGGAAAAAAAGAGGATGGGAACGATTGTGTTAGGTATTAACGAGAACTGGCCTTTTTCCGCTTTCGAGAGAAAGACAAAGGCATCTATATCGCTGGCGTAGGTACCTATAGACTGTGTGACAATCGGTTTTCTCAAAAGGGAACGTACGGGAGTTGAAGACCTTCGTGTCAATGCCTCGCGAAAAGCTGGGATTCCATTGTATTGGATAATCTTTGATTAAGAAAAATCAGGCGATCTCGGCGTCAAAGTTTGTGAAGAGTAATTAAAAAGTTTGATTCGATTTTCTTTCTTGTCATGTTGCTTCTTTTTAGAAAGTGAAGTTTTTAACTTATTTTATAAACATAACTAGATCAATGCACGTTAGAAGCATGTTCTTTGTTTGATTGTGTGATTATTAAAATCTTATTTTAAATGAGAAACTTTTTTTAATTTGTAGTATTAATTATTATTAATACTACAAATTAAAAAAAGTTTCTCATTTAAAATAAGATTTTAATAAGTTAGGAATTCATTTGGAAACAATTTTAAATCAGTCGTTTAAAGAAAAATTGAGTTTTGAAAGAAAATATTTATTATTCCTAACAGCTCAATCGAATTTTCTAAAAGAAATTTATTTTTAACCGACATGACCTGCTGAGGCAGCTGCTGAGAATATGTCTAAAAATAAGCTGAACATTCATCTTAAAAAATACCTTTAAGTATTTATGGAACACAAATGTTAAAATATTTTTTGCATCAGTAAAATTTCTCCTGGCACGGCAAAGAAATTTAATGTGTTATTTGGCGTACAACAAATTTCATTTCTCTTTAGCATTTCCATTTAGTCTCATTTTCTATTGACAGTGAGGAACTCGCAATACTTTTAAGAATCAGCATGAGACATAGTAAGATCTTTAATTTAATTTAATTGTGTAAACTTATTTAACTGATAATAAATAAACCAATATATTTAATCTTACTGAATAATAATTAGCAATGAAATGTAAAACTTTTACGTTTATTAAGCGGATAATGAATTTCGTACTACCATTACTTTGTAAAATGCATGATTACTTGAATTGATTTTTTTCCATAAATGTATCAATAGACCTATTTCAAAATATGTTAATATTGTTAATTAGTTTGTAAATAACGTTTTTAATTTATTGGTACTTTCCTTCCTTAAACATAAATAATTATTATAATTAATAAAAATTAAGTTGTTGCCAAGATATAACCGACCAAATATTTTATTTCTAATTAATGATATAACTTCAAATACTTTAGAAATTGAGAGATGTTATGAGCTGTACAAAGAACTCGATCAAGAGATAGTAAAAAAGATACTACCTTTTTAGAATTTTTTAGACGGAATAATCCTGAATCACTCCAGTAATTGTAGGGAATAGAAAAACTTTAATTTTTTTTACCATTATAAAGCTTTTTCTATTAGAAAGAAGAAAAATAATTATAAAAATAACAATGATATAAAATAAAATAATTACCTATAAATATAAAAATAATTGGAAAACAAATGGTGAAATGATAGACCCCTATTGTGGATCAATTGGTTTTAAATCATAATTATTAAAGTTTCGCATTAATTTTTTTTTTTATTTTGAAAGATCAGAATAAGAACTTTCAAAGTAAAAAAATAAATAATGCAAAACTTTTATAATGATGAATTAAAATCAAATGATTCACAATAAGCCATAATAGGGTTCGTGACGGCAACAGGAAATCCAAAAAAAATCTCTTCGAATAGATTGGTTGATAATTTGCACTTAGCTTCTTCAAACAGTAGCAGTTCAACACTTTTTTAACAGTATATAATAGATTATATATTCAACATGCGTGATTCTCTACGAATGTGCATATTTGTGTCCCGGCTAAATAACTTTTTATTTTGCAAAATTATATTCATTTTAGATTTATCAGAATAATAATACTTTTTTTAACATAACGCAACTGTAAAAGACTCAAAAAATTCATACCGGAACCAGCTGAGTACAGATTAAACCTTGAAATGTAATCTCCGTGGCTGTCTCAGTTGTTATTCAAGCTTCTTAATCTTTTTTTTAATAATGTGCGTTAGAATTATGAAGTGCTATATGTAGGTCATCAATTTATTTACTTAAACAAGTATTTTTTCATAGATAAAGAGTTATTTTTTTCGGAAGGCACATTGTACAAGTATATCAACGTCTGTCACTCAATTTTTGAGAATTCAATCAGTGAGTGAGTTCAGCGTATCGCTGACCAAACCCAATAGCATGGAACAGCGGCTGACCATCATAGAGATGGACCAGAAAAGGCTGATTTCTTGCTCGAGAAGAGCCGCTTGAGAGTTGGCTACATGAACTGCCGACTTAGCAGGTGGCAGCGGCTACAACGGTGCTTTAGATGTCTGGGTTACGGACATCAGGCACGCGAGTGCAGAGGCCCAGACAGAAGTAAGGCTTGCTACAAATGTGGCAAAGACGGCCACAAAGGAGCAGCCTGCAAGGATACCGAGGCGAAGTGCGTTCTCTGCACCGACCTTCAGGTATACCAGGTTCACCTGGGCCACATCCCAAGATCAGGACAATGTAGGGCGTTCCGCGACACGCTTAGGCAGACCAAAGCCAAACGTTAATGATGGGCCGTATAACGGTCCTTCAAACGAACCTACACAGAAGCGACTTAGCCAACAACCTTCTGACTTATTACATAATTGAGAAGAAGCCTGACGTGCTACTAATCAGCGAGCAGTACCATGACTCGGATACATCTACGTGGCATCGAGATAACATGGGCACGGCAGCAGTCTACGCGAACCCACAAACCATCAGAGTAGACGAACACGGAGCCGGGAGTAGCTTTGTTTGGGGGAAAAGCAGAGACGTAACTTACGTGAGCTGCTATTATTCCCCGAACGTTCCCATCGATGAATTCAGGCGGAGTCTGAACGAACTAGAAGACGCGATTCGCGAGATGCAAGGCGAAATCGTGGTCGCCGGCGACTTCAATGCGCGAGCATTGGAGTGGGTCATGCCAGAGCCGGACAACAGAGGAAACTCCATCATGGAGATGGCATCCAGCCTCGGCCTGATAGTTCTCAACGTTGGAAACACGCCGACATTCAGAAGGGTAGGGCATGTTGGGACGATTCCGGACGTGCCTTTCGCATCCGAAAATCTACCGCGTAGAGCGTCGGATTGGAGGGTACTGGCGATTACAACGGAAGCGATCACCAATACATCACCTTTCAGCTGAGCGCTAAATCCGAATCGCAGGACCATGGGTCTCAATCACCTATCCTGCGACGCATCCATGCCGCGCAAGGGATCACGACGTGGAAATCGCCAAGCTCACTGGTGGACCTACGAACTCGCGCAACTGAAAGCGGAATTAAACAGCCTCAGAAGAAGAGCACAGAGAACGCGGGACGAAAAAGAAGCGAAAATGTGGTTGGAGCAGCACAAAGTAGCGCGCAAACGGTTCCGACGCGAAGTCAATCGGAGCAAGGCACAGGGCTGGAAGAACCTGACGGAGGAAGTAAATCGGGACGTGTGGGTCTTGGGCTACAAGATCGTAACCAAGAAACTCTACGCGATCCCGAATTATCCTTTAGACACTCTGTTCCCATCGCATTCGGCAAGGCAAGACCAGGAGGAAGCCAAATGATGCGGAGCGGAAAGGCGCCTGGGCCCGACGGGATACCAGCTGAGATATTGAAGATCATCGCGGCGAGAGTACCCTCTCTCTTGCTGAACATGTACAACGCGTGCCTGAAAGCGGGTGTCTTTGGCACCCCCTGGAAGGTTGCGAATCTCGTGCTGATCGGCAAATGTAAGGGAGGTGATCCCCGGCTTCCGTCGTCCAACAGGCCTCTGTGCATGCTGGACGACGCAGGAAAGCTCTACGATAGGCTGCTCAAACCACAGATACAGGAAGATGTGCGGGCTGCCAGCGATTTAGCTGACAACTAGTACGGCTTTAGGAAACAGCGATCCACGATGGACGCTATATGGGAGGTAGTACAGTGGGGCAGGAAAGCATGGATCGGAAATCATTTTTCCAAGAACATTGCACTCCTGGTCACGCTGGACGTTAAGAACGCCTTCAACTCGGCCAGGTGGCCTGACATCTTGGAAGCGTTGAACGTGTTCAGAGTCCCGGAGTACATCATGCGGGTGATACGAGACTACTTAATGGATCGTATCCTCCGATACGATACAGAAGAAGGCCAACGCGAGAAATATCTCAGCGCCGTCGTGGCCCAGGGGTCGATCTTTGGCCCAGATTTTTGGAACATCTTGTACGATAACCTGCTTAGGCTCGGGCTGCTAGAAGGGGTGTACACGATAGCGTACGCCGATGACGTTGCTTTAGTCATCATCGCACGCAACTTTGACAGAGCACAATATCTGCTCAACCAGGCGATGCGCAGAATCTCGCGCTGGATGCGGGAACACGGACTCGACTTGGCAGCCGCCAAGACAGAGAT
This sequence comes from Gastracanthus pulcherrimus, assembly GCA_949152435.1. Lineage (NCBI taxonomy): Eukaryota > Metazoa > Arthropoda > Insecta > Hymenoptera > Pteromalidae > Gastracanthus > Gastracanthus pulcherrimus. The sequence continues at coordinate 38,911,138 of OX424575.1, forward strand.
CGTGCCCTTCACCGACAAGCGGATAAACCCCATATTTACCATGAAAGTGGGAGAGACAGAGGTATTGACGAGGAGGGAGGCTATGTATCTGGGACTCAAACTAGATACTAAGCTTACTTACTTTCGTCACCTGGCGTATGCGGCGGTCAAAGCGGCGAAAAAGACGGTACGGCTGAGCCGTCTCATGGTGAACACGAGTGGACCAAAGGCGAGCAAGCAACGACTGCTCATGTCAGTCATCACATCCATCCTATTGTACGGCTCTGAAATATGGGCCGATGCAATGGAGAAGGAGTCGTACTGGATTAGAATCACTTCCGTTCAACGTAGACGAGCTCTCCGAGTCTTCAGCGATATCGCACGGTCTCGGGACCGGTAGTTCTCGTTATTGCCAGAAACATCCCGATCAACCTGCACGCGAAGGAACGCAAGAGAATCTACGAACGGAAGAAGACAAACCCAGCAGAGGACAGAACAACCGTCCACAGTGAGGAACGTGAGCGTACTATGGCAACGTGGCAACAATCCTAGACAAATGAAACCAAGGGTCAGTAGACAGCCAGGCTGATCGGACCAATTGGCCCCTTGGATAAACAGAGACCACGGAGAGGTAGGATACTACCTTACCCAATTCCTGAGTGACCACGGGTACTTCTGCGACTATCTCAAACGCATGGGGAAGCTACAGAGCTTGAAGTGTATTTTTTGTTCCGCTGATCACGACGATGCGTTCCACACGTTCTTCGTCTGCGAACAGTGGAACGAAGAAAGGACAGCTCTTCTCGACTTGGTCGAACATTTCATGCCCGAGACCATCGTGGGCGAAATGTTGTCCACCAAGGGTAAGTCGGCCGCCACGGCAAAATTCGCCGAGACGGTCCTACGACAAAAGAAACGGTACCTAGACAGCGCAACCGACGAAGGTATGAATGAAGCGCCGGGAGACGCTCCGACACCCCAACATAACCCAGGGACGCCGGACGACTCCATGGAAATGGACGAGGAGGGAGAAAATGGGACCATTTCAAAATCGGGAGACGCTCATTTTCTCTCATTTTATGAATGTTGCGGGGAGGGACGGGAATACTTCTCCTTTCCGTATGAAGATAAATGCGCCGGTTCAAATACACGTATAAACGAGACGGGTTAGATCTGACGCCCCCTCGGGGGATTTAAAATTAAGAATTTTAAATTTGTTTCAGGTCAAGGCAGCAGCGGTTGTCGAGATGATACACGAATGGCACCACCCTCAGGTAATATGATAAACGGTACCAGGGTGGGTTCCGCCAGAAGAGGAAAGGGTGGTAGGTTTTAATGGATCGGTTTGCGATGCAACGCCTGTGTAGTTTTTTCGCGTCTTTGTTTATTTTATTTTTGGTCCTATATTATACACACGGCGGATGCATCCCCAATCAGCCCCACACTATCCGGCTGTATGGACCCAGTTGGGTGTGCCTTAGGTGGCATTTCCTACATACCCTCGAAAAAAAAATCATCATTATCATTATCATTATCATTGTCATTATCATTATCATTTTCATTATCGTTATTATTATTATTATCATTATTATTATAAAAAGCGCAGGAAGGTCGTTCTTAGTACATACGAAAAGTATATATTGATGAATGAATGAGCGTGATAAAGAATCGTAATTAAATGTCCACGAGTGGCTAAGACTGTCAGCCAGAAGTGATGCCAATGCGGATCCGGGCTGGTACTCCCCTCCTTCTGAGGCGAGCGGTTAATAGAAGTAAGGGTTTGTAGAGTAGGAAAGGAAGAGTATTTGCGGTTTCCTGCAGGAAACTGGAAACGCAACCGCTAGCCTAGTCTCACATACGGGAGGGTGCTGCATGGCCCTCCTATGGTTCGTAAAAAGATTCCTCAATCTAGAAAAAAAAATTATTATTATTATTATTATTTATTATGATATATTGCTCAGCTAGTAATGGTTAGCAGAAATGGTGTCTGAAAAGATAGCGTTTATCATGCTTGCATTATCACCATAGTCAACATACTTAATTATTAGAACTAGCTGTATGGAGCTGCGTAGTCCATAGCCTAGTTCAGATAATTATGCCAGTTCTCTCTATTCTTTGCAAGTTCCTTCCAATCCTCTGCGTAGCATTTTATTTTCCGTAAGTTTATTTTAATATTGTCCTACCATCTTCGTCTCGTTTGATGAGTAATATATATATATATGTGTGTGTTTGTGTGTGTGCGTGCGTGCGTGCATGCGTGCGTGCGTGTGTGCGTGCGTGCGTGTGTGCGTGCGTGCTTTTATGTGTGTGCGTGTTGAAAATAGAATGGATGGCTTCACTTTTATATGACTTCTTATTTTATTTACAGAACAACCTTTTTAGGCATGACCACTACACAGAAGTGCCTCATTTATATTTATATTTATTTTGCATTTTATTATTTTTGGTACGTAGAACAATAGTGATAGTCATCAAAAAAGTGTTTTAAACATAAGGATTTTTTGCACCATGAACAACGAATAATAGCAACATTGTTGCAGCCTTCAATCTGGCAATGCGTTTCGCATGAATCACCGAAGCTGAAATCAACTGGATCTTCAAGTGATTCCGGTTTTTCGTCAATATATCCACTTGCATACCAGGAATATTTAAACATATTAATATACCGAGGTGAAGATAATTAATTGTGGACAAGCGATTGCAGTTTAATAATGTTATTTTGTATATGTAAATTCAGATCGTGATTCATCAAAATGACTCTATCAGAAAAGTGTCGCACAAAATTTTTCCATTGTCTAAACCCATATACATCTAAGGGTTGAATGTGTCCCGTTGTCTCCGTTGGTATTTTTTTTACATTTACAGATTTATCATTTGGTGTAGCTTCTCTTACCACAGCTGGACAATGGCCACTCCATGAATCTAGTAATAATAGGCTTTTCGGTCCAACATTTGGAAAAAATACTTCTCGTAACCAAATTTTAAAATGATCTGACAAAGAAATGAATTAAATTGAAGTATTTTTTAATTTCGTATTAAAATGTAACGTATAATTATAGATACCTGAAGTAATTTTTCCGGATTTTGATGCTACTAAATAAATGTTATTCGATTTAAATAGATTTTGTTCTACAATTGGTCCGAATTTTCCAGTTGGTTCGTTTAAAACTAAAAACAAAGGTGAAAATAATTTCTCTTTGGAGGATATTAAAGGATATACTGTATAGGAATGGGTTGTCGACGAAACTGACTCAACAACGCATTGTACTTGTTTCTCTCCTCCTATGGACAACGTTCTCCCTGAATGCATCTCAAGTTCGAAACCGCTTTGGTCTGCATTATAGACATTTTCAAATCCAAAATTTTGTATCTCCCACTTAACATCAAGAACAAAATCATGGGCTTTCTGCTTTAATTCTTCGGCATTAACCAGAGTCTTTTTAGAAATGAATTTATTTATTTTTCTGGAGACAATTCTGTGCGCTTTCTTAAATCTCTTTAACCAACCTGTCGAAGTTTTGAACCTGAAGTCTGCGTTTGTTTCTTTCCGTGCCCGCAAAGCCTATTTTCGTAGATCATTATCATGAACTATTAAACTAGACGCAACAGCTGATTTAAAATTATCTAAAGTAAACTGACATATTCTACTGATTTTCTCCCTATACGTTCCTCCTTGATTTAAATGTTTCGCCCAGCGACGTAATTGTTTTACAAGCTTGAATTTTTGTCGTACCGAATCAATACTACGGTTTTTTTTCGACTTTGTATCTCTCCAGTACTCGACTACTCTAGTTTTGTAGTCAAAAGTTAATCCTTCATCATCATCTGTAAAGTATTCTGTTGGTGGTTGAGAGTAGTCAGGATCATGGTAAAGAATCTCATCTTCTATTATTTGTGCGTTCACATCTTTATACGGCTCTTGAAAGTCCAAGGACTCTTCGGTAATCATTTCAATTCCATTAAATTCATTCATAGCACTTAACAAAATACTTTCAATGTGAGACTTCAACTCTATTTCCTTTTGGTTTGTTGGAGTTTGTGGTAAATTCAGTGTTTGAAAGGAAATAAGCAAAAGACTGATAACGTTCATCGGATTCACTAACATTTTTAAAGCTGTAGAAAAAAAAACAAAAACAACCAAAGGAAATAAAAGAAGGTATAATTTGCAAACTTCTTTTATTAACTATAAAACTTTGATGTATTCCTATGAGGTGCTTACGACTCACGAATATTATTAAACTCTTGTCCGATGTGCTCTCGTCGGAGCTCGCAATCAACCTGCTGTGCTTACGCATCTCGAGGTCGGCAATACTGGTCCTCCGTAGTTTACAAAATCCGGTTCAAGAGAATAACATTTCGCGATAAAAATACTGACTCTTTTCACGCTGCTCATAATTCGTTCTCGAATATTATGTGTTTAACTTTTAAAAAAAGTGTTTTTTTAGATTTAATTTGTTTGTAACAAAATAAGATTATTAATATATTTTGAAAGATCACGTTATTACTTAATTATTATCGTAGAATTCAACTCCAGCCCAAAAATTATAAATAAAAAATAATATTACAAGAATTTGTTTATACAAAATTGTTTAAACAATTAATTTTGCAATTTTTACAACGAATTCATAATCAGCGCCCCCAAAAACATAAAGTTTCGTATTTCTATGTTGATTGGAATTTTTTCTTAATTGCGTAACTGAAAGGGTAACTGCAGGGGTAACTCAGCCCTTGCAATGAATTTTTTAAAAACATCCTGAAATACGTGAACTTGAATTTTTAATATTCTTAATATCAGTACAATAGTTAATTGAATTCAGCTGATTTAAAAATTTCTGTATAAAAAATGCAAAAAAATTATATTCACCCTTATAATAAATAGAGGATGCAACCCTTCAGTATGAAAATAGGGTAATGACTTACATTTGTTTACAGCAATTTTTTTGGCGTTTTTTTCATTCGAATATCTTTGTTAGTTTTCGAGATAATAATAAAAATCTGTTTTTGGGGGTAAACTTTAGGGGTGGTTTTCACCCCCTAGAAGTGGTATTCCGCCGATTAAAAAAATACGTGCCACTTATTTTTTAATATACTACAACATATTTCAATATTATCGAAATCGGCGAGGGACACCTAAGGACCTTTCCTTGTTAGACAAAGAGCTTGGAGGGTCTATTGGGAGAAATGGATTTTTTTGGAAGGGTATTGTGAAAAAGTGGGGGAAGGCTTCATAGGGAAGTAAAGGAAAAAAAGGAAACAAATTGCTGATAAGTTAGGAATCGAGTGAGTGAGTGAGTGGGGGAGTGCGTATATGAGCAAGTAATGTGTATGTGAACAAGTGAGCAAGTAAGTGAGTGAGAGAGTGATGATGTGAGCAATTGCGTACGCAAGAGAGTGAGTCAGTAAATGCATGGGTGATTGAGTGAGTAATAAGCGAGTGCATGAGTCATTATTAGAGCGAGTGAGAAACGAGTGTGAGTGAGTGAATGAGTGACTGAGTGAGTATGAGCGACTGAGTGAGTGAATGTGTCTGTAAGTACATTACAGAATTAGTGAGTGAGTGCATACGCAAGTAAGTGAGTCAGCACGTGAGTGAGTGAGCAAGTGAATGCAAAAACGGCTGAGTGAGAGAGTTCTGAATATGTACGAAGGTGAGAGCGTGAGCGATTGAATTAAATAATTAGTTTTTAAGCGAATGCTTGAGTAAGTGCGTTTGCCAGTTAGTACGTGAGCGAGTAAGTGAGTTCGTGTGTAAATGCGTGCATTGGAGCGATAATGAGTGACTGAGTGAGCAAGAGAGTACGTGAGTAAGCGCGAGAGCATGTGAATGAGCAAATGAGTAAGGGAATGAAATAGTCTGAGTGAGTAAGGGAGTCAAAAGGTGCGAGTGAATAAGTAAGTGAAAAAGTGCGTGTGAGTATGTTAGTGATTAAAAAAATGAGAGTGAAATATAAAATTACAGAGAGTAACAGTGTGGAAAAGAAGCTCGTTAAATATGTTGTTCTTATATACACACACTAAACGTGCTGCCAAGTACCCCAATATTCATGCATTATATTATCCATGCACTTCACTATCCACGCACTCAATTATTCACGAACCTCGATTAAGCAAAATATTAAGTGTTTTCTTAAGGGGCAGGCCGGGGTTAAACCCATAAAAATACTTTTTTACGAGTCCAGACAACTCTTTATGTTTAAAAGCAATGATTCTGAAAAATGTTGTGCTATAAAAACGCAATAATATCTTAAACTTTACCATAATAAAACTTCAAAAATCTCAATCTTACACTTCACAATAAATCATTATTTTCAATACCTTATTTATTAAAAGAATCCTCACAAGATTCGAGGTGACACGATGAACGAAATTTTCTTTTTTCGACGGTTATTCATCTCCTTGCAACATATAGTGTAAAATGAGCACTGCAATTTTTTGTAAAAATTTAGTTTATTATTTTTTGAAAAAATTCTTTTAATATTTTTTAAAAAAACTGATTGGATCTACAAAAAAGAATAATAAAAAAATTTAACGAAAAAGTGCTCCGCTCTTTTTGTAATACATGCCAAAGGGAGTCAAATAAATAAGGTATTGATAATAATGATTTATTGTGACGTGTGGGGTCAAGATTCTGATGTTTTATTATGATAAAATTTAAGATATTACCGTCATGGACCCAATTTCTAATCAGCTAAGGCGCAATGTCGGGATATTCGATGCATTACAATTTGAAAATGAACTGTTTACTCAAAAGAAACATTTCTAATGATAAATATAACTCTTAATCTTTCATATGAAGTTTGAAAAATACACAAAGAATCAGAAATTAATTAATTATAAAGTTTTAAAGAAAAATGTAACGGGGAGTAATTTCTGATCACCTAAATGATATATGGGAGCAATTTCTGTTCAGATCAAGACCCTATTTCTAATCAAATTTTGTTAACGCGTAAATATCTTATACAACAAGCAAACACACATTAAACAATATTATAACAGTAACTATGATAACTAATTAACATTTTTTGTTTAAGTAATGGTGTTTAATAAAATAAATATTCGATTATTTGTGCTCAGTCGACCGCACGACAGTCAATCAGCTGAAATGTGCGTTTGATCACTCGGTCGGTAAGTATTATAACCTACAAAGTGAACCTATAAAACGTGCGATTTATCAGTGGATTTTACGAGACTTTGAACTAAGAAAGCTGTTTGTGTGCGTTAAAACAACTTTCATTGCTGTTGTTTGATGAGATTAGAACAATTAAAGGTCGTTTAATATTTAAAATAGTTGTAATAAAACTGATCAGAAATTGTGGAAATTCTAAAATTTCGGAACCTATTTCTAATCACCCTTTTTTCTAAAAAAGTAAGATTTGTTATTAATATTTTGATTGTTTTATACAAAAAAGGTATTAAGTAACTCAGATATAAAAGCATTGCTACGATACGTTCAATAATAATAAAGAAACGATCCGAAAATCTTAATGTTCTCGCTTGTAATCGGCAGAAGTGAAATGGCAAAAACGTGATATATTTGACAACACTGCACTAAAATATTTTTTTTCTTAAAAATGTATGACATTAATCGCATGTGAAGTTTTCAAATGTACTTGTGGGATAGTTAGCTATTAAATGTTATTTTTTTCAAACAATTTCAGGGTTAATTAAATTTTAAATTAGGTACTGATTAGAAACTGGGTCCGCGACGGTACTGTGTTTAAACATAAAAAGTTTTCTGCAGTCGTAAACAAAAAGTATTATGTTAGGTTTAACCCAGGCCTGCTTCCTTAAATGAAAAGCAAGAGGAAACATTTCGTAATTGAGTAACCTTAGACATAGCGAATCCACAGATTTCTGATTTAACATGTTGTAACTTTTATAGATTTTGGGCATATTATATATATATATATATATATATATATATATATATATATATATATATATATATATATATATATATATATATATATATAAATGTCGCTTTAAATAGATTAACGAATAATATGTTCTTTTATTGAAAGTACTTTAGATGAAAAATCAAGTAAGAAAATGCGTTAGATTCTCAGACGATCTTACACCTCATTTTTCACTCAGAAATTTCTTGATTTACATATCCTGTCATGAAACCATCATTAAACTATTTTTAGATAAGATTATCGTTTAATGCTTAGGTTAAAACTATACAATAACTTTAACAATGGTTTTCTTTTTTCTATAGGAAACGAGCGAAATTATGGCATGCGTGGCGCACCTGTGGTTTATAGTGGATTTAAACAACATCCTATTTTATTACTTTTACCTATCTATAAAGCACAATTTTTAAGCATTTAGAGCAAAAATACTCTGCTATAAACATTAGGTGGTCATATTGAGAGACACTTTTTCAAAAAAACAAAACCTCCATTTTTCATTATTAATTAATACTCAACTCAGATTATTTACTTAATCCAAAACTAATTTACTACATCAAAAAGGACTTTTTATACAAATAATTCTATTTTGAAAATTTCATGTTCACCTTGGTACACAAAAGTAACAGCTAAAATAGCTATAGGGGCATCAAAAACCCCGAAGCGCCCCGTATCTATACTTGATTTTTACCGGTGCGTAACACCTGGACCTCTTCTCCGAAAGGCCCATCAATATTTTTGGTCGAATACTTTTTTGAATACTACACTAAGTTGAAATCGGATTTGTGATGGTTACTAAACTATTTACTAAATATTATTGTAAGATAAACTATATGCTTTTAATAATTATATTAAATTATTTTATTTAATCATTCTAATTACGTCTAATCGACAATATTATTTCATAAAAATAAATTACGTTATTATAATTTTTAGTATTTCGCTACAAATATAATAAACAATACTTTATATTTTACTTTATAGTAACATATAATAAAAGCTTCTACCGGTGTAGGTATTCGTCAATAGCATTCCTCGAATACTTTCATTTTAATGATGAGTATTAATCTAAAATATTCGTCGAATAGAGGAAATTTTGTAATGGTAAAAGAAAAGTTATGATAAAATCATTATAGAAACATGTTTTGAGAAATTTCGAATCAAAATACACTATTTTTAGAAAATATCTGTACGAGTGTGTGTGTGTGTGTATGCGTGAGCGTGTGTGTGCGTGAGTGTGTGTGTGTATATGTGTGTGTGTGTGTATATGTGTGTGTGTGTGTGCGTGTGTGTAAGTGTGTGTGTGTGCATGTGTGTACGTGTGTGTGCCTATATCGATATCTCAAGTAATCCGATAATATTTAATGTTCCAGGGCTCATTTTATTTGTTTTCTTTATCCGAAGGGGTATAATAACAATTTCTTTAGTTTTTCGGATTAGTTTTTATTTTTTACCAGTCTTTCGATTTTTTGGTTTTAGTTTTTCGTTTTTTGTTTTGTACGTTAGAAATAATATCGTCGACCCAGTGAAAATGCATTTGAAAGAGCATACAATTTCCGATCTTTTACCACCCGAAATTTTGGATAAGATGTTACCTTTTTTTGTTATACATGTTATGTGTCTGTTTAAACGGTGATTTCTCTGAAATATATGATTGAAAAGTTTAAAAAAAAATTGAAATGAGTAGGACAATGGAGAAGATTATTCTGTAAAATTTCATTTTATTTATGTATCCTTGAGATTCCAATTAATAGCTCAAAAAAGCTATATATTTTATCATTGATTGTTTGATGAAAGATACATTTTTACTAATATTACAAAATGATAGATAATAATCCTTATCACAGCAATTTTTTCTCTTTACGTAATTTAATAAAGTTATTTAAATATTTAAATTAAATGTAATCAGATGTTAGTACGTATACTCACTGAATTCCTAATCATCTAAAATATTGTGAACGATTTTCAATCATAGACTCGTGCATAACAAAAGAAGGGTAAGAGCCTATCCAATATTTAGGATGCCCGAACTAAGGCACTATAGATATAATTAATTTATATCTATAGCTTCCGTAAGTTAAAATATTGTAGAAGTATGAAAAAATATTATGCTTATTTTTATTTCTCTTTTGGTGAAGAATTCAACTCAAAAAGAATTTTCAAGATTCATCGAATTGTTTTTGTTTTATAAAGTTCTTTAATTTTGTATGATATTTTATTTTTCAAAAAATTTTAATCGCTAAATTCTTGCGTATACGCGATAATTTTTTGACTGATTACAGCTCAATTTTTCTATGTTTTACAACGAAGATTTAAAATCAAGAAGAATTTCTAAGATTTATCGATTCTTTTGAAAACTTAGATCACCCTACTAGGTCGCACCGGGGACTTTAGGAGCCAACATTTTTTTAGAGTTTCTCCCTTTTACTATGTTATTTTGGTATACTATGAATTATTTAACGTTATTTTACTATAATTTATGTTATTCTATGTTAAATCCGCCTTTTTTAGCTATTAATAAGAAAGAAATATAGCAATTTAAATTAATGTATTAGAATAAAGAAATTCAGATTAGAACAATTTATTTAGTTTGAGGAAGCTAAGTGCGAAGAATTTGGCAGCGGCTTTTTATCTTAATTAGTTAGCGGTCATTTTTTTATTTTTTTTATTTTATTTCATAGTTAATGTCATTGCTCGTCTTTGGATAAGTATGGCTGATTTACTAGGATATGGGAATGGTTTACTAAGCTTGAGGAAGCTAAGTGCCAATTAATTGACAGCGGTTTTCTTTTAATACTAAGTATTCGTCAATAGTATTCATCGAATTATTTTCTTGAATACTTTTCTAAGTGGTCTAATATATTGTACTTACTTCTCATGCCAGATCTTTAAAAACTATAAAAAATATAACACGTTTTATTAACATCACTCGTATATCAACAGTATAATAAAGTTGGATATATAAGATATACTAATGTTTTTAGTTATATCTTAAATTCCAGGATCTATGGGGTCAATGACCTATCAGGTCCTATGACCCAAAGAAGAGACACTCTCCTTGTGAGTTTGTGATGGTACAATGATTTGAGCTTCTAATTCATGTATTGAAACGCTTAAATTAATTTTTATACTGGTATAAATAGAAATAAATTAAAAAAGAGTTATTCACAATTCGCTACATTTATTTCTCTTAGTTAGGTTTACAAAATTTTAAACCACTATTCTTCTATCTGTATTAAGTTGTAACCTTTCATAATAAACTTTTTTAAAGAATTATTTTAAAGATCTTTATATTTTTATATTAAATTAGATAAACATTGTGATTAAGAGCTGAAAAATTAAATTTTAGTCAGTTTTGTGTGTAAGAAAGTTAATGTCGGTTTAACAAGGACAGTAAGTATTACAAAATTGAAGGAAGATAATGTATCAACGTATTGTTAGTGGTTTCATAATTATTTACTTAATTAATTTGTTTATCTATACCAGTACACGCTAAACAATCAATAAGTTTTTACTATAAAATTTAGGAATACCTTAAAGAAGAATCGTATATCTTAGGTATCATCAGCATACACAGTATTTTATCTATAAAAAGAAAGGCGATCTGCTTCCGGTAATGGTAAGAGTTACGAGCACGTAAGTCGAAAATGATTTCTCGGAGAATGTCGATCCATCGCACATATTTTTTTAGGCACCTCGTCCATCAATTACACCAATTTGTCTTAATTCCACTTCCGTTCGACGAAAATTCGGACTTATAAAGAATATAATATGACCTGAGAAAAAAATTGTGAAAACGCCTTTCTCATAAGTCGTAATGCTCAGGTATACACGAAGCTCTATGGATTATTTCCGGTAGACAGTGAGAAGCTGTCGAAGAAAGACAGAGAACAAGTAGCCAATAGAGAAGTTTTAGAATTGGATGGCTTTTTCGTACGCGTAGAAAAAAATACTGTAACTTAATGGTGTGCTTTCTTTTTATTTGTTAATTGCTTAGTTCATTTATCAGTTAATTTATATACCTAGGTTAAGTAACAACAATAAGTTGTTATTCAGTAACAGGAAACTAACAATTTTACTTATAGAAAATCCAAAGGTGATTTTGTTTAAAAGTTAATTATTTAAAAAATAATTTAATTTTAATTTTTTTTTAACATTATTAACGCTTTGAAAGTTTTCATTTTTTGAACGATTTGTTTTACTTATACTCTCTCAATTATTATTATTTTTGCAAAAAATGAAATATATTTATTGATGTTGTAATAGTGTGGAAATTATTTAAACTTAAAAAGGTTTCCGTTATTAAAAAGTTTTAATTTGTACAAATATTGTTATAAAATAAGATTTGCAATTTATGTGTAGGTACGCTGCACATACGTGTTTGTATTTTGCTTTTATAGTGCACCTAGTCCGGTTTTTTGAATAACCGTGAAAATAAAACAACTTCATGTAGTAGTTAGAAAGAAAATACATGATTTAAAAACTACGTTCTGATGTTGTGCGATTGCGATTTCCATGAACTCCTATAAAATATTTCAAGTTTTTGTCCTAAACTCCAGAAAAGCATTGATTGCTTGTATTTCCGTGATTATTCGATCGCCTATGACTTAGAATCGATGAAATATTCGGAGAAGGGGCGGGATTACAAGAGCGGATCCTAGAGAAAGGTGGTGGAAACGTCGAAAGTATATAAGCTTGGAACGCGACCAGTCGAGACACTCAAACATACGTTCTTCTTCCGAATTGTGAAATAGCTACCAAGATCTGTCATCATGTATAAAATTGTAAGCAAGAATTATATCAAATTTGTGTAGATATGAACAGTTCTTCAGACTAAAACTATCATTTTGACGGATCGTTTTGAATTATATTTAAGACTCATGAAAGTTTAAATTTTTAAAGAACTTAAATTGAAGGAATAGTAATATATATATATATATATGATCTAATCAGTTAATTGTTAACGAATCAAATTTAATTAGTTAATTAATAATTAGTTTACTAATCAGTTAATTAGTAAAGAATCAAATTTAATTATTTAATTAATAACAAATTTACTGTAACACTAACTACAATTATAATTTTATAATAATGAATTATTGTTCTTTAGATTTTTGTAATAAGTATAGGAGCTTGCATGTCATTAGTATTAGCAAGCGATTACGGAGGTCATGAACATCACACTTACGAAGAAAAGACTCACCATGTCGAAATTCCTATTTACAAAAAATACGGTAAGTCATACAGTTTACATTTGAAAATCGCAGTTTTATAAGTTATGCATATAATCAATTATGTGTGATGAAATTGGAACGATATTTTTTCGCTTACAGCAATACCAATTCCTCATCCCGTACCTGTAAAAGTGCCGCAGGAGATAAGAATTCCGATTCCGCAGCCATACCAAGTGCCAATAAGAATCCCTCATCCACATCCGGTTGAGGTTATTAAACATATAGAAATTCCAGTTGAAAAGCCAGAGCCATACGTCGTAGAAAAACAGGTAAATAAACTAATATCTTAAAGAATTAAATACTATAATTTTAGAACTTCATGGTTGATAAATATGTTACAATTATAAACTTGAATAATTTATAAGAAATCGGTTAAATTAATATTTTAATTCATAAATGAAGTTACGATAAAATTGTGAATATAGTTTTAAATATTATATATTTAGCGTTTATGCTAAAATAACACCAGAACCGCTTACTTCTATAATTATTCTTATTAATGTATTTATTTAAACTTAACTGATGTAATAATTCTCAGAAAGGATTCTTAGAAAGATCGTATAGTCCCGTATAGACTCTTTTAAATTATGCTTTTTCTTATAAGTTAAATAAATATTTTCACAGTTCATACGGACAGTAATACAAAATAAAAATAAATCACTGTATCTAATTTTATATAAAAAATAATTTTGTTGTCACGTTAAAACAAAAAGTAAAATTAAATTTGATTTATTATATAAAAAGAATGGGAAACGAAATTTAATAAGACTTCAAGAGGAATATTCTGGTACCTATAGTATTATAGCCTAGCACCCTTAGCTAGTTTCGATGGGCAGTTGTATTCGAAATATGAGCAATTTATATGACTATAAGTATGCATATACTTACACTAGAAAAATAACCTAAATGAGCACAAAAGTAGACAGGAAGAACTTCAAGTTAAGCTCTTTTGTATAAAAATATTAATCTAATCCAAGTTTATTAACAATTAAAAATGGTTCCTAAAAATGCATGAAAAATCAATGGATTTAAAACAGTTAAATATCCTCAAATGTTCATGCACTTTTAGTTACCATTTCCAATTTTTAACAACTTTAGATTAGAATAATATTTGTTTACGAAACATAGCTTAAATTGAAGCTCTAAGAGCCTACTTTTAGTATCTTTTGCGTTATTTTATGCAAATACATGTATAGTTATAATCCCAAGAAGAGGAACCATTTTTCACTAAAATAACGTCTATTAACGTAAAATAGCTCATATTTCGAACGTAATGTACCTTTGATATGACACTCTCCTTGTCAATTAGATATGATAAAACCCGAAACCTTACTAAACATCTTAAAAAGAACCCAAAAGCTACCGTTTAAAAATTCTAAAATAGTACACTGAACCTCGCATATTTCTCCCTGTCGAATCCAACCCAGATCGGACCAATCCAACATCCTCGACAAACACGCGACAGAGTCAACCAGCCGACGGCAGCGCCCATATTTTCTTTCTCTCCCCCGCAGCCTCTCCCTCTATAACCGAACCGATAAATCCGCTGAAACAACTTTCCGGCGCGCTTGCGCGCAAGCAAAAAAAATTTACGTAAACCATCGAGTTCCCGCGCCGCAAGCGTATAAACAAGCCACGCGCGCGCGCGCATGCACAGCAAAAGAGAAAGAAAAGCAATGAAAAATAGAGCGACGAGCTCCAGCAAAAGTTCGCCTAAACCGGAGGCAACCCGTTACGCGCCGCTGACGGCTCCGACGGCGGCGCGCAGGCTTCGAATCGGTGCTAACCGCGCCAATTCGGGAAAGTCCCCCTCCCCTCCCCCGCGAGCGATCGGTGCAGGAAGCCAATCGGCATATTGTGCAAGTTTTCTAATGACGATTCCGCTTTTTTTTCTTCGTTTTGTTCCTGGCTTTTACCTCGCGCTCACGCCAGGTGCCTTTCGTGGTGGAGAAGCCGTATCCCGTTTACGTGGAGAAGAAGTTTCCGGTGCCGGTGGCCAAGCCGTATCCGGTTCACGTGCCCGTGTACAAGCACGTCATCGTCCACAGCTCCAAAGGCAAGGGCTGGCACTAACGCGCGGCCGTTCGTGCTTGCAGGCTGCGACCGAGAGAGGCGACCGAGGAGTATAGCTGAATTGTATCGGCCTTTGCTGCATTGCGAGAGTTGCCAGAGCGTCGAGCGCTCGATGCTTCGTGCGTTGTTGATCGATGGTGGATTGAGAGTTGTAAGCTACGTTTATGTATATACCTTTTATATATCGTTGTTTCGACTTTTTGTTGAGTTTTCATTGTTTTCTTTTATGTGGTTTTTAAGTGGGGCTAAGATATGTGTTTTCTTCATTTCTTTGGAAAATTCGGGAGTGTATTCTATTCTAGAGAATATCGAACTTTATTTTTACTTTAAGAAAACTAGGAAACAGTAGTCCATTCCACTTTAATGTAATTATTGTTCCTCTGTCTTTCAAAACATTTTTTCATTTAATAATAAATGATTATGAAACAAATATTTGAAAAAGAAGTATAGTACTATAGTGCTTTGTCTTTCTTTAGTGCATTTTAACGATAACAAGGGTTATATGTGTTAAAAAAGTGTAATGTAGACCTAATGAACTTGTGCCACATTAGATAGGTTATACAATATATTTTTGAATGTTTCCAGTAATCTCATAGATAAATAACATTTGATACTTACAAACTGAGAAATGGAAATATTTGTTCTTAGATTATTCCCACTGAAAGCTTCTTTTTTAAATATTGTAAATATATCTTGTTATTTTTATTAAAATAAATATTAGTGATGGACAACTGATATCTTCGCTCTTTAATTTTAAAATAAACGTGAAACATAATTGACTATTACATATCGTATACATTTTCCATTGTCAATTCCCGAGTAAAGATCTATTGATAATTATATGTCAATAACAAAAGTGCACTATGCTCAGTTACACTTTTACATTGGGATATAGTTATTAACGATTATAAAAAATAACATATTGTACGTTATTTAAAAATCAAAAAAGTATTGTCAATTTTCTAGAGAATGATAATAACTTTGTTATGTTAATTATTACTATATAATGTTTTGTAATAACGTTACTACTTTTGATTTTTAATTATTGTCAGCGAACTTATACCAAGTATTTTGCATACAAGTATAACAAAAGTTATTACACATTATTGTACAAATACTTACATAGTAAGGAATTTCGCTACGTTATTGTTGATAAACCGATTTTGGGGAGAGTATATTATTATTAGCAGTATTAACTTCTACAAATGCAAGTTTATATTTGTTTTGTAATTTAAAATGTTTTTTTGACTTTTTACGAATGATGAAAAAAAATATAAATTTTTTTAGTACGATATATGCTGAATACAATATGTGAATACTATTTTACAAGATCAATAGTCAAAACAACATTCAGTATCGTTTATATTATTTTTATATATTTTGTTTGTTTTAATCTCTATGTAAATGTACAATGAGTAAATAAACGTATTTATTGAGTATAAATGTTCAGTTTTAGTTATTTGAATGTCTTCAATGTCATTAGTTATTTCAATATTTTTCAAGATTACTTGTCATAATTAGAGAACATTTTTTCTTAGTTTCTAATGTATCAAAGCTTGTTTGTCGTGAACTGTATTGTTTCTTCGAAGAGAAAACTTTCTGATCTTTATTGGATGAACATCAAATTGTTAAATACTTCTTGTGCTATTATTGTTTTTAAAAATGAGAAAAAAACTATATTGGCTAAAAATAATTGTTTCTCCTACATTGTTCAATTAATTTTTAATATAAAAGAATATTTATGCTAACATTGTATAAAAGAAAACAATTTAGAAAAAAAAAATTTCCTAAAACCAAAATTATATCTTGATTTTAAAAATATCCCATTCGTTATATTAATGTACAGCGTACATAAATATTGTGATATAAATGTTATTCTAATTAACTGGTTCGCGTTGAAATCATGGAAAAATATAAAGAGCAAAAAGAGTTTTACCTCTATGCAACATTTTGCATTTAAAGCACTAACGTATTACGAAAACATTCCGTCTCGAATACTTTAAATACATCCATCCCTATTATGGCTGAAAGACTTTAAGGCAGAAAAGACTTGTTGGCGCTGCACTCCGTTCACCGGGCGGCGTTTCCACAGGGTAAGTACAAAGTCTTGACGGATCAGCGATCAAAGTGCGACTTCTATTTCTAAAGTTTTATATCATGTCATGGATTCTTTGCGCAATGTCTGAATGCGTCGCTCAAAGATTCTGATGATGAAAAGGACATTATCGCCATTAAGAGGATCATATAAACGCATACCGTTATACTTCTTTTTGCGATTAAACGAGTACTACAAATCATGTTTTTATTCTAGCGCAGTAAACTATTGAAGAAAATTTATTGCTTAATAAAATAACTTGTACTATAAAATTTTTTAAGGACTATAACATTTTTATAAAAATTCAATACTGATTATTCAAAATGAATTAATTAGATACACTTTTATAAAAATATATTCAATGCAAGTAATAATATAAAAAATTTTAATATTAGGGTATAAATTTAGCTTGACGAACAATTTATTTACGGTTATAGACAGCAACAAAAATAGACTATACAATATTTAACCATAAATAAATTGTTCAGGAATTTTAATTATTTGTACCGATAAATACTAACAAATCTGAGATTATTATTCACAGTATTCAAATCAACCAAAAACTTGCAGTAAGACTTTCGATTACTTACAAACTAAGCTCAACCTCAATATGAATATAATTATAAATGCATACATAAAACACGCATACCGACGTACACTTAAAATCCCGTACCTCCTAAAAAAACCCGTACATACATCTCCAAAGATACAAATGTAGACTGGAATACTTAACTCAAAAAATAGGAAACGTTGTTTGCACCTTTTTCGCGAAACTTTCACCTCGCGAGAAAGCAAAATTGCGATTCGCGCGTGGAGCAGCAGCCACAGCTCTATTCAATTTTTATCATCAACAAGCTACATATATATCCATTGTTTTCTCGGCTCTGCGTCGCGCTGTCGCCAACGACGTCGTGTATTATACACTTGGCTTGCAGATTCCCGCAAGTTTTCTCGCCCGTCACGAACCGCTCGCTCGCGATCTCGATTCGCCATAATCAGCCATAATCGCGTTCTTGTTCGGGGCGCCCGCGATCGCGACCACTTTTACCCACCGCGCGCACTTTCACTGCTCGAGACTAGAAGTGCGGCACTATAGCGATGTGCCCATGGCGATTCTAATCGCAAGGTCCGCGCGCGAGCCAATCCGACAGCACTTGACCGCCGCGCCACCTCTGGTCACGTTAGAGTGACCAGTGTGACGCAAGGATGGCATAATATAGCACAGGTACCGATTGGTTTTAGAGATGAGGATTCTTGGAGGAGAGAGAGAGAGAGAGAGAGAGAGAGAGAGAGAGAGAGAGAGAGAGAGAGAGAGAGTACCTTTTATGCGTATAGAGCACGGGTTTACGAAAGATATGATGGCGACATTGATCGTTGGACTGGTCCAGTTTATATTTTATAGGCTGATCGAATTTGGCGAAGATTCGGTGAAATCGACGACTTGTTTGTAGATTGATTTTTTGGACATGAGTTTGACTTGTATTTTAACGTAAATATGCATTAATTATTTTTATTGCTGGTTTCTTTTCTCTCAATATTAAATTTTAAAATTGAATTTGATTGGACATTGTTATTGTTCTGTTAGATAAACGCATTTTCTTTTGTATAGTAGTTTACTTTCAAGCTAAAATTTCATGCTCTAAAAAATGTAATTGTTATCGAGGTTTACATTTTAGAATAATTTATTCTTTATTTGAAGAACCCTAACATTATAAAACAATCATGTCAATGATATTAATCAGCTATAGTTTATTATTATTAGTTATTAAGTTCTTAGAATCGAAATTGATTGAACAAGTCAATAATGTTTATTATAAAATCTATTTACCGCGCGACAGATTACAATATCCGTTAATGAATAAGTAATAATACATATAATTATTTATACCTTCATCGTCAATTGTTATAATTGAATTGTGCAATTAAATTCATATTCAAATAATTGTTAAATCTGAGAAATACGGGTAACATTGGATATATTACCTAATAAAAATGTTTAAGAATCTATAAACAATTCGTTGTCGCAGTAAATGAATTCTTGCTGAAGCAAACAGATACACCTTTAAATTATAAATTAATTGTTAATATATCTTAAGGTAAAAATGAGTCACTCATCATATATCTCCTATTTTTTTCCCAAAATTTTTTTTTGTCTTTAGGACTTTCGTATTAGCTATAATGAAAACCTGCATATTCCTTCATCTACCGCAAGATTTTGAGAGCCAATTAGATCGAATAGAGTATACAAATTTGAGATAAAAATTATTGACCAAAGTTATAGACGATTTAAGCCAGAATACTTCCATTTTTTAAAGTTTTATCATAAAATATGGCTTATGTAGGCTATAACTTTGGTCAATAATTTTTATTTTTAAATCCCCACATTGACTGCATAAATATATATATATATATATATATTATGAACATAATAAAACCTTAAAAACCCCAATTCGATCTTATTGGCTCTCAAAACCTTGCGGTAGATGAAGGAATATACAGGTTTTTATTATGGCCGATCAAAGAGACCTAAGGACCGTAAATAAATTAAAAACAATTATTTCCGTTATATTTTTATAAAATATTCTAATTTTCCGATAAACAATAGGTAGTATGTATCGAGTGACATATTTATATCTTAAAATGTATTAACAATTAATTTCAAATTTAAAGGTGTATGTATATGTCCCCTTAACAGAGACAGATTTAGTATATGTCATTTACGAAGTAAGGTCCGTAACCTTGGTAAATATATCCAGCTGAAAATCCAGTTGGAATTTCACTTAAAACCCAGCTGGAATGTATTCATAATCGTTTATGTTAATACTTTCTACGTATTTTAAGTATACATTAATATAGATACAATGGTTTCCAGGCTCTGTAACTATATTAATGCTGTCTTCGTTTTTAAATTTCGACTGCGCATTTGTAATCGGTGATTATATCGAAAATAGTTAGTGCATAATTTTAAACAAAATATATAAATTTTATAACTCGATTCTACGTTTATGTGGATATACTTTAGGTCCTCAAATTTGGAATCGGCATTTTTAGTTTCGAATTTAGATAGCAGATTCATAATCCGTTCTTTCTAAAACCCTTATATACAAATCTTTTTTTTAAATGTAAAAAAAAATTTATTGATACACTGCTATAATGGGGACTCTTTAATGAGTTGTTGCTCGCAAGTAGAAACAGACGATCCATGTACGGCATCAGTACATAGCAGCACAAACCTTTAAATTACTCAATACAGACTCAAATTTTTGGCGTAAATTACACTTATTTCAAGACAGCAACTCTACAACTTAATGCTGAATATTAATACTTCATTTAAACTTACAAATACGGAACTAATTAAAATAATCTTACTCCGCGAGCACAACAGCGGCAGCGAGCAATGATCCCGAACGGCGCTGAAAATACTCCTAATAATTAGAAACTTTATTTACATCTGCCGAACAACGACCTGAATGGAGAAACTCACTCTGCTCGTTGCGAGCCCCGGCTATATCGCGCAACCGCAAACGTCCAAAACAAGTCGTTCTGCGAAAATGCACCGCGTCATTTGGCGCGCCGCAATGAAATTCGGTGCGCGCCGCGCCGCCTCCGCCGATGGCAATATTGTGTTCGTGATCAACGGCGCACGGCGCGCTTTAGAAAATGCTGCGCGAATCGGTCGGTGACCGATGGCTTCGCGTACGAACGCCAACGAGCGACGACCGCGAAGAGGAGAACGTCGCTGCCGCGCGCTTGTTTCGCGAGAAGGAGGGAGAAAGTTAGCATCGGTATATAAAGGACTTGACCGTGACTTTGAGAGCGCCAAAGCGATAGGGAACCAAGGCTCGAGGTGCATTTGAATGCAGATAACGACGATAAATCTGGCGTTCCAGCAGCTGGAGCTTAACCCACCACGATGAGGATTCTCGTAAGTTGATACTCTTGGTTTGCTTGTGTGACTGGTTTACGAGGCGATGCTTCTTTATTGGCTAATATACTAGCCGTTAATAGACGCGATAAATATGCCGAAGATTTGTGGTTTTACTCAATAATTAGTTTAATATATGGTAATTTTAATATTTTAAAGTTTCTATGGAATAATCTTCTTATTTGGATAACGATAATTGATTCTCAACTCTACAGAGAGTATGAAACATTAAACGTAATGCACATTGAATTTTAAATCTATTTACATGTTCATTTATTTACTATGGGTTTCTTCTATCTTTATGCTGAAGTTTGATAAAATAGAATGAAAAAAATAAATATTAATACAACATTTTATTCCTAGAGTACACAAAATACTTTATTGTTGGGGGCAAACCTTCTTTAAACGCTTAAATAAAAAATAAAATTTATCCGTTCATAAAATTATTTTTTTTCAAAAGCATTCATGTGTTATTCAAAAGCATACATGTTTACATGTACTAAAACTTAAGTAAAGTACTTTTTCATTAAAATTCTTTTTTATAATTTTTATTCAGAAAACAAATTAATATTTTGAAAATTATTATAAGAATTTGTTAGAAATTTTATTATTTTCTAAAAAAAAATGATAACATTTTTTTTAACGAAATAGTGCTTTATTTTGGTTTTAGTACATTCAAAAGGAGTCGAACTACCGTCGGAAAAATAATTTTCGTTTATCATGTCACCTAGAATGGTGCACACCGTAAAGTTTCTTTAATAAATATAGTGTTAAAAAGAGTAATTCATTATGATGCGTACGATACAAATTTTGAGGGTTTATATCAGTGAATATAAAGATATTATCAAGTCTATAGTAAAGAAACTTCCTATCAAAAGAAAAAATTTTTATGAACGGATAATTTTTTTTTTTATTCATGCGTTTAAGGGTGATTTCCTCCTAATCGGATTTGTAAATTAGTCTTACTAATTAACGTATAGTATTTGTATAATTACATAATCTCACATTACTTATTTTTTACGTCCACGTATTTCTCTATATTAAATTAGGTCCCACAACTAAATTTTAAAAAATGGGGAATTTGTTTTAATGTAATTTTAAAGTCGGTTTTATTTATGTATTTTTTTACTCCAAATAATAGTTTGAAAAGTATAAATCGAATCTTGTTCACCACCAAGAAAAGCCGTTGCTTAACTTCAGATACTTTTATTATCATAAATGAGGAGTTTTCGAACAGAAAATAATTCCATTTTGATAAAAATAGTATTGCAGTGCATTATTCTTTTACACTTATTGTATGATTTTTAATCTAAATTAAACATTCATATATTAAAAAAACATTTAAGAATACATTATTCTATATGAAAGCACTGAACCACCTTTATAATTTTTCAATAATGAAATTTTTTAATAATATTTTACAACAAAGTATATTGAAACAAACGTATTCATATTCATGCCATGTATGGAAAAATGTTAACGTTCTCATAAACCTGTAATTCTTATACCACCGCTACCCCAATCAAATGGATTCCAACTAGATTTGGCTAGATTTTTATGCTGTAAAGCAAGGTCTTTTTTCTAAAGTTGAGATCTCAATTAACTTAATTATATCAATTATTGTTGATTAACCGACACAATTCTCTTGCACTGAACCAGATCATAGCTGTCATCGTTGCCACGGCAGCAGCCAGCTACGAGGGAGGCCACGGCGGCGTGACGTATCACGAGACCCAGAAGCCAGTGCAGATACCGATATACAAGAAGTATGCGATACCGATACCTCATCCGGTTCCGGTGTCTGTGCCCCAGGAGATCAAGGTGCCGATTCCCCAGCCTTATCAAGTACAGGTCCCAGTGCCTCATCCGGTGCCCGTCGAAGTCATAAAACACATCGAGATTCCCGTGGAAAAACCCGAACCCTACGTTATCGAGAAAAAGGTAATAACAAACAATAATTTTTTTAGATGAAAGTTCACTTGCTCGGTTTAAAAGTAGTAAATTGTGTACCAAGAGCGAGTAGAAGGATTTTATGCACGCATGTGAGGTTTGCAGTACGAGTCAAAGCCGAGTGCGTATCATGAGCTGGAGACGAGTACTGCGAACACACGTGAGCTAGAATGTCCTCTCGCCCATGGATTACGCGTTTTTATGCTTAAGAAGCTAAACCAAATGTAGCCGTTTTGCGACATAGTACAAATACACTTTTATTAGGTAGGAAAATTAAAATAATCTAAAATTTTTATATATGCAAGTTTCACGAAATTGTTAGTTTTCGTGGCTTCACTTATAAATGCTATTAAGAAGCAACATAATTTAGATCTTGCGATTGTATACAAGAAATATAATATTTTTATACAGACTAAAAATTTCGTGAAAATTGCTCATTAAGGAAAATAAACCGCTGCCAATTCCTGATACCAGCATCCTCAAACTTTATAAATTGTTCCAATATGCAATTATGTATTCTACTTAATTCTGTGGTAAAAAATCAATATGATTTTCTAAAAATGACACTAAATTGATCATAATATTTTTAACATAAAAGGAACCGAAAAACTAAAATTTAAAAATCAAAATAATCGAAAAATAGCGAAAACAACACTATATTTACCATACTAATTTAGCAGATTATCCTATACTCACAAGTGCATATTAATAGATAAATAGAAATAACTGGTATTTAATGTAGCATTTACTACTAAATTAAAAGTAATTATCGCAATTGTTCAACTAAGTTCCGCCATTATCATACGAAATAGTAATTTTTACTAGACAATTTCCCTCCGTATGTCACGTTTTCTTATTCTAAAAATTATTTAGGAGAAAGAAAAGCCTAACCAAAATTTACGGTAGTAGAATATAGATAATTTTATGCTTTTTTTAATAACACTACAATATTTCATATACCAAATCATAATATTTCTAGTATACCAAAAAAACAGTAAATCGAAGAATCGAAAAATTGCTATAAAACTAAAATAAGACGATGAATCTTAAAATTTCTTTTTAATTTTGAATCTTCATTTTAAAACGAAAAAAATGAGACTAGATTGATAAAAAATTGCCGCGCCATTCTCGAGATATAAGCGATCAAAAGAAATTTAAAAAAAACATATAACCTCAATATCTTATAAAATAAATTATCTCATAATCTCAAAAAAACATACAGGTCATGAGATAGTGAGAAGCTACCTTCTTGTAAAGTTGTAGATAAAATGCTGCCGATTTCATTCAATTATCGTCGGAGAAAGAAAAACGTCTTTTTGTTTACAAATTTATTTTTATCTCGACAAGAGAAAAAGGTCAAACATTTTATTGAACATTCTTCTATTCAACTCAAAAGATGGGGGGTCTCTAAGGCCGGGTTCTGACCCAATTTAGATCTGAGACAAAAAATTCGAAAAAAATTCCTACCTTGTCTACTAGAAATAAGAAGTCAATTCCACCCTAAACGGACCACCCCCACCCCCTATTCACCCCCACCACCCCTTCAAAAAATGAAAACTTCACCGCTGTATACAGCGTTTTTGGAAAGATTCGACACTGTCAAACTTGTATTTGCTTAATAAAGTACACTATGAACTCTCTATGAACTACCTGTTAAATAAACCACAAATTCGGATTCAGCGTTCCCAAAAACTTATATATGTATATTTCAGAATTTTTTTATCGGCTTTTTTGCGATTTGACCTTTAAATGACCGTGACTCTAATGTGATAGGAGTCAACGGACCTCGGATTTGGATTCAACGACCCCAAAAACCTATGGATGTATTTTTCTGGATTTTTCATCGGCTTTTTTATAGTTTGACCTTTAAATGACCTTGAACCTGATGTGATGGAGGTCAACGGACGTCGGATTCGGAATCAGTGATCCCAAAAACCCCAGGATACTCTAGTCAAGTCTGGTGATCAAGCTTACATATATACACATACCATGCACATAAATAATTAATAAAACCACCCCCTCCACCCTCCTTAAGGTGGGGGTGGTAAAAAGGCTAAAAATGGTGAATAAGAGTGAAGGTAGTTCATATAGAGGTCATAGTGTACTTTATTAAGCAAATACAAGTTTGACAGTGTCGAATCATTCCAAAAACGCTGTATACAAGCGGTGAAGTTTTCATTTTTTGACGGGGTGGTGGGGGTTAATAGGGGGTGGGGGTGGCCCGTTTAGTATGGAATTGACTTCTTATTTTTAGGAGACACAGTAGTAATTTTTTTCGAATTTTGTGGTTCAAATCTAATTTGGGTCAAAAACCGGCCTTAGAGACCCCCACCTTTTTAAAAAATTTTTCGTCATATTTTTCTGAGATATAACGGTTTAGACAAAACATGACGTTTTCGTGTATAACAAAAGAAGGGAATAACCTTATCCAAACTTGCAAGTTGAAAACGTTATATAACTTTATGCTCTTTCAAATGCCTTTTCACTAGATCAATGATATTACTTGTAAGGTATTAGAAGATTCGATAAACTAAATCTCAAAAATAAAAATAAATTATTGTGCCGCCTTTCTTTAAGAAAAACCAAAATAATGAGCCCTGAAACATTAAGTTTCACCGTGTATATGCAGAGTAATGCTGATCCACGACCATACACACACACATATACATACACATCCCCATCCACACACACACACACACACACACACACACACACACACACAAACACACACACACACAAACACACACACACACATACACACGCACACGCACACACACACACAAACACACACACATCCAGACAGACATTTTCTAAAAATGGTGTATATTGATTTCTTAATGTTTCTAACATGTTTTTAGACAAACTTTTTATTTTCGATCACAAAGCTTCCTCTTTGAAGATGCAAAAGAAATAATCAATATATATATCCGATATCGGATATTATTTTCGGACACGCAGTGTCCGACCAAAGTATCCGACGAATAGTTTTTTCGAATACTTTTTCAGTGTTTGACAAGTTCGGCAAGTATTCGACGGCAAAATATTTTCGGATACTTTTCTGTTTTCTCTAAATATTAAGAAGGAACAACGAATTATCGATAAGAAGTGTACACCATCTATTAAGCCGATATACAGAATTTAAAAAAGTAACCGACGGATACAATCATCGAACACTGAGTATCCTAAAAAAGTATCTGACGGATGCAATCATCGAATATTGAGTATCCGAAAATTTGGATAATTTGAAAAGTTTTATTTAATAAAATGGTTATTATTTCATATTTCATAAGTTATCTGTCAACATACATTATACATTAATACAGAAATATTTTATAATATATTAGTCCTTAAGAATGAATAAAGTATTTTTGAACATGTAACTTGAACCAAATTAAGTATCTCGATATCTTAGCCAGACTTGAACGAAATATATTGATTGATTCGATATGCTTTTCCCAAGAGAAATGACGAACTAAATTTTCATGTGTATTTCAGGTACCATATGTAGTCGAGAAACCCTACGCCGTAACTGTGGAGAAGCATTTTCCAGTACCAATTCCAAAACCGTATCCAGTTCACGTGCCCATTTATAAACACGTATTCCATCATCAGAGCAAAGGCTGGGATCGCTAACATCGATCGTCTTACTACTAGGAAATAGCGAACTCGCTGCCAAATATTCCTGTATTATTATTTAGCGTAAAAAATTCTTTATTTAATGTTTAATGTTGCAAACTTATAGTTTTAGGGTAGATGCATTATCCGTAATGCGTTTTCGTAAGATATAGCTTAATAATTTAAAGAATAGTATTTATTTGGCTATTAAATATTTGCGAATTCATATCATATAATTTTAAATTAAAATAGGAAAAATGCTCATGTTTGTTTTACGAACAAGCAATCTTTATAACGAATGACTATAATAAAATTAGAGACTGTTAAAAACTGTTATGTTATTGTAAATGATAAATATTATTAATAAATCAATCACTTATGTGTTATTCTTATAATTATTTTCTGTATATAGATTTATTACATTTCATAATAAACGTAAATGTTATTTCGTTATCAATTTTATGATTCTATTCAGAGTCCTGAAAACCAGCCCAGCGCATACGTGGGCTCAGAACCAAACCAGTGTAAGCTCTCACAGCATAGCTAACGTCGTTTGAGTGTATGAGCCGGCTGCGAGAGCTTAATACTAGTCCGGGTGAGCCCAGTTTTCGAAAACATGACTATTTTAAACAATCTGCTTTATACTTTTTCATAAAAAATAAATCATTCTTTTTTAATGGCAGATACACCTTTAAAATTTAAATTAATTGTTAATACACTTTAAGATAAAAATAAGTCACTTGTCATATATTACCTATTTTTTTCAGTAAATTTGAATATTTTATCAAAATATAACGGAAAAAAATTCTTTTTTATGACGGTCTTTAGGTCACTTTAATAGACCATAATAAAAACCTATATATTTCTACACCTACTGAAAGGTTTGAGAGCCAATAAAATTGAATTATGGTTTTTAAGGTTTTATTATGTTGATAATACACATATTCTTATATCTTGAGTCTAATGTCTGGGTATGTATAGTTATAATGAGGTAGGAATCGAATGGCAACCAGACTAGATTTTTTATTTATTGCAAAGTTTCGAGTGCATCGTTCGTCATTATTCGAACACTCTCTTCTTCAGGTACAAACTAATAATGATAATACATATAGTTATACAGACAATGTCAGGATTAGAAAATAAAAGTTATTGACCAAAGTTTTTAATCTATTAATGACAACATTCTTCGATTTATAATATTTTATCAAGAAATATATGGCTTAAAGTCATAAAACTTTAGTTAATAGTTTTAATTTTCAAATCCCCACATTGGCTGCATAACTATATGTACTAAGAACACATTAAAACCTTAAAAACTCAAATTCGTTTTTATTGTCTCTCAAAACATTGCAGTAGAGACGAAATATACAGGTTTTCATTATAGCCGATCGAAGGGACCTAATATAACGGCCGTCAAAATATTTAGCTTATGAAAAATATCGGGTTGGGTTAAGAGACTTAAATTTATGCTCTTTAAAATGCATTTACCCTGAAGTGATCATATTATTTCTAACATATCGAAATAATTTACGTTATCAATTTCAGAAAAACAAGTCGATGAATCTTAAAATTTATTTTCAATTTCGAATCTTTATTGGAAAAAAGTGAGCCCTGCTTGGTAAAAAAGGATCATTCCATTCTCGAGATATGTATAAGCGATCAAAATAAATTTTCAAAAAAGACATAACCTCAAATATATGAAGGTCGTCATGATACTAAGCGGGCCCACACACACACGCGCGAATGCACGCACCCACGCACACACACACACATACATACACACACACGGACGCACGCATGCACGCACGCACTCACACATACACACACACTACACACAGTCTTACACATACACGCGCACACATACGCACACAAACACACACAAACACACATATATCCAGGCAGACATTTTCTAAAAATAGTGTATTTTTTTTCTAATGTCTCAAAACATGTTTTTATAATGATTTTAGCATAACTTTTTTTACCATCAGAATGCTTTCTCTATGAGGAAACAAAAAAGTTACATGATATGTAAGAAAATTTAAGTTTTACAGAAAAGTTTTAAATTTGTTTACAGATTCTAATCATCGTCAGCAAGAACAACATTCTTGTGAATAAGATTCATTTTTAGTGAAGATATGTTATTTCAATAATAATTTATTCAAATTTGGCGCCATGAAAGTGTAGATATATTAACTATTAATAATAAACAAAAAAATTGATAATTATACGTAATATATTAAATCAATGTTCATTTCATATTAGAACAGTTGATTAGTTTGGAGGAAGCTACGTGCCAGTGAATTGGCAGCGGTCTTTTTTTTTAATCTTCGACATAAAAAGCATACGACATAGTCAATAATGCTGTCTACAACAGGGGTTGTGTAACGGTCTTCATCGAAACCTTCATCGGCCTAAATCGTTTCGCATTCAATTAAATCATCTTATTTTTAATTTAATGATCTAGAATGGATGTAAATGGATGCGAATTGCAGCGAAATTAATTAAGTATATAAATAAGTACATACCTACTTTAAATTCAGTTATACTAGCCCTATATGATCAGAATATGATCAATCCATAAAATTGATCTAGCATGAGTTGAGGTTAGAGTGATGGTAATCTAGCTAATCCAATCAGTGCTTAAAATTAATTCTTCTCCACAAATAATTAAAAGATTAATTACGTAAACTACGTACAAATTTAAAATTGTTTAAGAAATCATTTATATCGATATGCATAATTGATTTTTAATATGAAAAAGAAACATTGTTATTTTGTCTAGTATATAAGTTGAGAAATAACTACCTTAACTGAATGACAATTTTATGATAAAATAATTGAAATCATATTTATTAATATTCAGATAAATTTTTGCTACAGTACTATAAAGAAAATTGTAAGCTCGCTGATATTTAATGATATTTTCCATAAAGCTTTGTAAAGCTTCGTTGTAATTCCTTCAGCGAAGTTTCATGTCTAGGCTCATCATCCGATAGCAGGTATTTAGCAAACTTAGCTCATTCATCTATAGTCACTGTGACGAAACTTGCTGATCAGATTATTTACTTCTTAGCTGTTGTCACATTATATCCCAGCTTCAGTGCAGATAACTTGTCGAAAACACCGCCTTGTCACTAAATCGATGGTATATAAACATTGAATGATGCATCCAATTTCTTAAGGAGGTTCATGTGCTAAACAAAATGCAGGAAACATAATAGAATGTATCTGCTCTCGTGTCATTTGATTAACAAGTTGGAGACCTACAAAATTGATATAAACATGAAGAATCTCTGAAATATTATGTGTTTAAAGAACGGTTTTCTTCTGAATAAAGTATAAAACATTGAAAAGAGAAAATTTTCAAATTTACTACTGAATTTCTCATAAAATCTTGATTTTATCCCTTACATTTTTCAAATGACTCTCTTTCATTACAGTCTTTCATGACTTCTCCAAATCAAACTTTTTTCTAAATTTTATATTTTTAATCTTTTAGGTTTAGAGTGTATTTTGATGAGTACTTTCATATAAAAAATCGCCGGCAAAATCCCTCATTAAAATTGATTAAAAATTGACGCAAAAAACTGAGAAATTTACTCATTTGCAAAGAATAAACTGCTGATTCTCTACTTTATAAAAGTAGAAAATGTTATTGTAACTTTTAAAAGAGTAGTGTAGCGAATTTCATCTTTACGGAATGAGTAAATACCAAGATTTCTACTTTTTTACATATATCTACGCACATAACCTCCTTAGTCAATTTAATAATATCTTGGCTTGAGATACGACTTATATTCATCTTTATTATGGATCACAGTGTAACATAAATAAAATTAAATCAATTATAAATGGTAGTAACTTCCTTG
The DNA here is from genome assembly GCA_949152435.1 of Gastracanthus pulcherrimus. NCBI lineage: Eukaryota > Metazoa > Arthropoda > Insecta > Hymenoptera > Pteromalidae > Gastracanthus > Gastracanthus pulcherrimus. The sequence goes on from OX424575.1 coordinate 38,941,788, forward strand.
ATGTGATGCCTTCATATTCAGAATTGTTTCAATAATGATATATTGTTTACTCTGTTTGTCCCTTAATATACGCTGGATTTGCTGAAAAACAAATAAGTATAACGAAAGTAATATATTTTTTCCATTATTTAGATTACTTATAAAACGAAAATACTTATCTGGTTAAAAAATTTGCTTTTCATAATTCACTTTTATAATAACTATTTTGCACTATCAAATTAAAATGTTATGTTCATAAAAGTAAACACTAAAACTAACTGTCAGAGACTGGATCAGCACTGTCAGTCAGTACTACTAAGTAAAAATAAAATATTTTTTCGTCTATTTTAGGGATGTTACCCCCTTAATCTTTGCATACATTTTTGCTACATATAGTTAAAAAAGATGTTTAATTCATTAGTTTTGTGTTCTTTTTTAATGCCTGGGCTAGTATCACTTTAACCAGGGCGAAGTATGTTAAAAAATGTAAAAACTGAAAATGAGCAATAGGTTTTTCTCAACACATGCATAAAAAAGCCCTTTTCCATGCTTGCAAAACGAATGAAAAATTCGGCATTCCGAGCGTCTTCACCTGAGTGGGAGGTAATGTTCATTATCTCCCACTACTGAATCTCGTAGATCTAGTAGACGACTCGTAATGCCTATTTCCTCATTCCCTACGCATGCAGGAATAAAACCCTATTCACACACTTATTAAAAAGAAAATACGATGTGTAACACGGGTGGAAAGGGCTTTAAGCGAGGATGATGATTGAGCACGAGTGGAAATCGAGAGCTCCGAAGGCACCCTAGACGAACACAAGTGCTCAAATCATCATACGAGCCAATTTTCTCCCTTAGTTGCACAATGTACTATTATACACTTTGTATTCGGATTTAGAGTGTACCAGCCGAAAAAAGACATTTTTAAAACGAGGGGCGCTGTTAGTAACGTTTTTTAGACCTTCATAACGTGTTTTCTAGAAGTGGCATATTTATTTAATACATCCCGGCAAAAATATTTCAAAAATAACTCCATTAAATTATAAAACATAAAAAAAATTAATTTGACAATATAAGTTATATATTATAAAGCAAATTTGACTAAAGTTTATAAGCATTACAAATACTTCAAGTTTAAATGTTTTTACACACGTATTGATTAGATTATATTTACTGGTGTTTGAGCCAACAAGAGTTACACATTCATACATACATACATACATATATACATACATGCATGCATACATACATGCACACACATATATACATACATACACATACATACATACATACATACATGCACACACACACATACATACATATATACCTCCCTCCCTCTCTCCCTCCCTCCCGCAGCGGAGGTATTCTCGGTGTTGAATAATTTTTCCCTCCCAGAGCGGAGTTATTCTCGGAATTCAAGAATCACTCCATCCTGGAGCAGAATTATTCTCGGAGTTTAAGAATTACTCTTTCTTGGAGCGGAGTTATTCTCGGAGTTCAAGAATCACTCCCTCCCGGAACGGAGTTATTGTGGGAGTTTAGAGTTACTCTCTCCTGGAGCAGAGTTATTCTCGGAGTGTAAGAATCACTCCCTCCCGAAGCAGAGTGATTCTTGAAATTTAAGAATTACTTCGGTCCAAGAGGGAGTTTTTAAAAGAGTTTTCTAGAACAAATATAATAAATTTCGTCAACATTTCATTCCAATAATTTTTTAGGGTACCGTTGATTTGGTCGTCTCAAACTTTGTAGAGAGATGTATTACCCAATGAAGGGCTAGCGAGTTTGGGTTTTAGCTGAATATAGGTACGTAATTTTATAATTAGAAATAATTATTCACTACTCGATCGGTAAAAATCAAGGAGGGTAATTTTAATTCTCAATTGACTTTCGGACTCATTTAAAGTTGTTATAACTATGAAAAATGTACCGCGTGATTCAAAAACCCGTGGTAAGTGATTAAAAAGGCTTAAAGAGGTTCATGCGATATATATAGTATGTTTTGTAAAAAATCATCCTACTATAATAAGCTACACTTTAATTATATGAGTGACAATATATCTAAGAGATGGATACTTCAAGTGACAAAAAAAAATTATTTCAACGAAATTTGCATATTGAGAAAATAGATATCGTAAGTTAGAGAAAAATTCGACAAGACACTAGAATCTTTTTTAATTTTTATGCCAATTAATTTACAAGGTCTCATTTTGTTCCTTAAACAATTTTAGGGACGTAGACGGATTGCCGGCACAAATATTAAAGAATAATCACGAAAAGTTATATCACATTATTTCTGAATACAAATGAGCTGGCGTATTTTCAGACTTGCTTAGAATAGCAGAATCAACCCATAAATCTTCCATATCGAATTCTCCCTCCTGGCACACTTTTCAGCAATCGAATGAGGGCTCAACTGAAATATTTCGGCGAAATATATAATCATAAAATGACTCCAAATGGGGGCTGCTGCATTTTTACCATTTTACAGGTGGTTAACGGTTTATAAAAAAACTACCCCTAAGAATTTAGGTCAAACAGGGTGCGTTGGCACAATTTTTTTTCACGGACGAGATGGCAAATAAAAGTTGGCGTAAAAAGCTATCAATTCGAGAAATCGCCCTTTTGGGGGACGTGTACTCTTACTAGTATTTTAAGACTTTTTTAAAATAGTAGAATCAACCCTAAAATCATTCATATCGAATTCGCTCACTCAGCACACTTTTTAGCAAACGAGTGAGGGGACGTAAAATGCTATCAATTCGAGCCAACGCCCTTTGGGAGACGTGCACCCTTAGTAGTATTTTAAGACTTTCTTAAAAAAGCTGAATCAACCCTTAAATCGTTTATATCGAATTCCACTACTTGGTACACTTTCAAATCTATAATTACCCTATTTAACCAAAATACTTATGGGTAAATTTTTTCTAAACCATTAACCTTCTATAAAATTGTGAAAATTCAGGAGCTCCCATTTGGAGTAATTTTATAATTATAGATTTCGTCGAATTTTAGCCCTCATTTGATTACTTGAAAGTGTGTCAAGTCAGATAATTCGATATGGACGATTTAAGGGTTGATTCTGCTATTTTAAAAAAGTGTTAAAATACTACTAAGGATACACGTTCCCCAAACTCGAATCGATAGCTTCTTACGCTAGCTTTCATTTGCCATTTCGTTCGTGAAAAATAAAATGTGCCAATGCACCCTATTTGACCAAATTGCATAGGGGTATTTTTTTCACCGCTCACCACCTGTAAAATTGTAAAATAAAGCAGTCCTCATTTAGAGTCATTTTTTAATCATAGCGTTTGACGTAATCTTTTATTTGAGCCATTATTAAATTGCTTAAAGTTGTGCCAAGTGGCTGTTTTATGGGTTTTCTATTGATTTTAGTATAGTATGGTAGGACGGTCCAGAATTCCCAAACACTTAATTTTGTAAGTGTAATGATTAAAAATAGTACCACCTTTAAATAATCTCAAAAAACATTTTTCGAAAACGAAATATGTTTCTTTTATTATTTTCTACTTTTTCAGGGGTTACTTAAAGAAGTATTGCAGGAATATGTGCTTTTATTTGACTTTAGCATATTTTATCATGTTTTAGCACCATTTAGCACCTGCTAAAATATGCTTAAGTTAAATAAAAGCACGAATTCCTTTAATATTTCTTGAAGTAACCCCCTGAAAAAGTAGAAAATAATAAAATAAACATATTTTGTCTTCAAAAAATGTTTTTTGAGATTATTTAAAGGTGGTTACATCGATCTGAAAAACTGAGTTTTAGCAACTTTGGGTCTAAATAAATAGCTGCTAAAATTTTAGGAATATGATTTTTTTTATATTTCTATAATAATGACATAGGTGTTATAGGTGATTTTTAGACACTTAAACGATAAAGCAGTTAGTTGCTGTAACTGCTTGGGCTTAATTTCTTTTAAAATGTTAAATTATACATATTTTGTATGCCAAATTACAGATGCATGTAAAAGTCATTTATTATTATTCTTAAAATCGTTAAAATGATAATTTTTCTATCTTAGAACTGTTCTTTCTTTCTTCACAATTTTAGAAAATGCGTTTCTATAAGTAAAATTGGAGCTTCAATTCGGATAAATTTGATGTACGAAAATAACATACTATAACCTCTTAATATGCTTTTAATGCCTGTAGAATTTTACTTAAATCCGGCTATTTATTGACTAAAAACATAGTTTGAAACCATATTATTAATTTCTTAGGGTCCGTTAATTGTGATCTAAATGCATGTAGTTATGTCTTCTGCTATGTAAAAACATACCTATATATATCACCAAGAGTCAACTCCGCGCCTCAATATAAACTTAGATTTACAAAACCTAAAATTATCATGTTAAAAGTAAATCTAATATATTTAAGACAGAGCTACTATGGTCAAACTGGTATATTAAACTTATTATTGTACCACTTCTGGCGACCTTTAATTTTGTACAAAATCCATGGAATATTGAGGATTGCATTTTTGATTGCTAATAATTTTGTAACAGAATGATATTTTTATATAAAGTAAAGCTGAAATTAAAGCTGTTTTAGAGAATTCTCTTATCTTATTATATCATTTCCTTCGGATAAAAACTTGCAGAGTTTTGATACGAAGAATAGGTACCATATTTTACTGAAATAACCCGTATTTTGAATAAAAAAAGGTCATATCTTAACCCCAAGGGCCTATGAGACGAAACTACTGGTGCTAAAGCATCATTTTTATATACCAGAAAACACTTCTCAAAGTATCATCGGAAACAGTTTCCCGCAGGTTATGGACTCTCCATGTAAGAAATGTATACGTTTTAGTTATATACCTATGCTCCTTTGGAGATTAGCCTGAGGAAAGACAGTACATTCAGCCCAATTACATCAATCCTATAAGGGCTGCAGAAGATTAAAGAACAATAATTTATATATATATATATATATATATATATATATATATATATATATATATATATATATATATATATATATATATATATATATATTCGAATGATATCATATATTTAGGGTGCCTAAACTCTCTAGTAGCCTGAATTGTGAAAATAGGCCATAAAAGTGTTTAGACCCCCCATAAATATGGGGTGCCATCCAGATGTTACCAGATCTTTAGAGGGCCTAAACATTATGGAAGCCTGATTTTCGAAAATAAAAGGCAGATTTTAGAAAATAGGCTCCCCCTAATAATGGTGTACCATCTGAATGATACGATATATTTATGGGACCTTAATATTATAATAGTCTGAGTTTAGATTTGTAATGAGCGACCCAAGAACCCGTAGAAATATATAAAACTTTATATCTGTTGGCACCGTTATATACGGAGGCGACGATTTGGTTGTTCTTTCAAATCCTGCTATTGTAATGCACTGAAATGTATTATTCTCCCTCCGGAAGCCTGTGCGAAATGTGTTATTCTTCATCGGGAATTTGAAATGTTATATGCTTCGTCGGGAATCGTTGAAATGTGTTTGTTTTCGATAGGAATTGTTGAAATGTTCTACTTTTTGACGGGAATTATTGAAAATGTACAGCTTAATCATACTCAGTTTCAAGTTATTATACAGTTTAATAATCACTTACTAACAGAATAACAATTTTCAAATTATTATACAGTTTAACAATCATTTACTAACAGAATAGCAATTAAGTGACGGTCAAAGCATAAGTATCATACTTATTACCTGACGGAGCAACAAAAAAGTTCCATTTCTGGTAGTAATTATCCCTTCAAGATCTAAAAGCGATACCATTATTCGATGTTTTGCGACAGCGTTCGCTACCAAATCCAGTGCATCGCACGTCCGCTACGAATTCGATTGGTATTCCTGGAGCGATTACAAGCCTATTAACGCACCTTCAAATTTAGCCTGGTCGGATCAGCCCTATAGCTAGCTGTCTACTTTGATGCAGTGGAAGTTTGTCAACGACATTCATTGCGTCAACAATTTTTTATTACTTCTATACAATATTTTAAAAAATTATTGTCATTATTATCGAAGATCTTTTCTAAATATAGATATATTATATTTTACTCTACAGAGAAATAATTTACATTATAATAGGTGCTAGATACCTCGCTATAAATAAGAAACCTATTTTATATTTCAAATGTATAATGAGTTAATAAAAGATGTATTAGGTGAGTTTACTCAATCAAGCTAGATTATAATTTATGTAGGAAATTAAAATGTTTACTACTATAAATGTATTTGTTTGCTATACTTCTGTAAATACACACTAATAAGGAAATTAAGGTGATCAAAGGTTTATTTTATATGAAGTAAGTACGCGTGCTTTTTAAAAGTGGTATCATAAACATATACTCAAAAGAAGATAATAAAAAGATTCAGTTTAATGATTACTGTAATGATATGGACACTCAATTTCATGTATGTTCCGTTTAAAAATGTTGTTACCAAAAAAATGCGAAATCTATAAAATTATTTTTTAATAATGCGATGTACTGAATTTATTTTGGTATTTTCTAGAATTTACGTATTTATTATTTTCCCACAACTACATTACTCCTTTCGAAACTTCATTTTTAACTAGCGTTATAAACGGGTTGCAAACAGCGAAAAGTGAATGCCTGAAGGGCTTGTAATCACGTTGCAAAACGTCGCTCGCACGTCGAAGTTCCCGCGAAGTTCTCGACGAGTCTTGACGACCTGTGGAAGGGGAGCCTAAACACTTTACCCCCCCCCTCTCTCTCTCTCTCTCTCACTCTCTCCCTCTCTTTCTCTGTGTCTCTGATCCCCTTGCCTTACCCTCCAGCTCGGTTCGGCTCGCGCGTACGTACGTACGCACGCATTTATTCAGGAAATATCTGGGCGAGACCCGTGGATTGCGAGATCGCTCGGAGCGCAATGCCAACTACTTGCTGCTGCTGGCTCGGCTTTTTGCACCGCTTAAGGGAATCTCATTCGTTCGGACGTTTGCGGTGCGCATTTTTTTCTATCTCTCTCTCTCTCTTTCATCTCGCTCTCCTCTCCTCTCTCTCTCTCTCTCTCTCTCGCTCTCCTCTCCTCTCTCTCTCTATCTCTCGCTCGCTCGCTTGATTAAGGAAAAACTCGCTCACGTAAGGCCTACAACGACAACTGGGGCAAAAGTTTATAAAACCGGGTAGCGGGTTCGGTGCGTTCCTAGTTTTCGCCCGGGCTGCCGACGCGCCCGAGTCGACTGTGCGCCGTCTGTCTTCTTATTATTCTCTTGCTGTTGCGATTCACGCGACAGCTTTGATCTCCGTTTTCTGCGAGCCTCGTCCACGAGACGAAAGAGATTCCCGAATCATGGCTAAGTCATTTGTAAGTTATATTCAACGTTTGCTATAAGCTTCGAAAGCTCTGCGAGCTTCGTCCGCGTAGAGAACGATTTGTACGGATTTTTTTTAACAAAATGGGATTTTACGCGATTGTATGGTTGTGGGCCATTTTCGAGTTAAGTTCGAGATTGATATTGATTGTTTTCTTGTATGCTCTTGTATGATCTTGTATACTTTTGGTTACGTAGGCCTTAATTAGGTAGAATGAGTGTGTAGACACATCTCGTCTTATACTAGAATGGTACATAGCCGGGTGATAAAATAAACTACGCTACTTAAAAGCTGACGATACGTAATATACGTAATAACATCAAAGGCAAAGTCGACTTGAATTAACTTCTTTATTTAGTATCAGAGTAAATATAAAGACTTGTTCAAAATTATATTGTCGAATTCACTTATGCGGTTGTAAGACAAAATACATTGCAGATTGGTCCCCTTCTTCATCCGTAAGAGAATTTTCCTATGAAATAGCTTCTATTGCCATCATATACATTATGCATCAGCTACTTATCGGCTCAATTACGTAATACGAGTAGGTAGGATAGCCATGGTGGGCCAATTTAGATGCAGGAACAGTCACCTTATTGTATATAGCAATACAATTTAAATCATCATTTACACTTTTTCGTACATTTTTCCAGAGAATAGATTTTCAATTTATGTTGAATTTCCGCCTTAAAATAATTTACTTTTCATACACCTATAATATTAAATGTTAACAATTTTGTTAAAAACATTATAATTATATACATGTGTTGAGACCTCAAGGAACAAAACATACTATTTTTAGAAAATATTTGTTTATATGGTATAACTGTTTTATTCTGTTCTGTTTCTGTTTATTGGCCGTGAGTCTCCCATTGAATCTGAGTAGCCACCATTCTATTATATGTGCTCACGGCAGTCATGGCCGAGCGAATATCAAACTCGTGTGTATTGCATCCCTATAGTTAAGATTCACCCACCCCTCACACTCTTAGAGGTACCTCAAACTCGGTCAGAAAATTTTTCAATTCAAGTCTTTATGTTTTTTGTTTCCGAATAAAAAAATCATTTTTTAAAAATAAAATCGACTTTCATATCCGACGGTTACAATAATTAATTAGCAGCATTTTGTCCGAAAATTTAATAAAAAGGTTACTACAATAATTAATTAGCAGCATTTTGTCCGAAAATTTAATAAAAAGGTTACTACAATAATTAATTAGCAGCATTTTGTCCGAAAATTTAATAAAAAGGTTACTACAATAATTAATTAGCAGCATTTTGTCCGAAAATTTAATAAAAAGGTTACTATCTTTTGGCCGAGTTCTTTGCCCACATTTTTTTAATTTCCATCTTATATTAATGTTTAAGTTCTAATTTTTTTCATTGAACATTTATCTATGATGATATATAAAAAAGACAATATTATGTCATATTAATATACACATAGTAAAATTTAATTCTTCAAATGTATTTTACTCTGCACACATTAATTATTTTATGATTATTTTTGATAAATTTATAGATTAATGTTCAATGAGTAAAATGAGTATTTAAACATTAACATCGGATACAAAATAACGGGAAGAATTGGGCATTTAATAACTTTTTCTTTAAACACAACAATATCTGGGATTGTGACATCATATATCTGACTTTTTTTTAAGGGTAAGAGATATGGCAAAAAGAAACAGCTTTTATCAAAGCATTTATTTTTAATGTAATTCAATTTATTATAAAATATCTTTTATATCACTATAGAGTTCATGTATTAATGTAAGTTTTGTGCAAATTTCATTAAAAAATATTAACATCTATAAATGCAGTACATAACTGATAACATGAAGGTTTTGCAGAAAAGTAGAGCAGGAGGAAGGAGTTATAAACTATTTAGTGAAATTTTTTAATAAAAAATCAAAGTGGTCTCTCAAAACATAATACAATAACTTCAGTTAAGCAAGGGGTTTTCGAAACAATTATTTTTTTTACAAAACGGCAGACTTTTGAAATCAAAATTGGAAACATACGACATAAATGTCAGCCGTGGGGTGGCACCACGTTAAATAATATGCCGAACATCTTGTATTGCCTTGTGTATCTAAACGTTCTCAACAGGGTACTGCTGCCCGTATAATGATATAAAGAAACTCGATTTTTGAACATTATAATAATAGGAAAAAGGCAATTAAAAATTGACGGTGTTATAGATCTTCCCAATTAGATAGACCGCTGCCAATTCATTGGCACTTAGCTTTCTCAACTTAAAGAAACTGTTCCAGTATGAATTTTTGTTTTAATAAATTATTTTAAAATGCTACTACTTTTTTTTATTAATAGCTTGAAAAAGATCTTATTTATTAATGGCTTTTCAGTAAGAATCTTGTTAATTTTTTTAATATGTGTTTAAAATAAATATCTTTTAAGTAATTGTTAATGTAGGACTTAAATTTTAAATATTATTCTTAGTGTCAATTGCGTCATACAGAAATAATTTACCTTATTTATATCAGAAAATCGTAAGATATAAAAATCGTTATGAATTAAAAACTAGTCGACGAATCTTCAAATTTCTTTTCAAATTCGAATCTTCATTAAAAAACGAAAAAAATTAGTCCTGTCTGGAAAAACATGACCGTGTCATTGTCGAGGTATAAACGATAAAATAATGTTCAAGAAATACATAACCTCAAATATCTCAGAATATAAAGGTCCTTATGATCTGGGCAAAGAAGTCATCCAAGAGTCAGTAAGAAGCTACCGTTTTGAAAAGTTTCAGATGAAATGCTGTCGATATTCTTCTACATGTTTCTAATAATATCAAATTTTTCTTAAATTTCACAAATATCACCGTTAGAAAAAAATGACGTTTTCGTGTATAACAAAACAAGGGAAATAGCTTACTTAAAATTTCGGATAGGAGAAGATAGGTAATTTTATGCTCTATCAAATGCATTATCACTGAATCGATGATTTTATTTCGAAGGTATCAAACAATCCGAAAAACTAAAAATAAAAAATCAGAAAACCGCTAAAAAACAAAAACGCATCGAAAACGAAAAAAATTACTTTTGAGCCACATTCCTTTAAAAAAAAAACAGAAAAAATGAGCCCTGAGACATTAAGTTTCACCGTGTATATTCAGAGTATAGCTGATTCACATCCACATCCACACACACACACACACACACAAACACACACACACACACACACACACACACACACACACACACACACACACACACACACACATATACACACGCACACACACACATACACACACACACACACACGCACGCACACACACAAACACACACACACGCACGCACGCACGCACACGCAAACACACACACGCACGCGCACACACACGCACGCACGTACGCACACACACACACACATACATATACACACACACACACATCCATACAGACATTTTCTAAAAATAGTGTATTTTGATTTCTTATGTCTGAAAACATGTTTATATAATGATTTTAGCACAACTTTTTTTTACCATCACAAAGCTTCTTCGATATGGAAGCAATAGTATCGACAAAATAGAGACTTTAATTGTAGTTGTAGTTTGTAATTGACAGAACTTTTCAAATTCCTATCTAAAATTTTATTTACAGTTTTCTAAAACCCTAAAAAATAGAAATACACAATATATTTCTTTGTTTCATAAAACCGTTCATAGCTCTAAGAATATTTTAAATAAGATTTCAAAACCTTTCTTACATACCTACTTTTGAGATCGTAAAGAATAGAATAAAGTAAGAAAAAAGACTTTAATTTTTCGAGATTGTTACCGTCGCTTTCCCCCCAAAATATCGACGGCTGAGCGGTAGAACCAATCAACTCGGCGTGCACTCGAAGAAGAGGTTAACTCGGAGCGCGTCCCAAAAGTAGATCCACTCAGATATCGCGTAAAGGGCGGCTTCTTTAGCCAATTATTCTTCATTTTACGTTGTGTTTTAGCAACTCTAAAGAAATATGAGAACGAACATGACCTTAAAAAATGTCATTTAGTATTTGTACAGAGTTACACAAACCTAACGTAAAAAGAAGAATAATTGGCTAAAGAAGCCATCCTTTACGCGACATCTGAGTTGATTTACTCTTCGGACGAGCTCCGAGTTAATCTCTTCTTCGATTGCGCGTCGAGTTGATCGTTTCTTCCGCTCAACCGTCGATATATGAGTGCAAAATCATAATTATGATTTTTATATTTTTTTTAAGTTCGTATAAAGAATACCTATTTAATAATTGTTCATCATCACTTACACTATTAAATATTAGCTACTTGTAATTTTCATTATCACTTACACTATTAAATATTAGCTACTTGTAATTTATTTTCTGGAACGTCTATATTTCGTTGAAGACGGTATAGGTAAACAGAATTATTAATATGTTGATATTACCGTTCTACGTAAACCCTTCGATCTACATAAGCTTTTTTCCTCGCTTTTTTGAATAATCATAGCGACATTTCCATTTAATTTAATTACAACAATCGATATCTAAAATAACTGAAATAGTGATGATATACCCAAAACTTTTTAATTTGACCTTAAATTTACATATAAAAAATAAAATTGGTTAAAGAGGTGGATTGGTTTGGTTAGTTATTTATTTAACCTGTTAAAGAGAGACTCTCACAAAATGGAAAAGAACTATGGGAAATTATTTAGAAACGTGTTTCAGTACTTAACTAAGTAGAAGATTTTAGCAATAATTCTTTTTTTAATATTTTGAGTTTTGTCGGGTCTTGTGGAACTAAAAATTAATTAGACTAGATTACGATATAGGAAACGATCCCCTTTGACGGGATCCATACATTTAGTTTATGTACATAATTTTGAGTTTATCACGAAGAAATCTTGAAAATACGAAAATAATTTATGTATCCTCCAGGACACATTCGGTACTAATGGGTTAAATATATTTATACAAAAAAGATCCTGTCTTTCACTTGAAATAAAAAAAATCATTCATAAAAAAGCAATCATTTTTTAGAGTTACTAATTTTTTTCTATTTTATTATTTTAAAGACCAATTATTTATTCATATCGCATCTTATAATTAGATTTTTAATCTGAGTATATATTTTGGTTGTCACAATCTTAAAGGGAATTTTGAAGTACAGCTAACTAATTTCTAAGTAGCTTTTAACCGTTCACTTTGCTACAAGTTCGTTTTCATTATACAGATGATATCAAATGCTGTTTCTCATGAAAAGTGTATGGATGGTGGCACATATCTATGTATCTTATGAAAAGCTGATAATTGTGAAATACTACGATTTTATTTTAAATTGTGGACAAAAAATATTAATGCATTTTTCAATATATTGTATATAGTATATGTCTAAAAAACATAAATAGATAGTATAGAAATACATTGTTAGAAAATAGCAAGATACATAATGTATAATAGTACATTATGTAACAAGGGCAAAAAGTCGAATATTTTTCCCGCAGGTGAGTTTACTGCCCGAGCGAGCGAAGCGAAGCAAGGGCAGTATCACCCGAGAGAAAAATCGATTTTTTTCTCGAGTTATATATAGTACTTTATGTCCATCTCAACTGTGGCCACTTTTTGACTTGCAAAGCGGGACTAATGGACTGTTAAAAGACAATCTAAAATCAGGGTTATTGTTAGAACTTGATAAAATAAAAGAATTTTGACTATTTTTTAGTGAAGTCACTTTTTTCCCTAGGGAATCACCATCTAATCATTTTTGCGGGCAAAAATTGTAATTTTCGTCTCGCTTTTCAGGGAAAAAAGTGGCCATTTTTGTTCAGATGGGCATAAAGTAATTTTCAAGTCTTGATAATAAAAACGTAATTTAGCTAATGAGTTACTTATATTATATTATCACTAAATTAAGTTCGTATAATTAAGATAATGTACCTTTTACTTATTATAATCCGCAATAAAAACAATAAATACGACGATTTTTGAACAGCTAAAGTTGTATGAATAAAACAATTTAAAATTATTACAAATACTAAATAATAAATTCTGTGTTTATTTTGAAATTAAACTAATTAAATGCAATCACGTATCATTCACTAATCAAAATGTTTACAAGAAATAACAAAATAGGAGATATCAAAAAATATTATTATTAAAACTATTATAAATTATTGCAAACATTAACAAGAATGAAATTTTAATTTTCGTAAAATAATCGATAAAATTGCTCGCATCCCAGGTGATCTTCCTTCTTTGTCTCTCGAGTGTCTACGCCGACACAGAGATGAAGATGGATATGGCCAAGGACGTAATGTCGGACAAGATGGAACCAATGATGGTGGAAACGGTGATGTCGAAACTGAAGAGAGATTCCTGGCCAGTCCACTCGACGCCCTGCCCACCTTCCTGGCCGCATTACCACAAGGGCTGGGCGCCCGAGCATCCCAAGGTCCAGTTCGTGCATCAGCCGCACTACGAGCACAAGCCAGTGGTCGTTGTAAAGCCGCACGCACCCTCTTATCAATCGGTGAATAAACGTTTTGTTTTCTAACATTACGAAACGAAAAACTTGATTATTGAACGTAATACTAGCTGGCTGCTAAAAGAGTTTTTGTAAATTTAATAATACTAACAATTATTTAATCTATTTATTATTTATTAATTTATTTATTAATTTATTTATTCATTTATTTATTATTAATAATTTGTTTATTAATTTTATTATTATTTATTAATTTGTTTATTAATTTATTTATTATTTATTTATTATTTATTAATTTGTTTATTAATTTATTTATTATTTATTTATTATTTATTAATTTATTTATTTATTATTTATTTATTTCTATATTAACCTTCGCATTGTACGCATAATAAAATATGACGCAACTCGTAGCTAGGTAGGTTATCCGCTTCCTATTATATATAATTAATTAGTATGTTCTTGTAATTTGTTAATGATCGCATACAGTGATTAATTAAATAGGTAAAGTACTAAACGCATTTTACGCAGTGGCTCGCCTTTCTGTAAATAAAATGATTTTTAACCGACTTCGAAAAAGGTGCAGGTTTTCAATTCGACCTGTACATTTTTTCTCTCTATGTTTGTTCGCGAATTACTCCGAAACTACTCGACCAATTTGAATGAACATTCTTTTTGTTATAAAGCTAATCGGATCTTATATTTGAAACCCTTTTATATCATTTAGGCCACAAAAATAGCTTGATTTATAGGAATTTTTACAATAGTTCGGGTATTGCCCTATCAGCAATATAATATTAGTAACGCTAACGAAATGCAATTTGTCTAGCATAGCTTTAGTATCTTTGATTTGATGATTGATTGATTCTAATATATTTTTTATGGGTACAACGACAAAATTCTGTTCTAAGTGTATTTTTCATTTTCTTTTAAGAATCAACCAATTGTTTTAATTGATATATATAATATAAATCATAACATGGTTACAATAGATATCGATTTATGTGAAAATATTAATAGTTAATTAACATCTGACTTCTTTATATTACATTTAAGCTATAATTTTTAAATTTCATAGATGATTTATCATAAATTTAAAACAGAAGATCAAAATTCATTTTTATGGCATAGTGCGTTTCTTACATATAAGAATTTTACACGTAATTATTGTGCACAATTTCGCATTGGTAAAATATATCTATATATAATTTTACCAATGCTAAATTGTGTACAATAAATACGTGTATAATTCTTATATGTAAGAAACGCGTTATGCCATTTTTATATAGATAAATTAGATGAAATGTATATCTTAAGTTTCTGTTATTTAAAATGTTATTTAAAATTTCCTAAGACATTAATATCGATGTATCTTAACTAATCTACTTTAGGTATAACTCTTTACACTGAAAGTTTGTATCATGAAAGGAGTATAAAACACATAATATTAGAAAACAATTTTTAAAATATATCGGCGGGGTGAACGATTCACCCCACTTGGTCCCTAGCGATCAATTCCGAGCCGTGACAGTTACTAAACCACAATTCCCATGATTTGCTCAACAGGGTTGGCAATCTCCGGATCCCTGGCAGCAGAACAGCGGCTACAACAAGTACGGCTGGAACAAGCCATCGCACGGCTGGCAGTCGCCTGGTTGGCAATCCGGCTGGAATGCTCCCAGCTATCCGTCGCACGGTTGGCAGCAGCCCAAGGTCATCGTCCAGAAGCCAGTTCACTCGTATGCACCCCAGTACCACAAGCCCGCTTACCACGTGCCCAGCTACCATCACAATGTCATCAAGCCGGCCGTGGTCGTGAAGCCCGACTGTCCTCCTTACCAGCATCAACATCAACCCCATCAGCACACCGGAATCGTCTACGCTCCTCAGCATCAGTATCACCATCAGCAGCCGCAGATCGTGAAGGTGGTGAAGCCGGCGTATCATCAGCCAGCGCCGGTTCATCATCAGCCAGCACCGGTTTATCATCAGCCAGCACCGGTTTACCATCAGCCAGCACCGGTTTACCATCAGCCAGCACCGGTTTACCATCAGCCAGCGCCGGTTTATCATAAGCCAGCACCGGTATACCATCATCCTGCACCCGTTTATCACCATCCAGCGCCAAGCTATCACCATCCGTCTCCGGTGCACGTACCAAAAGTGGAGATCTGCGACAAGTAAGGATACTGGAGTGAGGCGTGACGAATTGTTAAAATCTGACGTCCTTATAGATTTGTGATCATGCTGTATATTAAGTGACGGAATTCATTTAGGAATTTGTGGTTGATTCTGTCAATTATGTATATAATATCATTGGTTCTAATCTGGTTTTCATAGTGTCATGTTTGATACGTTTTTTATAAAATTATTTTGTAAATAAAATTTACAACTTTTCAAAATACTTTCTACAACTTATAAATGAAGTTACGTAAGACTCCATAGAATATTTTCATTTTCTAAGATTCATACTACTTACAATAGGAAAAATGGTCACAAATAGAAAAGGCTGAATTATGAGGAATTTAATGAATGTCACGGGAAGCAATAGAAAACTAGAAACTTGGCTAGTTCATTTGACTAATTTGAAAGAAAATCTATGAATATTCATATAATAAAAGATTTTTATGTAACCACTGTGTTGTATTTAGTTTTAAATTTTAGCCAGAAGAAAAAAATATTAAAGGAGAATGTCAAACGATTTTAAATGGTGTTAAAACCAGAGGACTAATCGATGCAGAATACCGAATTATGTATTTCCACGATCGATTTCCTAATTATGTAATTAATCTCTCCGGCAGTTTATTGCTAACTGTGTACAAGTTCTTGTCATACCATATATTGATCAATGTATTGCCTAAAAGTATAGAAATAAAAATCTTTGTATGATTTCTTAAATTGCTTCTTTCCATAATTTTTTTTTTTAAAAGCATGCTAAAAATCCTGTTTGAATTAAAAAAAAATTCAGTTACCTAAGTTTTCACAAAATAAATGACATTTAGTTATTGTTTTAATATATTAAGAAATTAAATAATTTATATAAATAATTCAATAGTTTCAAAGGAGTATACGAGAGACCGCAGTAAAGTGAGCGTTTTCGTTTTCTTCAACAATAAACTGCAAACTCTTAAGCCTTAATATTCCACGTATAAAGGTTTAACCCCCCTGCGTAAGCGTTTTACCCGACTTTTCCTTTCCCGAATGTATATTTCTTTTTTACATGTTCGGAAAATGGGTAACATTTCTCTTTATGTTTTCGGAGTCCCGTCAAAATCGAAAGTCGAACCAAGCTTATCATAAAGAGCAAGTTGTCAGCTTTAATTTGCTTGGTCGTAGGTACTCTAAAAGTGTAACAGTCAAAAGTTATTGCCAAGAATGTCAGTACGAGATACCTCGTCCTCCTGGCTACGGTAACAACCTCGTTTGGACAAGATATCTCGGGATACTGCGTCAGAGGGTTAATAGATAAATTGTTTTAAATAAATCGTCAACTCTTGCAGCTCAAAACTTCTCGTATGAGAGTCACTGAATAAATACTTTTACATCTACTTTTACATAAACCGACAACTTTTAAAGCTAAATGTCCTACGTATAAAAGTTAAACAAATAAATGTTTCTAAATAGACCGTAGTCAAGATAGGGTTTTAATCAAAAGTATCTATTAATCTAACATTTATACTAAGCAATGTTTATTTTAAGCAATGTATCTTTCAAACTCTAATACATTAGGTATTAAGGTTTAAAAGTTTGCGGTGTACATATTCAAAAGTATTTATTTATTGAACTTATATATGTGGTATTGGGCTATAAAAGTTAATGGTTTGTTTAAAAGTATTTATATTTTAGACGTTCAATGGAGTATTTAAATCTATTTATATTTTGAACATTTTTACGTGGGGTATTGAGGTTTTAGAAAAGATTGATACAAAAATTCAAAATTTTGAATCCTACCCTCCTCTCTACCTTCCCTTCATCATCAATTCGAAGGCTCAGGAAAAAACATAACGCCGCTCAGGAGCAGTCCTGATAAATACATCATCAAATCATTTATCAATATAGAAAAATGATTTTAAATTATTTATTCCTAATATAAAACCCTTAAATATATATTCATAATAAGGGGCGGGGACAAGATAACAAATAAATATCAATGAAACAAAATAGATACCCGGTAGAAAATATCCTTCACACAGTGTAGGTATCTCTGGACAGCAGGATGGCAACAAGCATCTCCTTCACCTATTTCGTTGTTCTCTGAACCCCAGAGGTAGAACTCAGGTGTGAGTTATTTATACTTAGTTTCAGATTTCTCCACAGCATGTAATTTTATTTAGTACTATTGCCTTGAAAAGGGATGAATTTGAAACGTCCGAAACGTCGGCTAGTCTACATCTAATTGACTCGTGGTGATCAATAAAGTCATTTTTCTCTACTAACACAACTTGTATTTACTTTTTTAACTTTTATCATTTAAGTTTGTTATAAATTATACGCTCTGTTGCAACGCCGTTACCCTAAGCGGGTCCTGGGCGTAGTCGTCCAGAGCGGACGGGTGGGGGCCTATCACCACTACACAGCGCGTCCTCAGGTTAGCTGCGAATAAAGCGAATAAGCAGTCGCGGACAGCCGATAGGCCCAGGCGTGGGTGTGATGAGCCCGCACTGGCGAACGCATTCATCTAGAAACACTACGCAAGCACCGCAACAACTACAAACACTATACAAAATCTCCTATCTTACTTTCTTCTTCTACCTTACTCTGTAATCTATCTCTTTTACCACACATTTCAAACAAAAAATGGGCCAAAAATCCTGCTGTCGTGGAGGATGCGGGAGCGATGACAACTGCCCTGAGAGGGGATGTGTAGAATGATTCGCCACCTGGTCTTACATGGCAACGAAGCCAGCGAAGGCGCGCTGCCTTGCAGGGGGGCGTTAGGATATGAGAATGAAACCGAGTGTGTCTGACGACGAGTTGACTGTGTCCTCGCCAAAGTCAGAAAGCTCTCATACTTAGTTCTAGGGAGGTATGAGGGTTATCACCCCTAGACGGATGGACTCACCTGCGATCGGAACAGGATCCAAAACGCGCGGGTTTAACTTACTATCATGGCTCAAAGAAAACAAAACCAAACCAAAACGAAAAGAAACTTAAGGGTGGGAACCTGGAATGTACGCAGTCTACATAGAGCAGGCGCGTTCCGGGAAATCATAAATGAAACTGAGAGGTACAATTTAGATTTGGTAGCAATACAAGAAACCCGATGGAAAGATAACGCGATGCTAGGATCCGGTAACTTCACCTTTTTATATGGGGGCGCGAGCGGGCATTCTCTAGGCACCGGATTTCTTGTTAACAAAAGCATCATACATTCCGTTAAAAGTTGCAATTTCGTGAATGACCGACTCTCGTATATCATCATCGACGGAGCGTGGTATAATTACGTGGTTATTAACGTCCACTGTCCCACGGAGGACAAAGAGGAACAAGTCAAAAATCTTTATTATGAAACTTTAGAGCAATTAATCGACCAATTCGCGTCTTACGACACCAAAATAGTAGTGGGGGATTTCAATGCTAAAATAGGGAGAGAGGAAATGTTTAGGCCCACCATAGGCAAAGAAAGTCTGCACGAAACCAGCAATGATAACGGTATTATGGTTATAAATTTCGCAGCCGCAAAAGATCTTATAGTCAAGACCACGTGCTTCAAGCACAAGGATATACACAAGGCAACGTGGACATCGCCGGATGGGGCCACGCACAATCAAATCGATCATTTTCTTATTGATAAGAGGCGCCACACGAATGTACTCGACGTAAGGACCTATAGGGGGGCGGATTGCGACTCAGATCATTATCTCGTAGTGGCCAAATTAAGAGCCAGATTAGTAGCCGGTCAAAATAGTAAGCGAGCGAACAAAGTAGAAACCTTTGATATTGGAAAACTACGAAGCGGGATAGAGTGAATCAAGTACCAAGTAGAAGTTAGCAACCGATTTCAGGCGCTCGAGGAAACGGATGAACAGACGGGAGTAGATGACGATCCGAACAGGTTGTGGGGGGCTATCGAAAAAACTATAAATGGGGCCGCGAACAAAGTACTGGGTAAGAAAAAAAGGCCGAAGAGCAAACCATGGTTTGACGAAGAGTGCGAACTCTGGTTTGAAAGGCGCAAGAAGGCTAAATTAGATAGTGTACACAATGAAAGCGATAGGGCCGTAGAAGAATACCATGAAATAAGAAAGCAAGTACGTGTGATTTACAGAAACAAGAAGCGCGAGTATCAGAAAAATGAAATTAGAAAAATAGAAACTAATAGTAGGGAAAATAACCCGCGCGAGATGTACAAAGGAATAAATGCTATTAGGAAGGGTTTTCAGAGTAGATCGCAGTTAATGAAGGATAAGGACGGGAACCTCGTGACAAGCGAAAATGAACTATTGAAATTATGGAAAGATTATTTCGATAAGTTATTAAACGTGCATGAAAACTCCGAGGAAATGGGAGACGAAATCCACACTGCTGAACTCCATATGGACGAAACGACCTACAAAGAAGTAGAGGTCGCGATCAAAAAGCTAAAAAACAATAAGGCCGCAGGAAACGATTCTATACCAGCTGAACTACTTAAATATGGAGGCACCGCGCTTACATCTAAAATTTTTTATCTAGTATGTGCTATTTGGAGAAATGAAACAATACCAGAAAATTGGAAAGAATCCATCATCATACCGATCTTCAAAACGGGAGATAAAACAGACTGCAATAACTACCGGGGAATCTCACTTTTAGCTACCTGCTACAAAGTTCTGTCAAACGTAATACAGGCCAGACTCACACCATTCGCGGAAGATATAATAGGAGATTATCAGTGTGGATTCCGGCGCAACAGGTCAACGAGCGATCAAATGTTTACCATAAGACAATTATTAGAGAAAAAGTGGGAATATTGCGAAACTATACACCAGCTATTTGTGGACTTTAAGAAAGCGTACGACTCTGTCAAACTAAGCAAAATGTATGAAATCCTAGTGCTCCTTGGCGTACCAAAAAAACTCGTAAAATTAATTCAAATATGTCTGAACGGAAGCACTGGAAAGGTCCGAATAGGCGGTAATGTATCCGAATCGTTCATGGTACGGGACGGTTTGAAGCAAGGTGACGGGCTTTCAACGGTACTCTTTAACCTGACGCTAGAGCATGTTGTTAGAAAAATGCAGGCTAGCGAGCTAGGCGCAACACTCAACGGAACAACGCAAATTTTAGGCTATGCGGATGACTTGGATATAGTGGGAGATAATGGTGAAACGGTGGCGAGAAATGCGGAAATCCTTATAAATGCGGCTAAAAACACGGGGTTAGAAGTGAGCGAATCGAAAACGAAATATATGATCATGGAGAAACTGGGCATTCGCGAAGCAGAGGGGGATCTCAGAGTCGGAAATTTCACTTTTGAAAAGGTTAGCGAATTCAGATATTTAGGTACAACTATAAATGATCGAAACGAAATTAAAGCCGAGATTAATAAGAGACTTCATTCGGGTAATGCCTGCTTCTACGCTGTGAACAGATTACTTAAGTCAAAGCTACTGTCGAAAAATGTCAAAATAAGGATATATAGGACTATAATAATGCCGGTAATCTTGTATGGGTGCGAAACCTGGGCGCTCACTAAAGCGGAAGAAAATCGTTTTAGGGTATTTGAAAATAAGGTTCTGCGGAAAATATACGGGCCAAAGAAAGATGAGGAAACTGAGGAGTGGAGGAAACTGCACAATGACGAGCTACATAATTTGTACGCGTCACCAAATATTAACAGAATAATAAAATCACGGAGACTAAGATGGGCAGGGCACGTGGCAAGAATGGGCGATGATCGTACAGCAGCGCGCATAATGAAAGGAAAACCGAAAGCAACTCGACCTCTTGGTAGACCTAGACGCAGATGGGAGGATAACGTAAAATCAGACATAACTGAAATTGGGCGGGAAGGCGCGAAATGGATGGGGTTGGCACAAAATAGGGAAACGTGGAAGGCTTGCGTAGATGAGGCGATGAACTTTCGAGTTCGAAATGCCATTAAAAAAAAAAAATAAATAAATAAATAAATTATACGCTTATATCCTTATATTATTACCGCAAGTGTGTCTTGTGAGTTTTTTGTAATCACATTGGCAACAAAATTAGTCTCTCTGTGTATCTCTGTCAAACTGCATATTTTAAAGGTTTTAATACTATAATATTAAAAAAATTTGAAATAAAGTTTCCTTTGAAATATAACAAAACAAAATCTAGTTAGAGGCTAAATTATAGACTAAAAATACCATTTTTTTAAATTACCCATACTTATCCGTAAGATACTTAGAGATAAGGAGAAACCTACCCTACTCTATTAGCATGACGTTCTATAATTTCGAATAGATGATCATTTCTATAAAAGGTTTACGTTTCTCAAGAGAGTTTTTCAGTGCATGAAAACAATGTGAAAATGCCATGTGGTTCAGTAAAAGACTGCAAAAATTGGAATGGGAATACCAAAAATAGTAATATCAGTTACTTTAGAATTTGTAAAGATAAAAAAAATCAGAAAAATGGATTAATTTTTGCAATTGTGATAAACTTAACCTGAGCAATGACAAGCTTTTTAATGAAATATAATAAAAGAGTGCTTTCCGATTAACTAATTAGAAAAATTTAGTGTTAAAGTATAATTATTGCGCAGCTCGAGTGTGTTCCAGTGATTTGAAGAAACCTGCTTTAAACTTTACCCGGAGCATTTTATTATTTCTGGATACACTACTACTGCAAGGCAGGAGCTTTTAAACACTGCTATTCTTATACTAATTCATCTTATTACATTTCAAATAAATAATACTATTTTTTATTTTTAATTATATTTCAATATTTTAAAAAACTTTTCTGATGTTTAGGCACGACCGCCCAAAGGTAGAGCCTTATATTTTCGTCATCGCAAAAAGTGTAATATCTTTAAAACAAAAAATTATTGCATAAAAACGTGTTTTAACACTTTGGTACATATTTCAAGCATCCCCGTAAATGTATGTATAGATATATGATGTATAGTGGCACATCGGCGTCCTTAATCGGACCCACGACCATTCTAGAGTAGAGTATGGATGTATGTACGTATGTATGTATGTAATCAAGTTTATATAATAACTAAACGAGGCTGCGGTAAAACTGGCTGAAATTTATAGACGATATTTGACACATTATAAGAAGTTGACGTATCTGTAGTCAGCCATATCCGATGAGTATCTTTCCATTTAGGAGAACTTTTAAAGATATTGAAAAGTCGAATTTCAGTTGTATCTTGAATATATTTAATATTTATAATAAATATTTTACGGTGAAGTTATAGATCTGAATAAAATACAACTTTTTTGCATGCAACATTTTTTACGTAAATGTTATTTAAACAAAGCTTACCGAGAAAAACAAAAAAGGCATAAAGAATCGAATTTCAGCTATATCTTTAACAAATTTCGCATCTTTACTAAATATTCCACGGTATAGTTATAGATCTAAAAGAATCAAGAATTTTCTATTTGTAACACTTTTCACAATAATGTCACTAAAACCTAGACCAATAGAGAAAACGAAAAATATTGACGTTAAAAAATGTTAATATTCATTTGTTATCTTATTTAATCATGACAAAACAAGTTACCGCAAGCGATGCAAAGCGCGGAGGCATTTCAGAGCGAGCTTGCTCGCTCTTAAGCGCCGGAGCGACGAGTCACGCGGCTGCGGCCCGCAGGTCGCAGACCGTGAGGTAAGCTAGTTTTTTCTGCAACTTATCTTATTACATTTAAAATTTTCCACAATTTCGCACAAATTTGATTGGCTGAAAAATCCAATATGAACGATTTGGGAAGGGCATTCGATTGGTCAATCTCGATGGCTGCATGTGAGCACACCGTATTTCCATACATCATGGAAGTGACGGTGAAGGAGTTGTACATATATAAGAACTAGTTTAAGCTTCCATAAGTAATAAATCGAATTCAGTTACTTCGAACGATGGTGAAGCGTTTTTATACGGAAAAAATAAAGGATCCCTGTAATCGTCAGAAAAATGATTAATTATATTTTGATGGATTCTAAAGACATTATATAATCTTGTATTTAGTTGAATTTCTACATGTCTTTGGTAAAAAAAATATAAAGAACATTTGCTTTTCAATAATTATATTTGTTTAGAAAGAGTCTCTGAAACTTCTTCAAATGATCCAAAAAATATCGAAAATGACCAAAACCTGGCAAAATAATATTGATATAAGATTAAAAATGTTTCTGGATTTTTTATATTAGACAATCCTACATTGAGTTATGCTGAGCACCGTTTGTTTTTGCAGCAATACATTGAGCACCATCTATAAATCACATCGCTACACTAAAATAAACCAAAAATTGTTTTCATACACTTCAATAGTTTATACATACTTTTCTGTTAAAGAATATCTGAGAATCAATTTCTTTTTTAATCATTTAGGACGAAAGGTTCTATTAGATAAAGGCGTGTTTAAATTTTTCTCTCTATTATATTTTATACTTTTTAGTATGGTTTTATTTTAGTATTTAAGTACTAAGTAAAATATTTTAATCAGCAATTTTTGCACTATATTGCATTGTCTTAAAAGTCAAACTTGTAAGCAAATTTTTAGAGTACTTGTGTTTGTAAGTGTATTTGTGTATATGTATATATGTATGCATATGTGTACGTGAAACAATGCTTTCTTAAATAGAAAACAATACATATCAGCTTATTTTCAATGATAACATACTCCTTTTCATAAACAATTTAAAAAATTTAATGAAAAACCGCAGCCTACTCAATTGGAAATAAATTCAGTCAGTTTATAAATTAATACATTATTCAAGACTTAGCATGTATCATCATATACAACAAATTTGATGAAGTTATAACATTTCAAATTTAAGCCTAAACTATTATCAAACTCTCAAAAGGAAAATCGTTCCAACAACACGATCAGGTGAAATTTCTGCATCTTACAGACGTCACTCTGAGTGAGGAAGTTGATACCTTGACTAAGCAAACACTCGTGCAAAAGTTGGGCTAGAGAGTACATAATGCTCAGAGAATATAATTCCTGCCAATGCACTCTTTCCATGTCTCTTGCGTTCGCGGTATTAACGAAGTCGCTGCACTGGCCGCACGTAGATCGATGCTCACCAGCTTCAATCATAATTAATGCTGCTCGCTCGAGAGTAAACACCAATGCGGGTGTACACAAACTACGGGCGGGCGAGAGTTTCCGTGCGGCATAGCTAATTAGCGGATGGCAGTGGGGGTTTTGATGAAAACTTCATTGAAAACCTACTTGCGTCAAATGAGTCTTCATATCGAGGAGAGATAAAAAAGGGTGAAACGTAGAATGAAATTACTTAAGTATTCAGGAAGGCTGTAAGCTTACTCGCTCTGCACTATGTATATGAATAATCGAGAAAGATATTGGTGATTTTGAATTAAGGTAGTTCATGCAAGTAGATATATTATGCGAACGCGAGGCTCACAATTTGTTTATCGATTTTCAGGCTCTAAAGTGTATAAAACAAAAGCTTTATTTGTGAGCTTTGATACGCACTATAATGTGCCTAATTTATCACGATGAATTATGACTTAGGAACATCTGAAAAACTTTAAAAGATGTTGCAATGTTTCATATTTGCATTTAAGCCAATTTTCGACTTTAAAATCGAATAACTTCTGCAAACCTTTAATGATTTTGAAAGTTAGTTTGAATTTCTGATGATTATTATAGAATAAAAGCTTTATTCATAAATCTATTTGGGCAAATATATATTTATTATTCAGAAAGACTTACTCTTTTTGATTCTTAAGTGACATTTTCTAAAAGATGTTTGAAAGTAAGTAAGTCTTTACCTACATTGAATGGCTATATTTTAGTTAGAAAATTTTCTCTTTTAAAAATTATAGTTTTCATCCTGAATTTGATCTACTACACGCGTTTTCTGGACAACAAATCAAACAATGATTTCTAGTTGAATCGATTTTCGACTAAGAATAATTGATTAATTTATTGTTCAAAAAACGTGTGTAATAGATCAAATTCAGAATGAAAACTATAATTTTCGAAATAAAATATGACCGTCCAATGTAGGCAGATTTACTTTCTTTCAAACATCCTTAAAATCCGACTTAAGAATCAGAAAGAGTAAGTTTTTCTCTCTCAAAATCCATACTTATCATCCTCAATTTGATCCATATTATACGTTTGCTGGTCGAGTAATCACCCGGTAAACATAGCTTTGAATATGGCAAGGAATTTTAGTATTTGTGATTCGTGTTAACTGGGATGTCAAAGGCTGGGTATTAGGAGGTATACCACGCGCTACGTTCCCTATTGCAAACGTGCTCTTATTATTGAAATGCGTACATAACTCTTTCATAATTCCAGTTTATACGCATAGTTAAATGCCGAAGAAGCTTCCCGCCATATTCAAAGTTATGTTTATCGTTGGTGATATCAGCGCAGGGCATTGATCAACCTTCATAATTTGTTAAGATAAAAAAGAATATTTCAGTATTATTATGAAGGAATACCTTTCTCTTATTCACACTATACGAGTATGTTACCGTAATAACTCTCCACAGATTTTAAACACAGTTATGAAATGAATTTTCCTCTTCCTCAAGAGCACCAAAAACGTTATACCTAATAGAAAGCATCTGCTCTCCTCCTTTCCAATCCATACCTCTTATTCACACATGACTTACATAAAACCGAAACATATATGTTCCTCCGGCCATATATATCACCGAGTCGCTTCTGCCGATGCGTACACGATGGGACGAGTTTTCATCATTACATCAATGAATCGAGCTACTTTTCACGTCCTTTGTGCCTACAACGCAGCGCACGGTTGCGCAAAAAGAAGGTGGATACACAGGAGCTCGGCTGCTCTCCTCGGACGAGCGAGACTTTTTCCCATCCGCGTCTCCGCACCTGTAGGAGGCAAGCGCGCGGTCCGCATACCGCATAGGTACGCGTAAAATATGCGCGCGCGAGTCATGTAATGCGCGATTGTTGGTGGATCTCCTGGGTATCTATCCTCGTTTTTTTTTGTCGTTCCCAGGACGTGACGAAAGCCACGAGGGAGAGGATGGCTGCGCCGGGGCCCGGACGTGTGCGCATAGGCTATATAACCGCCGATGGCAGGAACGCCCGGCTCAGTCGAACTGCACGAAATTGAACGGGCATCTTTATGCGCATAATACACGCGAGCGCGCCATGAGACTGCTAGTGAGTATTCGTATAGTGCATTGAGTGCGTTTGCGGTGGAGCTGATTGGGAATGCTTCCAGAAGTGTCGTTGAAAGCGCAGTGACGTTGCTTTGCAACGGTTGAGATTTATGTGTGGCTTTATGTTGTGATTAGTTGTGACTGGAGGTTCAATGTTAAGATTAAGCTATTTTCTGGTGACTTAAGCGTTAATGAATCTAGATAATCTCATTCATCCAGCTATAGAAGTACCAATTGGTTTTTGGTTGATAGAAAGTGCAAAACCAACGACATTATTTACACCATGAGTGATTATTAAGGCTAATATTTTTTAAGGACGTGCTCCTTTTGATTTTGCGGTCAAATTGTCAACATTTTTTTACTGATATCAAATATTACCAAAATATACAATAAGAGATCTAAGGAACATGCCATTGTGGTAAACTTGATGCAGTTGTATTTGATTTCAGTAATTTTGATCATTTTTACCTCAAATTCGAAAAATTTAAATAAACTTTCTTTACCTTTATTGACGATATTACTGAAACTTTTAGTTCGAGTTAGAATTATTTTTTCTTTATTACAATTTTTGAATCAAAATGAGAATCTGTAACTTTAAAATTGATAAAAGGAATCATCAGTGCTCAAATTATTCTTGTATATAAGGTATGTTTAAAGGTTGTTGCTACATTGTTTTGGCTGTATTTAAATTATTATCTGCATTTTGGTAAAGCATAGGTTGTTTATGCTCTATAAACTGTGAGAAGCTCTAATCACAATTGTAAAGCATTTTTAAATACAGATAACATTTTTTTAATGCTATTGTTTTTGTATTTATTGTTATTTCAGTTACGCTTTTCATTCTACACTTTTACCATATAATTATTACATCCAACAAGTATAATGAAAAATAATTCTATTGTTATTTGGTTAATAGTTATAGGGTTTCAATCGTTATTTTGATCTTTCGGAAATACCACATGTCCTGGTAGCAGCGTGACAACATAAATAAATATTTTTGATTCTAATTATATAAATAAATAATATATATATATACTATTGTATTTACCCAAGCGACTTATTCATTTTTAGTACATAAATATGGGTGTTTTATTAAATTTTCTCAACTATAATTGACTTCTACATTCGATGGCCTACATACTCCACTAATATGCACAAAATTATATATCTTGTAACATCAAAATCCGTCCCTTCCGTTGTCGAAACCCATTATGTAAATTCACCCCATTGTCGAATATCTTTATATATTACATTACACCAGCAGTAGTTAATTAAGAGTCTCCGTTACCCAGTCGCGGAAAAATAATTAGCCTTTCCCCGCTAAAGGCAGCGCGCGGCGGCGGCTAAGTCGCTAACGAGATCCCCTATCTCTCTCTCTCTTACACACCGCGGGCTGGGCTGGTTGTCTATCACTCCTCTCTCTCGCTCTTTTTTTCTCACGCGTTGCGAAAGATCGCATCGCCCCGCAATCTTGCGCGCACGCGGCACACCAATAATTCCACGCTCCTTTCGTTTTTCTCGGCAAGTTGTGTCTCGCGGCGACAGTGGCAGTGTGCCAGGCCGCCAGGATACCCCGGGGCGTCGATGAGGCTTTTCCGAATTTTCACGCCGTGCACCACGGTCACGGGGCCACGAGCTACCAGAACGTGCAGATAGAAAGCTACGGCTCTGTGCCCGTGCCCACCGAGGATCATCATCATCAGCAGCAGCTGCAGCAGCAGCATCAGCATCAATATCACCATGAAGTGGAGCACCATGCGACTGATGTACAGGAGGAGCCGCATCATGCGCATCATCGGGGTATGAGTATATTTTTAATTATATGGTTGATTATCGCATAACTGATATGGGTTATTTGACAGCCAAAGCACATCTTGTTATCCACCATATTGTCTGATGTATATTCTAGACCATTTTTGAGCTAATAAACCGCTTCCCTTATTCTTTTTTCAATCAAAAAAGGACCTTGGGACTTAAAGGGTTAATAATGAATCATAGTGAGTGTATGTGCATAAGTGTAAGGAGGTTCTATCGGCAACAAACATTTTTTACTACAATTTAATCTCACATAATGATATGAAACTCAATATATTATAAAATAAGGAGTTTTTTTCAAACTAAAAAATGTTTTTTATCGAAATTCCGTTATAAGTGAAAGTATTTAAGGGGGGAGTTTATGCAAACCAGGGAAATCAGAGGTAATTTTTGGGGATTTTTCACAAAGAATGTATTTATTCAAACGACTCAAAACGTTTTATTGTGTATTTTGTGTAGTAATACGCTCTTGAATAAGTAAAAATGTTTCTTTATGATACATATTGATATATAAATGTACAGCATTATTGTGCAAAGGACCCGAAATGAGACCCTAAAACGGCGGGCGTACTAGCATCCGTAAAAAGGATCCGAAGCAAAAAAAAACAGAAAAATGTAGTTAAAGTATTGTAGTATCATGCGTATCCTCAAAAATTCTCTATTATACCTCAAAAAGTCAAACAAAAGATCAATTAAAGTTTTGGTGAGAATTATAAAAAATTGTACAGTTTTACTTTTACTTACTTCTTTTCACTTGTTTGAGAATGTATTAATACACAAACCAAGTTTTCTGTCGTTTGAATAAGTATATTGTGAAAAATCCCCAAAAATCACCTCTGATTTTCTTCATTTACATGAGGCTGTCCCCTTGAAAAACTGACTTCATGATGTGAGTGTCAAAAAATTATTAGATCTAACTATACATATATAATCATATATGACTATATATTATGATATATGATAATGTATTATCATAATATATCGTTATATATTGTCATTAATAATCATGAAGTAATATATAGTTGTGTTGCATTTGAATAATCAGAAAATTTTATATATTAGTACATAATTTTGTACGATCGTGTACAACAATTCATGACTCTATGTGGTTGTTATATATGATCATGCAGGATCATAATCTTTAAGCGCAATTATATAGAGACCAAAGTTATACGAAATTATATACACTAGCATATGATTATATATGACTATATACGATTGTATATGTATAATTAGATACATAGTTATATTATACATGAAAAATCATATATTTTTATATTTTACTCATTTGTACCCTGGTTAGTGGTTACGCCTGAAAGCCACAGATATGATTCTATGTAGTTAATTAAAGGGGAGAGGCCTAGGTTAAACCTAAAAACAGATTCTTTTTATGAGTCCACAAAACTTTTTATGTTCAAAAACATTCATTCTGAAAATTTTTGTGCTATCAACACTTAGTAATATCTTTAATTTTATCATTGCAATATCTCCAAATCTTGGTCCCACACATCACAATAAATCACTATATTCAATACCATATTTATTAAAGGAACTTTGTTTCTCACTTGATTCTAGGTGACATGATGATAGAAAATTTTATTTTCAACGGTTATTTGACTCCTTTTGACATGTGTTAAAAAATCAGTGGAGCACTTTTTCGTTAAAATGATTTTTATTATTCTTTTTCGTAAATCCATTCAATTTTTTAAAAAATATAAAAAAATATTTTCAAAAAATCGATTGGACCTCCATAAAAAAAAACTATAAAAAAAAATTAACTAAAAAGTGCTGCGCGCTTTTTGTAATACATGTCAAAAGGAGTCGAATAATTGTCGAAAAAGAAGTTTCGTTTATCATGTCACCTTGAAAGGAACAAAGTTCCTTTAATAAATATGTTATTGAAAACTATGATTTATTGTGCCGTGTAGCATAAAGATTTTGAGGTTTTTACGGTAAAATTTAAGATATTATAGTATATTAATAGCATAAAATTATTCAGAATGATTGCTTTTAAACATAAAAAATTTCCTGGTCTAGTAAAAAAATTGTTTTTTTGGTTTAACCCAAGCCTAAATTAAATAAAATAATTTATATTGGATAGCATATAAAATTGAAACTTTGACTCTCATGCGCATTGGGATGAGTACCTACATAAAATACGAGTACTTATCAATTTTATATATATTTTGTATTGTTAAAATAAATTCCTTCATTATATGAACTAAACCTAAATAGATAGTATAGCTTCAATTTAAAAGATTACATATTATTGCAGCGAAATCTAATTACTTTTTCTAATTTCTAAATGTTTCTTGCAAACCCATGATAATGGATATTTTTTAAATTGGCAGAAAATATAGATCACAGTATTTTGAGAAGAAGTTAATATTTTATTTTATGGCTGATGTTATATCTAATTAATCATGAATTGTGAGTGTTTATAAACTTGTAGGATTTTTATATTTTTAATGTTCAAAAGTGTTTTATTTTTTTCGGACCATAAATTAAGTATATATAGCTTAAGGAGATAGTATTTATATAATATCTGTTTTTTTCATTTTCATCTCTATAAATAATAAAAAGGAGAAGTAGATAAATTAATAACTAATTATATAAAAGATATTATTGAATCTCCTTCTAATCTGAGGTACTTAATTGTGAACATGTATGGCTTATATGTAGCTTTTAGACTGACACTATAGATCACTTTAGGTTTTAGTACATTATATTTTTGTATGTATGATTACTTAATGGGACCAATTAGAATCATAGATCCTTAATTATTTTGGACTTAGAATACTGTTGCCTGACTATTACAACAGATTCACTATTACAACTTACATGAAATTTCTTTCGGCGGTATATATGAATTGGATCACCTACATAAACCAACTTCTTGCTCTTTGTAAATATTTGAAAAAAAAATTTAATCCGAAGAAGTTCTAGCTAATTAAAGTTCTTTTAAAAGACGTTAAAACTATATAATATCATAAGATATTGCTATATAGGTATGACATCACCAGCATGTTGAATGTGCTGTAATTTCATTGATAATAGGTGAATTGCAAAAATTTCAAAATTTACAAAGAAAGTAGCATATGAGGCCCATCGCACAACAGCTGACACAGATGTTGTACGACAGTACGTCGTGCATTACTCCTGTCAACGGCATAGGACACTGTCGTACGTGTAGTATGACATCTACACCAGTTCTAATCGACCTATACCATCAAACAGAAATAAAAAATGTTGATTAAAATAAAAGAAATGAAAAATCTACATTGATTTAAAAAGTTGAAAAGTTTTGGAATATTTGTTTGTACAATTAAGTAAAAGAACTATAAGTCGCAAATAGTAAGACCTACAAACTTATCAAGATTAAAGATAGAAAATTTAGATATAAAATATACGTATATTATAGTTACTTGCAAAAGCTAAGGATACTTTTTCTAAGAGAAAATTTTCTTCTTAAGGTGGGGTTATAGTCAAATTTTGTCAATTTTTTCGTTTTATTTTTTTTTGTTTATTCTTTGAACATTTTTACACTTAAGAGGAGTATATTTATAATTAAATAAATGTAAAATATTATTTGAACGATGATTGTAAAGTATAAATAAGAATAATTTTTGGGAAAAAGGTGTGCTTTTCTCAAAACTACATTTTGCAGGTGATGCTTTTGCCACCTGGTACCGAAAAATATGAGGAACCACTTCTTTCATTTAGTTTTTAATTTTGAGTAAATATCTTTATGAAACGTCGTTCTCCTAATCAACAACAGCAACTTTTCAGAGAAATATTTTCTCAAAATTGATAATCGAATGAAAAACGTGGATCCCCATATTTGACGGTGCGGGGGGGAGGGGGTGCATCACCTTAATCTAGAAGTCTTCTACGCATTAGGGTTCAACGGATCGAGATGAAACTTTCAGGATAGTTTCTTAAATATAATAACAACATAGTAACATTCTCTGATTATGAATTTTTTTTTAAAGAACGTAGCGTATCTATGTATAATAAAAAAAAGTGTTTTGTTAATTAAATTGTTTATTACAGTCCTTTATTTTTAAAACCAGTATGCGGGTATAAAAAGAAATTCTGAGATTATTGCAGTGTGCACTTTGCTTTGAAGAAAACATACAAATTCGTTTGTTTGTCTGCTTTGAAATCTAGTGCGCAGAGGACTTGAGTAAATTTGTGCAAGTTTAATAAAAATGAATGCATTATCTAGTTAGTAATGCTTAAAATATTCAGTAAAAATAGCTCCAAAATTGTACATAGTTTGGGAAAAAGATTGAATATTAAAAATGTTTTCAATTTTGCTATACCCCTACCTTAAATTCAAACAATACGTAGTTTCGTTGGACAAAGCAAAAATCTTTTTGACTACAGCAGTTTTTGTGAGCTCAATATTTTCTTCTATACATGGAATTTAAATATAACCATGGAAATGGTGTTAACCTATGGGAAAAGTAACTATGCAACACTAAAAACATTAGACATTCAATGTGTATAAGTTTTCCCATAGTTTGATGTAACGTTTATATTTATATACAACTTCCTTTACAAAAATGCATGAGAATTATCGTAATACAATATTCTTGGAACCCCATGAACATACAAAATTGTAATCTTCTGTCCATGGTAAGATGAAAATGTGTAATTGTAGCCGAAAATAATGCGTATATAACATTATTTTAATCATCAATATCATTTGCAAACAGTTCGAACAATTCTATAATGGAGAAGGAAAACGAATTATTCTTTCTTCATCTATTCTTACTTCCTAACAAACATTTTTAGGGCATCATGAAGTATCTTCCGTTGCCGTTCTTCCCGAGGTTGAAAAATATCAGCATCTTCAGCATTTTATAATTGTAGCGAAAGGTAAACAACTTTATTTTTTAAATATACAAAAAATAGAAAAATTTAAACTGCGTATTAAAAATAACTTTATTTGCAGATCTTCATGATGTTTCTCCTGCAAACGAAGGCCCAGTAGCTGAAAATCATCAGAATCTTCAACAGTATATCACTTTAGAGCAAAGTACGTTTATATAGTATAATAATAAAACTATTAATTTTAGAAAATTCTGCTTTATACATTTCATAAATTAATAAAAATTTCAAATTTTGTAGATCATCAAGATGTTCCTTCCACTGACGACAGTCATGAAAATGTACAGCATTACATTACTTTTGAGCAAGGTAAATTTTTATTTTATTATCATAAAGATTATAGTAAATATAGAAAATTTAAGTACACTATATGTAAGTACATCGTCTTCGAAGAGTTATAAAAGACAAATCAACGTTCAATTTTTAATAATATAATAAATTATATTTTGAGATATATAATACTAGGAATTCATTTTTATATAAAAAACAGCAGCTGTTAATACAAAAACGTTTATATGAATAGTGCTAGAGCACAACTTATGCTTTGTATTGTCATGAATAAATTAAACCAGAATTAGACGAATTGTGTGAATTCAGCTTAACGTTTCGTTGATGTTCTTCCAGTTCCATACACAGACAATGAGATCCAGCACGTCGAATCGCATGGCACATCGCAGCTTCATTACTACGGTGATAATTATGAACACGATCGTGAATACGAGTACCATTAACGTAACACAATGCATGCAACACTGACAAGTAAGTATTAGAGGAAACCGGGGCGAAATTAATTGCGGGGTAAATTAGATTTTAGCGTAAATATCTTTAAATTAAAGCGTAACGAGAGGTTGTGGCTTTAGTAAGGGAATAATATAAATGAGAAATCTCTAAAAAAATGAAAATCATAATACTCTTGAGATAACTATATCCCTTTAATCGAAAGTAATTGCTACTTTGCTTTCTGAAAGAGAAAGCTTTGTAACGATGAACATTTTGGAATCTGAAATGTTAACGAATTTTTATATTTTCGAGGCTGCTAAATCATAAAATATAGATTTTTCAAAAAATGTGTGCCTGTATGCACATATTCATGTATGTGTGTGTACGTGTTCAAAAAAATTGTAACCGTGATAATTCTCAAATCCATATATATTTTTGTACAAATTTTGCAGGCATATTAAATATGCTCTAAGTTAAAGATGGTTAGATTTTATAACCATACAATTGTTATTAATTAATTATTATATTAAACTTATTAATTAAGTAGCATTTCGTAATTTTTAATAATTTAAACATACATAGTAACAAAATTTAAAAGAAATCCATTTTTTTACTGATTAGTATGTATACATTCCTTGCCGATGTAATTTTCTTTTGATTTTTTATAGAGCACATATTTTATATCAAATTTAAAGGAAAAAATACAATTTTTAATACTTTTTATAAACTCTTTAATATTTGACTGACAAAAGTTTCTTCGACGGATTTGCATATGTAGCTTAAGTTTTGCAGGCATTACAGGTATGAAATGACCTGGTTTAAAATTCATAAAATATTAAAGGTAATTGGAAACTATAAGTACTATTTTAAATAAAAACATCAAAGTTTGAAAAATTAAAAAGTAAATCTAGTAACAAATTTGTTCAGTTGTACGATTACGTAATATATTCTTATAGTAAATGTTATTTCTATTTTATTTATTTATTTATATATTTAAACATATATTTTAAATCTAGTTTCTAATAAAAGCAAACGATTTTTAACATTTTTATAAATAAATTTTTCATAAAGTAACGAACAAACAACTCTCAAACGAATTACTGTATATCGTTACGGTATTGTAAATATTTTCGCCTGATGCAGGAACCTCGGTCAGCTCCGCCATTCGACGAATTTTAGAACTGTATGGTCGATGTAATCAGTAATAACATAAGCTTATACGGGTTATTGGGTTATTTTATTGTGGGTTTTGGGGTTATTCAACAGTAAGTAATATATATATATATATATATATATATATATCCTTATTTGGGAGATATTCGTTAAAGTTATAATGACACTTTACTGATGAAACACAATATCAGTCTGAAAATTATTGCTCTGTCTCTCTCGCTCTTGCGAGAAAATACGCGAGCAAGCTAAGCTGATATCTGCTAAAATGGATTTTGATGAGGGCAGGTATTTCGTCATAAGGCTAAATTGTCAGTTCGACATTTTTTTAGAAAATCAAAACTTAAAATCATAAAGCATAATATGTACGCATACAGATAATAATCCCGAATGATTAATAATGAAGAATACTGAAACTTCCTAAGCAGAGACTTAACCAAGCTACAATTAAAGAAATGTAACACAAAAGTTAAAAATTCAGACACTTGTCTTAATAAACTGATTTTTCAATTTTATTCTGTTGAAATAATTTAAATTTTTTCTAATATTTCCATTTCTACCCTTGGGTAATTCTCAAGAAATTCCGAAAATATTCGGCATTTTTACTTTCGACTTTTCTTTAGTCATAAATTTTCACTTGAATGCAAAATAAATTGTCAATTTTTATTTAATACAACTATGGTTTCGGATTTTATAATGTTGTATTTTAAAAATATTATATTCTGTATTATTTTTACTGAAAAAATGTCCATCTAAAAATGTAGCCTTGTGACAGAATACCTCCCCCAGATTTTAATTTTATGTAGTTCCTCTGATTAATTGGAAAAATTTTGATCTTAAAAAATTAATAATTAACAATAAAAAGCTACAGTAGTCTCGCGTTATTTGCCTGCTGGTTAATTGCCCGTTAGGCACGCCCCCTGATACACAAATGTACTCACACACGCGACGGTCCCCACCTTTCCGCCCGCTGCAGATCGCTACTAGTGTCGTACGACTTTGAAACAAGTGAATGAAGGGGAATGAGCGCACGCGACTGGCTCTAGTTAATGTCCGATTTCTCGGAATAGCACCACCCCAGAGCCCCGAGCGTAGGCAAATAACGCGAGACTACTGTATAACATATTGTTATAAATGACGCGATTATAGTATTTTATGATATTTGGGCGTTATTTTACTCTTTTGAAACTTCACCATAAGAGCTAATGCATTCGACCGGCCATCTAGTACAAAAATTCGCAGTGGGTATCGCTGCAGTCATTTTTTCGGTACTTCAATTTTATCGAATTTAAAGCTAATTGGATACTATTAATTAAAAACAATTTTTTGTTGTTTTATTTAATAGATCTATAATTCCCAGTTAAAAGATCTTTAATGAATTTTTTTAGTACTAATTTTCAATAAACAAATTTTTAAATAAACTTTTTTTTGTACAAGTACTCTGCTAAAGCAGCTTTGTACCTGATTTTTTAAGCACGTTAGTGTAGATTTATAGAGCTCAAAAAGAAGCTTGATGGCTTCTCTCTATACGTTTAATCCCGGGTTCATCTACTGGACTTATCATTTTATTATAAAATAATGCAGTAAAATAATTATAAAATAATGTCATAAAAATAAATCTTAGAGCATACAATTCTTATATTGAAAGAAAATATATTTTATGAACAATTTGGCGCCTGAACCACTTGATAAAGTGCAAAATTAATTCTTGAATCTTTTTCCGACCATTTTTATAATATATCTTGTATATACTATTCCTATATCAAATTTGAATATAATTATTTAGCAATCAACATTTCGAAAATTTTGTTTTCCACACAGCAACGGATAGCTAGTCCCAACAAGTAGTTATGAGAGCTATGGTGATAATGCAAGCACGTCTACAGCCGAATAAAATGTGATAGCTGTTGCCGTGCAAACACCGTTGCTGCTTACCATTACTACTTGGCCTTTATAATAATAATAATAATAATAATAATAATAATAATACTAATACTAATACTAATAATAATACTAATAATACTAATAATAATAATAATACGCTATATATATTATCTTTCTATGAAAATAACACTTTCCAGTATAATTTATTCTTGTTATTCCCAAATAATCTTTTTTTTTACCAAACCACATACAAAAATATTACATGCTATTTTCAAGCTCATTTATATTGTTATACTTAGTAATATTTATTTTTTAGGACTTTTAAATAAATTGAATTAAATGAAATACCTATCATTCTTATATTCCATATTTATTAATCAAAAAGATAATTTTACTTATGCCCATTGATTAGAACACGCTTATAAGTTTTATTATTTAAAAGTCATTTAGATTATTATTATGAAAAATAGTTGCAATGCAATATTATTGATGTGAGGCAATCTTAAATTTAGAGTAGTGCATAAAGGTAGAATAAGATAAAAGAACACTAAAATATGTTCTTAACTCTGATATCTTTATTTCTCATTGCAGCTCACTCCATCACGTACCATTCCACACAAATATACATACTCGATCGATCGGATGATTTACAGGCGAAAACAATTACGGATGAAATTTAATATTATTTTAACACTAATTAGTACGTACTCTCATCAGTTAACTTATTTACAATGTCGTTATAATTTGGATGAATTTAATGGATCCTTTCAGTAGGTGAAACTCTATGTGGATTTCCTGTATGATTTATTATTATTTAATTTGTTTTTTATTTGTTAAGTATTTTTAATTAATAGGTAACAAAATATTTAGTTTCATATAAAAGTTATTAGTTTACATAAAAATACAAAAGCGAGCCGCAAAAACAAAATGTATTTTAAAACACAAACTGTGTAATATAAATAATTTGTTTTTGATATTATGGTAAAAAGAGTCAATCTGACATTTTTCACTTAAATTTGTGTAAAGTACATACAAAATTCTTTGACACATTTTAAATAGCGAGAATTTGAATATCCTTTATTAACTTTCATAAAATATCCTTTCACAAATTTTCAACTGACTTGTAACTTGCTTTTAAACTTATCCGTGTTCACTGTACTATAACTAATTAGTTTTAACAATTTCGTAAATTAACTTAAAAATAATAATGTTATTTTTAATGGAAATAATGAACAGTAGGTTTCAGTATTAGTTATTTTTATAAGACAATTAATGCTTAAAAATACGGCAGAAGAAACCAAGAGGGTTCAACGTATGCAGAGGTACCGATCTGTGATACTGTGAACTTCTCGATTTACGAAACACTATATAGAAGAGCATCATTTTCACGTTTTATAGTGAATATCGACAACGTCGAAAAATCTACACGGATAAAGTTTTATAATTGAACAAATGCTACTTCATTAAAAGTTTATTCGAAATGTTTGGCATTTGTCGAGCTAAAACTTTTCTATTAAAAGACACTATAGACGTTTCACTTACATCAATAATAGGTAGAAATAAGCACTTTTTAAGACATTGTTTATATATTCTGTATAGTTTCAATAAGATTTTGCTAAAAATACTTAAAATAATATGTAAGTAAAAATGTTGGCTTCAACGTTTTTGTTTTATCTACTGTTAATGTTTTCAACAAAGAAAAAAATTAAAATTTAAGATAAGTGAGAAATTTATTTTTTGAATAATGTCAAGATAGTGTTAATTGTACCTTGTAGTTTGTTGTTAATTTATGAAACGATAGATTTTTATGAATTATCTTTCAGCGAGTTTGTTTCGTGAATAATTTAGTTGAATACATTACACAAAATTTACACAATCTACTTACGAATATTAAAAGCTTACTTTGAAATCATAAAAAGTGCCCATATCTAATCATAGAATAACCGAGATCGAGTCCACCATAGTTTCGAGTAAGTCCAAATAGTTAAGACTCGGTGGAAACAAATTCGATAAACTATAATACGTCGCTAAATTCGTTTAGACTCTAAAATTATCCTGATAGTCGCGCGAGCATTGAAAAAATTTGCTGATACTCCCTTCTTGTCTCGCGCGACCTTGCAGGCATAAAATTTGTATAAGAAACACGTCGAGGCAATCGACAATACGATAAAAAATCGAGAAAAATACGCCGTGATCGTCGATAAGGCGATTGAGATGTGAACCGTTATATAATATATATATAGAAATATATTATATACAATAAAATATATAATATATTTCTCTTCATATTGAAATATCGATTTCCTAAATACTAATTTACGTACGACTTCATCTGAGAAAATAACACTTGACTAGATCACTTTAATATGACTATTATTAGAGCCGTCCAGTTTAACACGCTTGCGGAAACGACTTCGCTTTATTTCAATTTTTCTCCTTTATTTTTCTATATATTTTTATCTTATTCACTGGAATCGACGAAAGAAAGTTTTATAAAAAATAGTACGGAGAACGAATGTAAGTGTTCCTAGGTACTTCGACTGGTGTAGCTCCTCGCGTTGCACATCTTGAAAAGTGCACATTTTTTGTTGTGTTCCGATGAAACTTGAT
The DNA here is from genome assembly GCA_949152435.1 of Gastracanthus pulcherrimus. Lineage (NCBI taxonomy): Eukaryota > Metazoa > Arthropoda > Insecta > Hymenoptera > Pteromalidae > Gastracanthus > Gastracanthus pulcherrimus. The sequence continues at coordinate 38,981,975 of OX424575.1, forward strand.
CCCATTACGTTATAATCCAACGTTTATTGATAATGAATTACTCTAGGAAATAATTTTTTGTTGTTTTTGTTGCTTTACAAAGACATTGCAACGTTACGCGTAGAACTCCTTCTTTGGTCCTAATTCATATTCCATTTCTTCATTTTTATACATGTCCATTATCTGCAAAGAAAAGTACAAATATAATTATAATTTCTGTTCTCAAAATTTCTCTAGTTATAAATTTGAATTGGCATGGGATTAGTTTTCGATAATCTCTCGAGGTATTCACTAAACCTTATTTTTTAAAGTTTTCTTAATAATTCTATTGTTCGCTTTCCAAATTAACGACGAAATGATGAATCGATTAGTTCTAAGAACAAAACAAAAATATCTAAGGTTTTTTAAGCAGTAAACTTTCCGTAGACAAGAAACAATTTTATATTAAACGTAACTTATCGCTTTAATTAATTATTATATATAATCATAACAATACTAGTTCTGTAAATTCGGACATTCAGGATTAAAATTTTCGGACGTTTTGTTATTTTGGATTTTTTGTTCGTCGCATCTATTGATTCAACAATTCATTATTACAGAATTGTATAAAAGATTAGAAGAAATGTTGTTCAGATTTTAAAAGATTATGATGTTGATTGAATAATGCATATATACTAATCACGACGAAAGAAAATACTATAAGATATCACATAAGATCTCAATTATCCGTTACTGTATCACATAAAACAATCGAAAATAAACTACGTATGTACACAATAAAACTCCCTTCTACGTCCGCACTCACCCCGTTCATCTCCTTTTGTACTTCCTCGAGCTGCTTCTCGTGTATGAGCTTGAGCTTCTCCTTCTCCCGGTTCTGCACCATCTGCGCCACCCTCCTCTCCTCCATGAACTTCTTGGTGTTGTTTTGCTGCTTCTCCCTGAGTCTGCCCTCCTTGATGCCCCGGGTCTTCAGGGTCTTATCGTTCATCACCTCCCTCATGCTCTCGACCGAGAGTCTCGCCTGGCGCGCGTTCATCTCCTTGATCTCCTTCTCGTGCCTCGTGTTGAGCTGCTTCTGCTGCGTCAGCTGGGCGACCGTGCAGAGCTTGCGCAGCTGGGACTTGCGCTCCTCGAGGTGGGCCTGGACGCAGTCGCGCTCCTCGCGACGCTGGCGCTCGGCCAGCCGCGACCACTGAGAGGTCTGCTCGGACACGGCCTGGCGGACGCTCGGGTCTCGCGACAGCTCAGTCTGACTGCAATGCCGAAGGCTTCATGCGTATTAGTGGCTCGACGGGTGTACGTCACATTTGGCCTTTCTTATATTCTAGTGCTATATTTCGTTTGATCGGCGAGAACGAGACTGCGACAACTCGAAATTTGTCACCAAATGTCTAGCGCATGGTGAAGTGAAATTAACTTTATGCACTTTCGTATTTGGTTAGAAAAGGCTGAGGAAGTATGGTACAATTATAAAATTTATTAATGAAATTTATTTGCAATATGATGTTGAATACTCGTTGTGGTATATATTTGTAAGAATGGACTCAACAATTCGCTGCGAGTTAACCAATTTATTAATTTCGCCTACGTTTCGAATCCCTTTTAATAGATTCCTTATCAAGGCAATAAAAAAAATATACAATATTTACAATAGTCATAAAAACATAAAAAATTACAAAAACAGCTAATAAAAGTGATGAGCAAAGTTTAACCTACCATATCTAAAGAACGGCTAGTTACTGTGTGGCATTATATTATTAATACTGCTGCAAGCTATATACTTGCTGTGAGACAGTAACCAACAGTTACACAAATGGCAACTAAAAAGGAAAAAATTATTCTTTCTGTAGGTTTTCAAGAAAAGTCCATAATTATTACTAACAACAATATTATTATTATAATTATTATTATAAAACTTACGTTTGTCTAACCAATAATGTAACGAACACCTGCGAGTGACATTGGATCGGCAGGCGATGGAAAGCCCGATCTTGGAGTTACACCACTCGAAGGTGGACCGACAGTGAAGTAGTGAGTTTGCGGGAAGCAACACAATACGTCAAAATTGGGAAAACCGTGGAGAAGGGAGAAACAATTAAAAGGAGAGGGAATCAATTGTAAGCGTTCGTGTTTGTGCGACACACACACCCATGACGGCAAGAGGTAGCGCGCACGAGTATACTAGTGAGCTCGTGCACCAACACATACATATGTGCATACCTGTAGACACACACACTCAACCAATACATCGCGTCGCGGGGGTTCTTCTTAGGAAGACCAAGCAAGAGCAAGTTCATCTTTCGCAGCAGTGCAACATCTTCTCCCATGTAACACAATCCTGATATGACACCACGTGTCACTAACAGAGGTTAATAAACAACATAGGGGTTGTAATGTGTAAATTCAATAAAAATCACGATGTATGTGTTTTCAATAAATTAATAGAGTATTTATATAAATTAATTAAATTTCTAGTATCTTCAATCCTATTCATCGTATTATCATGATAAAAAATATAGGAAATATACAACATCCGGTCGTTACATTAATTTTGCATCTCATCACCCTCTTTCACAAAAAATAGCCATTATCTACAATTTAACTGACAAAGGTATTTAATTAGCACATTCCTCATTTCATGAATACAATATTCATTTAATTACTAAACTCCTATTAGCTAATAATTACCCGATTAACTTTATAAATAAATACATAGACAAAAGAATAAGATATATCAATAACAAAATTAACAATACTAATAACAGTAATAATAACTACAGTAATAACATAGGTCTCAGAAAACCAATAATAGTCTTTCCTTTTATTAAAAATTTAACTCCCAATATTAACCAGGTTTTACATACACACAACATCATCCCCATTACTTGCACCATTTACCGTTTCAATAACATGATAAAATTAGGTAAGGATAGACTCAATAAATTAGAGATTTGTAATGTTATATACAAAGTACATTGTAATGATTGTCCGGCCACATATGTAGGACTTACAGAAAGTAAATGTGGCATTAGAAGAGGTAAACATAAAGAGAAGTCCTCAATATTTTTTTTCATGATAATACGATGAATAGGATTGAAGATACTAGAAATTTATTTAACTTATATAAATACTCTATTAATTTATTGAAAAAACATAAATTGTGATTTTTATTGAATTTGCACGTTACAACCCCTATGTTGTTTATAAACCTCTGTTAGTGACACGTAGTGTCATATCAGGATTGTGTTACATGGGAGAAGGTGTTCCACTGCTGCGAAAGATGAACTTGCTCTTGCTTGGTCTTCCTAAGAAGAACCCCCGCGACGCGATGTATTGGTTGAGTGTGTGTGTCTACAGGTATGCACATATGTATGTGTTGGTGCACGAGCTCACTAGTATACTCGTGCGCGCTACCTCTTGCCGTCATGGGTGTGTGTGTCGCACAAACACGAACGCTTACAGTTGATTCCCTCTCCTTTTGATTGTTTCTCCCTTCTCCACGGTTTTCCCAATTTTGACGTATTGTGTTGCTTCCCGCAAACTCACTACTTCACTGTCGGTCCACCTTCGAGTGGTGTAACTCCAAGATCGGGCTTTCCATCGCCTGCCGATCCAATGTCACTCGCAGGTGTTCCTTACATTATTGGTTAGACACACGTAAGTTTTATAATAATAATTATAATAATAATATTGTTGTTAGTAATAATTATGGACTTTTCTTGAAAACCTACAGAAAGAATAATTTTTTCCTTTTTAGTTGCCATTTGTGTAACTGTTGGTTACTGTCTCACAGCAAGTATATAGCTTGCAGCAGTATTAATAATATAATGCCACACAGTAACTAGCCGTTCTTTAGATATGGTAGGTTAAACTTTGCTCATCACTTTTATTAGCTGTTTTTGTAATTTTTTATGTTTTTATGACTATTGTAAATATTGTATATTTTTTTTATTGCCTTGATAAGGAATCTATTAAAAGGGATTCGAAACGTAGGCGAAATTAATAAATTGGTTAACTCACAACGAATTGTTGAGTCCATTTTTACAAATGAAATTATTGTATGAAAAATTTACGTTGGATGCTTGGTGTTACAATAGCGAAGAATTTTGAGTTGTCTTAGTCTCGTTCTTGGGGTGCGATGTACGATCTAGAGGTGGGTAATTTTCACAGAACTGTAATAGTTTGTCTCCTCCTATTTTATGTACCGTCACATAAATAAACTGTATACTATTGTACGCGGTTTTATAAAATTTTATGGATTTCTAAAAGTTCAATGAGTTTAATTAAAGCTAATATTCAAATTGATGTAAATAATCTAAAGAAACCCATTCAAAATGTTACCTCCAAGGAATCTTCATCATCTCATGCTATTTTGAACGAATAAAGTAATATAGAAACGAAAATAATTAATTATAATTTAAAATTTTAAAACAGATGAATCATTGCTAGAGTTAATGTAGTTCTATTTTAACCCTTTAATAAGCCAGAAGCTTCAGGAGTTTACGAATTAAGCCGGTGAGGAGAGTATTAATGTACTTGTACAATGTTTGAGTCTATGGTGTCCGTGTATATCATGAGACGCGTTGTTTGGCTAAACAACTGCTCCTGTGACTATATTAATTTGTCTGCTACGTCTTATATTTGCGAACGATTCTGTTTTTCATTTAAATATTACAACCAAGATATTATTTTTTAACGAAATAATTAAAACTATAAGTATGAAAGTGAGATATTCAGTTTTACGCAACAAAAAGTTTTGGCGATTACTGATACTAATTATTTTTGGTGGTTTCTGAAGAACACGATGTAATTTTTACAATTTTATGAATAAAAATGTCACAGATCCGTGAAAATTACTCATGTACGTAATAAATGTACATAATTTAGCAGTAATATAAAGAAAATAATCTTGTATTTCAACTAATAACGAAAAATCATGTATAAATTATAATTTATGTTATCTAACTAAATCATACAGATTATTTTAAAGTTCAGCATATAGTTAGAGTATCATATATTTTGAAAGTATATAAAACCAATTTACAATAGATTTTTTAATTATTTCAAAATTTTACTTATACTTATTTAATGAAAGTATTTTAGTGTTTTCTCTAACGTAAGCATACACCATATTTGTGAGAATAACAGTGCTAATTTTTTAACAATATATCAGGAGACTCTTTGAATTATCTTTAATTTATCAGTAAAAAAGAACTTTATTTTCTCAATGGCAATATGAAAATAACCAAAAATCTTATCTATAAGGGGAAATCAAATTTGTTTTTCAACCCCACGTATATGTAGCGCAGTTACCGACTAAACGTAGTATCTAATATTTCTATTTAATAAGGTTTCTATTTAACTTTTCTTTTATATTTTCGACAAGCTGCATTAGGCTTTCTGCGCAGAAGAGTGATCATTCCACGATAATAAAAAGAAATACAATATAAAATAAATGTATAAATCATTTAGCACTCACTTTTTTCCTTTAATAAGTTTTTCTATCGCACCACATTGTTGTTTTTGAATAGAAAAACGTTCCTTTTGATGCCTCTTTTTCAATGATTCTAATTCCTTCTGTTGCTTTCTTGTAACTTTGATGTATCCTTTTTCGTGCCGAAGTGTTTCGATCGTTATTGGCTCAAAATTCAGCTCCTCTACACAAGTAAAAATAACATTTCATGAAATATCGATCAATAATCCGTATAGTTCTAAACGTAAAATGTATACCTCTTGGCTTGGCTGCTTCTGGAAAACGAGATGGCATTGATTCTGTATTAGTTTTAATGTCACTTTCTTCGATACCGAGACCTCGCATTTTCGTTTGCTGAGGCGTCTCTGTTTTTCTTGAAGCTCTTGGGGCTGACAGTGCATCCATTAGTTCTAAAAAAGTAAATATATGATAATAAATATTAATTGTGTATTGAAATTTTTTTTTTATAAAAAATATGTTCACAGATTCGCTTGAATAATTCATTTTATACGACAGTCTTACCTTCTCTGACTTACTCTACTGAATACATATTTATTATGATATTTTGCAATAACAAAGGTATGTATAAGTTACAGATAAATCTAGACTTTGAAAACCAAAGACAAATAAATGATGTAAGTGCATAAAATTTAAAACATAATGTAGTTAAACATTATCGTTTTATTGAGAATATTAAAAACCGGTAAAAGAAAATAAGAAATAACCACAGAAAAAAAGATAGTGTTGTGACGTTCAATCTAAGAAAATGTTAATAAAAACCACGTTATTTGGTTTTTAGCTAATGTATATTTCAATCACTATTGCATATTCATTTCTATTAAAAAATCCATTAGTACTTCACCTCAATTGGCACAATCACAACGTCAAAGATACCTCGAAAACAATACGGTCACAAAAATTAATATTCAATATACACGCGTATCAGAATCAATTTTACTTGCCGTAACTTCTGACAAAATCTACATCATCATCATTTTGCGAGCAAAATACCTCAAGCTAAACTACCCTCGGACACAAACTCTTAAATCTACCGGGCTCTCCATTGGAACACCAACGCCTGGCACTCACCCTCGAATCCATCCGGAACGTAGATCTTGATGTCGATATTGCAGAACAGCATGGGCAGGGACATGGGAAAGTTGGCCTCGGTCCTGAGCGAGATGTGCCGATAGCCGGACTGCAGGCCGTCCAGTGGCACGATTCGCTGGCCGAGCAGTCGGCCGTTCGACTCGTCGTAGACGGCGAAGCGCAGCGCAGCTAGATCCGGCAGGACGACCTTGCGAAACAGGAAGGGCTCCTCGTTGTAGACGGGATTCAGGCCGTTGGCCGGCACGGTGCGCGTGCGGAACTCCTTGCGTATCGTGTCGGTCGGCAGGCCGTACATCTCGACCTCGACGTACGTGCCGACCTTCTTGTCCGACAAGAACTGGCCGGCTATCACCTGCGGGATTGAGGGGCTCGGTTTAGCTTGTTACTCGAGATTTCGCGACGACGCTTTGGGCTGGTTCGCCGAATACGAGTGGTTTAACGAGATTTTTGAATATTCTTGTTTCTGGGTAAGATCATGTCATTTTCACGTAAATAATGAATTCAAAAGGTTGAATTAGGTTAGTTTTTTTTAGAAATTTTGAAACTTACTTTTAGTGTACTTTAATTACAAATATCAGGGTTTATTTTTAAGATTAGAATAAATAATTTAAGTACAAATACAGGTGTATGTTTAGGATACCACATAAAAAAATCTTTAGGAAACGACAGGTGTCAGTTGCAATAATAGTAATAATAACTGCTTATATGTATGTTTCTTGTATTAGTAAGTATATTATATTTTTTTCGGAATTCAAAAATAATTCGGGTAAAATACATATAGACTTCATGAATTAACATGAGAAGTTTATCAAAATGTAAGAAATACCACGCGATACTGATACTTTGAATGATCTGTAGCTCATTCGATATACATTAACAGACTTTATATTTTCTCATAAAATCAGTATATTTCTCGAATTTCCTTTCGGGTATTTGTGGCCAATTTTTGGATTAAAACATCATGTGCATGATCATTCATATTTATGACTGCATTAATTCCTCATTAATTCAATATGTAATGTAGTTGCTCATGAAAGAAAATTTGCATACATTGAACAAGTATGCCGTCGTATACTACTAATAACAATTTTTATATACAGACTGTTACTATTAATCTTAACAGAATTATGATGTACATTTATAATAAAAACTTTTATCGCATAAAAATGATGTTTTAAACCTGAGGTCATATTGCAAAACTTAATTGTATGGACTAATAAAATATTGTCTTTTGCTTATATAGTTATGGTATAATCCACTACTTTTAAAAATATTTACTTGTACGCTGCACTGCGTTGCGATTACACCATCCACGGGACTTTCCGCAAATGGATCAAAACTTCTATCGGAGCGTCTCATGAAGTCCGGTTTCAACAAATAACCCGAAGATCCATTGTACTCGAATTTTCCTTGATTTAGTTGCATGGGTAAGTCGGAAGTTTGAAAGTTTAACGAGACCATTTGGCACCCAGCGTTCCAAAAAACCTTAATTGGCGATTAAGAAGAGTGTGAAAATAATGTTTCTTGTTGCGTTACACTTATTAATCAATGATAAATTAAATTATAACACACTACGTACTTGGGGCATATAATTTGATGAGTCCGCCCGCGTACCTTTTGGATAAATTCGGCTCATTTGGCGTTTATTATAATTGACAAATTCGATGGCCGAAGTTTTCAGATGATTCAGTCCGGTTGCCTCCGAAAAGGAAGACATATTATAGTGACTGTTTTTTTCTGAAAAGATATTTATGCTATTATAAAACAGAGAACGTCGTAAGATTTATAATGTGTGCTTATCTACGCGAACAACGTAAACTTACAAATATCTAAACTTAAAATTGCAAAGATAGTTAGATGTTAGGTAGGTATGTGAATACCAAACGACAATTCAATTTAATAAAATCTAAAAACGCGTAGGACGAGGAAACTATCGTATTCAAGTAGACCATACATTATTCATAATTTACAACCCACCGAATTCTCACTCGTTCTCTTTTTTTATAAAGGACCACGCACAGAGTAAATGGAAATCGGCAACCGGTCAAATTGTCTGAAAATGAAATATGTTATAGTTTATGGTGTGCTGAATAAAAGTTCTCATGGGTCCAAGACCCAATAATGGCCAGTTTAGGCACTAAACGGCACTGAATGTCAGTGAATTTGATAGCGTACACACGCAGCGGCCTGTCTATCTACCTTCCTAACTACTTACACCTACTGTGATCAGCGACTATGGAAACACTCAAAAATAAATCATCCATTCTTAAGAAGACTACTTAGCTCCTCCTGAGCCTCTTAGGGGCACCATATTGTACATTTGACCTCAGATTCGGGATCAGCGACCACGAAAACCCTCGAAAATAAAGTCGTCAGCAATTCCCAAAACCTTTGCGAAACCGACCATGAGGTCGGTTTCGATGAATTGAATGATTAGGAGTCCATTGACCTCGTTAGGGCCACCAAATAGTAAATCAAACCCCAGATTTGTGATATGCGATATAAAAACCCCTTATCATGTATTTTTATTGATTTTCAAGGACTTCAAATGATAACGGCTTCAAATAAATACGCTCAGAGGCTGTAGCCGCTGCGTGTGTACACTATCAAATTCGCTGACATTCAGTGCCGTTTAGTGCCGAAACTGGCCATTATTGGGTCTTGGACCCATGAGAACTTTTATTCAGCACACCATAAACTATAACATATTTCATTTTCAGACAATTTGACCGGTTGCCGATTTCCATTTACTCTATACGTAGTCCTTTCCAAGAAAAAACAGTTTCTTTTTGCTCAAAGTATCTCACAAAAAATGCAAGGTCAACTGGAGACCCGCCGAACGATGCGAAACCCATGAGCCGGTCTCGCAAAGGCGCTCCGCGCTATTAATTCCCCGGGCTTACGTAAATCGATCGAAGCATATCAATCTTGCTAAGTACACTCGACAGAACGCGACGCCGATAATTGCGTAAGCTCGCTCGCGCTCGGTGTGTTTGTGTGTGTATAATCAATCAAATCCCGCGTGCACGCAGGGGCGGAAACTCACGCTCCGCGACGTCGAAGCCTTGAAACTTGATGGGCTGGGCGTAATTCACCATGGAGGAGAGCCAGGGATGCACGTTGGTCGTGCTGCCCGTGTACGGCTGCACGGCCGCCAGTTCCAGGCTCTCGCCCTGCTGCGAGAGCTTCAGCTGACCGGTCGCCACGGCCGCCACCGGGTCGTTCGCCACGTCGTCCTGAACAGGCGAAAGGGTCGCTCTTCGTTAGGGGAGAGTGTCTTTGGGGTGGATGGAGCTAAGGACGCACTTCTGGCGGGCACTTTTGATTACCACGCTACTTTGATCGATATTAACAGCACGCTGGGTTATGAAATACCCAGAGGATTTTTGAGTGCTCGTATCTTGTAGCTACTTGAAATGTATCAAAAGCAATGACGAAAGTACTAAGGTTGCATGGAAGACAATTAGAAACTATAACAAAATTTTACAAATATCATGCGTTTTAAAATAACTGTGGGTCTAACGTAATGAATCAATGATTTATAATGGTCTAGATGGACTATTCTTTAAAGTTTTAAAGATTCTACTATTATTTACTAATCTATCTAAAATTGTATCATCATTGTTTTATCATCTTCTAATCAAAAATAATTCATCTCAAAATGCTTGAAGTGCGTCTTTAAGTACTTTTATTGTTTATAATAAGAGAGAGTAAAGGGCCACCATGCTAGGGAGTGACATAAGGGTTACCTTTACCGATTGCTGTTCGACAATTGGTGTGACAGTGGGGGGTGCGCTTGCATCTTCCTTGAAGTCATCCTCTATCACGAATTGACCTTGTTTGAATAGTTCGAGTTCCTGCTTCTCCACTTCGGGCTTTAACCTCTTGTTTTTTATCAGAATTTTTCTTTTTAATGCACTGGGCGGCGGAAGTGGAGCACCTGGTTCCAACTGAAATTACATTATACATTTTTGTTATACTGTTTTTATTACTGATATTTATTAACAAATTCATGTTATTAGATTAGATGCATATGTTTTCATTGTCGTCAGTGCGTTATTTTGATTTGACAGTTTCAGTGAATTCTTTCACTGTTTAATGTATACAATTTTATTAGTAATACAGTCGAACCTCCCGGCACTGATACCCTCGGGTCGAGCGGTTCACCCGCACTGATACTGAGGTACGTTCGGTGCACCTGCCAATAAGAGTCGAGCATTAGGGCCGTATCTAATGTACGTAATGCACTTTCCCCCCTTTGCTTCTTTGTGATTAAATACAAAATTAATTCATTTAAGGTGGCTCCCTAGTGAAATTTATTAAATCTCGGTATTAAATTTTAAAAATCTGAGGCTTACATGGAATATTTGTTATGATTATATGAAGTTGCATAGCAATTTTTAGATTTTTTTAGCCTTTATATTCAAAGTTATTCAGCATAGTATGTTATATTTTAGTAAAAATGGACTATATTCAAAATAACCCTCGCGAACAATACATTGTCACGCATTTCTAAGACAAATCTATCATATTTTTATAGCTAGAAATAAATAATATTCGCTTTTAATTTGACTTGATTATTTATTATATAGCTCTGAAAAATATATATGTAAATGTAATTTTGCTTCAATATTGTTATATAAATACCGTTAATTTATTAAAAATTGTGTTATAAATAAACTTCAAAGTATCAAGTAATAAAAAAACGAACAACTTTTGTTGAAAATACCTTAAAGAATATATTCTCAAAGTATCAATAATTTTTTTAATTTTTGTATGCGCGATCATCAATTTATGTCCAAACTCAGGTGCCTATGATTCCCAAAAAATTTTGAATATACAAAATCTTTTTTTTACACATATAAAAGTAGTATCGAATAAATTAAATAGTTTCTAATATTAAACAGATGAAAAAGTGAATAGTATTAATGAAAAGAAAATGTACAGAAAAATTTGTCAAAATCATGAAAAAACACCAGGGAGCCACCTTAAATAAAGTCCTATTTATGAAACTTTTGTAAAACTCTTAATGAAATTATAAAACCTTCTTTTCAATACTTTAGTAATATTTTTCGATTGTAAACTATTTATATAACATTTTTTGGTCGCTCTATATACAACTTCATATTTAACAGCTATGCATAATAATTGAATAATGAATTAACGTAGTAGATTTTATAAAACTATTTATATATGGCCTTTATAACTAGATAATAAGTACTCTCTTTTTAAAGTTTTCTGTTAAATTTTCGGGGTTAACCTCTTTATATGAAACTTTATATAAATACAAAATAATTTAAATCAGTAATGTCAATTGAATTTTTACAATAAATTAATGTACGCAGAATTTGGTACAAAAATTTTCAATTCGAGGCTCCGCGCATATATAATATATATAATAAAGCCTGACCTAAAGGCCTGGCCTTTAGGCTGAGTATCAGTGCCGTGAGGTCGCGACAGTATCAATACCGGGGGAGAAACAGTGCCGCGAGTATCAGTGCCGGGAGGTTCGACTGTAGTAAGAAATATACTTAATTACCGGATAATCTTTTAAAGGTTCTTTAAGAAGCAGGTCGCCGAGTACTTCGTCGCAGTATTTAGCCAGTTTGTACTGTTGCGCCTTGCTGCAGTGGTTCTCGAAGCTCAGAATCAATGGGAAATCTGTCGTCACGAACGCCGTGTCTCGTATGGCGTATATGACGTCTTTGAAAAGAATGACGGTGCACATGGCCTTGCCGTGAGTTATGATCGGCTCTTCATCCTCTCCTTTGCCATCCCAACAATCCAATTCGATACACCTTGACGAAAAATACATTTTCATTTGATAGCTTCACAAGTTAAATTAATTATCTAATCATTTTAATTCGCTGTTAATATTCTTTATGTTCTGACAATGCAAAATTTAATGTATATCCAAAACATTAAACAAAGTGATATAAATGACTTTATTAATCCTAAAATAATATTTTGTTATAAAGCTTTATTTACCTTTTCTATAATTATTCTAATAGATGTATGAATATATTTTTTATTAATGTAAAAACGTATTACGTATTAAATTACTATCGTGTAGAACAAATACGACTAAGTAAAGGAAAAAATGTTTTTAGTTTAGTAATCGTGCACTGAATTTATGAGATAAGTGAAAACAGACATCACTATCCAGACTAGAATAAACACATGATTATTTGAGAACCGATTTCTAAACTACGAATCAATTACCAAAATAAGTTAGAATATTCAAAGTTCCTTTTAACATTGTTATCTTAAACTGGTTTTAATCATGTTATTTGAAGAAAAACTGTTATTATAAAATTGCGACAAACCTGCAGCCTGCTAATAAAACTTGTCTGTACATTTCTACACTGCTTTTGCCACCAAACTGTCGCCCACTGAGGTATGTATTGTGACTGGAATTTATATAATAATGCGCTAATGATTGATCCATATCCATATAAACATCCAAACGATCCAAAAATACTGGAGCATTTTCATCAGACATCAGGTACCTTATGAAGCCGTCTTTAGTCATGCGCCCTGTAAAAGATTATTATTGTTAGAATAAAAAAATGATTCTCTAAAAATATGTAAAACATACGAGTTTTATTTATTTCCAATTATTTATAAATAAAATTAACAATTGTGTACTGTAGTGGAATTACGTTAAAGATCATTTGTTTATTTTATTACTACATATTAAAGCTGCATTATTCATGATCAATTAAAGAAAATTTAACATAACGATGGGGTTTATTCATTAAATGATCTACCTTGATAAGTTTAAAAAAATGCTAACTACTTTTACCTCGGTCTTAGTGCGAAATAAAATATGCAAACTCACTTTGACTCCTTGCCGTCTCATTTTGCTCATAGTCATTAATTATTTCCGTCGCTCTCTTTTCATCATACAAAGGATATAGAATTTCATTGAGCGTCGGATCACGTTGCTTTTCATTCAAAAACGTTATCAATTGCTCCAGATTGATAGTGTCAGCTTTTCCTTGAGTTCTGTGAAGTAAATTTATGGAAAAATAGCTTTTAGTAAAATTACGCTTAACATTAGTTTATACTTTTAAATTAAGTTAAATATTAAGTTGTTAAATTCTTGAATTACGTACATCGATTGGAAAAGCTCCTCGATATCGTTTCTGGGGCATATTTTATGATAAAGTGCATAAAATGCATCGAAAGTGAAATCATCCGGCTCTATCACATCGTTCTAGAAAATGTAATAGATATATATATATATTTTTATTTAAACTTGTACATATTGCTATCAATAATATAATAATGTTGTGTAAATTGCATAATTTATTGGAATATGAAAGAAAGCATGCAAACAAAACATTATTAAATGTTGATTTGCTTATCAGATATTTTACACAGATATTTAACAGAACGCTTAAGTAATTATATCAGCTACTTTTTCAATTTGATAAAATTCTTATAGACTTTTAAAAATGTTATTTTATGGCATATCTAAACGAGTTAACATTTTTATGCAATCCTAGAAATAACGACCTATAATTAAAATCATAAACACTTTAAGTCATTCAGAAGCATTATAGGAATCATGCAAATTATAAAAATAATTTTTGTTATATTCGTAATAAATAAAAATGAACTTTTTTAACTTTTATTTAAGTTTATTTAAATAAACAAATACTTTATTCGAATATTGAAATTTCGAGCAATTTTATCTTATAGTTTAAATGTAGTGAGTGTGTTATTTTTGTAACAGATATAAATATTATCAAGAATTGAAATAATGAGTGTTTGAACTAAACTGGATAATTTAATTTTTTAGAAACTGTCAAAATGTAGACATCTTTCAATAAAAGATTATTGAAAATCAACGAGAAACATTAAATTATGATACAAAAAAGTGTTCAATCAAGTTTGAGCAAAAATTAAATTATCCGGTTTCGTTAGTCGTGTAGATTTAACTACTTTGAAATAGAAACTGTTAACTGAATAGCTTCATTTTGTTTAACTATAATCTTTTTAATTGACGAAATTCACCTTGCCACTCGGCAGGCCCAGATCAGAAAGGCACTGATAAACCAATTTCTCCGTTTTCCCAGAAGCGAATGTCCTCGCCACCACCTTCACGGGGACTTTTCCATTTGGATCGACCAGCATCCGAAGTCTCATCCAACTAAAAAGGTAAAGTAATTGTTTTAAAACTATTTAGACATAAATTTAAACATAAAATTTTTCTAAAAAGTATTTCTAGAGTAATACAGTAAATTAGGGAACAAAATATAAGAAAATTTACTACTAGATTTCATAAGTTTATGTCGTATTTGCAATACTATTATTTTAGAGAATTTATATTAGTTTAATCAGTCATTCTAAACTGCTTTTAATTTATTTGCTTGGACCCGTATAGATCACGTTTATAGCAGTTAGTGGAGACCTGACATCGAACTAAATTGGGGTTTCAGCAAACTATAAGTGAACGCCTGATTTCACTTGGACTCACATGCTTAACGCTTCATATCACATTGATGTAACTACGCTTCACAGAAGCTTACATTTTCGATCATAACATAAGCATAATATTAGTTTAAGGTGTGCTTTTGATGTCATTCGAGAAATCTAAGTATAGTTATTTTTTGACAGAAATTTATAATTAATTAAAAGCTAAAAAAGAGAAGAAAAATCTATATTGTAGCGAAATGTTTTAAGTATTATAAATAAAAATAAAAAGTCTGCATTAGACTCGTATAAATATAATTTTCTTATTTAAATATTCGGTAACATTCAATTTTAGCGAAATTCAAAAATAGGATTTATTATATTATTTTGTTCTTTTTTTTGTAATTTTTTGTCATAATATATATAAGTTAAAAAAGCAGTAATTTAAAAAAATTAATTAATTAATAATGAAAAGTTTTTTTGCATGACATTAACAACGTTAGTTATTTAGTCTGTATTTTTAGTTGTTTTATGAGTATTTATAGTATCTAAATTTATTACATACAGATAACAGTTAGACGTACAATGAGATAAAACTGTTGTAATTTTATATAAATTTCAATATTAATTATTGCTTATTATTAATCAGATACAAAATCTGGATAAAGACATTTTGTTGTACATCGATCGTTATTTCATTAACTACATATTTATGCTACTCGAAGTCTTAAATTAGATTGGAACTGCTACAGACATATATATTTTGTATACGGTAAAAGTATAAGGGAACTTTATGTCACTATTTATGTATAAAGGAGATAAAATTAAAAATTCTTATTTTTGTACCTGTGAAAGTACTTCAAACCAATATAAACTGAATATATTTTTATCAAAGGCCTGTACGTAAATATTAATAATTTCTTAAAGATAAGTAAATACTTCAAAAATGAATCTGCTCACTCAAACTCATACTTAATTATATAAATTATTAATACAATTACGATTATCAATACATACTGATGTGTATTTGCATTATATTGTACTAAAACTGATGGGCCCTTCTTAGATCATCTTAAGGTGGCTGCAGCGATTTTTTATAAAAACACTGACGTCTTTGAAATTTTGCACAGATATTCTTTCAAAATTATACTTTTGATGTGTGTAAAGAAAATCTGGGGTTAACGTCAAATTTATTAACAAAACTAAGCTTGTAGAAAGTCACTTTTAACACATAGCCTTATGGGATGAGACCATTTATTACTTCTTACTAATGTATAAAAACATATTTATTAATAAACAGAATACCTAATTTTAGATTTTTGTATGCTGAATCTAATGACATCATCATAATTAAATGTTAACGACCAAATAAACAAGATATTGATGATAAACGCTGTAAATGAGCTTCAGCACATGCGCACCTAAAGCTACGTTAACGATTAAGCATTTTTTGACGTATTAACATAAACAATTTTTGTTACTAACGTTAAGAAGTAGTTCACAATGCTTTAGAATGAATTTTGAATAATATAATTGAACCAAAATTAAAATAAAAAGTGAAACACTCCATGGTGCCCTCGCTTGACACGGTACGTAATGCTGAAGCCACCATAAGGACTTTTATAAGAGCTTTATATTAAAAAAATGTTTCCTTTCTATAAATAATGGCATAATTTTCGTGGATGTATGTATATTTTTTCTTAATTAAGGAAAGAATGCACTGAACTTTGGTGATAATGAACTAAAACACTGATGACCTCGTTTTAACATACTTGAAACACATTTAATATGATTGTTAATATTTTGTAAATTCTATTAATTATAGTCACTTAATCGAAAGTAGAATAAATGAGTGGATATAAGAAAAATCCAGAAAACTAAATTTAAAATTTTCATACAGAAACGTTAAACTTATACAACATTTTAATTAAAAACAGTTATGAACGTTAGTGTGCTCTTGCCTTAATTTGCATTTCATTTACGAAAATAAAGCTTAGACAGGAAGAAAACTTATTTCATGCAAATACATCTACGTAAATGAAAAAATTCTCTCAACCATAGGTATTACAGTGGATCAAGAAAGCACAATAATCGAGCATTCGTCTCGGGCGAGCTCTAATCCGAAACGCGCTCGCGCGCCCTACATAACTATAAACCTATATACATACATGCGCGCCTCCCTTTGTCCAAATAAATTGGAAGAGAGAGAGAAAGAGAAAGAGAAAGAGAGAGAGAGAGAGAGGGAGATAGAGAGAGAGGGAGAGAGAGAGAAACAGAGGGAGAGAGAGGGAGAGAGAGAGACAGAGAGAGAGAGAGAGAGAGAGAGGAAGATTCGGGAAGGACGATGAACGGGAAAGAGATACACAGCCGTGTATTTGCATAGCGAGGCGGTATAAAAAAAATAGAGGGAGAGAGTGAGAAAGAGAGGCAGAGAGAGTAAGAGAGAGAGAGAGAGAGCGAGAGAGAGAAGGCGCGAAGGAAGAGAATATACATATAGCGGCGTGCGTGCACGTGGATAGTAAATTGGATTACGAATGTAAACTCACTGTTTTTTTAGGCACGTCAGCGGGCAGACATTGTTGGCTTTCACGTTATGCGTAATAGATCGTATGCCGTCCAGCCACGTCTGCAATAACGTAATCACGTTATTATAATGGGGGAGCGGGGTGTATCATGTTTGATAGCATGCCTACAGGGTGACCATAAATATCTGAAAATTTTACAATTTGATTCTCGCGCTACTTAATGTATAATACTATTGCCTGGTTTACGTGACGGGGGAGTAACTGGATAAATATTCAGTTTTAGCCCCGTATCTTGACGATTACGTGTAGATAGGTGGGCGCCGTTTTCACTCATTCATTGCCTTCATTAATAAAACATTATTTTTCCTGATAATCTGAATGTAAGATTCATTCCTTAAACCATAGCTAAACATACATTTTTTCAAATAAGCAAATAATTAAATGTTCACAAATAATTTATTTTCTAAAAAAATGTTTATGCCTATAATTAATGAGTGCTTACCTTGAAGGTACGTTTTGGAGTAAATGCTCTTTAAAAACAGTGTTCTTTGAAAAAGGTTGCTTTTTAATAACGTTTGTATCATACTCTATCCCTAATGTATCCTAAATAAGTTTTATACGCGGCAAGTGTAACTAGAATTATCCTCGTTATATCCTGATAATAATCCTTGTTGATAGAACTAAATAATATTTTGTAACTGATCTACCTGTTAATGAAGCAATTATATTGTTCCCCGTGAACTTAGGTAACTTCCTGTATATAGGTAAAATCTAAGACACGATTTTCAGAAGGTCAGCAAATTGTTTTTATTATTCTTATAGTTATTTATAATATAATAAAAATTAATAATTAATTAGTTATATTTATTATTAAAACTCCTAAATTTCACATTTCTAAGAATCATTATATAACCAATCAAAGCATCATTTAAAAAAGTTTCCTTAAGAACTTACAAACAACACAATTCACAGATTATTCTAAAAATATGCATGACATAAATTAATTATTGTCAAAAGAAAACAATGTCTATAAGATAATAACAAAAATTTGTTCAAACATACAGTTTTACTTTTTTATTCATATATCATTATGGTCACTCTGTGCATATCTATAATAATAGTCGACGGCTCAGTGACAAATTGTGCAGAGTGGAAAGACAGAGAAAGAGAGAGAAAGAGAGTGAGAGAGAGAGAAAGAGGGAGAGGCAGAGAAATAAAGTGCATGGATAAACGGTTTACTCCGCGCCGATGGTCACATATATTAGTCTAATAAGCTACAGTCGCGATGATGACATCCTCGTATACACACATATATATATATACATACGAGCTCGCGTATAGATTCTTTCTTTTAATAATGTGTAGGTGTGAACTTTGCTCGCGCCGCTATTCCGCGCGCTTTATAGGTTCGTAAAGCTAGTGTTATGGGCTCGTGGAGTCGCACTCTCTGCGCGCCGCGCGCGCGAAATTGACGAGGAATTCGTATTGCGTTTGTACGCGATGCGCCGATCGTTTATTACTCCGTTTTTTGTCCTCTCTCCGATCCATCGGAGACTACTAGCTATGAGCGCGCGGGTCGTATTTCACTTCGCGATGGATAATTATGCAATTTAAAATATATATCTTTGACTTTGTTTTTGTGTGCATGGCTTTGAAATTTGTTTGTGTGTGTATGTGTGTGTGTATGTGTGTGAGTGTATGTGTGAATATGTATGTGTGTGTGTGTGTGTGTGTGTGAGTTTGCCTGTGTGTGTATGTGCGTGGGTGAGGGTGTGTGTACACAGAGAAATGTTAATTGTGAAAGTCGACAGTAGCATGTTCAAACTGTTCGTTTTAATTATGTGTTGATAATGGAAAGTAATTTACAATGTTAGTCTGAATTTGTTAATTACAGGTTTTAGAGACTCAATGAAGACTAGAAGTAAACTAAATGGTTAATATAATAAGAAACATTCAGGTAATTTCTGTTTTAAAATGTGTATTTAATATTTGTTTTGAAAATATTTAATTGTTAATTGAAGCTATTAACTGTTGGAAAAAAGTTTGTTAATGAACTATTGAAATTTTTTATGTAATAGTACTAAAACTGCGTTTTTTGTTTTACAATAGAACATTAAGGAAAAAATGTGCATTTACACGTACGAAAATATTAGAAAAGAAAATAGCGTTTTGAATTTTTATCAGTAATTACAGATTCTGTTAAACTAAGCGCGAAGGGTAAAATTTTAAATAAATTATTATTTAAACGAAGCTAATATACATATATTTAAAAAATAAATGAATAAAATTGTAAAACCGGTTTCGTCGTGCTAGCAATAATATTGATTTTCTTTAGACTATCAGTATGTGCATTATGCATGTAGAGAATACTAAAGCCTTATCTCTTTTTTAACAAAAAATATTTTTATCTTTACGATCTACGCATATTTCATTAAATTACTTTTTCAACGCCGTTCCTCTGGAATAAATTTCCTTTTTTCAGCAACCTCAAATGAATAATAACCACAGAGTGTAAAGAAAAATAAAACAAAAAACCTAAGAACGTTTCCGAGAACCTATCCCGAATACCCGCTGCGAATGTAAGAAGAAGAAGAAGAAAAAAGACCAGATCCACGTCTCTTCCGATGAAACTACCTTGCGTCGCAATTGTCGATCGAGCCCGCAGCGCGCCGCGGCAGCGACGACAAAAGGCCGCTTTCGATACCCGCGCGATAAAAGCATCCGCGCTTCTCCCGCGCGACACGTGTATTGTACGCGGAAGCGCGCGTATGGCATATCCAGCGCGTCTCTGCGGCGCGCGGCGCGAAAGAAAAGGCGTGAATGAAAGTGCAGCCGCGCGACGTTGAATGGCACGGGTGGCAGAAGCGACGATGTCGCGCGTATATGTAATACCTTGGCGGTGACGGCATCAGGGCAGACAACGTGCTGATAATTGATATTGGTGTAGTCCACGCCGGAGCAGATGGTCAGGCTCCTGTCCTCCAGCTGCTCGCCGTGTTTCGCGCACAGCTTGTCGTACAGCTTCAGGTCCTGCGTACAGAGAGAGAGAGAGAGAGAGAGAGAGAGAGAGACAGAGAGAGACAGAGAGAGAGAAAGAGAGAGAGAGAGAGAGAGAGAGAGAGAGAGAGAGAGAAAAGAGATTCGTTTATCGACAATTCCATTAACAAAACAAAGCGGAGGCGGGAATAATAATAAAAAAAAGAGGTGGAACGTCGAATTGTTTTATTTTTTGCTTTTGTGTCTCGCTTGATGTTCGTCGGGATTGTTGGCAAAAAAGAGAAATGGATTTATTGTTGTTTTTTCATTGAAGATATTATTGACATTTAACTCATGCGTCCTTCCCAGTTATATTTTCTGTTATTAGTCCTTATGTTTTATTGAAAATGTTAGTATTTATTTCATGAATCTCTTTGTTTGTTGTATAATGTAAGCAAAAGTTGAGAGGACAATAAATTGATTCTTATTTATAAGAACTTTAAGAAGGCTTTTCTTGAAGAAGATTGATATTGATTGCATTAGCAATTTATGTTTCAGAGAAACATATTAGAGATAAAATAAAATATACATTTTTATGATACATCAGAAAAATATGTATAACAAAGTTTATATTACTTTAAGTAAATAAAAAAAATTATCAATACAAAATAAACCGTACATCGTTCTATTCTATATTACATTGTCAATAAAAATCCATCCCCATTGTTTTCAATTCATAGGTTGTGTCGCAATAAAAATTAGTTTTAGTATTATTATGACAAGTATGATAAAAGATAGCTTTGAAGCTATAAAAATGTAATTGTAAATACATTTTAAAGTGCTTTTCTTTTTTTAAATAGATTTAATAATAATTCAATTTTCTTTATCATATAGGTATTCTTGAAGTATTTTAATATTTTTAACTTTTCCTATAAACGTACTATATTATTATTACAAGAAGTCGAATATTGATCTTCATATGCTCCATTCTTTGGGTACAATTTTTCAAATCGAATTACGATTTTTTTCCATTATAGACCAATCTTAGTAAAAGGTTTCGAATCGTATTAATCTAAGTGCGAGTAGTTTGCCTAGCACACTTGAAATTTAATTTTTTATCGTGAAAACCGTCAGTCCATCTAATTAGGTACAAAATAAAGTAACGAAGAAAAGCTCTACGACGCAGTATCGTGTATCTTTTCCTTCGACTTCTCCTTGATTTTTTCCTCTGCTTCATTTTTAATAAAAGCGTGCTTAAGTAAATTATTTACCTTGGGTACGCCACCGGCGCGTATGTCGCTCACTTGACACAATTCGATGACGTCGCCGTCCTACGGAGAAAAAGAAAGTGACATTTTAATAACGGAGACATCAGCTACATGGATATTGTAAGATAGACCGATATCCTCTGTTCAAACAAACAATTATATCACTTTTTAGGTAAATTTGTTTTAATACTCTGAAAAAAATAAAAAGCAATATCAGCTTTGTGAACCCAAGCAGTATCTACTTTTATAGGTGTCAAGCTACTTTTGCTCAAGAGTTCGGTAGCTTCTACTTGACTCTAAGTAGATTCTGCTTAATAGAATGACACACCCAAGCAGATGTTGTTTGGCTCTCCAATATCTGCAACTTGACTACCTCTACTTGACTGACTATGACAGTTATTGCTTGACTGTCAAGTTGGGATAATCTATTATTTTCTTCAGTATAAGGAGAAAGTTCTATCAAAATGAAGGAAATGCAGAAAAAATTGTTTTTCTGTTATAAAATATCACGTATGAAGTAATAACCCTACAAATTTTTAGTTTAAACTTATGATTTTTTCATTGCTCTTTAGAATCCTTAGACAATTTACAAGACCTCCAAGGATTTAATTTTAAGAGAATACTTCATCAGTGAAAAGCAATGAGCATTTGTTTATAATACTTTTGATCATATTTCTCATTATTCTACGTCATGTATTATAAACAAATGCTCATTTCCTCCTTCACTGATTAAGTATTTGTTCAAACTCAAAACGGTGGAGGATTTTAAAATTGTCTAAGGATTCTAAAAAGTAACTAACAAAAATAATAAGTTTAAAAATAAAAGTTTGTTGGGTTGTTCACGCGCTTAATTGTTCCAGACTCCAGATAGATGATCATTTGTTATTATTTTTTGGTTATCATATTTTTTTCGTAAATAGAAAGGGGTTATCTAATAATTGCTGTATAGTTATTTTACTCATAATACTTCATGATAATAAAATAATTTATTTTTGTATTTCCCACTTTTTTGTATTGATTTCGAAGGAATTTATACCTTAAAGAAGAAAAAAACATTAGAAAAAAATAGATTGTATATTTGTAATTCTAATGAGGAAAAATTAAAAACATAGTTGAGCAATCATGAGTGTCTGGATAGTCACGGTCATAACTACTTACAGTATGTTTCTACGTATCGAGGCAATACTGAGTAGTATATACGTCCAAATGTAGTATCGTTTTTTAGGCCGCAGAAGCCTTCTGTGGCAATAATAATTGTTATAATGATAAGTGTCTTAAGTTCTTTACAAATATTTATTACAAATTCCTTTTCCGAATAATTTATTTTCCATAGAAATTGAAGGATGTGCGGTGATTCCTTTAACAGGTGAAGGCGCGCTTGGCATATTCGTCTTGCGGGATCAATTTCGTTCACGCGGAGAGGAAGAAGCGGGTCACTGGGTCAGATCTTTGATGGCGCGACTAGCGAAAAAAAAGAGAAGGAAAATGACGGCTGGAAAAATGTCGCGAGTATAGTCCGATTCCGAACGTTGTTTGCGTTTAATTAGTCGAGGCGAGGAGATTGTGTAATGAAGTGACGGCCTTTTCATCTGTACCTATCGTCTGATGATCGAAAATCAATAGTACTTGAGTTTACTCGACTGTCCTGTTGACACTCGGTCTATCAGGCTGCATTAATATTATTACGCCAATTTTTATCTTTCTAGTTTAGAATATTATTATGGCGCTGTCAAAATTACTTGAGAATATGATTTTCATACATTTATTTAACATGCATAATATCGATACACCACGTCTCTAAAATTTCCAGAGTGATATTTTCATTTGAAATCGTGATATTCTACTCTACAAAATTTAAAGAGTTTTCTGTTAATGTATTTAATGATATTGATATTTTTAAAATTAATGAACTTTGAAGGATCATTAATGTTTAAGCTGAAATAAATTGCACTATAATACACTATTTTTTATAATGATTAGTGATCCTTATTTTTTTCTTACAATCATTAAAAGTAGATAGATATTTTTAAATATAGCTTTAGAAATGTTATCCTTGACCTTTATGTGAATCCGAAACGGTCTTTATTCAAGCGATATATCTAGAAAAGTAGAAAAATGGAATACAATGGAGACTTATACCAAATGGCCGATACATTGTGATTGATATGCGCAACACTGACTCGACTTTTATTCCAAATCTCTCCATTGTTTATATAACTTTTCCTATATTATAATGAAGAATTAACTGTATGAACCATTTATTTTTCTATTGTCTTGGCTTTCAAAAATTTAATTTATATAATACGATTACTTACTAAAGCTTTTAAAAGATAAATGAACTACTGTGTAATCTTACAATAGAATCAATCTATTAATCTTGTTAAAACATGGCATTTTAATACGTTATTGCGTGTTATAGATCTATTATGATGTCACATTTTATCACAAGACGTCACGAAAGCGTCACGATATTATGATTTCTAAGCTAGCATTACGTTATTGTATTTAATTTTCGAAGGAACCGCAAAAAATGAGCGTAAATCTTTTTACCGCTTAGCTTATAGCAAGCTAATTGCCATAGCCACATTTATAACCATATAACCTACATTCCATTACTATGCGCATTATACTGAAAATTAGGAAGATGATTAATTCTTCCCCGGAATTAATCAACGTCAGCCGGCAAAGAGTAGCGGTAGCTCGATTTTCCCATTCGCATCAATCACCATGATGTGGATCCGCTTGAAAATTCAAATTAATTCTCGACAAAAGAATGAGCGCTGACTCTTTCTATACCACTCTGATGCGCGCACACCAGTATAGCGCGGACCGAGGCGAGACGGCCACAGTTTACATTAATGCTATAATATAATTCAATATTCACTCATAATAACGAGATTAGTACAATGCATTTATGTTCTTGAACTATTTAACTTGAAATTGGACTTATACGTAATTTATGATCAATTTGGAACGGTTAAACAAAACTGTTAAAAACGACTGGAACTAATTGCCAAATAAGTTGTTAAAATAATCGAAAAAGTAGATAAAAATATGGTCGCATATTATCCTTCCGTGAGGGAAAGGGTTAAATCAAAAACAAATAATTATTCTTAAGTGAGACCCTAAAACAAAAAGAAAGCATGTTTTTTAGTATATGATCATAACTTACAAAGTAAGTGTTGTTAAAATATTGTTATTAAAATATATACAAATTCACTTGAATAACTATGTGTGTTCAAATCTAATACTAATACTAATCATTATAAAACTACTCAAAATGCTGCTAATTTTAGTAGAAAGAAGCACCTCTTTTCTTATTGTAACTCTGCATGTATTTACACCAGAAAAAATTCATTGATTTTTTCATGCGTCTTAGTTATATTCAATTGTTAATAACTTTGAATCAAATTAATATTTTAATATTTGTATACCAAACAAAGTTTAAATTGAATTTCCTTCTACATACTTTTGTGATATTTTGGGTAATTTTTTCTAGTATAAACACAAATAGAGTTATAATGAAAAGAAAAGGTGTTTCATTATACTGAAATTGTGTGCATTTGAGATATAATGGTTTATACCTTCATAAAACCGGAAGTAAATTACATCAATGACATAAGCCATTTCAAATGCTAGAAAAATTGCACAATATCGAGACTGGAATAGTAGAAAGATAGACTGTATTTTGTTAAAATTTGACGCATATAGCTCTTCACTTTAGAAAAAAACAATTTTTTTGAAGGTATGGATGTGGTTGACTTTCTATTGTAGTGATGTAGTACGTAACTAAAATTTTTTTTTGCCTCAATTTATAAAGTTTTAATCATTTTTTTACCAAATTTATGAAAAAAGTTCATAAATGCACTTAAAGAACTTTGAAATTGAGGTAGGGACCTTTAAATCTTAACGTCTAGCTCCTGCCTTGCAGAAGAGTTATTTTTTCATCACTTTTCAACTTTTGAAAGAGTTACAAGAAGGAAAATCGGAACTGAAAATTTTGGACCACCATACTGGATGTGGATCAGCATTACTCTGTACATACACGATAAAACTTACTGTTTCAGTGCTTATTGTTTAATTTTTTTAGAGGATGACGGGACAAAAATATTTTTTTTTGTTTTTCGATGTTTTTTGTTTTTATTGTTATTTTTATACATAATATATACATAATATAATTTATTCAAAATACAATATATAGATATAAAATGGAATATACACGTAGTCTAGTTAACAATATAAAACAGAATATAATTATGTATAAAATATATAGATGCACTGTAACTGGAATCATTGTAATATTTATAAATCATTATCTGTAAATATACACTGATGTGAAAGTAGCTATAGAACTAAGTGGTTGATGCGATGCGCGCTCTCCGGTGGCTGTACATGGACTGGAGTTGTCAGCGTGCTTCCGAATTCTTGGGTCCTCTGGATAAAGGGTGCAATAAAGTTCAGGTCAAGAAGGACCTCCCACTTAGACGTGCATAAGTAAAAGACTGTATGCATTCTGTTTGTCTATTGCATGTATTGGTGTGCATATTATCGATGAATCTCAACAGTTTTTATAGTGTTTTTTCGATTTTTGGTTTTAGTTTTTCGGGTCTTTCAATATATTAGAAATAATATCATCGATTCAGCGAAAATGCATTGGAAAGAGCATAAAATTATCCCACTTTTCCGAATTGAAAGTTTGGATAAGGTCATTTCCATGTTTTATTATACACGAAAACGTAATTTTTTCTTTAAACCTTTCTGTTATGATAACCGAGGTAAATCGGCACCATTTTATCTGAAGCTTTACAAAACGGTAGCTTTTTACTATTTCATGACCTGTACGTTTTTTTCAGATCATGAGATCTTTTATTTTCTCAGATATTGTGGGTAGGTGTTTTATGAAATTTTTTTTGATCGCTTATATCTTGGGAATCTAGCGGTCGTGATTACGAAACAAGGCTCATTGTTTTCGTTTTTAAATAAAGATTCAAAATTCAAAAGAAATTTCAAGATTCATCAACTTGTTGTTGTTTTATGACGATTTTTTGAGTTTTCGATTTTTAAGTTTTAGATTTTCGGATTTATTGATATGTTAGAAATATTATGATAAATCTAGTATTTCCTTACCGGCATCATATTTATATATTTTTCTCTGCAATAAATAAATATTTCTAAATAAAACACTATATTATGTCCTCCATATTCTTATCAGGAATCAGTAGTTAAATTTTCAAAAGCTTTCATTATTAACTCTCGGAGAAAAATACGTTTAAAAATTAAACTATAGCTATATATTTTCAAACGCATTTTTCTTCAAGAGTTAATAATGAAAGTTTTTGAATATTTAACTGAAGATTCATATTATGAGAACGGAGGGCATAGTATGGCGTCTTTTAGAAATATTTATTTATTGCAGAGAAAGACAAATATAAACTTGATGCCGGTAAGGTAGCAATTTGTATTTCACTTTCACATCTCCTTAAACTATTAATTTAAACTAAAGGTTGAATTTTAGTAAATATTATCTTTCGACAAACCATCAATGATATAAAAGCACACCTTTATTAAACTATTAATTAAAAAGAATTATAGCAATTTAAAATTAATTTATTAGAACACAGAATTTCATATTGAAACAATTAATTTAGTTTGAGGAAGCTAAGTGCCAATGAATTGGCAGCGGTTTTTTCATTACACGAAACACCCTTCTTTTATATTATATTGACTTTCATATCATTATGGCTGAACGAATTATAGTAAAAAATATTTCTATTTTAAGGTAAATACACTTCTTTTTGGTGTTCCTTTTAGTTATAATTATAAAAAAATCATACTGACAGGTACTAAAAATTCCAATGTTTATAAAAAATGCCATAACTTGCTTTAGCATAGAGGAAAACGGAATTATGTGGCTAAGCGCGCAATGTGGCGCACCTCTATTTTAGATACGTTGATTTGTTTTAAACAAGTTAAAGTAAATTATTTAGTTCTGTAATATACTTAATGTATCCTGAAAAGTAATTGTATTATATTATAAATGCTCTGCTTTAAAAATGGTAAAAGTATTTTTACGGTCCTTTTATTATAAAATTTACGATTCATAAAGTATAACTTATAATTAAATGTCACCTCGAATAAAGTAAAGATTTGAACGAATAATTTACATACATATATTTTATTAAACATTATAATAAGAGATAACCGGCTTTTAAATGTTAAATGACTATTTATCTATCGATCAAGTACAAAATCGTGAATCGTAGAAGTGAATTTGTAACAAAGTCATGTATTCAAATAATATGCAATAAATTCCAAAATAAAAAGAAAATATGAACTAATTTAATTTCTGGTTTTGCAAGATAATTTGCATGAATATTTTTACGAATGTATTCAATAACATACTACAAAATAAGTTATTTAATTAATACTCAACATCACAAAAGTACTATACTGTTGTCATTTTATACTCGTATCGATTTTATAGGAGTGCACCGCATTGTCCGCTATGAAGGAAAAAACCTTCTGCATTTATTTATAAAAACTTGAAAATTAAATGGATAAACATTCGGACTAAAGTAAAACTTTTTATTATTTGTAGTTAAGATATCGAAGATCTCTTAAGACTTTTTATACCACTCTAACCTCAAAATCACAACTTTAATATGGTTTTCCGACGCTCGTGATATAAAATACGATTCGAGACTAGTGCGTAAGTAGATTATAGGCTCGCTTCGCTCGAGCGAAACACGTCACATGAGGTAAACAATCTCCTTCCGCACCCGTGTATAAATGTATTATAAACATAACATTACGTGAATTTCAACAGCACATTTCCTAATGCGCCTTAGATGCACCACATAGGACCGTTTTCATCAGTTTCATAAAAACTGGTAAACTTCAAAAGTGCACCGAAATAGAAGTAAGAATATTTATCAAAATACAGGTGGTACCCATTGCACCCATTACAGCCATCTTGCCCTGGCCTTCTCCTACTGGCCAATATTGTTCCCTATTCGCTCGCGCGCGCGCGCGCTCGTTCTTCTCTCTTCCTCCTTTTTGCACTTCAATTATTCAACAAAACAATGAGCAAAATGCAGCGTGCCACCCGTGCTTGCGCAGCCTATACGTGGAAGCTATAGTTGTTGGCAGCGGGGACGATCGATCGAAACCGGGCCACCGCCGCCGCCGCGCGAGAGAGGAAAAGATGCTCGCGCGAGCCGAGTGTCTTCTTCCGCCGATTCAGGGAAAAACAAAAGACCCGCGGGTGCGGGCGGCTGAGAGGTGTGCGACGAGTCGGAAGAAGCGCCGCCCGAGATGCTTTCTCGACTCGTTAGAGCGAGACAATGGCACGGAGACGCACGACGGAGGGAGGGTTACGGTGCAGGGATAAGGAAGCTCGATTGTCGAGGGAAAAGTGAAAATCGAACATCGCCGAGCGAGCGGCCTTTTCCCCTTTTTCGCTCCTTTTTCTTCTTTGTCGAGTTCTTGAGGCGCGGTGGCTGCTGTATTGGGTTAGCAATAGATTTCGAGGATGGTGGTGAAATATGGGATCTAAGTCTTTTGGAAATTGTAGTCCGTATGAAAAAAAATACTATAGTTTGCATTGTAGTGTGCATAAGAATAGGTTGAAAAAAACCCTTATCGTCTCTAAGGACTTAGTAAACATAATAGTGTAATTATTGTTCCATATACGTTAATGTAAGATCGGGTTACAGGTCCACCAGACCCGGAGGTGCGTACAACGTATACTTTAAAAAAAATACATTATTTGCTTTAAATATGCGTCAGGTGTAACTGTAATGATGTGCAAATAAATTGACAAGAAGAAATAATTTCGAAAAAAATTGTACGTTCGATCAGCTGTGTCATTAGTATACATGCCGAACAACTAGGCACTGGCCAGTTTAGGGTTGCCGCCAAGACCAAGACTTTCTTGCTCTTATCTTGATCTCGTCTCGAAAATGTGGTCGCCAGTTCATTTTTGGTACGGGATGCATCAGTGCGGTATAAATTCCATGATTTTGTATAGTTGAATAGAAAAATACAACTATAAAGAGTTTCAATCATTTGAAACATTTAGCAATGGAACTGTCTTAATATCTTAGAGTGAAACGTTTACTCGAAGAAAGTGTGAATGTCTAACATTGACATTATTACTCTAATAGATTGGTTCTTAGATATTGTGTAAAATTTTAGAGTGACTATTTTTCACTCCTTTCATTCAGAGTAACTCACTCACTCTAAATCTGAGCTTTTGTTCAGTTTATGTTAGAGTGCATCGAAGATAATGCTCGAAAGTTAGAGTACGAGTGGTGTAAGTATCCAAAGAATCGAGTGGTACGTTACTTGATACAAGAGTGAAGTGCGTTATTGTCTTAGAAAATGAAACTGGGAATAAATGACTTCATAAAATTACTCTTTGTTCGAGTGAAATGTAGCTTAATGCAATAGTAAAGTGCATAATTATCTTAGAAAATGAAACTGATGGGCCTAACTGTCTTCTGGTGTAAGGTTTAAAAACATGATCCTGTATATACATACATAAATACATACATACAACATATACACATACATGCATACATACATACAACATATACACATACATGCATACATACATACATACGTACGTACAAAGAAACATATATACATACATACATACGTACAAAGAAGCATATATACATACATACATAAATACGTACAAAGAAACATATATACATACATACATAAATACGTACAAAGAAACATATATACATACATTCATAAAAATTCATTCATGCATAAAAGTAAACTCATACACATACATGCATATATACATACATACAAATGCATACACGTACATACATACATACATACATACAAACGCATACACATCCATGCATATGGACAAAGACATACACACACATACATACATCCATACATACATACGTACAAAGAAACATATATACATACATTCATACAAATTCATTTATGCATAAAAACAAACTCATACACATACATGCATATATACATACATACAAACGCATACACATACATGCATTCCTACATACATACAAACGCATACACATCCATGCATGTATACAAACACATACACATACATACATACATACATACATACATGTTTGCATATTTATGTACGTACATACAGACATATATACACACATAAATACATGAATATATACATATGAACATACATACATACATATATACGTACATACTAGATGAGCATGCGTTAGTGTAGATATATGAGATACATAAATTTATGTATGAACGTATTTATGTATGTATGCATTTATGTATGAATGTATTAAATGCCAGGCAATATATGCTAAAAATTTGTCTATCGACTTAAACAATTTTTATTAATAATTACAAAATAGATTTGGGTCTTAAAGTTTAAAATTACTTTTCGCTCATATCCCGTTATGCCGTTTCTACACCTAGTGATTAAACGAGAGACTAATCAAGCGAGCTTTAGGGTGTGACCAGATGAAGGACAAAAATATGATCCCTCCATTAGTCCTCTCCGGTCCGTGTTCCATCGCTGTTTCACTGTTCCGTTTTGAATTTAATCGTCGAAGTGTTTCTATATATCTGTACTCTCAACACTCCACTATAAGGAGTATTTTTCTCCGAAAATCCGGAGTGACTTTAAACAGTTTTAATGTATCGAATCTCAACGTTTTAATTCCAAACGAAACAGCGAAACAGCGATGGTATACGGATCGGAGAGGACTGACCATATTTTTGTCCTCCATCTGGACACATGCTTAATGTTTTAGAAAGATGAAGCGCGTGTCGTCTACACTACACAGTTGTTAATTTACCTCAATCTTAATAATTAATAGACTGTTTACATATTTATGACTGTAATTGACAAATTAATATAACGCATATTGTCTTTAATTGCAGAATATTAAAATATCTTTGACTATAATGCAAAATAATTTGTGTTTTTACACAATTTATTTCACGAAAAATATTTAATGATTAAGTGCCTTTTATAATAGTTGCTGTCTTCATGTCGAACTTTAGTGAATCTTGACCAGCTACATTACGATTCGATTTAACAGTCTTCCGCTTTATCCCCAGGTGTAGATATGGTATTAAAGACAAAACCATTTTTGGCCTTGCATTTATGTACAATAGTTTTCAACATCATTTAACATTTCGATTTATGACCAACTAAAGTTAAAAACATGCCTTTGGGCTAAAGTTTAACGAGAATGAAGTTGCTGGTTATCATAGATACATAGGTGTTTACCAAGCTAACCAAAAAAAAACAGCTGTGTACATAGGGTTAACTCGGACGGAATTAACACAAACCTTATCGTTTATATAATTGAATATTTTTAGCAGGGTAAGTGGAATTCCCAATTTAGATTTTAGCATCAGGATAATATCACTCAAATAGGAGATACAACCTACATACTTTGGGGTTTTGTTATGTTTTTCTCGGGTGTTTATATTTTTCTTTACGACACCTCTAAATACTTTGGGGTTTTGTTATGTTTTTCTCGGGTGTTTATATTTTTCTTTACGACACCTCTAAATACTATAGGGTCATTATAGAATTTTTTCGTTCGGGTGGTCCAAATTTATGCATCAAAGAAGACCTATACTGATTCGTAAAAAGTCTAACCACTTCGACCAACAACATAAAAAATTTAGTATCATTATTTTAATTTTTTTTTAATTTTTTTTTTTGTGTTATTTTTTAGTAACATTATTGGCATGCTTAAATAAGGTTACATTATACCATTTCTAATCGCTTTTCATCCACGTTTGTCCAAGTTAAAGAAAAAAATTTATAAAAATAAGAGTTTGTTAGAGATTCCTTGCGAAAACCGATTTGACTAAACTTATTTGGAAAACTCAACCATACTTTTTAACAAAAAATAAACAAATTTTCTAACCTATTGTCCATACGCCGAATTTCAATATCTATTCAATCTGAAAATGTTCTTAAAAAAGTAATTATCACAGAAGCGTCATAATATTTATTTTGTAAATTTTGATATTTTGTAAATTTTGATATTTTGGTAATAATCGATGTATTTTCAACTTAATAAAAGCAATTTAAGAAAAGTTGTAAATCTTGTAAGAGGTAATTATACATAATTATAAATATCACGCGAAATAATACATGTCTGTGATAAGGTAAATCGTGTTATGCAAATTAAAATTTTACTATTTACACTTTGGAAAACATTATTAAGTCCGATAGAAAGTAAGCTGGTGAATGTTCATCATTAATTGTTTTAAAAGATAAACTGCTATCCATTCGTATTGCGATCACCTTAACGTTGAATAAGAATAAGTACAATGTTTTTTTTTTATTTAAAGCAATTTGAATCTTTATTTTAGATTATATTGCTACAATGTGTACTGTACATGTATATATACGCAATTTATTGTGTTTTACATGTAGATACTGTGAGAGATTATATAATTATGTCGCAGTCTTCACAAAATGAGTACAATATTTTACAGATTGCTTCGGTTGGAGAAGATAAAAGTATTTCGCATGTAAGTGGAAGACGAAGACCAAGCTTTCGTAATTTTCCTATAAACTTTTTACGTTGTTTGACGTAAATGGAACATTGCCAGAGAATATTATTGAGGTCTTGGTATTCATCTCCACATTGACAGTGAGTGTTAATAGCAAGACCAATTTTTTACAGCGATGAGGCCAGATTGAAGTGACCGGATCTACATCTATTTATTAGAGAAATTATTTTTCTTGGAAGTTTCGTATACGCAAACCACGGCTTTTTTACCTTAGTATAGTAATGAGCGATATAGTGTACTCCTTTTAATTAGCCTTGGTTTTCTATGTGAGCAAATGTATTTTTATAGGCGTCTGCTTTGAAGTATTCTTTGAAATCGGTGAACGGGATTTTAATGAACAGGTTAGGTAAAAGATTTGTTGAATTTTTAGCTGTTAGGTCTGCAAGTTCGTTGTCAGTTATTCCTCTGTGTGCTGGGATCCAGCAGAGTTTTATTTTACGTCTATGTGTATTGTTTGTTAGTATGTGGATTAGTTTTTTTCTAATTTCAAAGATGTAAGGATTGGTTTTTATACAGACTCGAGGGTTCTTAATTGCAAGTAGTGCACTTTGAGAATCAGAAAAGATGATGATATTATTATTTGGATGTTTAATAATAATTAAATTTTAATATATGTTTACAAATAAAAGATCTCATTGAATAATTTATTTTGTCAGTTTATTGTAAAACAAGACAAATAATAGTTATAATTTCTTTTTTTGGAGACAAGTACATGACAAAGATTAAGGAGTCATTCTCAATGCAGGTCTCAAAAATTCTATCTTTTGAGAGGAAATTTAATTTTGATCTACAAAGTGTAACGTAATTAAAGTTTTGTTATTTATTAATATATATTTAAGAGTATGAAAATTTTTAAAAATATTTTATGGTTCGTTTATAATGTTCAGCACTGAGCTGAGGATCTTCAAAAATTCAGGTGCTTGTGATGCCTCTAAAACAATTTGATTCCATAAGTAAATAATTATATCAGCCGTATTTCAATCAAATTTTTAGTGTCTTTCAATTTTCTATTTTTATACTGAAATATTATCAAAAAAATTTTTTGATTTCCATAACGAAATTTTAAACAAATTTTCAGTTCTCAGTAACCATTTAATTAATCTTGTATTTCATGAGTCGACGTAGATACGGACTATATCTACACGCGTATGGATAAATAAACTGTTTTTTTTCATATTGATATTTTGAGTCTAGTTACCTTCACCAGCTATTAATCCACTTCCGGAGAGCACAGTTTCGTCAGTATTAATTATACACTTGAAAACCCGTATAAAATAATGTTTAATTATCTTCTTTAGTTCTTTCTATAAAAAAGGAAGTTCTCAAAAACAGCAATTCTTATGGCCAACAGCAATCTGCTTTAACAAACCCTATTTCATATATATATATATATATATATATATATATATATATATATATATATATATATATATATATATATATATATATATATATATATATATATATATATATATATATATATATATATATATATATATATATATATATATATATATATATATAGCATTATCACTTCAAGTGGACTTCCAGAAACAGAATACCGGGAAACTATTCAAAAGAAGCCTCTGAAGAAACACTCGTTAAAGAACTTTACTTTGAAAAACATTTCGCAGAAAGATATCGTATACTATGCTACCAAATCGTTACAAAAGGTATATAAAAAAAACTCACTTCCTATCGCCTCTCCTTCATTATTATTTTTCATGTTCTTCCCCTCAACGAAATTAAATACACTTCAATGCATATTATATATAAAAACGCCAAGCATCCCCGCCGTCTCATTTCAAAACTGGGTCAAACCTTCGGCAATTCGACTCCAATCAGAGTAAAATCGCGAAGACCCGAAACCTATACACACACATATATATATATGTATATGTATATCAAGAATTTCCCCCGAGGTAGATGCACACATCCGACCGGCGCGGAGAATCTAACGAGCGGCGACAGACGCGGGGATATACAGAAAAATGTTCGCTTGTCGGGCGACCACATCGGCATCGCTTATATACACCTACCTTTCCCTCGCTCTGCCAGTAGATGAAGAAGCCGTACTCGTCGACCTTGAACACGCAGCTCAGCTCGATTTCCGTGTTGTCCTTCTCTTCGGTCCATCGATCGAAGACGCATCCGGCCCGGAGTGCCTCCGGCACCTCGGTCTGCCAGTTGAACTCGAAGCGCTTCGTCATTTTCGGAGCGCTTTGGACCTCCGATCACGGCTGTATATGCTCCCTCTCTCTCTTCCTCTCTCGCTATCTCTCTCTCTTTTTCTCTCTGGGTCTCTACCGCTTGCTGCAATCAGGAATCAAAGTGTCAACCATTAAACGACGATCGATATGTTTATTTTCTTTTTTTGGTGGGGCGAGGGTTATGTTGTATTTTTATTGCGGAGGGGAAACCGATGTGTGCCGCATCTCGAAGCGTCATGTGGGACTGCGCGCGTGTTTACGCATGGGGAAGAAATGAATATAAATAGCAGTTTTTATGATACAAGAGAATTGAAAAACTAAGAGTGTTTGCAATTCTTATAATATCTGTACTTTTTTCTTGTTGTGCTCAAGGTGCTTTTTATGATATCTTTTGATGGCTTTCAATAGTTTATTTTTCTTTTATAACTTGTAATGGAAATTGAAAAGTTTTGCAAGTTCTCGTGTGCTTGCACACGGGTCTGTTTTTGTTACAAAGGACATGGGTAGAAAATGACACAAATTATCATAATATTATCTCGGAAGATCATTAGTGTTTCTTAATATGACGAACATAGATTTATGAAAATAAAAAATTGTTATTGTTATAGCATGCGTTACATACTTTAGAGACCATCACGCTACTTTAATAAGCAGTATTACATAAATAGCAAAATGCAATATAATTATACTAGTTTACAACCGGGCAGTATAAAGTACAAAAATAAAAATAACATGTTCAGTGCACTCCTTACACTGCAACAATAATAGCATAACTGACGCAACATATCACATCGTAACGGTTACGATATCTAAAGTAAAACTTCTTTTATATGAAATATCGTAAAATTAAAATTATAAAACTTTATGATTCAATGAGTAATGTAAATATACTTATTTCGAAAATAATTTTTATTCGGACATTTTCATTGTATCGATATCGTATTACATTAT
Source organism: Gastracanthus pulcherrimus (assembly GCA_949152435.1). Lineage (NCBI taxonomy): Eukaryota > Metazoa > Arthropoda > Insecta > Hymenoptera > Pteromalidae > Gastracanthus > Gastracanthus pulcherrimus. The sequence continues at coordinate 39,018,459 of OX424575.1, forward strand.
ACGATACTGCTTGTTCAGTGTACGTTTAAAATACAATTTAGATTACCCACTGACTCATTAAAAATAAATTTGTGTACGAATTGAAAGAAGACAACTCTAAATTAAAAACTTTACACAAAGAAATACCAAAAAGTAAATGTCCTCTCAAAATACGACACCCAAGCCTCTCGTTTTGACTAAAAATCGATAAACAAAACAGTCCATCGGAAAATCCATCCGAAATCTCCAAAGCCTCTACAACTCCGAGTCTTTCAATCGCGTCGTGCATACCTATACTCGCATACGAAATATGCAAAGCGAGAAACGGATCGAGAAATGGAAAAATCGAATTATGCAGTCGGCCGATCGTCGAGCGCTCTTGCCTCGAGCCTGCTATAGGTATTATACTCGGAGTGAAGAGGGATTCGCGCGTCAAGAAGGTGTTGACGGAGAAACGAGAGGAAAATCTTTATCGCTTGAACTGTATACAGTGGAAGCTCGCCTTATGGGACGCTTTTAAATGCGACCCCGCAAAATTATATTGGTTTATGTGGGAGTAAAAGGTACCCTCTTAAGGCTGCTCAGCCTAGGTTCAACCTTGAGATGAGCGTAAATGTTTGAGGCCTTCGTGAAACGTTTGTTTAGCAGATAGGCACTCAAGAATATTTTTGTATTGGATATAACATCTTTAAAGTATTTTTGAATTTGGTAAGGGCAATTATATCATTGAGGCAGCTCACAATTCTCTGAATACGTAATGCACGTTTACGGAGATAGTATTCAACGCATCTATCTGAAACTTTAAAAAAATCTTTACTATATATATTACTTTCACTGGATCCAGACAAATTTTAAAACATTATTTTTTAGGTCTAAATAACAGGTACAAAAGTACATGAAAATCCCTCTTTTGTACATAAAGTTAGTATTAATCGACTACTGCGTGGACTAAAATATAGTATTTTGAAATTTGTCTTGATCTAGTGAAGGTAAAACATATAGTAAAGATTTAAAACTTCTATTTCAGTAATTTAAAGAACTAAGCTGTTTAAATGAAATATAGTTGTTCTTGCCAAATTTTAAATTTCTTTTGAGATTCTATATATATTTCCTTAGAAAGTTTTCGAGTGCCTGGCTGCAAGAAATATTCTAATGCGGCCTGAAACATTAATGTTCATTTTCAAGATTTAACCTGCGCTGAGTATAATCTTAAGGTGGTACCGTTTGGTAGAATTTTGAAAAATAGATTTTTTTCGTTGCACTTTCTTATACTTTTGTATAAAAAATGTATCTGGAAAGGATTTTGTAAAATTTCAATTAACAGAGACATTATACAGGTCCAAAAATAGCACCTTCCGCAAGGCTCTATAATTGGAACAAACGTTACGAGTGTTCGGTTTTGTAAGGGGCTGCATAAACTCAAAGGGATGCTCATATCCATGGTGGCCTCAGGTAAAACATCCATAGGGGACATATAAAACTGATATGAGTATGAAGGGTTTATAAAATCTTAAGCATTTAAAATAGAATTTCCTACTGTATATAGAGTAAAAAACAGAAAAAACAATTTATTTTCTTAATTTTTGTTACTGAATGTCTGATAAAATCTTCATTTCTTCGCTTTTTTTTATAGGATTTGACCCTCTATTTTTAAAGTTTTCCTTCACTCCCAGGATAATTTTTTTAAATTTTTATATTTTGTCAAACTCTAAACAATAGCGTTAGTTTTGTACGTTTTTCCGCGTCCCCTTTCTTACTACGCATCCGCGGGCATCCGTTTTTAATTTATACTTTCTTGTAGCTTGTACTAAGAAAAATATCTTTGTAATGCTAAGTCACAAAATTTTAATTATTGACAGAGATAGTAAGGTCTAAGGGTATCACCTCCTGTAAGCTGCAACATTCTTTAAACGTATTTTTATCAAAACAAGGTTTTTCGTAGTTAAGTGATAGCATATTCTGAAAATAACTAAGTCAATTCACAGCTCTTTTGCGTACATCCGAGGGAAGAACTACTTCATTGAATTCGCCGGTTAAAGGCCGTCAAAAAATTGATTAATCAATCTAATATACCTAGTTAAAATGCATGATTCATCAAATTACAATAAATTAAAATTTCATATTTTGTATTTACTTGTAAATTTTACTTGGAATTATTTGCAAGCAAATAATATAAGTATATCTCAAATAAGAAACTGTTTATCTGAATGTTTTATTAACAAAAACAAAATAAATAAAATAACTATTAAATAATATTGATCTTATTTACGTAAATAAACGCGTGCTTCATGCAACAAAATATATCACGATAATATACAAAAAGCCCCCCCCCCCTGAGATACTTATTTTTTAAACAGGATCAGCATCATTGACTCTTCAGTTACCTCAATCAATTGACACATTTCGCGGCAAAACACAAACAATCTAAGCCTACTCCGAACAGCGTGCGCTATATCGGGAAGCCGAATAACCGTATCAAGCAGACGACAGGTATCAGTCACAAAAACAGTTCAAAGTTCCAGACACTCGACCGGCGCATTCCTACGGTATCCCTTAACAGGCTTGACCGCGTCTAGGCGCCTAATCGGCCATTAACCTCCACTCTCTCTCTCGCGCAGCGCATAATAGTCATAGACACTCCATTCGATCCCCTGGTCTATAGGCCTACTATACTACGAAACAACTTCGCACGCCCCGCAGCGCAAAACGCGGAAGAGGGATTACGGCTGCGCGAGGAATCCCGATAAAAGTCGACGCACGCGAGAGAAAGAAACGGCCGACGACGACGACGCGCCGCCGGTGTTGTTTCGTTTTCGCTGCGAGGGGTCGACGCACGACCATCTGGCCCGCATTGTATTCTTGGCCCACATCGGGCGCCGTTCTTTTCCGCGCGGCTGGCGCAGTCATTTTTGCTTACGACGAAGAGAGCGCGCGGACATCACCGGGTATATATGTATACGTGTACGATTGCGGCGGGTGAGTGATTGCGTTCACGCTGTGTAGCGTTGAGTAAGACTTCGGCGTGGGTTTCCTTTTTTTTTGCATCGGATTCAGTTTGGGGTTGAGAGTTGTTGGAAGGGTGAGACGTTTGTTTATGGAGCCGAAGTTATTCGTAAAAATGATGCGAGGAGAAAGTTTTGTTTTCTTTTATTTGAATAAGCGATTCGCCAGATGGGATAGAGTGTGTTCCTTCTTTGTTTTGGAGTGTAACTTTTACATTTGAGGAATGAGGCAATGTGTTTAATTCAAGTATTTTCGTTGAGAAAATACTGATTCGTAAAATTTACTAAATGGCCTAGTAAAACTCATTTTATTTTACATCTAGTAAAAACAATTTTCATACTTTAAATTTTACTAAACTTTTCATGTATATAGTTGAGGATATAGTGAATAGTCCTTTTTGTTAATATATGAGAGATTCTACAGAACTTTTTACTTTTGCTTTAAAAAAGAGCATTATCTTTTTTTTAAAAGCAGTTTTCAAAGTCGTTTTTTAACGATTTAATGATCACAAATAATAATAAAAACTTAACGCTCCTCATTCTTTTTCAAGACTTAATCTTTAAATCGGGCCTTTGCATACATTTTTGGTATTGTCACGTATGACATGTGACACATGCCTAGTCAGTCGATATGCAACTCTAGGCAATATAAAGATCAATGCACAAGGAAATACCCAGTGCGGTCGTGGAGTTGTGGATAAAACACCTGCTTTCGGTTCATGAAGTCCTGGGATCGAATTCAACCGCGGTATAAAAACGCGTCCGCCTATTTACTATCAAATACGAGAATTATTAACTCGTAACATTTTTGGTGTCAGAAGTGGGATCTTACCATGTCGACGACAAGTGGATTGTCTGTTCGCAGTTGCCTACCTTATCTACTGATGTAATAATAAAGAATTAGATGATATGATGATGATATGATATGATGCCTCATATAGATGTGTTGCGTCCGGTGACTACAGTAGCAAATTAAACGGAGCCTTAATGCTTGTAGACAAGTTTCACGCGGATCCCAGCAGCACATTAGTTGATATGGAAGAAATTTACAGGAGGAGCCAAACGCAGTATAAACAATGAGTTCATTGTTTTCTGGGGCCTTGTTAGTGTCATGTGTATAATTTTATGAGTCAGGAGGAGTGCAGGTACAATAGGAAATATACTCGAAACGAAGCAAGGCGGCAGGTGCGGAGGAATAACGCAGTGGTTAGCGCGCTCGTCTGCTGACAAGAATCAAAAATTGGGGTCGAATCTCGCCTTAGGCGAAATCGTCCGCCATTTTATAATTTAATTAGATGGATATAAAAACGTTAACACTACAAAAAGTTAAAAAAAGTGTTTAATTTCGTTAGTTTTGAGGTTTTTTTTTAATGTCTGGGCGAAAATTCACTTTCAGCAGGGTAAAGTATTTTCGCACGTCTATAGACTACATTGTCCCATCAACCAGTAATGATAGCTTCGGTGATCATGCGAACATGATCACAGCGGATATAGAAGTAAGACCACTATAATGATAATAATAATAATAATAATATGGTGAGGTTTAATAAATGATTTTTGCAAACCAAACAGACAATTTTATTTGTCAGCGACGTTTCGGCAGCATTTCACTGCCCTCATCAGGCTATACAATATTTACATGGTACGGATGTTACATTTTTTAAGACCAATACATGTACAAGATATATACGTTACTCGCTTTCATTTTCTTAATCGTCCTTATTTTAAAACTTATAATATTAAAACAATAAATAGCACATTGTAAATATAAATATAAATAATTGAAGTCCATAGTTAAAAAATGTTATAAGTTATAAATAAGTAAAAAATGAAATATAACAGAAGATTTAATACTATCAGTAGGTACGACAAAACTTTTTTAACGACTTTTCGTACCTACTGATAGTATTAAATCTTCTGTTATATTTCATTTTTTACTTATTTATAACTTATAACATTTTTTAACTATGGACTTCAATTATTTATATTTATATTTACAATGTGCTATTTATTGTTTTAATATTATAAGTTTTAAAATAAGGACGATTAAGAAAATGAAAGCGAGTAACGTATATATCTTGTACATGTATTGGTCTTAAAAAATGTAACATCCGTACCATGTAAATATTGTATAGCCTGATGAGGGCAGTGAAATGCTGCCGATACGTCGCTGACAAATAAAATTGTCTGCTTGGTTTGCAAAAATCATTTATTAAACCTCACCATATCAATATCAGCAAACGAAGATAATGATCTATTTTATACAATAATAATAATAATAACCTAACCCATTGCTACCCACTATCTTCATCGGTGACTCCGAAAATTGACATTTTAACGGTTACCATAGGATATTTTTTCAAATTTTCAATCTTTCAACCTAAAAGAAATTTGTTTACATTCTTTGTACATGTATTCATGTCTGTGATATGTATTTTTATTAATTTTTTTACAAATAGAATTGAAAAATACATTTTTTCTTTTATCAAACTCGAAGAATTTTAGGTTTTTTAGGTCACTGATATGAATAAATATACATAGAATGTAAAAACAGTTTTTTTAGAACAAAGGATTTAAAATTTGTAAAAATATCCTACGGTAACTGTGAAAGTGTCAATTTTGGGAATCACTGATAAAGACAGTTGTTCGGTTGTTTGGGTTAGTTTGGGTAATTTTTCTTTGGATGATTTTTCAACTTCCTTGTTATGTATATAATATAATTAACTACAAAATTGGACATTTAAGCTGTTATAGAAAATATATACACTCATTAACATTTTTTAAAATTTTGATATTTATACGTTTTTTACCCCCTTAATGAAGTATGGGTTTAGAATCTCCCAGTAGGAATTATTTTGCTAATTAGCTAAATAGATAGAAACATGAAAGAAGTAAACGGAACCTTATACGTAAATAAATATACTGATTGTGGATTCAATAGATCATGCATGTAATTGTCAAGTACATTGCAGTCGCAGAAAGTGACAATTATGTACGGTAATTTCAAATGATCGTTGCGTTTGTTGGCTTTGATATAATGGTTTTTCTTACAATATAGTCATAGAAATATTCAAAATATCTTGAACTATTAGAACATGAAACTGATAACCAGTTATTCTCGTATCAGCAATAAGTTTTTACTCTCAATTGTTCCAGTTGTTAGTTAATACTTTTATGGTATTATCGCGCTAAAATATAGAATTCCAGTAATTATTATTTTATTGCACTAGCATCAGAGATAAGAAAAACTTTCTAAAAAATTCTTATTATTAATTTAACAAATTTTATTTTTAGTATAGAATTATGTTATGTAAGATCCTTTTCTACTGCAAAGTTCACAATTTAAAAAGCCAGTAATATATACCACTTTTACTGTCAAGACAAACAGAACGTAATGTAAACGAAAAGAGGATGAAAACGTTTGAAAGTTCTTTGCACATTAATATTCAGATCCGATCCTCATGTTATTCCTTTGTGAGGTTCCATTACGCTTCACTGCTTATCGTTTATATGAGTGTGCATTGCACAGATACATAAACATGTATAGTGTATATATTTAGTACAAACTGTCTGCCCCAAATGTTAGAGAAGTCTATTTTTATAAAATATTGTACATCAAATCATAGAAATTTTTCTTTTAATTCTTGAGAAAAGTTTCAAAAAACGTGTTCTTACAACTTTTTCTGTAAAGTTTAATGTACACGAATGAAATGTACTCAAAGATTAAGGAAAAACTAAATATTAAAAAAATAACATAAACTTTGATCTTGAACAATTTTTGACCATCTTGACCATCTAAGGTCTAAAAATTTTTGCTATGCTTTGATCATCATTTAGAACAGATTTCTGAGATTTTTTATATTTAAAATTGTTTACTTGCTCACTTGACATGGAATCAGCTAGGTCTATGATGGTCAGCGTCATAAAATAAACTCTAACACAAAGTTTGTCTTATCTTACTATTATTTTGTGTTAATTTTACAAAGATGATAAATATATATTTTTTTATATTTTTTGCGAGAAGATCAATTTTTCATGTTTGAATAGCGTGCGAGAAGTGCCCGAGACACGCACTTTTATTGCAGCCAGTGAAAGACAAAGAGTTATTTTAAGACATCTTGTTTTATACATTATAGCAATATTTGAGCTTTATATCTCGTGATAGAACTTCTCGCACTCCTTTAAAAAAAATAGTATGTACAACATGTACGCTCAGGTAATCTTCGAACAAGACCTCGCTTCGCTCGCGCGACAAAATTAACAATCGTTCAAAAATCAACTGTTTTGCGCACTAGTTGCACAATGTACTATTAAATTATTTATTCATAACATAGTAGACTCTTAAACTTGAAGTCCATAAAAACGAAGTTTTTTTTCAAGTTATAGAGAGATTCAAGTTATGAAGTCTTCGAGTTACAGAAATATTTATAAATGAACCTTGGGTTATAGAGGTTTTGTTATTTATTATTATTTGAGCAGCATATTTATTTACATATTACTGTAGGTTAAATAAATTATACGTTGTTTTATTAAAACACACACAAAATACGTTTCTTTCTTTTGGACCAAATTATTGTTAAGGAGGTATGACCCCTATAGAGTTTTATACGATTTTTGGCTAAAAAACAAGAAATACACTGTAAGATTTGATACGAAACTCAGACGAATTTTGAAACCGTATTGCTAATAAAATGAAAATTTAAAGTCTACAACTTTTTTATTTTACGTTATTAGTTCCTAAAGCTTCATTTCTACGTAGTAGACACCCTACAAATCAAAAGTACATTGCAAGAAAAAATTGATAATTTATAATTTATACGAAATATTTTATTTACTTTTTATTTACTTTATTTACTTTATTATTCATATAGAATTTACTTTTTTTTTTAAGAATTTTATTTACTTTATTTACTTTATTATTCATATCGAATTTACGCGGATCACTCATATTTAAGAAATACTCAATTTTAAAAGAAACAGAAATTACGTCAAAGCTGTTATAGAGCTAATGCAAGTATATAAGATACATCAATGCTAATGGCTTATTCGTGTTTTATGAGATTCAACACCAAAACAATTTTCTTTGGGTTAGACAGATTCGTTACTAAATAATTCAATTTAGAGAGGCTTTTTCATAATTTTTTTTATAAAGAGTGAATTTTACGAATGGTATTTTTTTGAGGGAAGTTTATTCAAGAATTCGAAATTAATTTTTGAGTTTTTGAGTGTTTTGAATATAGAATTTCGAGAAAATTAATACATATTTAAATATACTGAATAATCATTTTGTATGAACAAAGATATTTATTAAATAATAAAACAGAATGATGCTTACACTACATACATATAACGTATAAATATCAATCGTCGCTCTTATCAAACAGATGGAACTAGGAGTTTTGATGATGTCTGGTAAATTGAACAAGCCCATCAAAACAGTCGCCGAAGGCCGTCTGCGTGAAAAAATTTTTGCAGCAAGCTCTCTAAGTTTGCAGCGACTATATTTTATCGGTTAACCTTCTAACTTCGATACTGACAGCTCGTATATACAATATATATGATCACTGCCGAGATTTTATTAGCTCGATATTCAATGAATTTTATGATTTTACGAGCTCGCGGGCCTCCGACTGAATTTCTTTCGAGGAGTCGGCGAAGAATTATTGCGTCACCTTGAGGGACCGAAATACGTATATACAATGCACTGTGGGGTGAAGTCTATTGTTTTATCGTTGAGCTGCTGGAGGGGAACTACGGAACTTGAGATTAATTGAAATTTTTTGCGCGCGTGCAAGAGAAATTCGAGTTGTATCTTAATTCGATTATGGGAAATGAACTCGTGTGTCAAAGTAATATTATGATGGAAAGACTAGTTCTTTGTTCAATATTTATATTTTCTTTGCATTAAAATAGGCATTTTATTTTTATCGCATGTTCGTAATGCAATCTTAATTAATACAATGAAGATTGCGCAGTATGTTATGAAAGGTAGAAGTAACTAACTATTTTCTTTGAATACCTAATTAATTATAAAGCTACATGCTTCCTGTAAGAAATATTTTTATAAAGCGTTGTAATGTATTTTCATCATTATGTATATTGTATATTTATCTTTGGATCTACAAAACATTATGCCATACACATGCGAGAAAAAGCATCTAAGAAACATGTAAAAGAAGTTTCAACTGAAAATACTAAAAGCTACTTAAAGGGGCAGGCCTGGGTTAAACCCAAAAAAAGACTATTTTTTTACGAGTCCAAAAATCTTGTTATGTTTAAAGCTATCATTCTGAAAATTTGTATGCTTTCAAAACACAATAATATCTTAAATTTTACAGTTGTAAAATCTCAAAATCTTGATCTTAACGTCATAATAAATCATTATTTTCAGTACTAAATTTATTAAAGGAACTTTAATTTTGTTCCTCACACAATTCTAGGTGACAGGATGAACGAAAAAAAAATTTTGATGGTTATTCGACTCCTTTTGACATCTGTTATAAACAGAGCTGAGCACTTTTTCGATAAATCTTTTTTTTATTTTCAGTTTACTTACAGTGTAATTATAAACTATAAGTTTTTAATTATGTGCTGCAACTGAAATCGATTTTATATTCTTCATTGATACTGATTATTACAATTGAATTTTATTATACCGCCTGCGATATAACGAGGCTCCACTGTACTAGAATTAAATTTATGTAAAACATTTACATTTTCTCACTTTTTAACGTTTAGCGTAGTTGAAAATGTATTGACGAATATTAATCTCGCTTTGATATTTTATAAGTACATTTTAAATAGATTTGACATATGCCAAAAACTTTCTTTGATATCCCTGTTAAAAAGATCCAATAACACCTCATAAAATCCCATAAAATATCTAGCGATCTAATGAGGAAAAAATTTTCCTAGTAAACATTTAATATGTTTCTATGCGAGCTTGAAAGTATACTATTTTTATATTGGTTTTAATTGGAAAATGCGTATTACAACGGAGTTTATACAAATATTTACAAATATATAAACATTCTATAAGATTTTTCTGGTAAAAAAGTTATAGGAGTTTATAAGAAAAGTATTTATTTTAAATTAATGAATAATTCTTATTGAACCATTTTATGGTTTTTAAAGAAATTACGACTGAAAGAAAAAATTAACAATATAATAAGTTTAAATGTTTCAATATGTATTTTCCTATAGAAAAATTATATGTATTTATTTGCAGTACCTAATATAGAAATATGTTTACAAGATTTTATTTAATTGTATTATTTAAGACTTTTCAGTGCAAATACACGTATTAATGGGTGTATTTATATGAATTTTTCTTAAATGTTAAATGACAAGAATATGGGATCTTTTATCATCTCGTCGTTCACGAGTGGCCGCTAGGTGACGAACGTCTGAGTTTTCCAGTCATGCGACCAAATGGGCCGATAAAGGAAATAAATGGCGCCACGATATAGCCTTCTGCAAGAAACAGTTTTTCGGAGCTCTCTTCTTTTTTGACATTTGCTGGATCGCCCAGGAGGCTGATTACCGGATATATGACTTTTTGTGAGTTCATAAATTTCCAAAAAATAGTATAATTCACATACACTTAAATTAAATTATCAAAAAAGTAAAATTCGTATAAATTTTCAGTATAATTATGAATTTCTATACTGAAAAAACATAAAAATAACCCTTGCTTCCTTATCAGAAAAATCCACTAAAACCATGCAGAAATCTAAAATATAGAATTCTTGTAAATTCTAATGAAATAGTTAGATGCTCATGAAAAAGTTGCTAATTGATTCCTGTAAAAATTTTGTGCACTAGAAAATTCTTATTGAAACCATTAAGTATTAATTCTCAAGGGATCCCCTTTTTGGTATTCAATTATTCTTATTAAAACCAAATAGAAACAAATAAAAAATGTATCTGGTATTTCTTATAAATTCCTATAAAAATTCAATTTTGAAGAGGTATTAATGGGATTTTTCAGGTGCAAATACACACCATAAACCTCATAAAAAAATTTGATTTGTATTGATTTTTATGAGTCTTTCAAACGGGATATCTTTGAAATATCTATCAGAATTAGGTCATCATACTTAAATGTTATAACTTTTGCATAAGATGTAAAATATATCTTTAAAGATTGATAAAAAAATAGGTTTGTTTTCTTAAGCTCATTATTTATAAATATTTTTACATATTTTTTGAGATATTATAATATTTTAATAAAATGTATAAAAATAATTTAAATAGCATATTATAGACAATTAAGAATTGAATTGAAGTTGTATCCTCTTTAAACAAACAGATTTTAGTTTTAATTTCGAGGATTTATTAGTTACTATAATCTTTAATAACTAAACAGATTTGATATCAAATTTTACTAAACACTTAATGATTCAGCAACACTTTTTGTAAGAAAGTAAATATCTCACAGCTTCTCAGCTATAATAAAAGTTCTTTCGCTGGTACTTATTATCAGAACCATAAAAAGTTTTTCAAAAAAAGTGAATAAAGAAAAGTGTGAAGAACTGCAAGGATCGTGTGACGAAGGCACTAAAAACGTTAATTAACTGAAACAAAAGAAAAATATACGGCTGCGCAGTCTTATTCACTCACACTCCAGCAGGTCATTAAGCCAGAAAGCGATGGTCTAGCAAGGATTAAGAATATGAAACTGCAGTCGCGTGTATTTTAGACCCTCGTCTTCCCCATTATTATCCTTATTCTCACACCGAAGTATAGCGGGCTTGCCAAGGAAAATAAACATAAAGTCTAGATACTTATCGGGATTGCTACATTTATAGAGGTATTCTTTGGATAAGGATGAATAAATAGCGTTTTCAATGTGGGATAAGATCAGTATCAGTAAAAATCATTTATAAATATCAGACGTTTGATAACTTAATCATTTAATTAAGACTAATTTCTTACGCATATTTACATTTTTCTTCAAGTCTTTATTGATTTACTTATATTAATAAAAATATTCAACATAAAGCCAATAAATATCAAATTTTTTTTTATTACTGCCATGTTTGTGAATTTCATTTCTCAAAGAAAATATTTTTTGTTTTATTTTAATTAAGCGATTAATACATTTTAATGTAATAATTGATAGTATAATCCTTTGTTACGTAAATTTTGCTTTAAGTAGATGATATATATTCTTTATATTATAGAGAACTTTGCGAATTAAAGTTTTGAAATACGCCTGCCTGTGCTAGACGTATATTTTTTTGCGGTTGATTCACGTCAGAAGCAGTACTTCAAGCAATTATCTATATAGACAGAAAGCTATTTATACAAATTAAATATGTTTGTTGTCAGTTTGTAAGTATAATATTAAAAAACAATACCTATTAATTAGGTAGGTAAAAACTAATTTTTTTGCCTTAATTCTTAAGATTTTAGATTATATAAACAGAAGTTATAGTGAAGTTTCAAATAGTATTGCATCACAACTGTATTGTATTTAAATAGAGAACTATGCTTGTTTTAATAAACAGTAAGCAGAAAATTTATCAATATTACCGTTCGTTGTCCAAAGCTATTTTTAAAGTATATATCATATGAACTCCAAAATGTTTCAATCGTACGACCAAACAAAGCAAATCTCATAATTCACCAGCCTTTTTTCAAAACGAGACTTTCAATCACTCCTGAGTAAACTGCGCAACGCAAATTCCACTCTCGAGTATGCATATATACGTAATCCTTCTAGACTGTCGAGTCTTTATCACTATATATTTCCGCCACTGTGCTGCATTATGAATCTGTAGAAAAATGGGCTACTCTTGCGTACACATATGCGCCTCTAACAAGTTGAGCTATATAGCACATGGCACCTGCATCTCGTCCACTGCGCACCTTTTCACCTTTTCATCCACAGTGTTCCATTTAACAAAGTGCAAGGACTCGACAAAGTCACTAGCATTATACATACGTAAAGAGCGCAAAAAAGGTAGAGAAAGAGGAACAAGACAAGTCTGTTGAAATATATACGAGTAAAAGTCAAAAAGTCGACAAGTCGTGTCCCCGTTATTTTACAAAAAAAATGTAAATGATATATCGGTCTAACTTAAAATCAGATATATTAGATATAACATGTAGAATATTACTGCAAAGTTTCAATATTATTCATTGATTTATTTTCGAATTAAAAATCAAAAACACCATGAAATGTCATGTGTGTCCCGTGTCTCCAACCAACTTTCTCTGATATAATTTTTGTATTTTATTACTAGATGATGTTTCAAGAGAAAAGTAGGCAGCAGATTGCTTAAACTTATTTTCAGCTGTCAAATGGATTAAGTATAATATCTTAATTTCCATACTATGAGTATTGCAAAATTACTTAAAATCTGTCCCTCTATTGTCCCGCTATTAAAATTAATTTTAAATATATAAAGATGCGTAAATTCATTATCAACGTAGGATATATTTGTTAATTTAACCATTCCTTTTCATTTATTGGTAATTTTAAAAGGTTTCATTGTATATTTTTTAAGTAAAGTCGAATTATAACTGCATTACGTCTGCGTACGTTAATTGATGTCATGTGCGTCCGGTGCTATAACTAAACAGATATGTTTTAAAAAGTAACTTCTTATGAAATTTCGTTTAAGTTTAAATTACGAGTAAGGAAGAAATTATTGTCAAAATTTTATCGCCTGTTTATCATGTGTGTCCCGATGTTTGATGAACTATACTATAGTGTACGCTCGCACCGCCGCAGTAGTCTTGTCAACGCATTGTCACTGTGCATAGAGGAGCAGTAAACAAACATAATGTTAACCTCTTAAACAGTAGTGCTTTTGAATTACAAAGAGTGCATAAAAAAGACAAAAAGAACGAGAAAATGATTTATTAATAATTATCAGTGAGTAATTTGAGCGCAGTTAATGAGACTTATTCCAATACTTAAAATTCTTGGCAAGCTACTGGGGATAAGATAATCAGTTTAGTTCAAAATAAATATTACTTTGAACTATCTTAAATATATTGGCCTAAAACACGCCACCCACCCACAAGACCAAACTTTACGGTACTGTAATTGTTTGCTGAATCCAATATTCAAAAAAGATAATGGACTCGAGTCGTTTTTCCGAGAAGCCACAAGGTGATGAAAAACTTCTGGAAGGATGTGGGGGGGGGGGGGGGCGAGAAAAGCTCTCGTAATTCCAGTCAGTTCCGTTACGATCGGAATGTCGAATGAGCTCTAATGCGAGCTTGCGGAACACGTGCAGCAGCACGCAGAGGAGGAATCCGAAGTCAAGGTCTCGGCTCGTGAGTGCACACGCGCACCCGTATACTTTTGTGCATTAACACGCAGCCGAGGCAAGCCACTTGACTGTGAGCGATGTGTTTTCCCATTGCCCGCGTGTGCATTTGTGATGATTCTTTACGGGGCGTATTTCTTATAGAGCAAGATATAGTCGGAGGGGTGGGGATAAATATACCGAAAGATAAATTTGCAGAAGGATACATTTATCGAACGGTTGAAATTGCCGAAAAAATCAATACCTGTGGATAAATATGCCGAAAGTTAAAAATGCCGAAAACAAGAATTCCAAAAAGAAAACGCCGAAAGTTAAAAATGCCGAAAGCGAAAATTTGGACAAAACTGTGCTTTTATTAGAATATGCGCCAGTATTATAATAATGTGTTATTTGTTACTAGGTCGTTTCTTTTCAACATTTCGAGATTTTTAACTTTCGGCATTTTTATCCATCGGCATTTTTGCCCTTCGGAACCTTCCTTTTCGGCACGTTTGTTTAACGATTGCTTTACCCATTCCCACATTTCACCTTTCGACAAATTTACCCTTCGGTAAAATAAATTCGGCATTATTATCCGACTGCAAAATTATCTTTCGGCACATTTATCCCCACCCATGGTTAGCAGTGATAATGCTTAAAAGACCGCAACTCCTATATCCACTGTTATCATGTTCGCATCAACACCGTAGCCACCATTCATGGTTGATGGGACTATGTATAGTCCATAGCCTTGTTAAAAAAAATAAATTATAAATGTGCGTGTATAAACTTTAATGATAAACATCGTATTTAAATTTATCTGAATGACCGATTTTTTTAATAAATCCATAACCAAAATGAAAGAAAAGTACATATTACAAAACATTTTATGAAAAATAACAAAATTTTACATTATTTTAAAATATTTGCTTATCTATAAATTGTTAACAAAATATTCTTTTAAAAAAATAATTTTTCAAAAATTATCATAAAATATGTATTCTCTATGAGCAAATTTTACAATTGTAAATTTAAATATGAGTATAGGACAACAAGAATATGAAAAATTAAATTTTCTGTACGCTTTATTACAGTAATGGCCTGCAGGTTGCATAATGTGATTCTATATTATGATTAGTTCTTAAATTCTTTCATGTCAGTGAATCTAAATCTAACTTGTTAATCTTTGGATAAAGATTGCATTTTAATGAAATATTTATGTGAAGAAATATATTTTTCATATATTTATATTGAAAATGCGAAAAATGAATATTAAATTTTTCTAAATAATAATCGATTCCTATTATTTTTTTCAAAATTTTTACTTCAGAAAAATTGATACATTGGCAAGTAGCTTAAATAAATCTTCAAAAGATCTTGTCAGGAGTTGAGGTGACCAGCAGCCCCTCTCAGAGACCTACCAATCCAGTGCTCAGGCTCTCGCTCAGGCTCTCGCTCAGACTATACCCATTATGCACAATTTGAAATATCTTTTAAAATATTTCTTCTTTGACACCACGGATTATTCAAAAACTTTATAATAATAGTTTGTATATGTTTTGAGATACATTTATTTTCAAATATGTAATATATTTTAATAACACGTTTAAGTTCTTCTCGCGATTTAGCGTTGAAAGCGAGAGTATTAAATTAATAAATACAATTAATTCAATAACCCTTATTATTTCTGAATATCTGAAACGACAAAAAGAGTCATCTTCAATCTTTAAAATAGGATTACACACACACACACACACATATATATATATATATATATATATATATATATATATATATATATATATATATATATATATATATATATATATATATATCGACGTTCCTTACGAAGACTAGCACATTTCCAATTTCGTAAAAACACGTAATTCTTTTTAAAGTCCTCTTATAAAAAACAAGACCTTTTTAGATTTTCTGATTAATACAAATATTTTTTTGTATCCTCTAAAAATATTATAGTTTTTTTCTAAAATTCTGAAAATTGCTAATTTTTGTAGGAGGTTGCGGACAAAAGCTAGTGTTTTTCGAGAAATCTGAAATATGCTAGTCTTCGTAAGAGGCGTCGATATACACTCAACGGTAAACCGAAGGTAAATCTTTTTTTAAACGTGTCTTATAAATGATAATGTTACAGATTTTACAATGTGAAAAATAGAATTTCATGTTGAGTTACAGATTTTGATTACGTCTCATAATATTTCTATAGCTGGAGCACTAAAATTAAACAACTACATATTATACAAGATGATTAATTTAACGCGGGATTGAATTATTTACACTTGTTCAGATAAATTGCTCTACTCATTCTTGAATTATAAAGTTAAACAAAATTAGAAAAAATAAATAAATAAAAGAAGATAATAAGTCTTGAATATTTTATAAATTTGAACAATGAGCTTTGCAAAGAACTCGATCTATATGTATGAAAATGTTATATACTCATACGTATATTTTATTTTACACCATTAAAATTATGCTGATATTCTCATGAATATCTGCTTACATTGGAAATATAATTTTAAACGTAAGTTTAAATTTATTGAGCAATTTTTAAGAAAACGTATGACTGAATAATAAGGTCGAAATTGTCCACATCTTAGTATTGCTATTGGTGGTATCAAAAAAGTTAGTCCATTTAATCAAAATGTGCCTAGATAACAGTCGGGGATAAACTCGGTCAGGTAAGAGTTTATCAATCATTCGAAATCCACGACTGATTAAAACAGGGAGATACACTATCAACCCTCTTATTTAGCTTAGTTTTAGAGTATCTGGCCCTGGCCAGGAAAGCACTGAGGGAATTGTAATAAATGGCTTCATAACGTAATTGTTAGCATACACAGATGATATAGACATCTGACTGAAAGATCAGAGAAATAAGTGAAGAGGAAACCCAGTACATGGTCACTATAGCAGAGCAAGGTCTGAAAATACTGATAACGATTTGAAAATTTCGGGTAAAACTTTCAAAAAAGTAGACGAGTTTAAACACCTAGGCACGATAATATACTACAAAAATAAGACTCGTAAAGAAATCAAGAAGAGACTATATTCGGGAAATGCATGCATCCATTTGGCAACTAACTTACTAAAATGTCGACTACTATTGCGGAAGACTAAATTAGCAATATATAGAAAAATTATAATGTCAGAAAATAGATTTAGTGTTTAAGAATAGAGTCCTTAGAAAGCTATTCGGGGGTAAAATATATGAGATTACTAGAGAATGGAGAATTTTAAATAACGAAGAAATTCATGAGTTATGCGGAAAGCCAAACTACTAGAGTGATTAAATCTTGAAGACTAGGATGGGCTGGCCACACAGCTAGGATGGGAAGTGAAAGAACAGCACTTAGAGTACCTGTAGGGAAACTGAATGGCACACAGACCCCAGGTAGACCGAGACGAAGGTCGGAGGACAATATTAAAATGGACCTACGGGAAATAGGATGCTATGAGGAGGATTGGATGAAACATACAAATAATAGAGAGAGATGCCGTGACTGTGTGAACAAGGCTATGGACTACACAGCTCTATAACTTGTCCCAAGAACTAGTTATGGTAGTTATGGTGAAAACACAATCATGACTACAGCTGACATAGATATTATGATAGCCGTGGCCCTATAGGCTTATGACTGTTAACCATTGCCATACTTGGTCAATATAATAAAATGGTAATCTTAAAAAAAAGTTTATATTTCGATTCAAACTAAAATGTCTCGCATTTCAACTTCATTCCAGTAACGCGACAACGGGACATCCGTAGTATTCGTATTTCACGCGGATGTCCCGTCAGGCGTATCGAAAGAATTATCTTAATGAGTATATGCTTGGAATTATGAATATAAATGATACCGAGCAAAATAACAAGTGCGCATGCAAAACGAAAATTATATCAATCGAGTCGTTTACAATATTTTACGAGCCACCGTCTGCATTGAAAATGGATTCCAATAATTGGGTATTCCCCAGCTTAAAGATACTAATATATGCTTATATATATAATAATGTATGTACCGCTTCATACATGGTTTTATTGCAACCATATCAGTCATTTAAGAACTATGTTCTTTAATTTTTCTTCTAATTTTTACGTATATTACTTGTATGAAAATACTTTTTTATTAAATTAAAATTATAAGCATATATTAGACAACTCTAATAATATTCATTGCAATCTTATAATTAATTTCTCGTTTCTAACGTAATTAAACTATTACGCGATATATCCGGTAATAATTAGAGAGATTATAAATATTGGGGTACGTTTGATGAACTTATACTTTAGCAGATATATTTGTATGCATCGTATGCGTACAAATTATAAACTTAGAATATTAAATTAAAAATAATTGAGTAGATTTATTTTCTAATTCATCTTTTATTCATATAATTCTGTTAATATAAAAATATTAATGTTATCAAAATTTTACCCTGGTAAAATATTAGCTAGTTCAGCTGGTTAGTGTATTAATCTTTAGCTAAATTTGTTAGCTAGAAATACGCTTATTTCTAGCTAATTTCTAGTTAATTTCTAGTTAAGAACCGGTTAAGATAATAAAGCGTCATGTAAAACAAAATATACTCTAATGTCATTGTTTTCAATAAATATCTGTAGTAGTATCGTATGTATTAATTAACTATATTAAAGAAGTTGCACTAATCGCCTTTTAAGAAATAAAATCCTTCTACATAGTTATCAGCGAGAGTCTAATCTCAAATTTATAATAATGAAGTGGTACAAATAAATAAACTTCGATTAATTATACATAATTTTATTATTCCTGTGTCGTTCTACACTATTATAATTTAATTAAAATAATATAAATATGTATTTTGTACAGTTTATATAAATTTATTATTATTAGATAGAAATTAGGTAAAAACCCTGGAAGAAAATTATCCAGTTTTATCAAGGCCCTCGATTATTTTCCATGTCGTTTTAAGCAGATTTTTATCTAATAAGTTAAGTAGAATTAAGCTAATTGGTAAAAAATTAGCTAATTTCTGGTTAAAAGCCAGCTTAGATTTCTACCAGAGAAATGGTCAATTTTAAATATACGAAGAAAATGTAAAAAATAAATAAAAATTTTTTTTATTTACATTTTTTAATGAGATTGTATGCGTAGATATATGTGTCATAAAAACAAACTTTTTTTACTATAATTTAATCTAACAAAATGATATGAAAGTCAATATATTATGTAATATAGATTAAGATTGTAATTTTTTTACAATAAATATTGTGTAAGTTATTTTGACATTTATGCCTCTTACCTTAATTATAAACGGTAATTATAAGGTAAATGATGAATGCGTAATTAAGGAGGTTGTACGTGAAGATATATGTCATAAAAATCGGTTTTTAATACAATTTAATCTCACATAATGATCTGAAAGTCAATATATTATGAAATAAGGATTTTTTGTGAAACTAAAGAAACTTTTTTATCGAAATTACGTTATTGTAAAATTAGATCTCGTCAAATTTAGACTCTAAAAAATAAAAAGTTGACAAAACAGTGGAGACTTTTTTACTTGTTATCTGATTTTAATTTTGAAGGTCTCATTTTGTTCCTTGAAAGATTTCAAGGAAACTTACCCGTATAAAAATTAACTAATATCGAATAATCTGTACAGTTACAGCCTACAGTTTATAAAACCATATACGTGTTTTTACAAACTATAGGCTGTAACTGTACAAATTATTCGATGTTATTTAATTTTTATCCGGGTAAGTTCCCTTGAAATCTTTCAAGGAATAAAATGAGACGTTCAAAATTAAAATCGGATAACAAAAACTTTTTATTTCTTAAAGTCTAAATTTGACGTGATTTAATTTTACAATAATGGAATTTCGATAAAAAAATTTCTTTAGTTTGACAAAAACCACTTATTTCATAATATATTGACTTTCAGATCATTATATGAGATTAAATTGTAGTAAAAACCGATTTTTATGACATATATCTTCGCATACAATCTCCTTAATTACGCATTCATCATTTACCTTATAATTAAAATTTATAATTAAAGTAGGAGGCATAAATGTCAAAATAACTTACACAATATTTATTGTAAAAAAATCCAATCTGAATCTATAAATACATACATAAATACATACACACACACACACACACACACACACACACACACACACACACACACACACACATATATATATATATATATATATATATATATATATATATATATATATATATATATATATATATATATTCATTTGCTTAACTCTCAACTTTATACAAAATAAATTTACACCAAGTATACTATGGATATTTCCATAATTTGTATTTTTACTTTTTCTGAGATACCAATTTCACCTATGACTGATATGTACGTAAACACGTATACGCGCGAACATGTATACGAAACTTTTCTAAATATAGATATTTCTACACCAAATTATCTTGTAAATTTATTTGACTATTAAAAGGTTGATACCAGAGAAAGCAAAAGTTTAATAAATAAGTATAGAAACTCTAATACAAGAAAAGTTTTAATCCCATAACGAAACAAAGTTGCATTAAAACTAACGTTTGGCATGGAAAAACCAAGTTCTTCTTGAGGCTTTTCCAGAAAAGTTTACGTCTCTTGTGGCTATGATTGAAAAACGCTTTTACTTTTTGTTTAACCCAGTACAGAAAACCGCTGCTAATTGCTTTAACAGAATGCTTTCGCAAAAAAATTAAGCGAATAATTTTCTATGGAATTTAGAGCATAATTGCATTTTCCTAAAAACGGCTTAATAATATTCACATCCTATATAAATCAACGCGCACATTACGCGTATATTACGATTTCAAAATTAAAATTTTTTTTTTGTATTCGCTAAGATATATACTTTTTACATTTTTACATAGCTAAACAATTATTGTAAGATTTAAAAATATTTTTAAAGCAAATTATTTTTGTTTAAGTCCTTAGTATTATTCAATTAGTTAAAATATTTAAAAAATCTCAAAAATATCAAAATTTGTCCAAATTTCTGATTGAAAATTTGAATTTCTACAAAACTTTCTCTCACCGATAAACAGATGAGAGGAAGATAATTTACCCATTATTATTGTATCACATCTAAAGTACGCGTATACATAGACTTTTCGTTATCCGAGGGGTAAATAATTGGCCTGGTTTCTCTCTCGGAGGGTGCGAATCGATTTAAAAATGAATGACCGCCCGAACGTTAGAGCTACGGTGAGCACAGTCTTTGATTGATTATCATGAGCCTCGAAAGTGAGATCTTTCGTGCCTGCGGGCTGTTCAGGGCGAAATGGGCTTCATTTTCTCGAATGCGAAGGAGGGAAACATTCATAATTTTGCAACATATAATACATAAGCGCGTGTACGATTACGAGCTTGAAACGCGCGCTTTCGCACGCGAATGGGATGTTGGAGACCGTCTTTTGGAATATAATTAGTAGCGAGTTGGAGACACTTTACGGAATTAATTTTACTACTCCGTTCAACGTAATGCGCCCAATGTATGTATATCTTTAGAGAGGCATTGTTCACGCGCTTACTAACCCCCACGCGACTCGCTACGGTCTCCTTAATTAATAGCCTTTTAGCGTGCGCGGAAAACTGTCCATATATATATATTCTGATGCTTCAAATTTTTCTTTCGTGCTACTGTTTTCGAAATTTTTATAGATGAAATTTTTTTATTTAAGTATTGAATGACTAAGAAGTATTTAGTATAATACTAACTACATCAATAATAATACAATCTTTGTATGTAATATTATTATTGGGATATTATTACTATACCAGAATATAAATATTGTCTATTAACAACAAATTATCTAATAATATTCAATACAGTACGCCAAGCTAAATATGTTAAACTTGGAAGCATCTTTAAATATAAATAGATGATGATGAGTTATTATACATTTTCAATCCATACGTGAACTCATTGGCTCGGGTGCTTAGTTGCACGCCTGTGGGGGTTTGAGAGTAAATCTAAGAGTTATTTAGTTTAATTTTATTATTTTTTATTTGACAATAAAATGACTATTAAGATGATTCGTGAATGTTGATATATGAATTTATATATTAGTTTTATAGTTTAACATTTAGTTAACCATCAAATGAACTATCTATGATTATACATGTATCACAATTTTAAGTTACAACATTTTTATATATTTTAGTTTAAGGGATCTCTTTTTTAAATTATATTTTAAGTGCCTTTCACTTCCCCATAAGTATATACGTTCTAGCAAATATTAATCAATTTGATGTATAATCCTGCAAAAAGACAAATAATTAAATTATTTAATTATTTTATATTTCTCTTTATGTATAATCAATGAATGACAGTTAGATTTGTTATTATCATTATTATATTTAATTCAAGAAATAAAATACACTTTACGTCTATTTTATGTCATTATTCACGTTGAATCTTTCCGATTTTAAAAAATACTCAGATATACGAAATAATAAATCAAAATAAATAGCATATTAAAAACATAATATTAAACATAATATTAATTTTCATGATTTAATATGATTATTATTACCTCTAAAGCAAGAAATAAAATACATTTTACATTTATTTTATGTCTTTAATTCACATTAAATATTTCCTATTATCATAAAAACCCAGATATATAAAATGATAAATCAACATGAAACGGCTATTAAAAACATAATATTATTACATATTTAATCGGAAAAAATTTGTATATACGCAATTCTTCAAAAATATTACTAACTTCTTTAAATAATCCTTATAGGAATATTTGCTACGTGCTGCAGCTACATTCATTGACTCTAAATGCCTGAGCATCTTTTTGAAGTTAAAAATATAAGTTTCGAGAAAAACGCATTTAAATATTCAGTTCTACATAAGAAGCAATGTTATTTATTTTCATTGAACGGTTATAACATTGTTAATTATGAAATTTTTGTATTCTATCAAGCCCAGAATATTCTTGCAAGCGTAGAGCTTAAAGAAGTGTCATACATTGTTTTTCGAGTTTTTATTCAAAAATCAGTGTAGACCCTTATTACATTTAATATTTAATAATTTTGTATTTAATTTTCGTAGGAACTTTCAGATTTCCGTAAAAACCCAGATATTCAAACTGATAAACCAACACAAAAAGCATATTAAAAACATAATATTATATTTCATATAAAATAGTTAGATTTATTATTATCATTATTATCTTTAATAAAAGAAATAAAATTCATTCAACGTTTATTTTATAACTGTAATTTACATTAGACCGATCCGATTTCCGTAAATTTCCAAATATACGAAATTCTCTGACAACTAAAAACATAATATTTCTTTATATTTATTAATTATTATGATTTATTAATATTATATTATTACCTCCAACGAACGAAATAAAATATATTTTACATTTATTTTATGTCTCTAATTCAATTACTTAAATACCCAGATAATCAAAAAGTTAAATCAACATGAAAAGCATGTATTAAAAATATAAAATCTATGCTTGCTAAATATTTTCTTTTATGTAAAAGAAGAATGACTACAAAAAAGAACAATATGAAACACAAAAAACAATAAAAATTTTTAACTACGTTGAAATATTAAAGAAATACTTAAGAAAAACTGTAGGAGAAACATTAGAAATCACAATCAGACAACATAAACAACGTATTAAAAACATTAAAATATGCTAGAACATTTTTGATCTTGTTAGAAAAAAATGACCACAAAAAAGAACATAATAAAACACAAAAAACAAAACAAAATTGTAATCAGTTCGAAATAATTAAGATATAATTATAAGAAAATGGGTGAAAGACATAAACAAACACATAGAAAAAATTACTACAAAAAAGAACAAAATAACATACAAAAAACAATCAAAAATTTTACCTACGCCGAAATCATATAGAAATACTACAAAAAATTTTTTTAAATATGGTCAGAAGCCACAATTGGACAACAAAGACAATAATTAGACCAAATACTAAACGTAATAAAACCATAAAATATGCTAGCAAAATATTTCTCTTTTTACAGGAAAAGAATGACCATAAAACAGAACAAAATGAAACACAAAAAAAAACAAAATAAAAACTGTAGCCCCTTCCAAATAATTAGGATATAGTTAAAAAAATGCGAGAAAGATATCAGAAACTACAAAACGGAGAGACAGAAAGAGTTTAAAACCATAAAAACGTAATAAATATGTTAGCTACACACGACTTTTTCTAATAAATTAATACAACATAATAAAAAAAAAAATTGCAACACAAAAATGATTCTAAATTACGAAAGCGTTAAAAAATTTATGAAATAGTGAATTTCATGATTGATTGGAATATTAATATAATGTAGACAGATATCCTCTATTCTATAAGGTAAAAATTATTTAACCTGGGATGTATCACAGTAAACTAATTAACTTGAAACAATAAGAAAATGAAAATAAATAAAAAATGTACAGAGTTAGAAATTAGAAACGTGCGAAAATATCTCATATTTAAATTAATATCACTGTACAATTAAAAGTATACTTATCTTAAGGTTCTTGCGTGACCATTTCCCGTTTAAATAAATTGCTTGTCTTTGATTAAACTCTGACTTAGAATTATTTCGATTTAGTTTAATTAGAGCATTTTTATAATCTGTATTTATATTCATGTATTCTTTATAGATAGCTTTCATTAAACATAAAGCTTAAATATTATTATAGAATAAACGACGATATTTCCAAATTTATTTATGTATTTAAATGGGAATATACACATTGTATGAAACCTAACACCTAACATTGAAACGACTTGACATGTGCTTTGTTGTTTCTAATTCGCGATATATAACCGCACACGATTTTTTCCATATTTCCTCAACCAGCATGTTCCATCAGCACGCTCACTGTGTTTATGTAGTAGGTATGCAAGACATTTACGGCTGACGAAAGCCAAGAGCAGTGTCGACAAAAATTAGTTTACAAAAGTTTCCACACTTCATATTATACCGTCAAAATAATGACGATATGATATGAAATGCGAAATAGTCGCTCGTTTTATTTTTAAATTAGAGAAGATTAATTTATTGATCGTCACGAGCTAAATCATAGTCTTGCAGACTATAGAATAATTCAATATCCTGAAAGGAATAGATTTACAGTCTTTAACAACCCACCGTCGAAGATATTGTGAATATTCCAATCCACAAGAGGTAACATTGAAACAAAGAACATTATCTTATAATAAAAAAAAATATATATATATATTATATATATTTTTTTTTCTATGTTTGTTCGCGCATTACTCCGAAACTACTGAACCAATTTGAATGAGCTTTTTTTTTAATGAAAGAACATGATCTCATGGTGATCCCATTCGAATTTTGTAAGGATTGGTCCAGTATCTGACCAGTAATTTAGTTTTTTGCTAGATATTTTTTCCGTACTTTTAGGCCGTTGCCGACTCTGTCCGCCTATTATTCCGCAACTGCTGAACCGATTTGGATAAACTTTTGGATTTGGATAAATAATATGAAATTTGGCCGGTACAACTAAAAAGTATAAAATAAAAATTTATAAAAAAAGAACGGACTTCGAAAAAAATATATATACAGGTCGAATTGATAACCTCCTCCTTTTTCGAAGTCGGTGAGAAAACATACAAGTCAAACATAGAACTTCCTTCTTTTTGAAGTCGGTTAAAAAGGAATATATCTAGAAACAATATGAGAATAAGAATATGAATCTATGTGTGTATATGTGTAAGATAGAAAAATAAAATGAAAGTGATAGCATAAAAAAGAAACATATTAATTGCTTTGTTGTACTGGCAGCCATGGACTGTGCTACTAAGCACCCTTCTATTCATGCACCCCACTATCCATTTTCTCTACTATCTATGTACTCCACTATCCTCGCACTTTACTATCCACACCAATTGCTCAGAAAAAAATAAGTTGTCTTCTCGTATGATTTAAAATTTGTATAACTTTTGTAGGTATATGCTATAGTATTACAATTATCGAATTACAACCTCCTAATAGCACACCTCATATATAAATGTATTTTTATGCTTAATAGATTAAACAATAATTTAATAATAATGCTTCAGATAAAAAGTCAGGTGAATAATGTGATAAAATATCAGGCGTTTTTTTACTTAATATTTAAGTTGAAAGTCACCTGATTTTTTCCTGTAGGAACATTATTTAATTTACATTACCCTTATTCACATATTTCATTATAAGAACATCATCTTATTATTATTTCATCGTATCGTTTAATGCTTCAATTAAAACTACACTAACAGTTTTTTTTTATAAATACTTTATGCATATAAATTATTTTATATTAAAAAAGAATAATAATATATTTAATATCTATTTCCCGTAATTCATATTAATATGGGTGACTACTGAATTCTAGCGCGCGTAGCGTGCCTGAGATGACCTAGTAATTTAAAAATTATAGAAATTTTTTTTTGACAGTTTATAAATTATTAGATTTGTTTAACCCTTTAGCGTGAATCGTGCATTAGTAGTAGTAACGTCTTAAAATCTATTTTGTTCGATTGTTCGTCTAATTTTTTACTTTCTAAGCTGAAAAAGCACTTAAATAATTGATCATATACTGAGTATACATGAATAGTAAAATTATTAATATTTTAATTCAGCGTTTATGAAATCGAAGTAGAAACCATGATTTACTAACACCTACGCAGGTCACAACTATACGGTTTCGGGTGTTGTTCGCGTTAAAGGGTTAATGGAGACTCAGTACTTTATATTTAATTTATTTTAAATGATTTGAAAATTTTAACTTTTCTAAATTTATTATTTTACTATAAAATTTGTGAATATCTTGAATATGATCACGTGTCACAGATATAAGCAGAAAGTTTTTGTTGTTTTTTAAGAAAGTATTGTGTTAAAGCAGTTATTTATCAACAGCGATTTTTGAAGATTTAATGTCTATTACTAAGACTTGGTCATTAAATGTAATTCAATGAAAGAAATTCGAAACATTATCTTCTTATACCTTTAGGATTTATAAGCAAAAATATATTTTTCAAAATACAAAATTTATATTACACATTACATAAAGCCCATATAAAAGCTCTTCTTAACTTAAAAATTTTAAGCTTGCTTACTTAAAAGTAAAAAAATATTTGGAAGAAATATGTTAGAAACATGTTTTGAAACATTTGGAATTAAGGGGACAGGCCTGGGTTAAACCAAGAAAAATATTTTTCCTTTGAGTCCAGAAAACTTTGTATGTTTAAAAGAAATCATTCTGAAAATTTGTATGCTATCAATACTTAATAATTTCTTAAATTTTACCGTTGTTAAGCCTCAAAATCTTGATTCTACACATCATAATAAATCAGTATTTTCAATACCATATTTACTAAAGGAACTTAAAAACGTATATGTATTTTAAATCGTCGTGCGATGCAAAGATAGGGAATATAAAGTTCAACATCCCAAGGAAAAAAATTATAGTTCGATGTAAAATATTGTAGTTTATGGATCCATACATAAATAAAATACGATAACTGCCTGCGATGATCAAATGGTTTCCAATTTGACTTTTAACAATGATGAAAAGTAATGTAAAAATGTCTAATAATTTTAACATTGTATATATCTCTATACAGTAAAAAATTAAATACGCTCATATGCGTTTAAAGAAAAATATGAAGATAAAAAAGTTTCGAAGATTCATATTTTTAAACGTCATGCTAACTAGATATACATAAATAATGATACAAAATAAAACATTGGAGATTCAGAAACTGTTTACTCGTATTCAACAAATCTTTATAAACAGATGCTAAGTATGTTTTTGAATAAAATAACACTTATAAGCTGTTAACATATTTATTTTTGAATTTTGGTTATCTCTGGAGGAAGTTAACGTAAGATATAAAAACATGACCTAAATCGTAGGTAAATTTTACACAATGTTCTATTAAGAGAAATTATCACTGTCGGTTAAATATATACTTTTTATATATGAATTAATATTAATTTATTAATCAATTCCAAGTATTAATGTGAGGTTGGGGAGCAAAAAATTATCATATGCACCCGTAACAATTGAAACGAAAGATTGTTAATAACGGTGCTTTCCTACTGCTAGATTGCATACTATTTTAATAAATAGTAAGAATGACACATATTAAATATCAAGTTTAATTGAAATTGTAAACTTTGAATTCTTTTAAAAAAAAACCTATGAGCATAATTCATTATATTCACTTAAACATCCTAAAATTTACATGTATAGGCTACGCACTCTGTTTTAAAACTTTTGAGAAACTATCGTTATATTGAAATATTTGTTATAAAACCTTGACCTGCGTTATATCAAAATATTTATTAGATACTTATCATAACCGCTAGCAACTCAAATAATATGTATCAATATCATTTTAATCGAAGTATAGCATTACACAAATAATCTGTGTATTATTAAATATCAGATTTTCATGACTTTGTATGGATATCATTACTATTATGTATTATTAATTTGAAAATGTAAATTTTGTGGAAAGTTATTCATTTTCACCAACGATTTCAATTAAAACTGAATGCATAAATCTTATAATACCTATAAATTGTTGCTGTAATTATTACGAGCATTAAATATCTACTTAAGGGGGACATTCCGTATAGATGAAGAAAAAGTAACTTTTTATTCAATTAAATGAAAACTTTTTGTATGAATTTATGCACTCTTGACGAAGTAAAAACAATTTTTTATAATGCATTTTAATATCGACGAATGATGATTTTATTTTGAAAAAAATCGTATTTTTGTTACACATCCCGCCAAAATTTAATTTATGCTTTTTTATTGTTTTTTCAGGTTTACTATCATACTGAAACTAAATTCTTTTGTTTTTCGTTTACGACCACTTTAACGATTGCTAGTGTCCGCCGATTGAGGGTCTCAACGCCAAAGCCACCGCGCACGACCGCCTTATATATATATATATATATATATATATATATATATATATATATATATATATATATATATATATATATATATATATATATATATATATATATATATATATACATATATATAAGGCGGTCGTGC
The DNA here is from genome assembly GCA_949152435.1 of Gastracanthus pulcherrimus. NCBI lineage: Eukaryota > Metazoa > Arthropoda > Insecta > Hymenoptera > Pteromalidae > Gastracanthus > Gastracanthus pulcherrimus. Next base: position 39,047,817 of record OX424575.1, read on the forward strand.
GCGGTGGCTTTGGCGTTGAGACCCTCAATCGGCGGACACTAGCAATCTTTAAAGTGGTCGTAAACAAAAAATCAAAAGAATTTAGTTATTGTACAATAGTACGGAGGTACTAAACCACAACAAAACAATAAACAAGCATAAAATAAAATTTTGGCTGGATGTATAACAAAAATACGATTTTTTAAAAAATAAGATCAGCATTCATTTGGCGATAAAATGTATAGAGTGCGGTAATTCTTAAGATTTTACAGATGTAGTATCGTGTCCGCCAATTAAAAAACAAGTCGTTTCGAGAAAAACGCCTTTAAAGTTCGGCTCCCGTTCTACCTGTTTGACACGCATAGTAAAATGCCTGTAGCTTCAAGTATACTTGGGATTTCAGGCCGTAACTTTGGGGATATCGATTATAGGAAATTCCTATCAAAAACCAGTATTTTTGAAATATCTGAAATGTGCTAGTCTTCGTACGGGACGTCGATATATTCGATATCTTCAGATGCATAGATATGAATTAGAACAATAAAAAAACTCGATTTCTTTTTCGTCCATACGGAATGCCCCCCTTAATTAAATAATATTTTATTTTATTTTACAAGACTATTTTTTTCCAGAATTAAATGATTAAAATTAGAATAAAATGATAATCTTCCTATTATAATAGTACTTTATATAACAATCGGTCAAACTGTTTAATATTAAAATTTAAGTAAAGTCAATCATGCACTCGAAACCAAATTAAAATTTATTATTATATCAGCCATATAGTAATGGTTAGCAGTAATAGAGCCTGTAAGACCACATCTATCAATAATTAAATGCAAAATTTGTAATTCTACATAGTTGTTCTATACAACAACACTATTTTCAATACAAAATAACTATTATAACTCATGAATTTCTGCAATCATCCGCCTTCATCCAATCCAAAATCTCGATTATACAATAATGCGCGCTTGGAATCGTAGGCACAGTTGATATACGTCATTACATGTCATTTCGTCAGACTCGTAGAGACATTCTACACCGGCCAAGTGCACACCTACGTATACGCATGCTTAGCTTTGCACCAGCTCAGCGTGCATATACACGTGTGCATATGCTCACACAAACGCTTTGGCGCTTGCGCGCTTCTAAAATAATGCACCTCTAGCGGCGGAGCGTCTTCCTATTATTCTTTATTTATCTTGCGCGCGGCTGCTGCTGCATGCTGCTGTCGCAGCTTTCTAAGCGTGGGCGCGCGAGAACGCGCGCGCTTATATGCAAATGCGTCACTACACGTGCGCGCGCCCCGCGAATTACAGGAGAGCTCTGCGCCATTCTCGGGAAGCTCATTTTATTCACCCGACTTGACGCGCAAAGCACACCTTTTTTTCCTGCTTTCGAAATTTTTTTTTGCCTTCAACATTTCTTTTTTTTGCCAGAGGGAGGGAGAGAGAGAGAGAGAGAGAGAGAGAGAGAGAGAGAGAGAGAGAGAGAGAGAGAGAGAGAGAGAGAGAGAGGGAGAGAGAGGGAGAGAAATGATGAGGGTGAGCATCAAAGAGAACCTTCCGCGGGCAATTTTAATTTCCTTGCTGCAGGCGCATCGCGCACACAATGTCGAGGTCGTGTTTCTCTTTATATACAGTGAGTTTTAGATTCCTTTTTCGTTCTTTTTTGCTTTCTCAACGAGAAAGCATTGTTTTAATAAAAAAAATTTTTGGCATATTTTAACGTTAAAACATACTACGAGGGTAGTTCAATAAGTCTTTAGAATAAAGTATAAAAACAATTTTTTTTGGGTAAATTTTTTTTTATTTTTCAACATAATCTCCTTGGAGCTCTATACACTTGGTCAATCGCTTTTTAAGTTTTTTTTAATCCTTCAGAAAAGTGTGTTTTCGGAAGTTCCTCAAAATAAGCACTTACAGAGGCAATGACGTCTTCGTTGTCCGTAAATCTCTGTCCACCGAGCCATTTTTTCAAGTTTGGAAATAAGAAAAAGTCACTGGGGGCTAAATCTGGTGAATACGGTGGGTGTTCGACCAATTCGAATTTTAGTTCTTCAATTTTAGCCATTGAAACGAAGCATGTGTGAACTCGGGCGTTGTCGTGATGAAAGAGAATTTTTTTTCTCGCCAAATGTGGTCGTTTTTTTTTAATTTCTTCTTTCAGCTGCTCTAATAATGATGCATAATACTCACCAGTAACTGTTTTACCCTTTTCCAAGTAGTCAATAAGTATAATTCCACGTGCATCCCAAAAAACTGTAGCCATAACCTTACCAGCTGACTTTACGGTCTTTGCCTTCTTTGGAGCTGGTTCGCCTGTGGAAATCCACTGTTTGGATTGTTCCTTTGTCTCAGGAGTGTAGTGGTGTATCCATGTTTCATCCACAGTCACAAATCGACGAAAAAATTCCTCAGGATTCCGACTTATGCGCGCCAAAAGAGCCTCAGAGGCGACCACTCTATTGCGTTTATTCTCAGCTGAGAGCAAACGCGGCACCCATCTTGCCGATAGCTTTTTCATGCCTAATTTTTCATGTAGAATTGAAACAACTGCACCTATAGATATCCTTGTGGCCTCAGCTAACTCACGCACTTTTAATCTTCTATCCTTCAACACCATATCGTGGATTTTATTGATGATTTCGGGAGTAGTTGCTTCTACGGGCCTTCCTGAACGTGGTTCGTCACTTATTGATGTGCGACCACGCTTAAATTCATTTACCCAGTTATAAACCGTTGCTAAGGCAGGGGCAGATGTGCCATGAACTGAGTCCAATTCATTTTTTATCTCATATGGAGTTAAACCCTTTAAATGAAAATGTTTAATTACCGCTCTGAACTCGTTTTTTTTTCACTTTTCATAACAAGCAATTTTTTTTTTCAATTGGTTATAAAAACACGTAAACTCAGAAGATGTGGACTGTGACTGCACCATATAGCTAGTCGGGAGTGGTGCTGACTGAAAACAGATGATTTGGAGCGATTCGCGCGCCATCTGTTGGTCATTCTAAAGACTTATTGAACTACCCTCGTATATATGACTTGCCGAGTTAAAATAAGCTACTCTAAAATAATGTCCGCTGTATGGATGTGTGTGTGTGCGCGTGTGTGTATATGTGTGTGTGTGTGAGAGAGTATGTGTGCGGATGTGTGTGTGAGTGTGTATATGTGTGTATGTGTGTGTGTGTGTGGATCTGTGACTGTGTCTGTGTGTCTGTGTGTTTGTGTATGTGTGTATGTGTGTATGTGTCTATGTGTGGATCTTTGTCTGTGTGTTTGTGTGTATGTGTGTGTGTGTGTGTGTGTGTGTGTGTGTTGTGTTTATGTGTATATGTGTAACTAATCTGAGCTCAAACACCAGTGGATATAATCCAATCAATCTGCGTGCAAAAACTTAAGTTTCAGTTAACATTAGACATTAGAAAAAGTATTTGTAATGCTTATCTCCAGCAAATTTGCTTTATAATATATTACCAATTTGTTAAATCCATCACGAGATATTGACGTATGCATAATAATATAATATACTATACGATATGACTGATGTCTCTTTGGGAAAGGTGGGTGCCAAATCAGTTGGCAGCGTTTTTTATGTTACGTTAGAGTTTGTATTAGAGTGGATTTGCATTTTATATTAAGTAGATCAACCAATGTTAAAAACAGTCATTCTAAAACTATTTTAACTGTAAATACTTGATAATACATTTATGATAAGCCATATAAAACCTTAAAATCGTGATTGAACGTGTCACAATCTATTGTTATTGTCAATACATTATTTATTGGAGAAAATTTGCGGCATGCACAATTCTACGTAATACAGTGAACGCAATTTTTTTTACATGTAATTAAACTTTAGCGGAGTATTTTTCATTATTTTTCTTTTAATTTTACACAAACTAGATTTGAGAAAACTGATCTAGTTTTCTCAAAAATTGTTATTAGTAATTTTCATAAAGAGTGTGTTCGTGAATGCGTACGCGCGCGGGCGCGTCTGCGCGTGTTCGTGCGTGCGGGCGTGCATCCGTATGTGTGTGTATGCGTATGTGTGCGGTGGAATTTATTTTTTTTTAGATTGTGATCGCTCTTGTTTTTTGGCCACAAATTTTAAATTATCATTTTTCGTTCTTTCTTATACAGGGAAACATCATTTTATTTTAAACGGTTATATTTTGGAAATGCTCAAAGAAATATCAGTGAAAAAATTTGGAATCATTAACAATATCGAGAATAATGATGAAATACACCACTACCTTAACAATATCGTATGACAGCGAAATTACACGTATACAATTGTACATTCTATTTGTCAAAAAATCAGTCTATAACATTTTCTATATAATGCAACACAACCTAAATATTTCATCTTTCATTAAAAAAAATGCTTCGAACTGCTTTGACACTATTCTTTCTAAACAATATAATTCGAGTGTAATCCGTATGTATGACATGTTGGATATTATAAGTGTTAATATCTACATCTTACATAAAATCTAGAAAAGAAATATCATAATAAAGCCAATAAATATAGCAATATATTATATTGTAATATATATTCACTTTTTTACTTATGCTATCATTGTCCAAAAATGCATTTCCTTACATTGGACATTTTTCTTGATAATGATAATGCGCCTTTCATTTCTACCGTAATGACTATATAATTATTTTTGTATTTTTACATCTAAATGGATACGCAAATAAAGATTATTTATACCTTTTTTGTTACCGTAGTTAGCGAACTTTTTCTATTTGTAATGATATGCATTAAGAGGGCAGGCCTGGGTTAAACCCAAAAAAAGAATTGTTTTTACTACTCCAGGAAACTTTTTATGTTAAAAAGCAATCATTCTGAAAAATTTTATGCTATAAATACTTAGTAATATCTTAAATATTATCGTTATAAAACCTAAAAATCTTGATCTTATTACACGTCACTATAAATCAATATTTTCAATACCATATTTATTAAAGTTGCTGTGTTCCTCACACGATTGTAGGTGACATGATGGACGAAAATATTTGTTTCGACGGTTACTCGACTCCTTTTGACATGTATTACAAAAGAAGCGAAGCACTGTTTTGTTAAATTATTTTTTATTATTTTATTTCGGAGATCCAACCGATTAAACAAATACAATAAAAATTTAAAAAAATCGATTGGATCTCCAAAAAAAAAAATAATAAATAAATTTTTATCGGAGAAGTGCTTCGCTCTTTTCGTAACATATGTCAAAAAGAGTCTAATAACCGTCCAAAAAAAAATTTTCATTCATCATGTCACTTCGAATCTTGTGAGGATCAAAGTTCCTTTAACAAATATGGTATTGAAAATAATAATTTATTGTGATGTGTAGGATCAAGATTTTGAGGTTTTACAACGGTAAAATGTAAGATATTACTAAGTACATATAGCACAAATATATTCAGAATAATTGCTTCTAAACATAAAAAGTTTTGAAATGATTCCGTAAAAACACATTTTACAGCTTTTAACACCCTCAAAATTAAAATTTGTAAAATTTACCCCCTTAGAGTTAGAATTTCGTAAAATTCATTCTTATTCGTTACGTACAATATAAAAACAGTATAACCATCCAAATTTCAAGTCGCTAGGTTTAATGGTTTTGGCTCGGAATTGATGAGTCAATCAGTCAGTCAATCAGAATGTGTACTTTTATATACGGGACATTCATATACTTTTTTAAAAAAACGTGCGCAGGGCGTCTTTGAAATTCGCCGCCGATCTTTTATATGAAAGTATTCATCAAAATAAGCTCTCAAATTTTTCTTTATCCTTTAAGGTCCCCTGTGCGACCTAATAGTGTTCTGAATTTTTAAAAGTGGCCAAAAAACGGCTATTTTTAAAAAATTCGAGAGAACTCCCATTAATACCAATTTGAACGTACCAAAACACTATTTTTTCATATTTTTACGAACTTTAAGAAAAAAATATTAGTCGCCCTTGGAAACTCAACGGGTCACCCCTACGGAGCTGAATATAAACCTAAAATTTTGTGTTTTTTAGGTTATGTTCGAATGCTTGCCATTTTACGAAATCGATACGGATTTAGGTATACCACGTCTCAAATTCTTTGTCATTAAAGGTCTCAATGTCAGCTTTCATTTTGACATGCACAGAATTATCCGTAATATATAATATGTCACGAAAATTACGTCGAACTTCAATAGTATGACGTTTACTTTAGGTGAAAAAAGCAAGCTGGACAAAAATTCACAGTTATAGTATAAGTTCACTACACAACACCAAACCAAAAAAAGTTACGAGGGCACCAACTTAACAATTTTCAAAAAAGTTCCTATTTTCCAGAGGCTGAATCTTTCGCTATAAGAAACCGCTTTTAGGTTTATATTTAGCTTCGTACGGATGACCCATTGAGCTGCCAAGAGGGCCTAATATTTATTTCTATAAGTGCGTTAAAAGATGAAAAAATCTTTTTTGATACGTTCAAATTGGTATTAATGGGTGCTCCCTCGATTGTTTGAAAATAGCCATTTTTTGGACACTTTTGAAAATTAAGAACACTATACTGGCTCGCACAAGGGGCCTTAGAGGCTAAAAATATTTTTGAGAGCTTATTTTGATGACTAATTTCATATAAAAAATCGGTGGCAAATTTCGAAGACCCCCTGCGCGAACTTTTTAAAAAAACCGCTGCGATCTGCTTTAGCAGAATGTTTTCTCAAAGAGAGGTCTTGATTAATCGACTGATATATATATATATAGAGAGAGAGATTTGTAATAATGTATCATTTAACTTCTTTTATTAGTATATCTTTAATGATAAACAGGAACTAAGTAAATTAAAATTTTAATCTTAACATACAGTTGTGTATAATCGGAACAATAATTACTTTACCAAAGAAGATAAATTATTTATAGAATTATTATTTTTTAGCGCACTTAGTTAAAAATTATTATAGTAATAAATTAATTTTATTTTAACAAATACTCACATGGTAATAATTTTATTAAATTTTATAAATAAATTATAATTATTGAAAGATTTTTTGTAATTACAGTTAGACTATGAAATTATACTCACATACAAAACAATATATTATATTATTTAGGTAATATTTGATCTATAGCAACAAACACGGAGTAAACATACGGTACATAAATCATGAACTTATTTTAATGGTGCAGCGTCATCAAATCAAACCAAAATACACATATAAGCCGCACATCTTTAATTCATGCAATCTGCTAAACTTGAAAGACCGATGAAGACCCAGGGATGGTGTGAGAGAAAATCTAAAATTAGAATCACACCTTTTATCGTAAGAAAACGTCGCCCACCTCTCGCCCGCATCTAGGAAAAAGTTCATTATTTCTTTCAGGAAAAAGTCGACGGGGCCGCGCATCGACTCGTGAATTTTTCCGCGCAACCTTTCACTTAGTAAACTTCCATTTGGCGGTCTTTTTGCAGGCAACACGCTAGAGCGACGTATTAAGTTTGAAAGGGACGACCCGATTCAAACGAGAGAGACAGAGAGGGAGAAAAAGCCGCACCCGAACAATATACACGAACACAGCCACGGCTCATGTATGTTTGCTCGGCGGAGCTTGATAGATAGAGGGCAGCCTCTATATAGATACAGATATGTTCTGGCTCGGCTGACTCCGCGAACGAGAGAAAAAAAGAGCTCGAGAGTGCGAAAAAGAGGGAAAACGCGCGCGGAGGAGGTGGATGCGAGCGCGCCGTCGGATAAATAAAGCGACGAGAGAGACGATAAATCGCGCGCTCATATATAGAAAATAGTAAAAAGAAGAAGAAAAGCGACGTTGAGCGTTATTGCGTGCGTAATGAGCGAACGGATTTGCGGAGATCGTTTGTTCACAATGAGCGAGAGTTTGAAAAATATGTGGGAGGTGAGAGTACAATTGGAATAAGGACGTCGATGTATCTCGAGATTTTAAGGGGTCAAGCCACTATTAAACAAAAAAGAACTACAACAATAAGGAACTTTCATAAAAAAAATCCATTAGGTCAGTCAAATAGAATATCGAAGTATAATCGGCACGTATTTTTACTTTTTTACTTAAATGATTATCAACAAAGATAGATCAGGTTGAAATATCGTTTGATGTCATAATTCCCCATCGTAGTATATATATATATACATGGAGAATTGTGACGTCGTACGGCATTGCAACCTGCTCTATCTTGGTTGATTAGCATTTAATTAATAAAAAAAATACGTGTCGATTAGAATCGATTTACTATTTTTCGATATTCTATGTGTCCGACTTAATGGGTTTTTTCATGCAAGTTTCCTATTAAACTATGAGCAATTGATTTTAAAAATATATTATATATTTTAAAGTATACTTGATATGTTATATATATATATATATATATCAAACTTGTTTTCATAAAACTAAGGTACAATAGGGAACTTGCACGAAACAATCCAATAGGTCTGTCAGATAGAATATCGAGAAATAATTTTTCACTTTTCAATTAAATGATTATTAACAAAGATACAGCAGGTTAAAATGTCGCATGACGTCACAAACTCCTCTCGTAGTATATATATATATATCAAATTAACCTTAATAGGGAGCTTGTATGAGAAAAATCCATTAAGTCCGTCAGCTAGAATATCGAAAAATAATCGATTAGTCAATTTGAGCTCTAAAAAAGTCATTTATCTACACTCACAGAGTGATGATACATCTATCATACATCTATTTTTTATCCTGCATAATGAGGGAAAAAAATATCGCAAAGAATCAATTTAACACCATCATGTAAAAATGAAGAACCTTGACTTTCTTGGAAATCTTTTCTATTTAGAGTAAAAATATATAATAAATGCGCCCGAAAAGATTCAAACTAATTTGGTATAATAAACCTTCAAAATGCGTGATAAGTGAATTTTAGCGAGCTTCGAAGTTCATGGCTGTACGACCATCATCTTGCATGTCCAGATAAATGGTTTTTACAAAGCTAAAACTAACCTAGATTGTATACCTTCTTAAGGCAAGAACATTTGTAAATATTCTATATATTTTTAATTATCAATTGGTCATAAATTAGCTAGGGAGTATACCAACAAAGCCTGATAATTCCACTTTATTTAGTTCTGAGAAAATTAATAAAATATATAATATTTTTCTATGTTAGTATAAATGGTATAGCGTATTTTAGATGGCATGTTAGCTGAGTTTTCAGGTTATATATTATATATTTTATAATTATTTTAAATAATTTCAAGTTATATATTCCAGATTATACATTTTCTTAATTTTTTCAAGCATTTTGCAGGTTACATTATTATGCTTGCATTCATGAAACTATCATTTGATTTAATAATAATAGTTTTATTTGTATCTTATTTCATGTAGCTATATTTGTGCTCTGATACGCTATGCTAATCGATGATGGAAAGCTGCAGTTTGTATGTAAACAAAATAAATTTTACAGAGTTGCTTATATCATTTGGCAGATAATAATATTCGAACCTGGGCCACCTGCGTGGGAATCCATCACTGTATACAAACTGAGTCACTGCAAGCTCCTTGAATTAATAATATAATCATTTAATGACTATCATTATATCACTAATGATAAACAGAAATTAATTAAATTAAAACTTAAATCTTATACATGGATGTGTATTATAATCAAAACAAAAATTACTATACTAAAGAAATACAGTATTTATTGAATTTTAACTTATTAACAAACTAAGTTACAAATTGACACAGTACGGAGCACAGTACAAAATTAATTTCACTTTACCCAAAAATTAATCCGTCGATAATTTTTCAAAACTATTCATTGTATTTCAGGAGGTTCGATAGTGAAGTCAAAATGATAAGATGTTTCTGAAAATTTAATATGTCATTCTTCCAAGTAGTTTACGATAGCATGTGAACTCTGAAACCACTAGCCATTACCGTTTGAAAGATAATTGACTTCAAAGTTTGACTCTTATACACGGACTCTTATGAGAGCAGCTTATAAACTGATAATAAACTTAGGGTGGGATTGTTAAAAAATGATAAGAAAGAAATAAACAAAGTAAAATATTGGAAAAGTATTAAAGTTCGTGTGCGCAAAATTTTAGAACGAATGAGAATAACAATTCCGAATACTAAGCGAAAACGTAAATTAAAACATTAACTTCTTGGCTGCGCGGTGAGGTGCGCGGGGGGGGGAGGGGTGCACGGTAAGAGGGGAGCCGGTGCGGCGGGACTCTCCTTTCCTCACCTCGGGTGGGAGATCTATCTAACTTTCTTAATATCGTTGAAGCTTAAAATTGTATGCTTAAATTAATAATTGATTTAATGTGCTTATAACAATTATATATATATATATATATATATATATATATATATATATATATATATATATATATATATATTCCAAAACCTTTCAGCTTAAATCATAATATATATATATTATGATATTTAAACTGAAAGGTTTTGGAATAGCTGCACAACAATTCCCATCAAAGTATACCCACATCCAAAACAAGCCATTCTATCATTTCAGCTTAGAAATTCACTTCTTTCAATTCTTATATTTCTTTTATTAAATTGTATAATAAATACCTTTGTTTTAATCTTAATTTATATTTTAAATAAGTCTTAAAATCTAACGTGATTATAACACATTAAAATAAAAAAAGAAGAACAAATTAATTAACGAACAGATTGTTACTTTTGTAAGCTAAAATCAAATTTAGAATAATTTTCTAGTCATATTTGATAAAAAATAATTCATGAAATGTTTAACAAATTTTCTTTTCTGTAAATATAAATTATTTTTTCAAATACAGGGTATTAATTATCTAATGAATTCATTATTCCGATCTTGAAGGTTTTAATATATTTAATTCAGTTTCAGTAGTTGCTACAAAAACGTATTAAGATATCTTCTTTAGAGCCCTCATCTATTTCAGTAATTAAAAATTACTCCGAACGTATAGAAATAATTATAATAACGAGTCATACATAGTGAAGAATAAGTGCATCATTATATTATCGTATGAATACATAAGTAATAAGAACATCAACCTGTATTCACTATCCTTTATTAAACCAGTTTTCTTAAAATAGCTACTACGCCTATATGCGTTACTCGTACAATTTTACAAAGATAATTACCATATTAATTTACTCTTTTATTTTAAGAAAATATACAAAACTTGTTTAAAAAATAATTATTAGTAGTTAAAGGTATGTGATATTTTTAAATTACGTATAATACAAAAAACGGTTCATCAACATTTAACACTCTTATCTAATATATACTATTTCTTCAATCTTGTACGTACATGTGATGTTTAACGAAATATTTGTTTTAGGCAATTCTTTTGTATATTTTATTGACTGAATATTTACCATCAAGTATTTAAAGGAAATAAGACAGTAGAAATCAAATTATTTGGCATCTTTACTATAATTAATATAACGATATTCATTTTAAATTCGCAGTTATTGCTTAGTGCCAAATTTCTTATACATAGTAAAATTGTTGCTATTTACAAAACATTCTTCGTAGAAAACCGATGCCAAATATTGTGAAATTGCACAATCTTATAAGAACAAGTATTTGATTTCTGCTGTCTTATTTCTTTTAAATACTTGATGGTAAATATTCAGTCAATAAAATATACAAAAGAGTTGCCTAAAACCAATATTTCGTTAATCTTCAATATTTAAGGAACATTTTTTACACATATATACAACGAATACAAATTAGGTAGTGATGATTTTTTATTCAAAGTGCAAAAATAGAAAGTTTTATATTCCATAGATAGGGGTGACTTTTGAAACAAAGTTTCATTCTTGAGTTTGACAAGATTACAGAAAAGACAACTATAAATTGGATTTTAGGTATAAGCGGTTTATATTTCAATATTAAATTGATTTATTTGTTTAAAATAAATTATTATTGATGAAAAGTATTATACATATACATTATACATTGCAGTTATTATGGTACTGATACGTCATACAAATTTTATGGCGTATTATGCTAATTTTCAACAATCTACACAGAATTAATTAATCCTTTTCCTTCACGTGCCAAGATTACTGTGAATTTCACAATTATTTTTACGAGCACCTTAAAAAAAATTTATCCACCTATAAACCTTTTTTTATTAATGTTTAAATTTCAAAATAAACCATTGCAACTTTCTTGGCTCATTCTTTAAAGTACAATCCTACTAAGTGCCGTTGAAACGACGAAAAGCACTTTGACCGCTTTACGCGAAGAGAGATTTTCTTTTATTCTTATCCAAAATACACAATACACCCAAGAACGAATCTTGAATAAAGCTGCAGAGCTGGCACTAACGGTATTCACCACTCGTGATCCTCGCGAGTTAGCTGACCGCGTGAGCTTCTCGTGCGATTATTATCGCAGCTAGCTCAATTAATAAATCGCCCGGCCTTAAATGCCCGAGCGCTTGTGACGTCTCAATAATACTGCCGGTGCATTGTAGTCGCGGGCGCGTATGCGACGTTGTGCCTCTTTCTCTCCTCATTTTGATTTGACTCATCTCCCAATTTGAACGCATACCGCCAGTTTATAAGGAAAATAATCTCCTGACGTTTCCTGTGAGAAAAACATGTATGGGTGATTTGCACAAAACTGTTAGATGTTGGTCACCTCGATAACACCAGCTAGGCTTCTTTATTTACTGACATGTATGTAATTTTATATAAAAATAATGCATTGAAGTGACATTTTTTAGTATATTTGACCTGTAGGTATATTGTATGAAGGTTGCTGATTTTTATATCTAATGTTATTGAACGTTATATGAAAGTAATATATTCATCGTATACAATTACAAGATTCTAATTATTGTGTTTCTTATACCAGCATTTATAAGAGGAGCCATCAAATCTAATAGTAATCAAATCTCTCTATCGCCTGGATTTAAGAGAATATTAAAAAATGTTCTAGTCATTAAAATGTTAGTATACCTACGGTTGCTACGAGGACTCATTCTATATCGCATTAGCTGCCTTAAAGACCAAGCTTTTATATAAACTGCAATCCATATAATAAATAGAAAAAATAATACATATAATAATCCATATAATTTTTATACTTTTCAATAATTTATTTCTTATATTTTTTTATGTAAAATATGTACTTTAGATTTTAAGTGTATGCAACGTATTTAAAGTATGCTTGTCTCTGTTGCGTTCTGAGGATTGTTTCACAAGGGACTCTATTTTGTACGTAATACATTGTATGTTGTTATGGCTACATGGTCCATGAGTCCTATGTCAATAAATCGAATTCATTCATTCTCTTTTCCACCCTTGTTTCTCTTCACGTCGCGGAAAAAGTTGAATGCGAGAGAAACGAAAACGTTCGAACTCTCGCCTTTGTTCTTAACTATGAGTTACGATGTTTTTCACGTGCAAGTCTTGGAGGATTCGCGGGGACATTTTGAGCAGTGCATATGCGTTTATAGATAGAGGTATAGCTTTGAAGCAGTATTATGTTTGGAAAAAGTTTGGAGGGTCGGTCTTCAAGGCAACAAAGTAATCAGTTGGTCCCGAGTGTAAATTTATAGATACCTAACTCAGCTATAGTTTTATTTTTAGAGGTGTGTAAATAATTAATTATCATTTTTTGATTTTACGACTACGTATCGTACATTTTACGATATGATGCTTTTCGGATCATTGTATTTTCAGCGCGATTTATGATATTATTTTCTTAGTGTTGTGATTTAAGAGGAGGCCGTATCTTCTGTCTTTGTCTAATCACGTTCTTGCTATTTATTCAAATTGTAGTTTGTTAATTGAAAAACTAAAAGTTGTCCCCGATTGGTATTAAAATAAGTAATATGTTGAAACCTTAAAGAGTATCTAACATTATTTCTTTTTCGAGAAAATTTCGTAACGGAAAAGCTAACCTCAATTTTCGCCTTCCGAAGTTTTCTCGAAAAGGAAATAATGCTAGATACTTTTTAAGATCTCAAAATTTTCCTTATTTTAATACCAATTGGGGCCAACTTTTAGTTTTTCAATTGACAAACTACGATTTGAATAAATAGCAAAAACGTAATTAGATAAGGACGAAAGATACTGACTCATCTTAAGAAATAAATACTTTCGGTTGATTAAAAAATCATTCCGACAATCACCCTTATAAAATATTTTTCAAAAGTAAATTAAATAAAATTAAATAATTTTTTCTTTACGTATTATCAACTATTCTTTACGAGATTAAAGTGTTAGTGCTCAATTTTAACTTTTGGTATCGCTAATCTTCTAGGAATCAACCGAAATTAATATTCCGGTCGACCTGACCTCTCATTGTAAACGAGAATAATAAAGCTTAAACGCATAATCCTTCTTCAGATTGAAATTGATTTAGTCGCTATTGAAATATGTAATCTCAAAATCAAAACTGTTTATCGATGCCCTTCTCTACCCACGCAACAGAAATGACTGAATAATCTTATCAGTTAAAATACCCCAGCAGACCCTTAAATTCGAAAAACTAAGCAGTATACCAATTTCTATGTCATATAAAATAATAGAAGCATTTGATCTTCAAATACAACAATTTATTTTAAAAAATCATTGCTTTTATTGTAGTGTAGAAACTAATTTTTAAGCTTAAAAGATTAAGAAGTAGAAAAGAAGAAACTTATAGATACGTAGCACGTCATATAAAGAAGTTGCTTTCTTAAATTAATTCATTATTTTACGGTAAGATCCCCTGTTACTGTACGCTATACTGGTTTGAAAAATATTAATTTTCTCAGGTTTTATTATGTATTCATATTGTTACTTGGTTTTAAATCATTTATTTATTAATAATTAATTAATTATACTTTGTATATATGTTTATTTATATTAAATGAAAAATTACGAAGAAAATATAATTTTGCTAAAAATATATATAGAGCTGTAACAAAATTCCTATAAAATATCAAGTTTAATACAAAATATCTAAAACCACTTCTAAGGTGGTCCTATAGTAAATTCTGAAATTTTTCTTGAAAATTGATGATTATTCGAAACTGTCCTTGTGCATGGGGATGCAAGTATAGCATCTGCCAAAAAATGTGCAATTTCTAACACCCGTACTATACACAACTTCGAACACCTAATTTTTTAAAACACGTTTATAAAGAAAAATAAAATTATCCTAATTTTCATTTTTAAAATAACCTTAAATAAACACATTCTTAACTCTATCGTGCACACAAAAACACTCCTTATACCTTTGAAGATGTGGCAAGAGCTGTGGAAGCAGTAAAAGCAGGACAATCTTTGAGAAATGCCAGCAAATTGTATAAAGTGCAATCCAGAGTGACAGGAGCCTACTCTTTAAACGTTAGGAAAGGGCCTAGTAGTATTTTCAGTGAAAATGAAGAAAAAGAACTTGTTGACTGGATATTCACGGCAAGCAAAGTTGGATTTCCGATCAGGAAAGAGCACCCACTTGACAGTGTACAAATGATCGGATGGAATACAAACAATAATACACCGTTCAAGAATGAAAGGCCATCTATACACTGGTATAAGGCATTTTTAAAAAGAAACCCAGAACTCTCTGAACATATGTGCCAGAATTTAACCAAATCAAGAGCTAAAGTTTCAGAACAGAATTTGCGACGGTGGTTCGGGAAAGTGAAAACTTATTTGGAATCATCAAATCTTGTGGACATCAGCTTGAACAGGATTTTCAAAGTTTTAGTGCAAAAAGAAGAGTAGTCAGTGTATAATGTTTCTGGCAACGACAAAGAATGTTATACTACTCTCATAGGTGGAAATGCGGCTAGCCAGATTCTTCCATCTATGATCGTATATAACAATGAAAGGATTCCAACTTTAATTGCTGAAAATTTTCCAAATGAGTTTGTTATTGGAAAAAGTGAGTCTGGTTGGATGGTGAGCGAAATATTTTATACGTATATGGCAAATGTATTCTATCCATGATGCACAAAAAATAAAACAAGATTTCTTGTGCTCATGTACGAAGATGGTCACAGCTCCCACATAACAAGGCATTAACTGACTTCTGTTGTGACGATAAAATAGAGCTCATCGTCTTGTATCCAAATGCCACTCACATCATACAACACATGAACGTCTCTCTTTTTCATGCGCTAAAAACTGTTTACAGAGTTTGCGTAATAGATGGATCAAACATTGTTGATTTAGTACATTCTCCGAGGATGGAATCAACTACAGCAAGCTCTTGAATATCAGTGCAAAAAAATCGAAACACAAAATAACGAGATTTCGAGTGAAAAAACTGCTGAAGTGTCAGGTACATATATAAAAGGAAATATTTATTTTATTGAATCTAATATTGATTCAGATGTTTTGACACATGTAAAAAATCATGACCAATTGCTCGAGTGGACTGGATCAGTGGAGCTCAAGGAATTATATCAATTTTGGTTTAAATGTCAACAAAATGCAGATGAGGTCTTACATGAAAAATGCGGTGGAAACTAGTTCTGAAAATGTTGCATGTTTGAGTGACATTACTGCTCGTGTGCAGGAACCAAGGAACTATGTGCAAATGGTAATTTAATAATAGCTGGTTCTAATGATAATTTCCAAGAGCAAACTGGCTTGAAGAGTGTTACTACCGTAAATCTAGATGATAAAAGTTTAGATTTTCTAATTCACCCCGCCATAAAGTGCGTTCTTTTCCCCTCTTTGGCGGTGAACGATTACGAAATTTTTTGGTAGATATGTTAAAAAATTGTATATTGCACGCGTCAATAAAGTGAATCAGCGATTGCCAGCGTGTATGACGCCCTCGCTCTGCTTGGATGCCGAACCACACGCCGGCATTTACTGGCTAACTTTATTCCCTAGGTACATAATATACTATTACACTTGAGTCAAGGTGCGATCAGTCTAAATTGCATTTTGTTTACCTTTCTCTGACGGAGACTGTGGATATGGATGATAGTACAGACATCACCATGATTGCGATGGATTCTTCAAAAAGTGTGAGTAATTGAAATCATTTCAAACAAGTAAATTTTTCAAGTTATTTAAATAATACATTAAAAAAAGATAAATATTCACACAAGTTTAATGAATATGAATATTACTTTTTTTCATAAATATACATTCTTTCTCTCAAATCATAGCCCAGTTGCAGTGAGAGTGAGATGCGCTTTCATGAAGAAGCAAATGATACCAAGTATATGAATGATAATGTTAATATTTCTTCGACAAAATACATTAATGAAAATAATACTATTTCGAAAGCTGCGATAGATTCTCCTAAGCCTGTGAATGCAAGTACCTCTACAGCTGAGACAGAGTCTTCAAACACTGTGCGTATAAGTACCTTGAAAGCTACAATGTATTCTTAAAAAACTGTGAGTGCTTGTAAGGAATGATTTTATTGCATTAGGTTTTTAAATACATCCATGAAATAAATTATAAAAATATTTTAGTCATATGTACTTACAATATAGATATATTTTGTTTTATGAATTTTAATTATTCTTAAGCCATTACAAAATAAAAAATCTAAGTATTCTAGTTACAACTATTCTATTTACAATTATATTTACACAAATATATTTTATATTGCGAATAGTCTTTAGATTTATGTATAGTTAATAAGTCTACTTTTAATAGTACAAATAGTGCAGATGTAAGACAAACAGTTATACGCAATTCTGTAAATACTTATGAGGTTTTAGAAGTTACGGTCCACTTTATAAAGGTGAGAGATTTTCATAATATTATGTACTATCATTATATTTGAATGGTAGTTCATATTATTTTATTTTACAGTTTGTCCTGTCAATTTGAAATCAAGTTCGATAGTTCTACTGACTGAATAATAATGAAATGAACAAGGCTAATAGTGCACGTGAAGATTTTAGAAGTTCTAAACTAAAGAATTAAAGAATAACAGTGAGTTCTCGCTTTAATTATTTTATGATTAAATGTACATTCATTTATATTTTATGTAATAAAATCTCTTATTATTTAAGGTTCTACCTCGAGTTGTATTATGCAAATTGTATTTGAGAATTATCTTTTTGTATAAAATTTGACAATAATAAGAAGAAAATAAAGGGAGCGAACTGGCATAAATTGATAAATATAAAGAAAAATTTCCCCCTGCCTCTACTGGTAAAGCCTGAAGAATTTTATGGGAACTAAAAAAAACAAGAAAAAGAAAAAGAAGAAAGAGAGAAGGCTGAAAAGAAATCTAAAACACTGCAAAATACGAAAATTAAAATCGAATTAGAAGAATACCTTAAAGAAATTAGATAAGAGAAAATTAGAATACAATCTCAAATCACATAAGTAGATCTGAAACTCAAACAGTATAAGATTAAAAAAAAATTGTTGTTATTCAGTACAATAAAATAATAGATGAAGCATTAAATACAGAAACAATAGAGATTCCCTTAGTACTCCAAAAATGCCTTTTAATAAACAACAATCAGAATAGTTATACTAAGTACTTATATTTAAAATCAAAAATAATTTGTTGAATAATTTTCATAATTAAAAATGTAAGTTTTTGATACTGATTTTCTTTAAGTGTTTGCCGTTTTATTATTTATTTAATATATAATGATTTTATAAATTGTTTAATAATTTATAATTAAATATTTATTGCAAATTAGATACGTCTTTCTTATTAGATCACTTGTCATCCCTAACCTCTTTTCTGCTCACCATTGATCGACTACTGTGTTCTCGGCTGATCGACAGCTGCTCCGAGGGGTAAAATCGTGATCGACTACTGCGTCTTATTAGCCCTTCTTTAAAAATTGATTTTTAAAAAGTTAATATTAGAAAAGTTTACATTTTTTGGTATTAATAGTTTATATAACATCTTAATTAACTATGAAACAAATTATTGATTTCTTTTTAATTTTTTCAATGCTTCAACTTTTTAAACTGGTAAGACTCGACACTACTTCTTAAGAGATCAAGTACGGGGTCCACTACCTTATAAGGCTTATAGAATGTTTTATTTTAATAACCAATTTAAAATAGAGTATATTATAGTAGCTATTAAATACCTTATTTGAATATAAAATTAACCATTTACATTTATCTTCTCGTGTATTTTGTTCTTCTCTTCAAAATTAGAAAATAAATCTTTAAAGCAAAAGGTTCATCGTCGCTCAACGAATCTCAATCACCGGTCAGAATTTAATTCTGGAAACCTCTTTGATACAAAGCACATCAACGACAAGGCAATTGGATGAACACGGGTTTACTCTCGCTGGCTTACGAACGAGGGTGTGCCGGAAGTTCGGTTCTCGCATCCTACGCATTCTCAAACGCACGCCGCACTGTTCGTCTCACTCTGTCTCTTTTTTCTTTCCCTCTCTCACTCTCTCTCTCTCTCTCTCTCTCTCTCTCTCTCTCTCTCTCTTTCTCTTTCTCTCTCTCTCTCTCTCTCTATCTTGTTAGCTGTTTTCGTTTTATTTTCCTTCGCTTGGGCTTGAGAAGAAAGCTTTTCGACGATAAGACGGAACTCTATATACGTTATAATGAATATTTGGTGAATTTTTGTATTATTAGTATACTGGATTAAGACTGAGAGAAGAGTCGAGTAAGTGCCACTATTGCATTTATTGAATGTTTTTATGTTATAATTCAGAGTTAAACAACTGTAATTAATGATTCCTAAATACGAGCTTAAATATTTATTCGACAGATTTAATATGCCTGCCTTTTAAAATTGGAATCAAGAATTTCTCTATCGACTGTTGTTACTGTTATTTTTTTAAAACTAATTTAGGGAATTATAGTAATATTAATATATTACAATACTCTAAATGAATGGGTAAGCGAATCTTTGCGTAATCGAATTTAAAGTGTTTTATTTTGTGAGATTGTATTTCACTTTTTTCATTTATTACCTTCGAAATAGTGTAGCTTAGAAACATGCATATATGAAAATAATGATTGATATTTGATTCATATTTTTTCTTAAATAGGAATATACACTATACATGAGAATAGTATTTTACACCCATTCAACACTAGTTTTAGTCTACTAGTAATATAAAAATAATGCTAAATTATTTATTACAGAACTTTTTCATAAAATCTTCTTTTTTATCGTCTCTAATCTTAATTTCCAAACGCAGTAGTGAGCGTTAATAGACGAAGAGCAAATTGGCAATGCACGAAAAAGACAGACGAGAAAAATGAAGGCTCGACGAAATTCGCGTTTCAGCGTGCCTTGCATCACGTGTGTATACTGTATACACGTACAGTATGTTGATAGGAGCCTAAAAATAATTTTGACCGACTTTTCAGCAACGTGCGGGAGAGACGCTCAAGAACCGATGTACTCGAGTAATTTCGAGGGAGCGGGAGCGAGCGATCATCACATGGCCATCCTTGAAAGTGCAGCGACGTAACGACACTTCATAACCACATTATGAGAGTGAACATTTTTGCTGCACTTTGGGAGGGTGAGTTTTTCTAACATTTTAAGGACTTTGTAGTTGTTTTTGATTGAGGGAAAAATCAATGCTGCTCTTTATGTCTTATGAATTTAATGCCGACTATTTTCAGTTGCAAATATTAAACTAATTTTACAAAGAAATGTTAAAGACTATGTAATTATTGCAAGATTTGCCATGTAATGATTATTCTTCGCAAGTGTATACAAATTAAATTTTTGTTTATTAATAGTATAAAATTTATTAGTATATAAAATATTTTGTAACCAGCAGAAAGCATACTGTCCGCATGACGCTTTCGCGTTATTTGATATGCAAAAATTAAAATAAATTTTTAAGATTTCCATGAATTTAAAGAAAAAGTATAATATTTTAAGAAATTTTAAAAAAGAATAAGTAATATTTTATTTGTAACCAGTTAAAATATTAGGTAAGCTACTATTTAATCAAAGCAATGATTTAAATATAATCCAGGGCATGGCATTACTAAATATATTGTAAACACTTTTTTATATTAAAGATTTCAAGACTGGAAACAAATAAATAAATGTATAATTGTCAACACATACAGATTTATCTAAATCTAAATATAAACGAAGTGATAAAGTACATATATACATTTCTCTTACAATATATAATTTTAGCAGTATTGAATTACAAATAATGAAACAAATACAAGTATACAAATTTGAAAAAACGACTACTATCAAATATTGCAAAAGCCATCACACCAACGAGACCAAGCAACATATTCTATTCCCTATAAGCAATATTTATATTATATAGGAATAAGACATAAATGCTATATACAATATTAAATAATAAGAATTTGTATGCCCATCTGAACGAAAATGGCCACTTTTTTCCTGAAAAGCGAGATCAAAATTACACTTTTTTCCCTAAGGAAAAAAGTTGCTTTAATAGACAATAGTCAAAATTCCTTTATTTCAATAAGTTCTACCAATAACCCTGATTTTCGATTGTCTTGTAACAGTCCATTAGTCCCGCTCCCCAAGTCAAACAGTGGCCACAGTTGAGATGGGCATAAAGTACTATATGTAACTCGAGAAAAAAGTCGATTTTTCCCTCGGGTGATACTTCGCTTCGCTCGCTCGGGCAGTAAACTCACCCGCGGGAAAAATATTCGACTTTTTGCCCTTGTTACATAATGTACTATTATATTAACTCTTAAGATTAATAATCTTTTATTTTTTTCTCTTGTAAATGAGAATTAAAAAAAATTTCTATACAAGAATTTTTTAGAATATATTGTTGAACTTGCTTTAAATAACGCAACTGAAAAAATATTAGAATGATTTACAAAAACGCATCTATTGTTAATTACCTAATATCATTATTAAATACATAATATATAATTTTCCTTAGTCCAATAAAATGTAAATATATATAAAACAATTGACTTTAATTAGAAATGTATAGAACCTGTATACAAACAAAAAGCAGTTTCAATATTAATTACTAATTTAATAATATCTATTAATATATTTATTATTAATTGATAAAAGTTTACTATGTAATACCATTTAAGAAAAATATATAATTCATATTTTCTAATTCGTATAATGACTCTTAATAATCCTCATCAATTTTCAAATATTTAATAAATAATAAATACATTCCAGTAAATAAAATACTCGACGTGAAAAATATCTGGTCAAGTGTTTAAAATTTTTTAAAATCCTCCAATGAGGTTAGCGAAAACGTGCATTCGATCTAATGAAATTGCAGTATTTCAACAAAATTCAAACGCATTCAATCAGATATTTTTCACGTCGAGTGTACATTTTGAACATTAAAACTGCAAACATTTGAAAATTATTTTCTTTTGTATTTTAAGACAAATAATTTTACTTCTTAATTATAAAAATATACAGTCCATATCTTTTGATTGCATATAAATGTTTTCTTTTATTCACACAAATAAAACAGCTTGACTCTTGCCATTGAGTGATTGTATAATAGACTGAATTAAAAACTACATTTTCAAATTACGTTAGCACGATAGAAATATAAGAAACAAAATAAATATTTAACACAAAGTAGTTCGAACTGTTTATTTCAATGATCAAAGCGCGTTTTTTATACATTCTATAGTTCATAAAAAATATCTAATTAAAAATGCAATTTTCAACATTCAAGGATACACTTTACCCTTGACTTTGCCGAATTTATTTCAACAAGATTGTAAATATTTTGTATACTTAATAGATTTGAACTGTATACGCAGCTGGCAAAAAATAACCTTTTTATCTGCTGTAATCGTTACATATTAATTTTTGAATATAAAAGAGTATTAAAGAAACACAACTGACAGACGAAATTAAATTTTCTTTAAGACACGTTAACAAAAAATGTTGAACTTTAACAGAATAGATTTTCATGAAGTTAAATAAAATCATGGACAGTTAAGAATTTATCACGCACGATGCAATTGCCAAAAGTTACGCGAATTCGCGCACAATGCCTCATCAGCATCCTTGTCAGCAGAATACAGCAGAACCCCTCGTGCCTGTTTAGCAGCTGAGGTCCTGTCAATCCTGCATCGCCTGGGCCACACATACACACAACACATCCCGCGAACGCGCGCGCGCGCACGCAACGTGACATGCATCGCTTGGTGGCTGCCCACCAACCACCCCTCCACACGACAACACTCTACGCGTATGTATAAAGCTAACTTACCGGCCTGGCAGCTCTCTCGCAGCCTCTCGTTATCGCATCCTCGACGTAGTTATGGCCTGCCGCACCGTATCAGCAGCGGTAGCAGCAGTAGCGGAAACCGAGGCCTCGACGAACTTAACCCTCCCCCCCACCCCCCCGACTAGGATAACGAATAGTTTTATTCTTCTCCTGGCTGTACGGTTGCGCGCGCGCGCGCGCACACACAAACCACGGTTGTTTTCAATGACAACGCGACGCGGAGTCGACGCGACTGTTGGACTTGTCCGCTCGTCGAACGACGCTCGACTGACGCATGACGTCAGGCCGAAAACAAGTCGAGGCGCTCCTCGCTATATGCAGGGCCGCCCGCGCTCTCTCGGAGTGCCTGCGTGTGCAGAAGAGCGAGCCGCGCGCGTTTCGACACGGCCGCGACTGCCCAGCTGCTCTCTGTCTGGCTCGATACCGTCCACATCCACTTGACGCGCATGCGTACAGCGGCGGCTTCGGCTGCTGCTGCTCGACTGACCGAGTGCTTTCCGATAACGGAAAGTTGGAACGATATCTGCGATGTGCAGGGCGGACGGTTACGATTCAAGTGCCGAGCCGATGATGTGCCGACTGAGGGAAAGGAGTGAGTCTGTAGTGTCGACTGCGGATAGATGTATAGTAGCTGCAGTCGATAGGCTAGAGCTCTTCGGTATTGGTGTATGGTATTTTGACGCGGTCGGTGTAACGCTCTTCGTCATGCACCAACGGCCGTACTATGATACGGTGTATTGAAGACACTTTAATTTTGAAAAATATTAGCACTCTTGAGGCAGGCGATGTTACAATTACGTCGATAAAATCAACAAGCAGCGGCTGGCTCGACAGGGACGGCGCAGTTTATGAGTGATTATGGATGCTTGTAAAGCTCGTAAAGAAGAAATTTTACAAGAAAATGAGATTTACGAGAAAGCTTAATGACTATTATATGACACGCGTTATATGAAACGCGTTTTTCTTAAAACTGCGTTTTCATATTTGGCTTAACGGATAACTAAAAAAATTTGTTACTATACTTTGATACTATACACCATAATTTGTTACTCACGAACCAATGTGTGAATTTTGTTGTGGATATTATACGTTTGGTAAGTGTATGTAGATGTCATGAAAACAAAAGAAAATTTTTGAATGTGTTTGAAAAACAGTGTATTTTTTTCGAAAATCCGATTTTGTAAGAAAATACCTACTCCTTATTTCTTTTTGAAAATCAACTATCTTGGACGGTTTTGGTTGTACTTTAACCCTTTGCGGGACGGATTTAATCTAAAAAATCGAAGGATTTTCATCTTAAATAGTTTATAACTACTTATATAAACAAATATTTGTAAATTTAAGCTCAGGATTTTATTCCTTAGGTATCTAGGATTATATAGAAAAATATTTGACCGATATTGAGCTTAAACTGTCTAAGTTATGCACAAAAAACTGAACAAAAAAAGGGTGCCACCATAGTGGCACCAGCCCCGCAAAAGGTTAAGGGAAATTTGGATTGAATGGTCAAATACAAGATGGCGATGTTAAATTTGCAGCTCAAATTAGGAAAAACTAACAAATTAAATTCTAAAACATAGGTTTTATAAAGCATTATTAATCATTAAATATTAATTATCAATATAAAGAATCACTTATTAAGGATTCAAATTTAAGAATAGTAATTAATATGAAGGATTTCAGAAAATACTTTTAGGATGAATGGATCATGACACTCTGATCCTCTTTGTAAAAATTTTTCAGAATGTGAAGATCAATTTATTTTGCGACAACTTTTCTTTAATCTTGCAAACAAAAATTTGTATGTTGATCAGAGCTTCTTACGGACATTGAGTTCTGATTGTCAAGTCCCCTTTGAGTGCACATATTTTTTTGTTAATTTTTATTATTAAGACATTTCTATGATCTGAAATTAGATATTTTATACTATATATATAATAAAATTTATAGAACTGCTACTGAAGCTGCTTACCGAACGCACCCACAGTCCTCATACGAATTTTCGCTACATGCATGACACTAGCGCTCCACACATTTTACCTACTGTAAGGGTGTGGATATAATATGAAGACTAGGAAATAAATAAATCATACTTATTTATATTAAAGAAAAGAAATCGATGTATTAATTAATATCTCAAATAGGTCGTGGATTACGATTATAAAATAGACCATATATATATAGTATAAAATATCTAATTTCAGATCATAGAAATGTCTTATTTGTGTAAAAAATAAAAAATAAAAATTTGTGTACTCGTATCAAGATTATCAACTATTATTCATCATCGAAGAAAAGAAGAAAGAAGAATTGTATGCATAGTATGTGTGAGTTAGCGTTCGTCAATTTATTTGTAAAATATATATATATATATATATATATATATATATATATATATATATATATATATATATATATATATATATATTTTACTATATACTACTATGCATACAATTCTTCTTTCTTCTTTTCTTCGATGATGAATAATAGTTGATAATCTTGATACAAGTACACAAAATTTAGGGTGATGTAGGCAGCAGATCTGCGTTGAAATAAATCCGTCCCTTGGATTCATGAGGTTTTATGAGGCAAGGAAAATATTCAGCTTCTGCGCTGATGTAAGTAACTGCAGTGTAGAGGATTGCGAGCGAGCCAACGGCTCGCGCCGAGAGCGAGAAAACGTAGCTAGTTCTTCACACCGTGGTGTTTAGCGATCGAGTCCGAGTTTCGGCAATAATTCCTCTCTAATCAAATTTCTCCCACTTCTTCACTTTACTTCAAAGGTTTGTCACTGTATTTTCTTTCTCTCTGAATCATTCCTCTCATATAATCCATTACACTGCTTTGGTGGTAAATCTCATAACTATTCACTTGCTAATATATACATATATATATATATATATATATATATATATATATATATATGTGTGTGTGTGTGTGTATACGCTTGCACTTACGCTATAGCAGAGTGACAGAGCCATACCTCGGGCGATCGGCAAAGTTAAGCAGTCTTATGCGCGGCTAGTATTTGGATGGGTGACCGCCAGGGCACCCTGTGACTAATACAAATAGACGGACCATCCCAGAGCGGATTTCATCTAGATACAAGTTTTCTCGACTCCACAGGCATAACACTGGACAAATGCGGGATGTGATTAGGGTAGAATAATATAAAGCTATGCCAAGAGGCCGCATAACATACAAAAATAATTTACCTTATCAATTTCAGAAATCGTAAAATAAGAAAACGGTCGATGAATCTTTAAATTTCTTTTCAATTTCCAATCTTCATATAAACGAAAAAAAGCCCTGTTTAATAAAAAATGACCGTGCCATTCTCGAGATATAAGCGATGAAAAATAAATTTTTTAAAATACATAACTTCAAATATCTCGAAATATTATGGTGGTTGTGATCTGGGCAAATAACTTGTTTAAGAGATATTAAAAAGCTACCCATTTTGGAAAGTTTTCGATGTTTCCATGTTGTTTTTTAATTATATTTAGATTGTTTATATCTCGAGAACGGCGCGGTCATTTTTTGCTACCCAGAGCTCATTTCTTTCGTTTTTTAATGGAAATTCTGAATTCAAAAGAAATTTTCAGAACTGACGATCCGATTTGTTTTACAATCATTTCTTTATTTTACGATATTTTACGATATTCTGAAATCGATAAGGTAAATTATTTTCGTATTTTAGAAATAATATTTTTGTTTAATTCTTTCTTTGTATTTAATGGCCATGTGCCTCCTATTTTTTGGGACTCCGCTATGTCACAATGCATATCTGATTTTGTATTTTACATTTGTAGTTTATATACTTATTTGTTGTGTTATGCGATGTCGAAACCCAGCAAAGTCTGTCTTGCAAAGCTCGTCCTTGCTCTACTGGCGGTCACCGCGCGCGCTTCACCTCCTAAGACTTCCGACCCCGCAATCTCTGGCTGTTGGAATCTCCTCGCCTGTCCTGGTTCATCCGACGCTTTTATTGTTGAAAATCATCTACGAGAAAAAACTGGCCACAGCAAACAACGTCAAGGTGCGGGGACGGCGAGGCTGAGTTTTTCGGGAGTGCATGAAAATACCGGACTGTAGTCGAGGATAAATCCGAGGTAAGCGAAGGTTCCACCGTGTGGCAGGGGTCACTGGGAGGACAAGCCAATCGCTCGGAGGATCCTCAAGTTTTCCAGATAAGTTTATTTATTATAATGAAGTAAAGAGATTCGAACTCGCGCGGTAGTAGATTTGCTTTTAGGATATTATTTCGATAATTTGTATCAAAAAATTTTTGTGTCGTATGATAATGACCGTCAATGTATGAAATGATGCGAGAGTGTGATGAATTTGTCACTTGTATGAATCTTGTATTAATATTGACATTTAGCGAGTTACTGCGGGCATCGACATTGATGCGTCCGACCACACGTTTTCCGATAGAATATATTCGTACGATTATCAGCATTATTCCACATGATTTTCCATTTATATACCCTCTTATTATTGATTTAAAATATCTTTCATGCATCTTTTTACGTAAAATTAGCTTTTCTTAAAATATCAGATTCCTAGATAATATTCAAAAGATAAGTACGTTTTTTTTGTTCATCATTTCAAACAAAATATATTATTTCCATTATTTATTAGCCCTAAATACAAAAATTCTCACCTCTTAAAATATTTCATCTGTATTCATCTACATCTACACATAATAATAGTGGATCCTCTAGCGTACATCCGTACGTACGTACGTGTTCGAGATAATCATCTCAGTTATTAAATATCAAAAAGTTATCAAATATTAAAATAGGAACAGAGTACAATCAAATATTGTCAAAAAATTGCGGTAATACCTAAGAAATAAGCAATCAAAATTTTTTTGAAAAAATATAACCTCAAATATCTTGAAAAATAAAAGTCCTCATAATCTGGGCAAAGAACCCAGCCAAGAGATTGTTAAAAGCTACATTTCTTCGTAGGACATATAAAATCGATTTTAAAAAATATGTTATAAATTATAAAAAACTAGTTTTTGTTGAATTTGTTTTCTGCAAAGAGATAATAAAACTAAGTTCTATTATTTAATTTTTTTTTTTAATTTTTCCTTTATTTTAATGAAATTTGCAAATGTATCGCCAGTTTGTTGAGTGTTGATTAAAAGAAAAATAGATTCTACATTAACTCCTCTTTGAGAAAGCATTCTGCTAAACCAGTTAGCAGCGGATTTTATTTTACAACAATTTTTCTGTTTTACGTTATTGTGAAAATTATCAGGAAAATTATAATTATCAGCTCATAATTTTTTTGTACAATGTAGTATACTTAACTCAGACTCAACAATAATTTTAATATAGCTTATTTTTCAGTATAGATAAGTAAGTAATATTACCGATAGATGAAATGTGAAACTAAGTCGGTACAATGCACAGTTGACAGTAAGGAAATTTTCCATTTTATCACTGGGAAAATAGTTTCATTTGTAGTGACAGATGGTAAGTAAAATCCTTCAAACTTGTAATTATCACATGAGAAATATTTATCAATTCTAGCACTTAATATCAAAATATGTAATATTAATGACGAAATTAGCATTCATGGAAAATAGCTATTAAATTGAATTTCATACTACGAAAATGCTGTCACCAGTAACCGTACTTATTGAATGTAACAGAAATTGATTTTGTAAATATCTAACAGATGATTACTTAATTAATTTTGTAAAGTAGTATTGGAAAGTATCAGTATTATTTTAAGAAACAAAAGTGTATAAAATTGTATACAAATTACAAGAATTGAGACAAAAATTAGGATACTTTTATGTACTGACATACATTTTCACACAATTTTGTACATTTTCGTTAATTTTTGTATATTTTTGTAAATTTTTGTCCCATTTTGTACGATTCTTATATTGCTTCCTGATAGAGAAAGCTTTGTGATGGTTTCTAACATGTTTTTTTCACAACTTTTTTTTACTATCACAGAGCTACAACTTTGAGGAAACAAGAAGGATTATTATTTATATTTGTGAGCATTACTGCCTTAAATCGTTGCGATGCACAAAATTTGTTTTTAATACAATAGCGTGAGAATACAGTAGCTAGATCCCTACTTCCCCCTTTCACATTTTGTCACGGTATGTTTTACCACCCCCCCCCCCCCCCTTCCTCCAGCGCCCTAGAACCATTACGTAGAATGTTATTTATCCAACTAAATCTAGATTCAACAAATTTTTTTTAATGTGTTCAGCTATTCTATTTAAAAGATGACAATTAGGATGTTGCATAAAAATAGAAAGTTGATTTTTCGCATGAAATAAGTAGAATAGCGAAAAATAATTAGGTCGTATTTTTTCTTTTGCCATAAAAAAGAAAATTTTGAGTTACAGATGTTTAAAGTTTCATAATTTTCGATATATATATATATATATATATATATATATATAGATATACTCTAATACTACGTGACGTCATGAAAGTATACAATCGTGACGTCACGCAAATTTCAAATGGCTGTAACTACTTCAATTTTCGTTAAATTTAAAAACTACAAAATTCGACCTAATTATTTTAGCATAAACTATTTGAATATGAAATAAAAAAAAATCATGCAACAACCGAATTGAGAACACGAAACTACAATTCAAACTATTCCTAACCAGCCGCTACCGCTGTAATTATATAAGCATTCATGCATTTTGAGTATGTATGCAAAACGATTATTTTCCGATAAGTACTGTAGTACGAACAGATAATAACGATCATTATTATCTAAAACAGAAAATGGTTATGCGTGCACATGCGTGACGCGTATAATAATGCGGATAAGCGGAACTGATGAACGAATATGCAGCTAGATTATCATCTACAGATCCATTTGAATTTCAAAGGCGTGAAAAAAGAAAATAATTGCCTCTTTCTTTGCTAATTTCTTCACTTTCACAATTCTTTAATGGAAATGTGATTGAGAATAATCAACCTTCTTTTTCTGAAACGTGTTCTTTGTCGAATCCCTACATTAATAGTCGAGCTAAAAAATCCTAATTTGCTTAAATCCAGAAAACATTTTAAACATAAAAGAATCAGCTTTAAAAAGTTGTGAGCGGATGAATGCCAATAAGTTTGCTCTTTTTAAAAGTATGATATTCAAAAAAATAAATTCATTAAAACCGAAAATAAAAATATGATGTAATAATAATAATCATATAAAGAAAGAAAATTAAAATGGTCGAGATAAAAAAACACTTTTATGTAGTTAAAAAAATAATACAATGTTGAAAGTTTTTTATAACCAATTCTTTTAAATTACGAACTAATAGAGTATAACTTTCATTTAATATTATTTTATATATATTACCTTATATGAAGTATCTCTTGTTTATCACAAATTAAAAATTGTATCGCTAATTACAGAATATGAACGATTATGATCTACGATTAAATAGGTTAAAATGTTGTTTATTTACCTATTTGTCGTATTCAATGCTACCGCCTTCGATTGTTTTAGTGCATTTAACGTAATCGTTGGATAGACAAGACATTTGTGCCGTACATATTTTGTTAGTAGTTTATTTATTTATATGCTAGATGCATGTGAAATTAAGATAAAAGTAATTCCTCTATCTTTTTAAACGACAAATTCGATTTAAATATTTATTTTTCAAACTGAATGCTCCTTTAAAGAATTTTTCGCTGGATAGACAAGACATATAATAAAGGTACGGTAGTAGAAGTGCAACATTAACTAATTATTTGTAGAAAACAATACTAATAAGTAAGTATATGTAAACGTTTTTTACAAAACGTATATAACAGTTACAAGTACGAATCGGTTGCATTTTAATTTGTGAATATTTTAATACAATTTTCTTTGAATAAAGCCCTTGAGACGGACAAGACATCAAAACTAGGGGAGATATTTCGAAACAACCATACATAAACAGAATATACGCATTAAAAGGTCGCGCATCATTTTTGGATTAACTGAGACTTACATTAACCATCTGTGTAATTTTTTTTTGTTAAAATTTAGTGTATTACTAAATTTCTTGGTAAATTCGGATGAAATTGAGGCTTGGGACATGGGACGGACAAGAAGTTTTGCATAGTTTTATATTTTTTACTCAGAATAGAAAGTACTTGATATTCTGAAAATTTTGCAGTTTGTTGTTTACTATAGTCCGATTGTAGTACTATTTTTTGAGATTCATATAATGTTCCAGAGATCATTTTGTTTTTTGTTTTTAAGAAAGGGGGCATATTAATAATTTTTCTAGTTTTTCGGATTAGTTTTTGTTTTTAGGAGTTTTTCGATTTTTTTATTTTAGTTTTTCGTGTTTTTTCGTACGTTAGAAATAATATAATCGACCCAGTGAAAATGTATTTGAAAGAGCATAAAATTTCCTTTACGACCCGAAATTTTGAATAAGTTGTTTCCTTTCTTATGTTATACATGGAATCGTCATTTTTTGTTTAAACGGTTATTTCTCTGAAACGTATGATGGAAAACTTTTTTAAAAAATTGAGGTGATTAGGATAATGGTGCAGATTATTCTGTAAAATTTTTGAGTCATTTTATTTTTCTATACATGAGAAAAGAATTATTTCGTAAAAAAAAATCGATTTTCTATGGAAAACGATAACTTAAGTAAAACGCCATTATTCCTTCTAAAATTTTTCAAAAAGGTAGCTATTTACTATCGTTTGGCTCAGTTCTTTTGATTGTTTATTTCTTGAGTCTACACGGTAAATTTTTACCAATGAATGCTTATTTCTTTCGTCTTTTAATGGACATTTTAAATCAAAAAGAATTTTCAAGATTCATCGAATAATTTTTGTTTTATAATAATTTTTCATTTTTTATTGTATTTTCTTTTTCAAATCATTTTTGATCGTAGATTTCTTGCGTATTGTGCGGTAACATTTGACCTACCAAAGTTCATCTTCTACGATTGTTGATAAAGATTTGAAATCAAGAAGAATTTTTAAGATTTATCGATTCGTTTTTGTTTTGTACCGCTTTTACATTTTTATGATATTTTTGTAATTACTGAATAAATCCGTTTTTCATAAAATCGAACTAAGTTACAAAGATGCGAAAAAAATTTATTTATAAAAGTAGTATACATTATATGTATAAATAAAATTTAATCAACAATTATACTGTTGCGAAATTTATTATTGACAATCGAAAACATGTAACTGATATGCAAAAACTTTTTAAGTTCTTACACAATTTAAATATTTTTTCGTAATCTATGCTACACTTTTGCATAAGTTCAAAAAATGTTTTATTTATTTCAAACCATAAATTGAGTTTAAACATAGTTAAAAATATTAACTTTCATTCATTCATAGTTAAAAATGTTCTTGAATTATTTAAATTAGATTTTGTCTAATAGGTGTGCATGAAGAACATTTTTCAAAAAGCCCTGTTTTTATCACAAAAGTATGTGTTTACTCCAATAACTTGTAAAAAAAAATTATTTAATAGTTTCAAAATAAGAGAAGACTGTAGAGCATTTTATAGTTATTTCATATATTTTATATGTTTTCTTTTCCAATTCAATTTATAAGGAATAATATTTAATTGAGTTAAAATTGAATTCACAAATTACAAAATTTAAATATATACATATATCTCGACATATTAAAAAGCAATACACTTGTTATTTTTTCTTCACCACAGTATTAAATAGAACAAATAACTTCATATTGGTACAATTTATAAAGTTTCAGGAAGCTAAGTGCCAATGAATTGGCAGCGGTTTTTTATTTATGTCTAGTCAAGACTTATTATTTTAAAACATTTAAATTTAAAAATTTGTACTGTCAAATTAAGCAAAATTGTACATAAATAAATTAACCACAGATTTATTTATTTTTGTGTAAAATACATATATGAATGGGTAAGTAAAAGCCACAAGCTAGGACTCTGGTATTTTTCGGCTAAAATATAAAAAAAAAATATTCTTTAATTTTTTTCATTTTTGTAATTGTAAGAATGTTTTGTCTATCAGACATCAATACTTTATGATTTAACAAAGCTATACGCATTTAAGTAAAACAATCTTTTTGAAACTTTTAGAAAATATACCTTATTATATGTAGAACATAAACTTTTGCCTACATTTAAATTTATTTTTTCTTATCTCATTTTATCCATCAGTCATTATCCAAAAACCGTGATTTTTTAGGTATTTTCATAAACAAAATGAAAACTAAATTGTTTTGAGGAAGTAGAAGAAGATTTTTTAAATTGTGTCAACATTTTATTTTGTTGACCAATCAAGGAAGTGACTCAATTTATTTCAGACCTTTTTCTCAAAATGCTATGCGCAAGTGACACTTTAAAATCTGGACATTTTCGTTTAAGAAAATCGTATTTTATCAATAACTCTGCAAATAATCGATTTCTTGAGCTAAAAATTGATATCGATCCTGCTAATATCATTCTATATACGCCTTCAAAATTTTAGGTCATAAGACTGAACAATAAATTATTATTTACGTAATATAATTATTATTAAGTAATACATGCATATCCGCAGTAATACAAACATGAGATACATTTTAAATTTTCGTTTTTTAATTAATTAAGTTTTGAAAAACAGTTAAAACGAATTTCTTCATACACGCTTATTATTTGATATAAAGTGGTCTCCGACGAAAGCTCGCAGTAATTGGTACATTTATTTTGAGTAACTATTTTTTTGATAATACATTCATTAAATTGAGTTTCAATAATATCTTCAAACTTTTGTTTTTTGAAATGTATTATGTGCTCTCCTTTATTCAGCCCTTCGTTTTAAGGAGGCTCCGACGTTTTTGCAAAATCCATCATTAATAAAAAATAAAAATCCCATTGACGGTTTATGTTTTATGCATTCTATTGAAACTTTGATTAGATGCGATTATCAGGTACACTAAAAATTCCGGTTATTTAACTACAAAAATGTCCGGTTACTAGTCAAATATGAAAGATAAGTAAAATGAGTGCATTTTGTATGCATATATATGCGTATTGTTATTAATTTCTGTATATTATTACTAATATTCAAATCAATAAGTATCACAATTGATACTGAATCAGTTTTATTGAAATGGCGTAGCTTACTAGAAAAAAAAATTGTGTGCCCGCACGGGGTCCTGTGTAGATACGGGGCTACGTGACGAAGCCACCTTAAGTCCTTATCACTACTATCTATTTGAGTTGACTGTAGTCTGTTGCCTATTTCAGAGCTTATGCAAGGAATGACATAAAGGTATTAAATATTAAAGATAATGATTGATGTAAAACTGCTGTTACATTTATTTTACTCTTCTTTTTATCTAAAAAATTACATAGAGGGAATTTTCTGATAAAAATTACCGTAAAAATCATTGCAAAAGTGGGGCATTCTGACATCAGAGAAAACATTACCTTGATAAATAAATTACCGTACTGAGTAGGTATACAATGAGAGTTCTGCCTCCCCTCACCATTCCATCTTTCTACTAACCTATATGAAAAATCGCAAATCGAGAGGGCGACGTTAAATACATACTAGTCATCGTAGCAAATAATTTTCAAATATTAGTAAAAATGAAAAATGAATTTTTAAATTTTAAAGATAATTAGCTTTATGAGATATCAAATAGTGCGCAGTATATTCCGTATATGCTTATGTACCAGCAGTCGCGAATACAGCTAATATTACACGAGTATATCGACATAGTGCCTTGGCCGAGCGGTGCAAGGCGTGTATACCTATATATACATGACTCAAGCTTCTTATCATTGCTGCGAGCTTCGGATTATACACAGCAAAAATTTACGAGCAAAAAAAGAGTTTTTATAACAAAAATAATCATCCTTTCATATCTATTGACATATGAATCCTTATTTTTCACATTTAACAGAACAAGTCTATGAAATGCTGAGATTAAGCTGAATCTATTACAAATTTTTTTGATTGCATTTAATATACAAATCTCGGAATTTAAGACATTTAATCTTAGATATAAACACAAATTAGTCGTGCATATATGTGTGGGTTGCGCTATTCGCGGAGCATTCGTGGATTTAGTGACTTTTACGTGGATATATTATGTCAACGTAAGAAAATTTGTGTACTTAACAAGATTACTCAAGAGAGCATTTGAGTGAACGTAATTTTGTAATTTTTTTGTATTTTATTTCGTTCCTTTTAGTGGCTTTTTTTGCCATAAAAGAAAATATTCAGCGTAGATTTTATATTTTTAATACATATTTTTCATGTGGATTTTTCATTTTGAATGTATGGATATTTACGAAAATCGGAAATATTTAACGTGAATTAAAGACATAAAATAAGTGTAAAATATATTTTATTTCATGCATTGCAGGTAATAATAATATTAATTAATTCTAATAATTAGTAAACAAAGTAATATTATGTTTTTAATATGTTTTTTACGTGGTCAGAGAATTTCATATATTTGGAAATTTACGAAAATCAAATGGGTCTAACGTGAATGCAACTTATAAAATAAATGTTGTATGTATTTTATTTCTCATATTAAAGATAATAATGATAATAATAAATCTAACTAATTAATATTAAACATAACATTATGTTTTTAATATGCTCTTTTTGTTGATTTATCATTTTGTATATCTGTTTTTTACGAAAATCGGAAAGTGCCTACGAAAATTAAAGACAAAATTATTAAGTATGAATTAAGAGCACGGAATTCTACGTTTAGGTATGTACCTATGTTAGGAGTCAAAGCGATTCCTAGGGGACATTTAGAGGTAAAATCGCTGTTTGGTGCAAGATCGTTGGTACATCGTGGTTTTTCCAAAAATTACCCAATTAAAAGTTGTTTGAGTGGATGGGGCTCATAAGTTGCTGACATTGACCTTGAGCTTGACCTCTATTTTCAAAGTGATTTGAAGGGCAACTTGTGTTTTTAATTTAATTTTTTTCCCATTTTTTTCATTTTTTTCATTTAAAATGACCCAATAAAAAGTTTTTTGGGTTATTGGAGGCCATAAGTTACTAACTTTGACCTTAAGCATGACCTCCGTTTTCAAGGTGATTTAAAGGGTAACTTGTGTTTTTTATTTCGATTTTTTCATTTTCTTTATTTAAAATGTCCCAATTAAAAGTAGTTGGGGGGTCATAAGTTTTTGACCTTGATTTTAAGCTTGACCTTTATTTTTAAGGTGATTTGAAGGTCAAATTGTACTTTTCATTACATTATTTCATTTTTTGTATTTAAAATGACCCAAATTAGAGTTGTTTAGGTTCTTGGGAGCCATAAGTTGTTGACTTTGACCTCCATTTTCAAGGTGATTTTAAGGTCAACTTGTGTTTTTTAAATGGGAATCCCCATTTTTGACTCCGCATTTTGAAAGAATACGAAATTCTACTTCCAGGTATATGTCTATGTTAGTGGTCAACGTGACTCTTAGGGGTCATTTAGAGGTCAAATCCCAGTTTGGTGCCGGAAAGATAAATGTATTTTATTTGTTGCAATATATGCAATATTGATAATATTAAATCATGAAAGTTTATATTCAACATTATATTATGTTTTTAATAAGCTTTTTATGTTGATTTTTCATTTCGTATATCTGGTTATTTATGAAAATTGGAATAATTCTACGTGAATTACAGACATAAAATAAATTTAAAATGTATTTTATTTCTTGCATTGGAGACAATAATAATAATCAATCATAATAATTAATAATAAACGGAATATTATGTTTATATTATGCTTTCTATGTTGTCTGAGTATTTCGTATATCTTGAAATTTACGAAAATCGGAAAGATTCAACGTGAATTAAAGATATAAAATAAACTTTAAATGTACATTCGAACGTCCCGACACTGTGACTGCGGAACATATCGGCACTGTGATTTTTTCAAGGATGGCTCTATAAATGTACGGTTTCCCACACTCTAACTTTGCAAAAAAAATTTTGCATACATTCTTATTTACATTTAAACTTAACTCACTTTAAAAAGTAATCAAATTTTTTTAAAACATAATATTAACATATTTCAAAATTCTGTTTCTATCATTTTGTGTGTTAAAAAGAATTGTAGATTGTCTAAATCAAAGTCACAATAAAGATTTAATGCATTAGTAGATGTTATTTGGAATTTATAACATTATTTGCACCATAACGTAGGGGGGAAAGTTCAAATGCGGCCTATATACGGTCTTAGTACTCGGCGCTGATTAGCTGGCGCACTATTCACAGTGCCTGGAGGCAGCTAATCCCGAGTTTCACAGTGCCAGGAGGTTCGACCGTATTTTATTTATTGCACTACATATAATAATAATCATAATAAGTCATGAAAATCAATATTAAATATAATATTATGTTTTTAATATGCTTTTTATGTTGATGTATTATTTCGTATATCTGAGTATTTTTGAAAATCGGAAAGATTCAACGCGAATTAAAGACATAAAATAAATGTAAAGTGTATTTTATTTCTTGGATTAAAGGTAATAATGATAATAATAAATCTAACGAATTAATAGTAAACGTAATACATACATATACCTAAATAGATCTATAAAATTTCTCCCTGCATTTTACGGGGTTGAGATTATCATTCATTGATTATATAAGAATAGAAATATAAAATAATTAAATAATTTAATTATTTGTCTTTTTGCAGGATTATACATCAAATTTATGCATGTATATTTGTTAGAACGTATATACATATGGGGAAGGAAAGGTACTTATATAGCGCGGTTTCCAAATCAAAATAATCATCATCCTCGATTAGTGAAAGCCAATTTTCCCCCCTAGTTACACAATGCACTATTATAGCAAACTCAGCGATAGTGATATATCAGATGAAGATTATGAGCATGCATAGAATGTTTGGAGAGTTCTTCATATAACAAATTTAGGTAAATATTCAGATCTTTACCGTAAAACAGATGTTCTGCTCATGGCAGAAGTTTTTGAAAATTTCACCACAATTGTCTTAATACTTATGGTTTAAACCCTGCTTACTACTATACAACACCAGGATTAAGGTGGTTTTGTACCGAAAATCACTCAAAAAGTCAATTTAATTTGGGTTATATTATAGTTTATAATCATATGTGTATTTGAAGACATCATATATATCATAACTCTAAAACTAAATAAAGTTATAATGATTTTAATAAAGTCATTAACATTATGTAGCATAATTTTTTCGACATATATTTTTATATGTTTATGGTTCTCCATGCACATGAGGTTTAATTCTTATTATAAGATAGCTCAGTAATACTTATTACATTCACACTTTTGTGTTTTAATTTTTTCATAAAATTCATATTTGAAAAATAAGAGCCTCAATCAGTTAGAAAAAAGCAGTACATTTTTACGTCTTTTTAAAATGTTTTTTGTTATGCCTCATACTAAAATAAAAAACTTTATTTTGAAAATGTAAACCATACAATGTATTAATTTTTGTATCAAAAATATAAAAAATTGTGTTATAAATGCCTGTAAAAATATGTATGCGCATGGAACGTGATGAAAAACGTCTATTTCGTCCTTTTTCCAGAGTTTGAAATGATTATTTGTCAATAAAACCAAATTATATTGATCAATTTAAGTTCAAAATGCGCAAGTAACTTTATGATGTGCTTATATTTAACATACTTGAAATTCAGAGCGTTGTTTCGGAAGCTGGTAGAATTTGACTTTCTGGGTATAGAACCACCTTTACTTGGGATGCTATGCTCCAATATACGAAAATTATACTTGAACTGCTCACTGACTTTGACATGGTATTGTTTATTGAGAGCGGAATAAGAGGTGATGTAAGTCAATGCTGTAATCGCTATGCCCAAACTAATAATAAGTACATGGGTGTTGACTATGATAAAAGCAAGGAAAAATATCGCATGTATTACGATACCAATAACCTCTATGATTGGGCGCTAATGTAGTCACTACACTAAGGTGGTTTTGAATGGGTTGAAAACGCTAAAAACGTGGACTTTAACATATCAGCTGATTCTCTAATAGGTTACATGCTCAAAGTTGATTTGGAATATCTACAGCATCTTCATGATATACATAAGGATTTACCTTTCTGCCCAGAACATAAGAAACCACTAAGTTCCAAGCAAAAAAAATTACTTACCACTATTGAAAAAAAGACTCGATACGTTCCCCACTATCGGAATTTGAAACAAGCTCTTAAACATGGATTAAAGCTTACAGAAATTCATAGAGATTTAAGATTCAAACAGAGATCATGGTGTAATGAATACATTGATCCGAATAGTATGATGAGACAAGCAGCTAAAATCGATTTCGAAAAGAAGCTCTACAAAACGTAAAACTAGTGACAAGGTGAGGAGGAAGGTATGGTGCTGAAGCTCTCATTGCTAAGCATGAATATCATAGTCGCACCATTATTGATGAAAATCTTATACTTGTTGAGTTGCAGAAGACTGAAGTGCATAGGAATAAACCAATCTAAATTATAGGATTATGGGTTTTAGACTCATCGAAAACTCTATTGCATGCCTTTCATGAGGATTATATGTTAAAAGAGTTTTGAGATCTATGTTGACTACTATACACCGATACAGATAGTTTGATACATTAAATACACAAGAAAAACGTATACGAAGTCATAGCAAGATTGCTGGATTGATGAAGGATGAATATAACGGTAAAATAATGACCGAATTATGCTGGGCTTCGAAGTAAAATATACAATATACGGATTGGGGAGTAAAGGTAAAGTAAAGAAAGTGAAACTGATGTTTGATTCGAGATGAAACAGACACTTTACCATGGGTTCATTATAAAACGATGATAATAGATGAATTATAAAAGAAAACATTAACTGCATTACGCTTAAATATATATGCTTTATATATTGTAAATGTAATAATAAATATACTTTTTATACACGAGTTCATTTCCCTTAAACATTTACAAAATCATATTTACTTCTCCAACTATCGCATGTATCACGTAAAAGTGTGTCTCAATAACATGAACAGTGTTATAAAAGGAATTGTATCATGACATTAACTAACATTCTATTAGATAAAAGAGTTACTGGATTATATAAATATAAAGATAGATAGATAGATGAGCACTTTATATAAAACAGTCAATACCATAAATTCAGCACCCATGTATATCTGTCCACAAATTTGCCTATGTACATCAATACGATGTAGTTTACATGCGTACACGTATCAAACCTATAATATACACTATTTAATGCATACACTCATCTATAAATAAAGAAGTGTATTGTCATGGTACTAACCAAAATATGTCAGTTTTGTGGCTTCACAGTAACAATTTTTATTAGCAGTTGAAGCTTCAATGATACTTTAATAATAAACTATATCATGAAATCTTATAAGATTTTTATTAGGCTCTTTCCTAAAGAGCAATTGTAATAAATCTTGTTTGTATCAAAGTGAATCGGTGAATTACCAATTATAAGTGTATTTCCTTGATTATAAACTCCATATATATTATCAAGATATCTTATACGATTTTGATTTAACTTTTTCAAATATTTATTTAGATGTAAAAGAATCTCTAGATCAGTAGTATCAGTATTGTTATAACTCTGAGTGTTTTTACTATAGTCTCGACAGCCATAGGCTTGATTTCTTGAGTTTGTGCAATCATGATTGAACCATTTTGCTGAAAAACAGCCATGCTCATGCTTCAATGCTACACAGTGAAACGCTGATAAGATTAAATGATACCTAATATTTATACAGATTATATGACAGTGTATTAATGTTATGTTTAACGGTAACAGTTATAGAGTAACACCTTTTATATCATAGAGTAGTACTTTGTATGTTATAGAGTTACACGTTTATGTTATAATGTATCAATGACATGCATTGGAGTAGCACACTCATGTCATAATGTAACAGTTTTATGTAATACACAATAACAGCTTATGTTATAATACAGCATATTTTATATCATAGAGTAGCACATTGTATATTTCCATGCAGAAGAACTTTTAAAGATTTTTAGGCCATAATTGGATTAAACTATATTATGTGCAAAGATTTTTAACGGTAAAGTTGTAGATCTCGAAAGAATACAACTTTATTGTATTCAACATTTTTACGCTAACGTCATTTACATAAAGTTTGTCGAGAAAATAAAAATTAAGCGTAATAGAGGCATAAAAAATCGATTTTTAGGCCACAATTGGATTCTAACAATGGATTATATGCAAAAATTTTATACGGTATACTGGAAGATCACGAAAAAATACAACTTTTTTGTGGTTAACATTTAACCACGTTCAAGTTAACGTTATTTATACAACGTTTGCCAAGAAAAACGAAAAATAAAACACAAAAATGCATAAAGAATCGAATTTCAGCTGTATCTTTAGTAAATGTTATATTTTACTAAATAATTACAATATAGTTACAGATCTTAAAGAAACAAAACTTTTTTGCATGTAACACTTTTCACAATAATGCCACTAAAACCGAGATCAATAGAGAAAACAAAAAATATTGACTTTTAAAAGTGTTTAAAATTTGTTTTATGCCTTCTTTAATCTTGACAATACAAGTTCACGAAGTTTTAAAGTTTTACTACAAAGTGGAAAGATGTTTGTTACATCAGTGGCAGACCAGCTTAAACTTTACATTGTAAATCATTTTTCATTCGATTCTTTAGATGTAAAGCAGTGATATAAGCCAACAACAGGACAACTGAATTGACATTCGTATGAATTAATCTCTCATTGTTCCAAGTTATTTATAATTTTCCCCATTTTTATATATAACGATTTTAGAGTGTCTTTTATTATTTAACTACATAAATAAATATTTCCTTTTCTATTTTTAATATAATGTCAAGCCAACGGGGAGCAATAAAAATAATAGGGCTAGCACGAAGCGCGAGCATTGCCGGTCGTGCCTTACATACAAAAAGGTTAGCATTTTGCATGCCTTGCATCGTAAGCGATGCAAGGCGCGGAGGCGTTGCAGAGCGAGTCACGCGGCCTGCGGGCCGCAGGCCGCAGACCGCTTGGCCAGCTAGTTATAAATATAATATTAAACAGTTGTGGTCATGTTCATTATGACATGAAATACGAAAATATGGCATAAAAAATGTTTTCACTATATATATGAACAGTATGACTTAAAAACGAGTAATTTTAATTATTTTTTCACTTATTTTATTTTAACTTGTGCGGAGTTGAAATTGAGCTTAAAATATAGCTACAGAAAAAGTACAAACAGAATAAATAATATTCCTATTAACGGATCTCACTTCGAAATTTGTGAGTATCGACACAACCGATATATAACTGAAATTGATTGAGTCGACGAGCAAACGTAAAATAAGGTACTGTCAGGAACATTAAAGAGTGAGGAAAATTTTTTTTCTAATTTTAAAAATATATATTGTATCGGAACGTCTACCGCGCCTCTCCCTGGAGATGCGACTCACGAGCAGAGCCGTTCTTGTCATTTTTCTCGCTCGCCCCCGACTGCGTATCAACGCCCTGCAGACTCCACAGGACGACGATCGCCGCCTCCCAGCCGTTCTTCCCTTTCTAGTGCCGATAAAAGCCAAATGCTATTTTCTCTGGACGACTATCTGTGTATAGTAGCTGCAAGTCTCTCTCTCTCTC
Source organism: Gastracanthus pulcherrimus (assembly GCA_949152435.1). Classification (NCBI taxonomy): domain Eukaryota; kingdom Metazoa; phylum Arthropoda; class Insecta; order Hymenoptera; family Pteromalidae; genus Gastracanthus; species Gastracanthus pulcherrimus. The sequence continues at coordinate 39,090,619 of OX424575.1, forward strand.
TCTCTCTTTCTCTCTCTCTCTCTCTCTATGTCTCTCTCTCTCTCTCTCTCTCTCTCTCTCTCTCTCTCCCTCTCTCTCTCTCTCTCTCTCTCTCTCTCTCTCTCTCTCTCTCTCTCTACCTCTCTCTCTCTCTCACTCTGTGTATTTTCCTTTTCCTTTATGTCAAGGAAAAAAGATGAGGAAGAGCGAGATAAGATAGGAGGTTGAAAGGAGAAGCGTGTGTGCGAGTGTAATAGCGACAAAACAGAATAGGAGGGTAAGAGGAAGAAAAATAATTGAAATCAGAACATAAAGGAAAGAGAACTTGAGATTGAAACGAGATGTACATTAAGCGCAGACATATGCGGCGCTCGTCGATGTTCCTGAATATAGAAGGGAATACCGGGAATACCGGATATCTGTGAAACTGCTTGACTGGTTGGTTTTGTTGAACTGGGTTTTAAAGAGTTTGATTACCTGTTCCGACTAGTAAGTACTTCATTAATTATGGATATTATTTCACATCAATTTAGAACAGAATTTTTCGTCAATTAGAGATCATTGCATATATTTCTTTAGTTGATTGTTTCCATTTAGGTGCAATGAATTATTGTAGAATCATCAAAATATTATATTGAAGAAATTAAAACTCAACTACCGTACTGTAATATTAAGGAGGGAAGGTCCTATATATGGGGTCCAAAAAATCGATTTCTTTTTTCATTTTATTCCATAGATTTTGGGGTAAAAACTATGATTCAAAAAGTTTTGGAGCGATCTCGAACTTTATAGTACACATACGAGCTGTGCAAGTTGCAGCGCGAGCATTTTCTCCAATTGATGCGTGGACGTTTAAACACGTTCTTCTCGAATTCACATGTTTGAAGTTTGTGGGACAGATAACTCAAAAAGTACTCAATTAATCAGTATTTTCCAAGCGATATTTTGAAGATAAATGATTCTTCTTGAATATATAACTATAAAATTAATAAAATAAATGCTTTTACATAGTTTTTCGCAAATTTTCAACAAAATTTACACCTAAAAAACGTACTTAATTTTTCAAAGCTCTGTAAAAATATTATTTTCAACTTTTCTTATAGGATTGACGTCTATATTCTTCGAAATTTCATGAAGAAAATTTTGCTTTCACCAAGCCATTTTTTTTCAGAACAAGTTTAGTAGTCTCCTGACGTCTCGCAGATAAGCAGTCTGTGAACGGAGAGTTAAACCCTTTATATTCGATCGCCATTAACGTTTTTTAACACAAAATGAATTCTTTTATACTGTTGAATAATAGAAAATATGTTCTAAAAGTTACAAAATAATTATTGGATTTCTACTGCTTAAAAAAATTTGTAATAAAACACATCAATTTTGACCGTCAATATGACCTTCCACTTAATCGGATAATTAAAGTACAGATTCCTTTTATAACATTGCTAGTATTTTTTTTTATATATTTTTACAGACATTCAAATACTTGGATAAATTAGATTTGATTTTGAGTCAAAGATCGAACTATAACTATATGTTTTTAATTAACTTTAATTAATTCATTAAATCTTAATATTTTATGATAGGTAATGTAAATATTTCTTTCATTAAATTACAAAATTCGATAATTATTTTAAATCAGAAAGTTCTAAAAAAATCAATAAAAATGATTAGGTGCTTCATTGGGGTATATTTTGTTATAATTTCCCAAATTAACATGAAATAATAATTAAAAATATAATTTAATATCATCTTTTTCTCTCATTACATATTGACACAAGAAATAGAAGAAAATTGTTTTAAAAAATAAGTTAATAAATAAGCAAACAATGAGCTGTACGCATATTATGGTTCATTGCATATAAGCTGAAATTCTTTTTCCCGACAATAGAATAAACGAAATATATAAATTACAAAAAAATAATAATAATTTTATTGTGCATAATAAATGCATGTATATAGACAGAACCGCAACGATAGACAAAGTAAAGAACCAAAGAACCAAATACAAGGGGCTTGGAAATCGGAAAGAGTACGAGCATAGGAGGAGGAGTAAACGAGATGCCCGGAAGGAAGATCGATGTCCATCGAACCGCACGCGTGGCTTGTTCACGTCAGGCTGCGGCATCGAGTGTTGCCACTGAGCGAGCGATTCTCGTCCTGGAGCTTTGTGCTCATGTAGGAAAAGCGCATCGCGTAATGTTTAGAGCATGCATGTGTTTTTCACGATATTTCAGTATTTAAAATAAACAATTTGAGAACTTGAGTATAGATTATATGATGTAGATGAAATTAATTAGAGACGGGTGGTAATTGATATTTTATAAAATTGCAATGGTTAGTTTTATACTTTTCCAATATACCTATTGATTTTTTTTTACTTTTACTGATCTAACTTCATTTATGTGAGGTTGAAACTATATAAAAATATATTTTTATAGTAGTAAAATTAATATTTATAAAAGAATACTTTAATCTAAATCATTATTATGAATATTTACAAAATGTTCATAACAGTTAATTGAGTTACAAATATAGTTCAACGAGTACATTTTACATCTTAATATTCGATCATTAAATATATCTTGAAATACTCCGCTTTATGTTGAAATGCATTGTTATAGCTATTCATATATATATATATATATATATATATATATATATATATATATATATATATATATATATATATATATATATATATATATATATATATATATATATATATATATATATACAGTTCGAATTGAGAACCTCCTCCTTTATCGAAGTCGGTTAAAAATACAGGTAACAGCTCTCTAAAGTATATTAAATGTTAATTTGTTTACTAACACAACTACAAATATATTACTGTATCACATGTATAAATATAAATAATTAAATTTAAATATGGGTACTATAGCCTGTTAAAAAATGCACTAGATTTCCATAATGGAATATTCAATAGATCGAAAACTCATTAGATTATGTTACTGCAAAAAATTAATTCAAAACAAGGGCAGTAATTTTCGTTGTTAATCCAAAAGAAATACCTTGGCCATAATACTCGGATTATCGCATCGACTCTCCAAAGCTCGGTAAACAAGGATTATCGAAAGAATTATCCAGCAATTTATACTACTTGGAATTCAATTATAAGTCCGGCGAGCATTTTAGCAACATAAAACTCACCTGTACTGTTCCAAATAAAGAGAAAACAACATTTTCTCAAAAGAAAATACAGACCCTATAGCAGATTAGCAGACAGCACCAATGGGACAGCATTAAGCCACCTTTTCCAAAGTAAGTTACTTTTAGTGCGGTCGTGATATTTCCCCCACATATGTATACGTGTTAGAATTTCTTTTGGCGACACAACTTTTCCGCTTTCGTTTCTGGAACTTCCAACATACAACTGATTGTTTATATGAGTATTTTGTATTTACTTACAGAAAAAATAGAGAAAAAAAAAGAATTGAACAGTCATATGAAAGTATTGTCTAGTATGACACTTCTATTCATAAGAACTAAGCGAACTTAACATACGAAAGATTTGTGTTAGCGATTTCAGTAAAATTAAAGCAAAGAAAATTTTAATTAATTTTATTTCTTTAAATTTAGGACTCAGCAATTGTTAACACTCAGTCACACGTTTTTCTATATTATTAAAACAAATATTAAAATATTACAATCCATGCATGGCAATGCCTGATCACGTTTGAATTATTTTTACCCGGGATCCCATTTACAATGCGGTAAGATTGAAAAACTTGAATGACTGTAAAAATATCTTTTATTTTTTACGTTGAATGCACATGGATTGCTTAGAAGCAATGTGATACAAATTTATCCTGTTGTTCGCAGCATTAACAATTCCAGTTCACTTGTTTGTTTCAAAACAAGTACTTTACGAGACTACAAATAAAAATGTAAAAAGATAAATTGTCAGCATTCATTCCCACTTCTTCGCCAAAGAGTTAAAAAAGCTATTGTAAAAACGCAGTCAAAAACAAATAACTGGCTTACATCTAACGCAGCTCACATAATATACATTTATGATGAGTGCGCCTACATGGTAAACTACTCGTTTAACCTGCGCGTCAATAAAGCCTCCGTACACACATACACATACATGCGTAAAAGCAAACGTGCGTGTACAGATATATTTCTCTTTGCGCTCTATATGTACACAGCTATGTTTCTCTTTGTGCATTATACGAACGCAATAAGATGAATACATTCACATATACCATAAAATTTTAATAAGTACATACTTTACAGAATACTCTATAGAATTAACAATAAATTCTCATACTCGTACACGAACAAGTAGATGATATCCATCCAAATGCATATAAATGATTTTCGAAAATTAAGTGCTTACATATCCAATAGCCTGCTTCAGGATAAATGAAAAAGGACTAATTATTTCTATGAACCTGGGTAATTATCCACTTGTGTTGTTTTATATAATTCATACTAACTTCACAATGAGAACATCATACATTTAATTGTAAAGAATCTCAATGTTAAATGCAAACACCGTGGCTATCGCAGTGCTCAACATCGACAATACTATATTATACCTTAAAAAACAATAATCTATTTATTATTTTAATTAATTACATATTAAAGTGAATTGTATTTACTTACATAAAATACTCTTCATTTAGACGTTATTAATTTGCATGATTTCATCTTTACTTTATGTTACGGTAAGAATTAGTGTATTGTTTTGAAAACGAGCAGTTGATAATTAAATAATAATAATTAAATATATTGAATAATTTAGCATTGAGAAGTACGAAACGATAATTAGAATAGAAACAAAGTTCTAGAACGTGATATCGTTCGCGCGAAAAAATTAACGCGCCCCTTGATTTTCTTACAATATTTTTATAACTTAAATCATATGTTAATGATTATATCATCCATCATTGGTCAACATTTCAGAAAGCCTAGCATCACGGTAAGTAAGATATTGCACCTCAAATTTACTTAAAATTTGTTTAAGAAACTAGTATGTTACATAGAATAACTATACTTATTATATATCAGAAAATAGAAAATGCAGCTAGCGTCCTCGTTGGAAAAATATAGCAATCGCAAGTGTGCGCCCAATGTAATCACTATATCTAAATAGCGATACAATTCCATTCAAAAGTTTATATTATGCTTCAAAATCAGTGCTTTTTTTTTAATTTTTCACATTATTTATGTATACTTTATAGCACTGTGTGGCTTAAATGCGTACTTAACCCCCCTGCGCAGAGAGCCGAGTATACTCGTCCAAACGGAGTTGTTCCCGTATGCAGGAGGACAAGTATTCTCGTCCAAACATTTTTTATCATAACTTTTGAACAAAATAACTATAAGACATGAACGACCCCGCAAATTAAAGCCTAGAATATACGTAATAAGATAGCTGGAGTTTGAAATACGATTTTGAATGTTATTATAAAATTATTATAATCTGAAAAATAAGAAAATTACTTTTTTTTATACTTATTGTATGCAATTGCAAAATCTTTCGTAAATTGCTTAAATAGCTCAAAATAGCTTGAAAACCCTTACTCGGGGGTTTTCAAGGTCGCTTATTACGATTCTGTAGTTATAATTTCAAAATTCAAAATGGTAGATCCAATATGGCCGCTACATACAAAATTCCTGTATATTATTTAATAATATATAAAACATTCGTATAATTAATACAATTGTTTTCAAAGAAAATCACCATACGTGGGTTTGCGGGGTCGCCGATTACGAATCTACTGTCAGAATTTCGATATTCGAAATGGCGGATCCAATATGGCCGCCACATACACAATATCCGGACACTACAAGTTTATTTGAAGAAAATAACCATACATGGGTTTGCGGGGTCGCCGATTACAAATCTGCTGTCAGAATTTCGATATTCGAAATGGCGGATCCAATATGGCCGCCACATACACAATATCCGCACATTACAAGTGTGAGTCCCGCCGCCTAGCGGCAAGAAGCGGAGTTGTGTTCACGTGAGCCCCGTGCCGCTCGCTTCGTCCCCGTATCTTCATGTTCAGCCTTTTCACATTTACAGCCCTATAACCCAAAAACCTTTATACACATTAAAACATGGGTTTCGTTGAAAAAATCGTAAAATCTCAAAATCTGTTTTGTGACACGTTCGTTTTTTGCTGAGAAAAGTTGCACAAATCCCAAAAACCCATGTACGGTTATTTTTTTTTTAAACGCTCGTATTATACAAAAATTGCTTATGTCGCGGCCATATTGGATTCACCATTCTGAATTTCGAAATTCTGACTGCAGATTTGTAATTAGCGACCCCTAAAACCCATGTATGGTTATTTTCTTTAAAAACAATCGTAATATACAGGAATTTCGTATGTAGCAGCCTTATTGAATCCGCCATTTTGAATTTCGAAATTCTGACTGTAGATTCGTAATTAGCGACCCCAAAAACCCACGTATGGTTATTTTCTTTAAAAAAATCGTAATATACAAGAATTTAGTATGTAGCAGCCATATTGGATCCGCCATTTTGAATTTCGTAATTCTGACTGCAGATTCGTAATCAGCGACCCCAAAAGCCTTAAAATCATTCCCCTCTACGTTTTAGACTTGCTTTGAAAACTTACTGCATTTGGAAGGTATTTCTGGCATGATAACTCCTGCGCAGGGGGGTTAAGTCACGCCTATCCCACTGTGTGGCTTAAATCCGTACTTAAGTCACGCCTCGCTACGCTCAGGCGCTAACCTCACGGTGCAAAAAAGGACTGATTTAGGTACAAATTGGCGTGACTTGCGGATTTAAGCAGGCAGTGCTATAAAATTTTATACGATACTCGTAATTTAGGTGGCTCTTTGCATGGCGTAAATATCACTCTCGTTACGCTCGGGCGCTAACTACACGCTGTTGCAAAAAGGGCCACTTAAGTCACACGTATCGTAATGTACTATTATGCTACAAAATATTATAATCTACAGTTTCAAGCCTTTATAACCCTAATCTATGGTGATTTAGAATAAAATTAACTTTTGACTACAATTTTAGCACGACTACCCCCTTAAGAGCGAGTTCTTCGAAGGGAATATGTAAGCAACAGAGAGCCAGAGTTGTCGACTTTGACGCAGGGTAAGGATGAAAAGAAGCGTACTCTCGAGTGCAGTGAGATAAGTGATTTCTTTAGAAAGCACAACTGTATAAATTGAACTAGTCGAGTTGTCGTAGCGGTGTCTGGAGCTGATCTGTTGTCTGTGGGCCAGCTTCAATGAGGTCTGGAGCTGGTGTTGTGAGAGGTGGGGCGGAAGGGGGGGGGGGCATGGGCCACCATCTGGTGCGGCGTGGCTACGGCTGGGAGGAGATGTGGTGCGAAATGTTCAAATTCAACATCCCGCCCGCTTGGTTTCGTGAACGATCTCAATTGGGCGCCGCATGCCGTGGGTGTGATAAAACGACGCTCGCTGTGGAGGTGATCAGAAGGGTGCTTGGGACGAATCGGTAGATTACGTTTCAGGGTTGTTTGGTTCCGTAATAAATGATAAATATAAAAAGGTGCCAAGAGTCTGCTGTAGCAGAGATTTATTAAAATTCTTCTTATTTCTTTGTACTTGCTGAACTGATGCTGGATCCCTGGCATTTGTCTTTAAACATTATCATTACTAATCACTAAATCACGGTTGTGAATTCATCGGGATGGTACGCCGCCTACCGTGGATTAGCTGGCAAGTCGTCAAAATGAAGAGGCCACTCGCTGTGGACGAGATCGCAGATCGTAAGGACGACGAGATGGATCGGCTGCCTGCCGTCGGCGAGGAGCTGTGGTCGTTGAGATGAAGCCGCCGCTTATCGTAAGCGAGTGACTGAATGTCTTCGAGATGAAGTGGATGCCCACCGTGTGACTGAAGGTCGTCTGGATGAGGTAGCCGCCCGCCGTAAGCGAGTGACTGACTGTCGTCGAAATGGAGGGGAGTGGTTACCTGATATGTCACCTAGATTCGAGCTTCCAGGTCGACGAAAAAATGGCCGCCATCAGGTAGCTGCATTGTGTGCGCGTCTCCGGAACGTCGGGGTAAAGTGGCCCACCTTGCTCAAGTCTCCGGATTGTAGAGAAAGAGAAACTTACTCCAGTGAGCCTCTGTGACATTAGGAAGGAGTCGCTCGCCATGTGCAAGCTTCCGGGTCACCAGGTTATAATCCTCACTGTGTGCGAACCTCTGAATTATTCGGGTAGAGCGGCTCGCTGTGTGTGAGCCACTGTGTTGTCGGATAAGAGTAGCCTACTGTATACGAGTCTCCAGGTTACCTTGTATCGAGGGTGTCAACATTGGATACAACACTAGAGCAAGGCTCGTTGTACTCATGGTAGTCCTATTTCTGAAACAAAGTAAAATCCGTTCTTGACAACTTCAAGGTAATAGTACAGTTTCTACCCTGGTAGTTAGCCATCAGTGAATCTCCAAGTCGTCATTTGGAGCGGCTGCTCGCCGTTCCTATGTGGTTAACAGCCGTGATCAGACCTCTACGTCTTCGACTAAGAACCTGTTTATCCGATGCCTTAAACGAGACAAAGTTGATGTCCCTGTCTGAGGGACAGGGGAGTGACTCGAACGGCAGAGTCTAGAAAAGGCATGTAACATTGTACAGTCGGTAAAAAAGCAGCGAATCCCGCAAGTCTGCATCGAGACGAGTGGAACTCGCACCCACTAGCGTTACCTCTAGATACCTGAGTATCTAGATACATAAAAATTTAGATACTGTATCTAAAAAAAAGTATATAAAAAAAGTATCTATATGTACTGGTAGTTAGATATTTTTGATAAAAGATACCTATGTAACTTGTATCTTTTGGATCATTTTTACATAATTGGTTATACGAGTCATCAATTTGGCTAGAAATATATTTTCAAAACCGTTCTTATCATTTACAGAAAACATACTTAGAATATCTAGATATGTATCTAGATACATGTATTGAGATACATGCCCATGACTACCAATAACTGCATATTTCAAAGGTTTTATTACACTTATTCTTAAAGGCATTTGTAGCATAAGTAATGTCCATTATTATAATTTTTATTAATGATACACAAAGTGTACCTTGCCCCAAGCCCTTTTCATTTACATTGTTTTTGCTTCTTCCTAAAGGAAGCTTTGAAATAGTAAAACAACCACTGCCAATTCATACAGTGGGTCGAGGGACAGTGTGACAGATCAGCCGAAAACGCCATGTTTAGGATAGTATATATATACAAGTAATAGCAATTACTATAACTAAAACGGAACTGTATATTTTGTGTATAGGCCAAAAGCATTATATCCTACAAATGGCGGAGCCAATCAGCGCCTAGCACAGGTATCTGACACACTGTCCCTCGACCCACTGTACTAATTCATTGGCATTTAGCTTCCTCAAACTACATAAATTGTTACAATATGAATTTCTTTATTCTAATTCATTATTTTAAATTCCTATATTTCGTTCTAAAAAGGTGGGTTGGATTATAAATATGTGATCATAGATTGTACTATAGATTTCAAAATATTAAAATAGAAAACTCGTTATAAAACAAATACGAAACGACTAATCTTTAATTTTTTCTGATTTCGTATGTTTATCAAAAAAAAAAAATTAAAAATTCGTTTTTTTTTAATAGAAAATACCGAACATCTTTGAGATATACGCATTAAATAAAAAAAATATAACATCAAATATCTACTTCAAATTACAGTCTTGGCAAAGAGCTCAGCCAAGATATAGTGGAAAGCTACATTTTTCAGCTCAATATTCATAGCTTATAGAAAATTTTGCGTCGGGGAAGACAGATAATTTTATTCTCTTTCAAATGCATTTATACTGAAGCAATCATATTTCTCCATACCATGTTTTGGACATTGTCTAAGGGGAACCTTAGAGTCTGAAATTTTCTTTTTTCAACTCGTGTATGAAATAGGCCTCTTTCATGCCTAAAAGTAGCGTAGAAAATCGTGCATTTCGAGCGTGTTTATAAAAAGGGTGAAAAAATATTTATTTAGCGGGGAAAAAAGCTAAGCAGGGAAAATTAAAATCGGGACAAAAGTAAAATATGATTCCAGTAAATCTACTTTTTCCCGCAAATTTACATTTTTCCTACAGATGCATTTTTTTATATTATTTTTCTCTATATTAATATATATTTTCAATAAATTCTAGTTCTTACCGTAAGGATCTCTTTTTAAATCAATAAAATGGCCATCATAGTTAAGTCAGGAATAAAGTTCTATATGCAACGCGGGAATAAAGTCGAGTATTCCCTCGGGTGATTACTGCCCGAGCGAAGTGTTTCAAAAAAATGACTATGTCATTTCTTTCTAACGTATATAAATTCCAATAAGAGAAATTGATATACGTTTTAAAAAATGATATTGTCTGTTTTGCGTGTTCGACATTTTTCACATATATTACATGACCTATAGAACGAGATACAAATGGTTGCAGAGGTGTGCCTCAACTTTTTTTTTACTAATTTTAGAACCGTTTAAGTACAGATTTCTTGTGAAATTCCTCATATATATGAGAACAGAAAGAAAGCAAGAATATTCGAAATATAGGGGGTGTCCATTTAATCCAGTGTGGCTATCGCACCCAGTATCTTCTATTGTAATCGTACCATTCACTGCATTCAACTCATTAAAGTTTTAGAAAACGATACCTTTTTATGATTTTACGTATATATTTTACAGTTTAATACTTGGATAGTACATAAACCACGACGACTCGAAATATAACTTTTCACGTTTCATGTGATAATCACCCGTAACTGAGAATTGTTCTCCTCTCTAATGACACTGTGCAAAGTCCTAGTCTACAAGCTCGATAAGCGTATTCGAATACACATCCTCATCCACTATTTACTCGCGATCAAATGACCGCAGAAATAATCCTGCTTCGCCCCGCTCCCTCTTTTTCTCGACTCGTCTGCGCAGCATTTTGAATATGCATGCGGCTGCAGCAGCAGGCAGGAACTGCGTCCTTTTTCCAGCCGGTGAGATGGTGGCGGCGCGAGGGCAAAATATCACCCCGGGCGTGTATGAATTAACCCCCTTGCGCCCATGCGCGGCTCCTTCTCTCCGCCCCCCTTTGATCTCGCTAAGCTGCGCTTACATCAGCCCCGGCGAAATGATGGCTTTGCGGGCCCGACCGGCGGCCGCCTCTGTCCGCTGGCGGATGTGCGTGCAACAGTATCACTATTTCTCTCTCTCTCTCTCTCTCTCTCTCTCTCTCTCTCTCTCTCTCTCTCTCTCTCTCTCTCTCTCTCTATTTATGCAAGTATATGCTCCTTTCTCTCTCTTGCTCTCCCGAGCGCGCGCGCATGCACACACTCAGCCACATACACTGATACACACTTAAACAAAAAGCAAGGACCTGCGCACGCGTACAGTCAAAGTACACCATAAGCTAATTTCAACACGGATGACGGGAGCGAGCGAACGAGCGAGGGTGACTCCGGCGGGTCACCATAACGAGATTATTGTTCGACGCCTTGTATTCTCTCCATCCTCGACCCCTTCGCTTTCCCTTGCTGACTCTCACTCCCTCTCTCCGGCTCTCTCTCGCTCTCATCTTCTTGGCTCACATATATATATAATGCAGTGATTGAATTGACGCTGACTTTGCGCGAGGACCGACCGACAACCATTTGTGTGAGTGGCTGTATATGCGCGCACGCGAGAGTACGAGTGTGCGAAGGTTTATACATGTGGGCGTATTTTCGCGCAATATAGGTTTCATGTATGAATTTACATGTACATGTATGTATATGCATTTGTGTATATGTGCGTGTGTGTGAGTGTGTATATGTGTGTGTTAAGCTTGCGATTCTCTATGTCAGAGAAACCTATAGTATATATAATGTATGTGTCGGGATGAGGCGAAATATAATCAGAATTTCGTGTATCAGTTTCTTGATTGGAGGGTTCATTTGCGAAACGGGGAAGGATAATTTTACTTTCTTCTTTGAAATTGGGAAACTGATGAGCCGAGTTATCAATATATGACCGTAATTCATTTTCGAGAATACAATAAAAAGTGCCAATAAGATTTTTATTCAATTTTCGTAAAATTCGTTTGTTTATTGTTTTTTAACAATATTGAAATAATATTCCGATTTATTTGAGGAATATTAAATTTTGACATACACTGGTAGAAATACACTACAATACAGACACTTTTTTAATATATTTTAGTATAGACGGATATATATTTAGGAATCGAAGACGTAAATATAAAAATATTTATTTATTTAATTAGTTTTTCTTTCAAAGTCTTGTGGTGTTTCCGAATAGTTATATTCTTAAATACATTTTCTAACGAGTTTTTGTTATCTACCTGACGATTTTGTGTCTCCAACTATAGAGGACGAAAATATACGATGACCCATTAATTCAAAGACTCGCTTAAGTTCTTAGAGTGAAGCGTTCACTCGAAAAAAGTATGAATGCCAGAAATTTGCATTATCACTATGTTAGAGTGGTTCTTAAACAATAAGTAAAATGTTGGTCACTATTTTTCACCCCTTTTATTCAATATGACTCACTCACTCTAAACGTAGGTTTTTGTTCAGTCTATGTTAGAGTGAATCCAAGATAATTAGAGTACGAGTACGAGTGATGTACGTATCCAAAGAATCAAGTGGAACGCTTAAAATAACTCTTTGCTAGTGTGGAACGTAACTTAATACACCAGTGAAGTGCATTGTCTTAGAAAATGAGCCTGGGCCTAACTGTCTTCTGGTGTGAACTTTAAAAATTCATGCGTAATAAGTTTATTGTACACATACACTGTTAAAAATCTATTCCGTATTTTACACAAATTTTGTGTAATTTCTATACACTAATATTTGTGTAAACAGTTTACACAAAATTTGTGTAAAATCTGGCGTTGAAAACTTTTTGTAATTTAAAAAAAAATTGCACTTGTTTAATTTTTTGAATATTATTCAAAATTATATATTGATGAGTATTGTATTTTAAAATGATCTATACTTCATTTTTATATGATTAATTTCTAATTACTATAGTACGCTACTTTCAAATTTCTTAAAAATACTAATTAAATAAATATCAATAATAGATTTACAATGAAAAATGTATTATAATTAAATAAATGAAAAATATACTTTATAAATACGATAGTATACAAATGTAACTACAGCAAAAAGTATTCAGTGATTAAAACAGTTTCATTATTCGCAAAATGTAAATCGAACGATATTGTGTAAGTATAATGTTTCAAATCAACAATATCAACACTGTTAATATTGTTTACGAAAATATTGTAATCCAATTTTTTTTCCGAAATTCCAATAGTAGACCATTTTTCCTATTTGGCGCATAGTCATATTGTCTTAAAAAGATAAAAGCTGCAAAACTTTACCGAATGTACGTAAATTATTCTTCAACATATATAAACTAATTTAATTTAAGAATTGTTGCGTGAAGTAACACATTATTACCTGGATATATAATTTTCTCTTTAGAAATGTTTAACTTCGTGACAATAAGCTCGCAGTAAATGTTCAAATTTAAACATAGTTCTTTAAAATTTTTAAGAAATGGTCTGCTTCAAGAAAGCTTATACTGTTCCAAGTATACGACATTTTCTTTTGGTATATATTTGATAGAGTGTAGCATATATCCTTAAAATTTCTAAGAGCTATTGCTAATTTTTAAAAAAACTGATGCTTACCCTCAAAACTCATAGACCAATAACATCGTAAGGGCATCATTGTCTCTATTATAGTAACGTAGTGAGTAATGAAAAAGAGTTTTGTCTTAAGATGAGTAGAAAATGCAGTTATGCATTGTGAGTGATGTTTTTTGAACGATCAATTTTTGGGACTATAACTATTTTTAAAATCTTAATTAAAAGTAATATAATGTTTCACTTCATTATTACCTCGCTATCTTTTTCGTTTATTACCGGTTCTAGTATTAAAGGTAAATAAATAATGAAATCGCTGCCAATTCATTGGCACTTAGCTTCCTCAAACTAAATAAATTGTTCCAATATAAAATACTTTGTTCTAATAAATTAATTTTAAATTGCTATATCTCTTTCTAATTATTAACTGAAAAAAGATGTTCTTTTTTATCATTGATGGGTTGTAAAAAGATAATTGCACTGAGTTTCTAATTATCTAAAAAAGTTTTAACGATTTTCCATCATAAATTTCCTAGATATAACCGTTTATACTAAAAATTACGTTTTCGTGTATAACAATAGAAGAGAAAGAGCTTATCCAAAATTTTCAGTTATAAGAGACAGGTAATTTTATGATATTTTGAATGCATTTACACTAAATTGATTTAAAACCCAAAAATAGAAAAATCGAAATATATTTATAAAATAAAAACAAGTTGATGGATAATGAAATTTCTTTTGAATTTTGAATCTTCATTTAAAACAAAAAAATAAGCCCAATTTGGTAAAAAATGACCGCATATATCTTAGAAATATCTCAGAAAATAAAAGATATCATGATCTGAAATACATACAGGTCTTGAGATAGTAAAAAGCTACTTTTTTGTAAAGTTTCAGATAAAATGCTGCCGAGTTACTTCAACTGTCGTGGGGGCAATAACATCGATTTCTTTTACAAAATTATTTTTTCCACGATAAAAGAAAAAGGGCTAGACTCAAATGACGTATATCGTTGGATGTATAGGTATTAGTTATTATATTATATTATAATGCTCAAAGTTATTTTAACGTTGAGTTGAACGTAAGATTTTTCATTATTTCATTAATTCCAGTATTTTATGATTCCGATAATTACGAAAATATATGTATTATGTAAAGAAGCGGGAGCTGGCGCACGAAGCGCACAGGGGGACGTGCCTAGTATATATACACTAAGGTGTCCGTTATTTCCCAAATTAAACTTCACGATTCTGCCGTCTTCTAGATTAATTCTTTATGTTTAAAGAATGACTGGTACCTAAAAAATAATTTTTTTTTTTAATTCTATCCCGTGTTTTTAATCATGACATTTTCCATTTAAGGTGGCTCTCTGATGATTTTCGACCAAGAATTGGAGAAAAATTTTTTTATTTAAAAAGTAAGTCGAACTATAACTTATACAGTAAAAATATTTTTATGATGGCATTAATTTTTTTTCAATAAGAAACAAACGTTTTACGAAAAGATCTTTTTGTCATTTAACGCCATTTTTTCACTTTTATGCATTAATTTACGTTTTTCAGGAAGTGAATAATAATTTTTCAAGTTTTGGAGTTTAAATACTGTATCATACTAGTCAGTGTATCATAAGAGTTATTGATATGTGCAATATATTTATAATGAATAGTTTTCTAAAATTATGATGAGTTTATTAGGAACGCAGCGAAAGCCAAAATCCCGTAAGTCTGCGGAATGCTGCCGCACAGAATCGCCGCGCAACATACATTTAGACTATATTTAGATTCAGAACTTTGTTCAGTGAGTGTGTGTGTGCAGATATTGTGCAGGCATCAAATCGCGACGCCGAACTATGTGGAATACTGCTTTTGTTTTTGTCAAAATAAAATATCTCTACGTAGGAAGCATCATTTTGAATGAAACTTTTTTTAACGTAAAGCTTATTGCATGTAGATTACAGAAAAACTATAGAGAAAAGAGATAAAGAATTTTCCAGCTTGGGAAATATCGAGTTTCCATTATATATCCCAAGCTGAATCCCATCACTTTTCTCTATAGTTTTCTTGTAATCTACATGCAATAAGCTTTACGTTAAAACGAGTTTTATTCAAAATTATGGATCTTACGTAGAGATATTTTATTTTGACAAAAATAAAAGAAGTATTCCACATAGTGCACCGCGGACCACGAGTTACTCAGCGTCTAGGCGTACAGCCCACAGTCATACAACTTGAGTACCCCTTTACTACCGCTATTTTTTTAAAAACATTGCTCAGAAGGTCAAAAAAGAGACCGACGCCTTTGCGTAGCGCAGGGGCAGAAACGTCAGCTGCAATAACTATAATTAACTATAATAATATTGTATTTCCCTATAATATTACATTCCTTATCAAATCTACGCCATTTTATTTATAATATATGACACCTCACTTGTGATTTAATTTAAAATTTATGCCATTCATTTTTTTATCCATATCATTTTAATCAGAATTTTAGTTACTATTCCATTTTTAATTTATTGTATATCCTACAATCATTATTTATTACGAACGCTCAACCTAACGAACAAAGGTAGCACGAGTCAAAAATCACTGCGAGAGCCATATGCAGGAACGCAGCCAAAGTCGAAAGCCCGTAAATTTCTTTTTAAAATCCCGAGCTGAGGGGTTCTTATTCCCTAGCTGTCACACGCCAGTCTGCGGAATGCTGCCGGGCAAAAACGTTGCGTGACAAACATTTAGACTACATTTAGATTCAGATATTGTGCAGGCATCAAATCGGAACGCCGTGGACCGCGAGTTATCCAGCGTCTAGGCGCACAGACCACAGCCGTAAAACTTGAGTACCCCTTTACTACCGTTTTTCTTTAATAAACATTACTCGACAGGTCAAAAAATGAGACATGAGCGCCCGCTAAATCGGAGGAAAGCAGACTACTCCTTCCACAATTACCTCTCCTAGTACACCCCCTTCCAGGCTAACCCCCATTCATGGCCAATGGCCAATCCCCCTTCCTGGACAACCCCAAACCTAACATAAAAAAAACAATACTACAAGATAGAGCAGGTCGTAGGAGTGATGAATCACCGGATCGGCCACCAACATGATTCAACGCAGAACATCTACAAATGTTACACAGGTCACGGAGTGCGGGTAGTTGACGTGATGAACCTACTACGGATTTAACACCAACGCGGCGAGTCATTCACAAACGTAAGTCATGAATTGTTCTCTGGGAAAATATATGACCGGACGTAAAGATGTCCCCTATTCGGATGTCCGGGAGGGGACTACCGTGGAAGAAACATGCAAAAGAACCATAACGGAGTTAAGGGTAGGCACATGGAACGTGCGTAGCTTAGCTCAGGACTGACAATTAGAGGTGCTAACAAGGGAGGCAAATAGGTATAAATTCGATATAATAGCGCTACAAGAGATTTGTGCGACCAAGACGCTCGAACTCAAAGTATATGAATATATATATATAGCGGATCGGAAAAGGCAGACAATTCGAGGCGGGCTTCTTAGTAAGTAATAGAGTAATGCGCACGGGAATTAATTTTGAACATATTGATGATCGCATAGAGTTCCTAACCGTCAAAAGCCGATGGCACAAGTACGTATTTATTAATGTCCATTGCCCAACGGATGACATGGACGATACAGTCAAAGACTCCTTTTACACAAAACTAGAGCAGGTGTTTGATAGATTTTCAACCCATGACGCAAAAATATTGCTAGGAGACTTTAACGCGAAAATTGGAAACGAGGAAAATTATAGACCGACCATAGGAAAAGATAGTTTACATAATATGAGCAACGATAATGGAGTAAGAGTAATTAATTTTGTCACGTCGAAGTATCTTATAGTCAAAAGCACATATTTCATTCACTTAAACAGGCACAAAGTAACCTGGAGAAGTCCCGGTGGACGCACACTTAACCAAATCCATCGCGTTTTAATTGACCAAAGATGGCACGCTAACATTCTCGACGTTCGAACTTACCGTGGTGCCGATTGCGATTCAGATCATTTTCTTGTTCTAGTAAAGATTAGGGTTCGTTTACTAGTAAACAAAAATAAGAATAAAACATGCCAAACAGAGGAATTTAATTTCGAAAAGTTAAATGACCCACTACTTAAAACTAGATATAGGGAGGAACTTTCAAGTAAACTGAATGTATCGGATAACAATAGGCTACACGACCCGGAGGTAGTGAGTGCTATCGAAAGTAACTGGGAGAATATTAAAAGTTATATAAGACAAGCTGCTAGGATAGTGTTAGGTAAACGGAAAAAGAACAAGCAAAAACCGTGGTCTGACGAACGAGGAGTGGATTAGAAAATAGCAAAAATCAAGAATGTTTAGCCTTAACAGCGCGAATGAGATCACCTCCGTACATGATCGTCATATAAGGGAACAAGCCAAACGAATTTTTCGGAATAAAAAACGGAAGTGGGAAAATAATAAAGTTTCAGCAATACAAGATAACAGTAATAGAAATAATATTCGGGAAATGTATACAGGTATAAATAAGTAAAGGATCCCAAAGTAAAACTAACTTCCTAAGAGACGAACATGGGAACCTTATAACGGATACAGATGGACTACTAAATAGGTAGAGAAATTATTTTGACGAACTCCTAAACGTACACGAACGACAAACCGCTTTAGACTATAATGAAATTCACACTGCTGAATCATAAATTGAGTAACCTAGCCTACACGAGTTTTGCAAGGCAATCAACATTTTAAAAAACAATAGAGCCCCTAAAATAGATCATTTACGGGCCGAACTATTTGAACAGGTAGGGGAACCACTTAAGAAAATAATTCATAATTTTATTTGCATCACATGGAGGCGAGAGACAATGCCCAAAGAATGGAGAGACCTAATCGTAGTCTCAATACACAAAAAAGGAGATAAAACAAACTGTAATAACTATAGATAGAGACATTTCTCTTATCTGTTCATGCTACAAAATTCTCTAAAATGTACTGCTTGATAGACTCACACCTCTCGCGGAGAAAATTGTCTGGATTACCAGTGTGGATTTCGAAGAAACAGGTCAACAAGTGACCAGATGTTCAGGATTAGGCAGCTCCTCGAAAATAAATGGGAATACGGGGAAACGGTACACCAATTATTCATTAATTTCAAGAAAGCGTATGACTCAATAATAAGATGTAAAATGTTCCACGACTTAGTACTGCTAGGGATACCAAAAAAGTTGGTCAATTTAATCAGAATGTGCCTATATAGCAGTCGGGGCATAGTCAAATCAAGTAATAGCCTATTGCAGCCATTTGACATCCACAGCGGGCTAAAGCATGGATATGCTCTATTAACCCTCCTATTTAACTTAGTTTTAGAATACATGGCCAGGGCGGTACAAGAAAGTAAAGACGGAATTATAATAAATGGCTCCCTAACACAATTGCTAGCATACGCAGATGACATAGACATTATAGAAAAAAACTGAGTCCTTATAAAGATATTTGGGGGCAAAATAGATGAGATTACTAGAAAACTGAGAATTTTACATAACCAAGAAATGCACGAGATATACGGGAAGCCAAACATAACCAGAGTGATTAACTCTCGAAGACTAGGGTTGGATGGGCGTGTAGCTAGGATGAGTAACGAAAGAGCAGCACTTATAGGTGTAGTGTACATTACATAGAGTAAATTACGTCAGTGTACTTTAGTACCATGCTATTTTACACAAAAAATGTAAGCTAATATTTAAGTATTTTAAGTGAAATCTAAAGATATAAAAAAAATTTGTACATATTTGTACATGTAAAAAGAAGACATGCATTTTTATCAGAATTGATTGTAGACGTATGTACTAATAGAAAATGTATTACCAAAAAACGTCAAATTCCCATGCTACTCGTATTTAAGGTTTTTTCAAAATCCACCATTAACAAAAAATAAAAATCCTACTAAAAGTCTACTTTTAAGCATTTTATTAAAATTTTGATTAGGTGGGGTTGACAAGTAAACTGAAAAGAAGAAAATGTTTGAAATTATACATTTTAACATAGGTTCTTATGGAAAGATTATCATTAATGTCTGTAACTACTTGAAAACTCATGTT
Organism: Gastracanthus pulcherrimus; assembly: GCA_949152435.1. Taxonomy (NCBI): domain Eukaryota; kingdom Metazoa; phylum Arthropoda; class Insecta; order Hymenoptera; family Pteromalidae; genus Gastracanthus; species Gastracanthus pulcherrimus. The sequence goes on from OX424575.1 coordinate 39,110,362, forward strand.
TTCTTTATAAAACTACCAAGCAATTGTAGCTTTTTATTTAAACAATCTGATTATTTATGAAAAATACGCGGTTGCCAGCAAAATATGAAATATAATTAATAAAAAACTAAAATGAGTGTATTTTTGTATGCATATATATATATATATATATATATATATATATATATATATATATATATATATATATATGTATATATATATATATATATATGTATTGTTATTATTTTTTATATATTATAACATATAGTTAGGTCAATTACTATGACAATTAATGCTAAATTATTTTCACTGAAATTACGTCGCTTATTAGAAAAATAAATCGTGTGCGCCCACAAGGCCCCGCGTAAATACGGGACTACACGATGAAGCCACAATTTAGTCTAGGGGACGATAGGACCGTGAAGTTTAGTTTTGGGAAATAACGGACACCCGAATACATACAGTATAGGGCTGCGCCCCCTGTGCGCGCTACGAATTTCCTAACCCTCCATTTTTTCTATAATGTGTATTTTAGTGTCTATAATTGAAATTTGTTGTTTAAATTTGTTGATTGTATACTTTTTACGATTATGAATAATGTATCATCGCATCAATCATTAATTTGGCTTAAGCGGATATCCATATATTGTTTAATAAATACAATAAGCAGTATAGTAGTGGTTAAAAATAGCAAAGCTTGTTTTGGGAATGTTTTAGAATAATATTAAAGGTTAGCAGTATAGATTATTCTACATATGTTCAACGTTTACTCATATACCAACGTATATATACACCCAAATATGTCCAATTACATACATATATACGCACATATAAGAAAATCTATAACTCATTTAGAAAATAAATAACGTGAGGATGTAGTCAAAGTGTACGAACCCATATCAAAGGCCAAACATAATCAAACATGCGTTCTACTCCAACAACTTTTATACAAACTCAAGCAAGATTAAGATCCCAATAAAGTTTCTATTGGAGCTATATTTTACATGAAATGCTCGCGCTCTATGTATATACGTTATCCCTAGACTTAGAACAGTTACTGCGCTACGTGCCCCCCCCCCCCCTCTCTCTCTCTCGCTCTCTTTTAAACTCTCCGTTGAACTTTGAATTGCTTCGGAGACTCATTCTACATCCTACATAAGTGCGTGAAATTTGATACTGAAGATATATTTTTGGTTTTGTAGCCTATAGTGATATTTGGATTTTTATTGATACGTTAATGTTCGGCTGGCCTTCTGGCACATAAGAGAGTTCGCGAATAGTTTTGAATCTAATCTCGTGAAACTCGGATTTTGTTTAAGTTTTTGCGGATCCGCTGGCAAAAAGATACTCGTTGCGAGAGTAAGCAGCGGCAGAATGTCCATACTTATTACCTTGACTGCAATATGAAAAGTCGTTAAATGGTGCCTACGGTAGTTCAATCGCTTGAGTGTCGGGTTCACGCCGGTAATCTGGATTTGAATCCTAGTATCTGTCGGTTGATATAAGCATCTTCGTAAAAAATTCATGTGCTTTGTTTACAAACACACCGCAGACCCCCTTGTCGATTATCACCATATGAGAGCACAAATATGAAGAGGTCAAATTATATATAAGAAAAAGTAATAATACAGATTTAAAGAAATTTATGTAACAATATGTACCTCGAAAGTGTCGACTTTGAGTCTAAAGGCTAAATGTTAATAAATTAAATACTGTAGCTAGAAAGACGAGCTTAAAACAATACCAGAGTACTCTACGGGAACAGCTGGTGGTTCTCAATAGACTTATTTTGTAGATCGATTACTTGCCTTGCTGAATAGAAAACAAAGAAAACGATAGAAAGAGGGTAAGATGAGTATTAGAGTGGTTGAAAATTCCCAAATTTTTAAAAAATTTGAAAGTAAACCTTTCAAAAGTTGTCAAATGAGTAAAAAATAATTCTCGTTCAAGCTGGGCACCCAAAGTTAAATTAACGAAAAAATTGACTATAATTTTTTATACGGTAAAAATTTGTCTGGACACTCAATATAGCATAAAAACGGTTATAAAGTGTAACTCTATTGAAAAAAGAAAATTTATAGAAAAAAATTCATTTATGCATTATTTTTAAATAAAACCTGCTGTTTTTGTAGAATGATGTTACCTTCAAATGTTGATGAAACTTTAAAAACTGGACGTTTTTTGCATCTTTATTTAGTGTAGAATTGATAGAAGAATTTTCAAATAATAGGATATCTCTGTTTTAAAATGGCTGTACTTTGAACATATATTTATTGTCAAAAGAATTTGGCTATTATATCATTAATTGATCTAACTATTAGGTCTTGACTATATATTCCCACTGTTTTACATTATTATAGTAAAAAATTTACATTGACTTATTCATATAGGTATACTCAAGAAGATATAACAGATTGACACGCAGACTATAGATTTTTACTACACATACAATTTCCATGCCCAAATAATATAAAAGTATTTATTAAATGATTTATTTTTATTCTTCGTCAATATTTTGTTTAATTAAATTCTAATTAATTATAGAGGCTTAAATAGTTTCGTATAGATAAATACTTTATCGTAGTTTAGAAAAGTTCTATTGGTTATTATAGAAGCCTGTGATATCAGGATTTTGGTTGTCTTTCGGAAAATCATAAAATAAGCGAAAGTCATATGTGGCCAAGCGAAAAAGTGATGAAAATCGCTAATGACTACACTAATTCAAACATGAGATGCATTTCCCGCACTAGAATAAAATATGCAGCATTTTTTTTTATTTATTGGCAAATAGAGTGTACATAACAAACGGATATGGGTCTACATGATACCTAACCTATATAAAAGATATTAGTAACTGGAGCATTGAATAAAACCCTTCTATTATCAATCTGCTGTAATATTATCAGCATTACAGAGTTGCGTCACTTATATTTCGCTAATTTTTCATGGACTAAAACATCAGCTAATTCGCACAAACATAGAGATGGAACTCATGAAACACGCATATTAGGAGACACGAAATAAGCAACCGCATTGTTGTCTGCTGAACCTCGACATCCTCGCTGCATTTAACGCATTTTGATTAACGCGCATGCGCGTTGATGCACGCTCGGTACAATCATCGATACGAAGTAGCTTACTTATTGACCTATGAACTATTTGGAATTTCTACAAATTAATTCAATTCATAACGAAAATAATGCTTCTTTATTATAAGCAACAAATAATAATAATTGAATTATCTTTCATAAAATGATTTATGAATTTTCACTTCTTCTTAAATAAATAAAAAATTATACTTAAAAGGTTGTTTTGTTTCGACTTTGACTAGCGTCAAAAATAATTCTAAGATTTTACCGTTTGATTATTTTGAATATATAATAGGAAATAATAGCAATCTAGTTCAATAGTTCGAAATTAGACGTAAATATATAGGTAGAGAGTTAAGCTCCTCCGGCATAAATCCGTGAAGATCTTCTTTAGTAGCAGGTAATGTGGGTAATAACCCTAGGGAACGCAGCTCCTTCCAAATATCTTTTTTATCATTTAACGCCTCGAAAATTTTATTTTGAAGGAAGGAGCTGCGGGCCTGTTTTGCTCTTTACTCCGCCTTAGAAGCTATTTGTAAATATACATGCCATCATTTAATATCCTTCGTCCTCTTGTACCGTCGTCGTAAAACGTCTTGTATATTGTAGAGGAGAGTAATGTCATCATCCACCTATGGAGGCTTAACATTTCTCTTAGGCGGAAAACTTTTTAGTGGTACTAGTTTATCTATGGCCTTTAAGAGGTTCGTGCTTATGTACTCTAGTCCGTCATTAACGTCGCCGTCCAAGTAATCGAGTGGCGACCAATCACAGTTTTGTAGAATGGAAAGCAACTGAGTTTGATCAATGGAGTTATTGTCTCTATATATGAAAGTGGATGGTTTTTGCGTTACAAACGTGTGCATTTTTATTGTACATCAATGATATTGTGACAACTAGGAAAGGTCGCCAATCGATTGTCAGTACTCAGTACCTCATCGTAATCGTCAACAAGTATAATATCATTTATACTTGTTGACGATTAATATAATATAATATAATATCAATCCATGTGTCAGATTCATTGTGCACGATGAGTCGCACTATATTCGATAATTTTCAGTGAAAGGTTATTTGATAAGGATCTAACGAATTGCGCGTCTGCAGATGTTGATAGCAGGTTCGCATTGAGGTCTCCCATTATTATTTTGTGACTAAAATCTTGCATTCACGTAAAAAGTTGCTCCACAAAGTCTATACCTTTGACGAAAGAGATATGTGGAGTTCTCTTCATGACAGCAACGAAAATAAGAGCTAATCGACCTGTTGCACACAACAAAATAAGTATTCTAGGACATTAGGGGTGTCCAGTTGTGTAGTTTTAGAATGCAAAATAATGTTCGCCTTGAGAGAGTTGTGCACATATAGAGCGACTGCGCTACTATTCACGTTACGATCCTGCCTAGGTATTCAGAAATCTACAATGCCAACCCGCTTATCAGAAACACCGGCATCTAAGTGTGACTCAGCGACCGCAAAGGGACGGTAGGAGAGACATTCACGAATATATTGCTAGATTTGTTCAAGGTGCGCTCGCAGCGAAGTAACATTGATAAATTCAGCTCTCAATCCCTTGCATCTTGCCTCTCGATGGGGAGGATTTTGATTCGCATTGGGAGTAGGTGGATATACTGAGTAGAAATCCAGTATCATATGAAGATCTGCCGCCGTAGAAAAATAATGGGACACATCACTATTTCGTCTTTTGACAAGGAATCTGCCTTGCCGATGCCAAATATATTTAAATTGCCGTCCTTGTGCAATGGAATTTAGGCTACGAAATTTTAAAATTTAATCCTTCTTGAAATGTTCAATAATAAAAATGTTTCCATCTGTAAGACTTTCAGCAGTTTCGTGTTCAAGAAACGCTATGTTGATAAACCTTGTACAGAACCTAGTGAAAATCCTTTTCGCGCGCATAATGCCATTTACAAGTAAACTGCTGGAGAGGCTAATAATCAACGGCAAACGTCTGTTACTTGCGTTAGCAGTAGTCACTGCTTTTGTTGTTTGTGCTTGTGCTGGGCGAAGCAGGCGGGTGCACACAATGTCTTCTGTGTGTGTGTATGTAAGTGTGGGAATCCACCTCACCGACCGATATCCGCAGTTATCTGCCGTCGGTAAGGTTTTGGAGCTGCAAGATAGCAGCAAGCGCTGACACATGCGTGGGCTTGTCTAGACTTGCACAGCTGAGAGAGCTGAACTCCCTCCATGAGCAGAGTCACGGCGCATCGCGATCGTCACAGTTCCCCCCACTCATCCGTTAAGATAGAGCAAGCGAGGCTCTTGAGAATCCAGTCGAACGAGTTGAAGAGACGAGGGCTAGTGTAGTATTGTAAAGATCTCATTGATGGAAAATTCTTGATCGCCTGGCGTATGTGTATAGACCTGAAAGAATAATGTGTATATGTAATATTGTAGATTATTTATACTTACATTTAAAGTGGAAGGGTGAAGGCCCCGACCAACAATTCAGCTGTGAGGTTCTCCGCTTAGCATAACCTCTCCATAGACTTTATCTTTATGGTTTCTTTTAATGGAGACTCTCAGTGAACGCAGTTGATAAAGTTTCTTCCGAAAAAAGAGTCAGAGGCATTGACCGAGATTTTAACCCGGACCGCCAGCGTGAAAGTCTGAGCTCTAATCCACTGAGTCACTGGGGCATATTTGTATGTGTGAGAGTGTGATGTTACAGAAGAGGAATCCTAACCTACAAACTTTTTCCGATGGTCAAGAAACTCGACGGTAACCAAACAATCAACCTTACCAACCTTTCGTATTATCAATCAACGAAGGGCGGTAAATTAAAAACTTTCACATTACCAACCATTAACCATTTAAAAATTTTTTCACATTGAAGTGAAAAATTCATATTTGAACTTACCGACTGATAACAGTAGTTGTCCGGTGAAAATATGAGAAGATGGTGGAATGTTTTTTAAATCCACAAGTACATCAGTATATGTACCCTGCATCACGTAACTCGTTGACGATAAAGCTAATCTCGTCATTATGAATTCCACATGGATTTTTAACGACAATTTCTCGGAGACGATCGACTAACACATTAGGATCATGCAAATCATCAAATCCGTATTTTTCATCTCTCTTTTTTCTCCAATTCTCGTATGAATCTTCAATACATGATTGTCCTTGGAATCTAGAACCAAACTTCGATTGTAATATTAGCGAACTTGTAGCAATCATATGACTACTATCATAAGTGGATGGAATAGATTCATCTTCACTACTGTCAGTATCTCATGGCGAATTGCTATGCAGAGATACTTCATACTCCTCGCTAGCCAGAGATTTTTCATCTTCGTCTTCCCTACTCTCCTCGTGAATCTTCTCTTTTGGAGTATCAGGATATATTACTGACTTGATAGGTGAAGGTTCATTCTGCAGCTTACATCGTTTCATCTTGATAATATTAAGATTATAATCATCCTTCTGCATATCAGATGTATCGTCTGCCAATACTGTAGAAGATGTATTACTTTATCGAAATCCATTCCTACTCTTGCACTGAGGAATGGGGTCAGTCGTAGATTGATTGTTTCTTCTTGAAACGATAACCATCTGGATCAGTAGAAAAACTGAAAAATGGAAGCAATAAACATATGTAATTTATTATTTTATTATTTCTATAAACTACAAATCGACTCATCTGTGCTGTAACGCTTATCTGCAGAACTGATAAGATTTTCATTAGGGACTTTTTTGAAGAGTAATTCAACCAACCCTCTGTGACGTTAAGAAATTTGAATATCGCGATTGCGTGGATTATGTGACCTATATAATCTGCGATCTACCGCCGATAAGCATCGAATGAGGTCAAGTCCGCGATTCGTAGAATCGTCGCTATCTCGCGGTTGGCGCTCCAAAAGATCCATTTAGGAGACGCGCATGCTGGAGTCGGCCTCTATCGCTCGGGACCCGCCGCTGCTTCAACAACTTATCTCCTTCCTACCGTGCAGCCCATCATCAAGATCACGGGGACACCTTGCCTTATTGTGAAGTTCCGACCCGGGTGAAAATCGTCCATGCAAAAATCATGGGCCATGCTGACGCTGTAGGCGCATATCTCGGAAGCGCTAGGAGGAAGGAATCGGTTTCGTCAAATCAACCACGTGGCCGACGGCGAGCATCATCTGCGGAGTATCAGCAGACCGTGCGATAGGAACCATAGTCTGACTTCAACTTCGAAAAATCGAAGATAAATTCGTCCTCTCGCTTCCTATTGTTTGGGTTTCTTTTGTTAAATTTATTAGTTTTTCTTTTTACTCTCCCGATTAATTAAATGTCGCTTTTCCGAATATTAAAATATTGCGTTCGTAATTGTGCATGTATACATGTATCAAATAGATTCAATAATAAATAGAATTATTCATAAAGAAATTAATTTATTGTAGTTGTAAATTTTGCGCATGATAGAGGGTTTTACAAGTTTGCGTAAATTTTATATTTAAAGAGTATTGCGATAATCTTCGAATTTTTTAATTAAGATTAATGCATACAAAATAAATGATACGTTGATGTTAGTAAATAAATAATGAAGTTTCTTATTTCAGTATGTCTATATAATATCCATGCTGATTTAATCTTTGTTTAATATATAAAATAGTAATTTCTATTACACCTTCAGTTATGGGATATCGTATGTCGTTTACTTTGATATGGTTATCTTCAAACTGAATGTAGAAGTTACCCAACATAAGCTTATTTCCTTGCTTCTAACTTCATGCATAGTATCAAGGTATCTTTTATAATTATGATTGAGCTTCCAGAGATACGTATGAATGAGAGCAACAGTCTTCTCATTGCTAAATGAATGATCTCGAACTAATTTGCTAATATCTGGAGTTTTATTAGATTCATTAGTGTCCTCAGACTTCATATGTTTGATTTCTCTATCGGTAGTGAGGTTTTCCAGTGGCTCAATGACTGATTCCAAAGAATCTGCTTCTATACTTGCTTAACTCTGTCTTAGAAATTTGCATTTGCTCAGATATATCCTTTCATAGGTTTTCCATAATGTCGCTTTATCAGCTCACGGTAGAATGATGTTTATTTTAAAAGCAAGCGCTCCATTCATAGCAAAATCAACGTTAGCATAAATTCAGTGACATAAAAATGCTACTCTATGACATAAATGTTTTACTCTATGACACAAAAGTGTCACTCTATGACATAAAAGTGTCACTCTATGACATAATTGTGTCACTCTATGACATAATTGTGTCACTTTATAACATAAATTTATGTTATAGAGTGACCAATTTATGTCATAGAGTAATAAATTTACGTCATAGATTGAAACATTTATATCATACAGTGATAAATTTATGTCATAGCGTTAAACATTTATGTCATAGAGTGACACTTTTATGTCATAGAGTGACACTCGTGGGTTAAAGAATAACACATTTATGTCATAGAGTAATATTTTTATGTCACTGTATTTATGCTAACATGTTGATTATACTACAAATAGAGCACTTGCTTTTAAAATAAATATCATTCTACAGTGAGCTGCTAAAACGACAACATGAAAACATACGAGAGGATATTCTTCGTAAATCGCGAGAGGGCATATAAGCAAATGCAAATCTCTAAGATAGAGTTAGCAGTTTAGTAGAGAGCTAAGTAGTGCAAGCGTAGAAGCTAATTCTTTGGAATCGGTCATTATCAAGATATTGACTAATCAGTTCGAGATTTTGCATTCTGCAATGAGAAGACTGTTGCTTTCCTCATTTATAAGTATCTCTGGAATCTCAATTAAAATTATAAATGATACCTTGATACTGTGTATGGAGTATATAATCAAGGAACTAGGCATTTGTTGGGTAACTTATCAATTCAGTTTTAAGATAATAATGTCATAGTATGCGATATAAGATATCCTGTAAGTGCAGGGTTGGTTCAATTACTCTTCAAAAAAGTCCCTAATACAAATTTTATCAGTTCTGCAGATATTACAAACTATCATAGTATAATCAAACCTATGAGTACTCATATAAAGCGTTACAACGCAGACAAATCGATTCGTAGTTTAAAGAGTAATAGATTCAATAAGTTTATTACTCCTATTTTTCAGTCTACTGATCAACATGGTTACTGTTTCGAGAAGAAACAATCTACGGCTGACCCCATTCCCCAGTACAAGAGTAGTAATGGATTTCAATATAGTAATACATCTTCTACAGTATTGGCAGACGATACATCTGATATGCAGAAGGATGATCATAATCTTAATATGATCAAGGTGAAAGGTCGTAAGCTGCAGAATGAACTCTCATCTATCAAATCAACAGTACATCTTGAGACTCCAAAAGAGAAGATTCATAATTTTAATAAAAATTGCGAGACTTCCAATGAGAGGAGCGAGGAGGAAGATGAAGAATCTCTGGCTAGCGAGGAGTATGAAGAATCTCTACCTAGCAATTCTCCACGAGAGACTGATAGTAGTATAAATGAATCTATTCCATCCACTTATGATAGTAATCATATGATTACTACTAGTTCATCAATATTACAATCGAATTTTAGTTCTAGATTCCAAGGACAATCATGTATTGATGATTCATACGAAAATTGGAGAAAAAAGAGAGATCGAAAATACGAATTTGGTTATTGGGATGACCGTAATGTGTTCGTCAATCGTCTCCGAGTAATTGTGGTTAACAACCCATGTGAGATTCATAATGACGAGATTAACTTCATCATCAAAGAATTACGTAATGCAGGGCTCATATACGGATGTACTTGTTGATTTAATAAACTTTCGATGATCTTCTCATATTTTCACCGGACAGCTGCTGTTATCAGTCGATAAGTCCAAATATAAATTTTTCGCTTCAATAAGAAAAATTTTTTTTGAAGTTCGAGTTGCTAAAATAACTATTTTAGATAAAACGGATACTTATTTCAAGTTCGCGATTTAAGAATTTGCGTCCATCTTTTATATATCTTCAATATAAACGATAACAAAAATTTTTTCATTATAAAATTTTTTTAAAGTGATTATTTTATCAAAAAACGTCCTAAATATTATCCATTTAACTCCAAATTTCTATCAGATCTAAGTTTAAGCGTACCTAATATGTCTGGAAAGTTTCAGCTCGTAACATACTTCCTTGCAAAAGTTTAAGTGGACAAAAATTTACATTTTTGGTTTCATACATATATACATACAAACACACACATACATATACATACAGCTCACATTTTTAAAAAATATATTTTTCTGACTCAGGAACTTAAAAAAAATCGAGATTTATCAAATCTTTTATCTGAAAATTTTCATCGTTACAAAGCTTTCTCTTTGAGAAAGTAAAATTACTTGCGGGAAAAGAACGCTGGTGCCTACGGTCCGGGCGCACGTTCCGGGCAGCGCCTCCGGGGCCGCAGCCGGGTGATATTGTTGGCTCGCGCCTGCAACCCGTTCATGCGGTGCGAGTTCACGTCCGGGTGGCGTCAACCGGGACTGCGGTCAGGTGTGCGTCCCTGGGGTCTGGTGGCGCCCCTTCGGTCTGGTGGTGCCCCCGGGGTCTTGTGGCGCCACGCGGCTGGTTGGGGAAGGAGAGGGAAGTGACCCAAAAACCTCATGCGGGTTCTGGGGCATGTGGAGGGAGGTGAGCCAGAATCGCGTGCTGGATCCAACGCAGGTGGCCGGGAAGAGGAGGTTACCCTGACACTCCATGCTGGTTTCAGCGCAGGTGTTCCAGAACAAACGTGGTTCAGAAACCCCATGGGAGTTCTAGCGCTGGTGGTTGGGTGGGGAGGTGACTCAGAAACTCTATGGTAGTTCTGGCCCAGGTGGACCAGAACCCGGGTGGACCAGAACTGTCCTACCTTATCTACTAATTCGTAAGTTAGGTTTTTTGTTGTTTTGATCTTTGCAGTATTATATTTGTAATTATTCTTTTAGTTATTGAAATTATTCGTTATTTAAGTTTCGGACGTTTGTTCGTTTAGATTTTTACACTTTGTAGTTTTAAGTTTTTCATTATTTTGCTGTTCGAATTTTTATTTATCAGTTCCACCCGTGTACCCTCTCTGCCCGCAAGTGGCGTTTTGATTATTTATTAAGGAATGTTTGTATATAAGTGTGGATGTACGCGAGCGAGTGATTATGTGAGAGCGTATGAGCGTATTTTCATGCCTGCGAACGACGAATGCATCGATTTGTACTTTAAAATGCTAATTTTTTTAGGTGAGTGCGACAGAAAAATAAATTTTCAGATTAGTCGTTGTATTTTTGTTTTATAGGCGTTTTCAATTTTCGAACATATAATTCACACGTTAAGGGCACCTAAAATTAGTTATATATTTTCAGATGAGGATAAATTAAACATTTTATCGGAATATAATGCAAAAAATTGTTTATAGGAAGCTTTGTCATGGTAAGAAAAAGTTATGCTAAAATCATTATAGAAACATGTTGGAGACATTAGGAATCAAAATACACTATTATTAGAAAATATCTACATGGATGTGTGTGTGTGCATGCGTTCGTGCGTGTATATGTGTGTCTGTGGCTGTGTATGTGTGTATATGTGGGTCTGTGTGTGTATGTACATGTGTGTGCTTTGGTGTGTGCGTGCGTGCTTTTGTGTGTACGTGCGCTTTTGTGTATGTGTATGAGTGTGTGTCTATGTTTGTGTGTATGCATGTGTGTGTGAATCTGTGTATGCGTACGTGTTTGTGTGTGATTGTGTGTGTGTGTGTGTGCGTGTGTGTGTGCGTGTGTGTGTGTGTGTGCGTGCGTATAACTGTGTGTGTGAGTGTGTGTGTGTGTATTTGTGTGTTCGATTGTTGACTTATAGTTATTCCTTTCTTCGGTATGTTTGAAATAATATTATCGATTCAGTTTAAATGCATTTGAAAGAGCATAAAATTATTCATCTTTTCCGATTCCAAATTTTAAATAAGCTATTACTCATTTTCTGGTATACATAAATATGTTGTTTTTTGTTTAAACAATGATATCTAGAAATTTTAAAATTAAAAAGTTTTGAAAAAATTTAAGGTGATTAGGAATATTTAAAAGAATTTTTTAAAATTTTCATGTCTTTGTTCTATTCTTTTTTCGAGATACCTTTAGATTACAAGTTATTTGAGGTTAAGTTATGTTTGAAATTTTTTTTGTTAGCTTACTTTTGAAGAAGGGCGTGGTCATTTTTCATCAACTGTTGAATTTGAACATTTCTCGCTATATTCCCTCCACGCCACGCCAGATGGCGGTTCAGGCGCACCCTCCATCAACTCCAGCGGCGGGCCGCATCGCCGCTAGTCCACAGATGCCAGTCCAGTTCCAGCCACCGTTATGACCAGTTGAATATGTAGAACTGTGTTTGCTCAATAAAGCGCTCGCCTATCGTCACTCGAGAATCGATTTCTCTCTTCATTTTGATAATCCTCCCGCTAAATTCAGCATTGGTCCTTCGAGCCGGATATACTGAAAGCTTCAATCCCGACGCCGAGATTTCAGCTACCCGATAGGATATCACACTTAGAGGTATCCATTCATAGAATTCTAGCTGAACTCCCCATTGAGAGCATCTAGTTGTCATTCGTCATGGAACTGACAGCCGGAGCACCGCGTAGGTACACCACAGGTCGACCTCGCGACGTTCTCCCCAGTACCACCCGAGCCTCGTGTGTAATCCCATTGTGCGCGCACTGTTTGGTACAACTGTGTGACTGCTGCGCCTTACGTTTCGTTTTGTTTTCAACCGGTCTCTAACATGTCTGCTCGGCTTCAAAAATGTGGTTTCTGCTCTTCCTACGTAACTCGTGGCGATCTGGAAGCATCCCAGTGCAACAAATGTGCAGTTCTTTATCACAGAAACTGTGTACGCGAAGTGTGGTTTAACGGAGATGGCTCTCTGACGTGTTGTGTTGATAGCCGAAAGCGTATAGCAGACACTTCTCTTTCGCCAAGCAAACTATCTGCTACTAATTCTGACGGTACGGACGACCTTAGAATTCTCCGCCTAAACAAGTGCACAAACGCCCCGGCACTTTTGGATTCGCTCTTGGCTAATAATAATGCGAATCCGCATCGCTCTATGCAGCATAATTTGTCGCTATCAGCTGGTAATAAAGCAGCCGGTGTCTCCTCAGTAGAGCATACAGACACAACAATAACAACACACAGCTACGCGGCCGACGGCTCTCATGCCTATCCTACCTATATACTAGCAGACGCACTCACCAACGCCTCTCTCCTCTCCACCGCAGCTGGACTCAACAACACTACGGCTGCCGCAGGCACGTCTTCATGTCTATCTCCGTCTCTATCTCCATCTCTCTCTCTCGCTCCACGCCGTTCGCAATACCAACCACTGGAGAACAGTATGTTCCCCCACTGTTACTACAGTAACAGTCGACTGCCGCTAGCTCTACCACGAATTTGCCTGCGCTTGGACTACCGGCTTACTCTACAGCGACTGCGTCGAGCGCCAAACAAATCGAAAAATCCGAGATTGCTGATGATATGCTTTAGCATATATTTATATGATGAAGCAACTTATGCTACAGCAGACGCAACTGATTTCTGCAGAATTCAATGCATTAAAAGAAACGCAACAAAAACAGTTCGAACAATTTTGCACGAGACAAGAGAACCTAATTGAAGAAAGGCTACATGACTTGACTGCGATTAACACAAGACTCGAAGACCATCAATCACAGATACAAAAATGTGTCCAAACGGCTGAGTCGCAAAATGCACAACTCCAACAGTTGAACCAGAAAGTTGAAGCACTTGCCAACAGATCTTCGCTGGGTAATACCACTGCAACCCCAGCGCCTGCAGCTACTTTTGATTCTGCGAAACTTATCATCTCCGGTATCCCACTTGACATTTTGCTGATCCCGCACCAGATTGCCATAAAGGTTCTGGGAGCCTTGAATTTTCCCAATCTTGTTGGGGATATTTTGTCAGCGGAGGATTTTCCGCGGACTTCGGTCACATCATCGGACACTCGACAACAATCAGCTCCTGTTTTTCGGTCTCAAGAGTCCAATACGCACCCGCATAATGGTAATTCATTATCATCGCGTTCCAGAAATTTTCGTAGCGTAGTAGTGAAATTTAAATCTGCTCATATTCGTGACCACGCAGTTTTCACGCGGCTAATTTAATCATTCACAGCAGCAACGGTGTTGGGTCACGCTTCCACCTCGTTGATATTTCTTCGAACTTTGTACCCTAGGCATGTATATAATCTTTTGTTAAAAGCCAGATCGCAATCTAGTAAACTAGGGTACAAACGACCCAGAGTTATCAACTTGGTGGTACACATGTGCAAAGATACTGCATCTCCTCTTATTCCGATCAATAGTGATTATGACTTACTAGCTTGCCAGCCGATACTAGAAGCTAGCAAACGGGCCCCTCACGTCTTAAATAATTTGTCCGGCGATCTTATTGAGATGTCCGATCTGGCAGGTGCTAATGTCTCACCGCATTTTCCGACAGGTGCCAATGCGAGCGACAATTCTTAGAATTAAGATCGGTTAATACGAATACGGTACACTCCCCACCCCCTGTCCTCCTCGGTGGTGTCGAAATCATGCATGCTAACGTCAATGGTCTTACAACCCATTTCGAGGAAGTAGAAGCATATCTTGACCTTCACCCCAAACATATAGTAGGCATCACAGAATCAAAACTGTCTAGTGAGGACAAAGACATATCAGTATCTCGCTGATTTATCCAATAATTTGAATGATGTTAAACAACCCAATAATATTAATCAATTAATCACTCGATTTAACAATGTCACTTGCTCCCTTAATAAATTTGCACCTTTTCGTTCCATTAATATATGTAATCGCCGAAAACCATGGGTCTCATCTGACATTCGCTCCGCCATGAAAGAACGCGATAGAGCTTATAAGAGAGCACGTGACAGGGGACAGCAACTTACTGAATATCGAGCTCTGCGTGCAAGGGTCCTACAAAAGCTTCGAAATTCAAAAAACACTTATTATGCTAATGAAATAGCCAGAGCTCAACGCTCAAATCGTCTATGGAGTTCTCTCGACAGGCTAGGCATAACATCCTCTCGATCAACCTCGCCTTTTTCGCTCTTTTCACACAATGATATCAATAATTATTTTGCATCCGTCGCTAACGCATCTAGATCATCTCCTGCACTCCCACTACCACCCCTCCCCTCAGCTCCGACTCATATACATTTACTAACTTTCTCTAACATCACCCCCAGTGATATCTCTGAAGCACATCTTTCACTATCATGTCTTACCATTCTCGAAACACTCACCATAATTTTCAATCTACCAGTCACCAAGGCATCTTATCCAGCGCTTTGGAAACAAACTCTTATTACTCCTATTCCCAAAGTACCAGCTCCATTCGACATATCTGAGCTACGACCCATTACTAGGTTGTCTGAGTGCTCTAAGTTGTTAGAGAAGATTCTATCTAAGCAACTTCTGTGTCACATTGAGAAACACAACCTTTTCATCCCACGGCAAGCTGGCTTTAGAGCAGGTCACAGTACTCAGACGGCTCTGCTCGGCGTTCTTGATGACATAAGATTTTAAATGGATAGCTCTGGTTTCACGATCTTAGTCTTATTTGATTTTTCCAAGGCGTTTGATACGATTCCCCATCACATATTAATTCATAAACTTCGATCATTTAGAATCAGTGATCACTCCATACAGTGGTTCATTTCTTATCTTGCTGATAGATGCCAGGCTGTTATTGATGAAGGTGGCCTCATATCGGATTGGATTGATACTTGGGCTGGCGTTCCCCAGGGCTCCGTCCTAGGCCCACTATTGTTCGCCATCTTCATCAATGACCTCCCCATGGTACTGTAATTCACCAGATATATGATCTACGCTGATGACACTCAAATTTACAGAAGCTGCAAACGCACATCTCTCAAGCATTCCATCAATAGAGGGTCTGCGACTCGACGTCTCCGTTGACAAAAATCTTAGCGGAGGAGGAGGAGAAGCGGAGGAAGCGGTAGAAAGTTGTTTCTTTCTTTCTTTTGAGATTAGAGTCTCTCTCTCTCTCTCTCTCTCTCTCTCACTATCTCTCTCTCTCTCTTTCTCTCTATCTCTCTCTCTTTCTCTCTCTCTTTCCCGCAAAAAATAGCAAAACAGCAAGGACACAGTGTCTGAAGCCGCGTGCAAAACAAAGGAGGCTAAGATGCGCCTCAGCGACCAAGGGGGAGAATGTGTTTTGGATATGTTTTGGGATACGCAAGTAGACACTCTAGAATTTAACGTAGGAATTGACCGTGTGCCGAAAGACTTGATTGATGGAAAAAGAAAGCCTACAAAGCGCGAATTTTGAAGAGTTATTATGTTGGTGTACGATCCTGTCGAATTGCTTTCGCCTTTTACATTAAAATCAAAAATTTTGATGCAGGACATTTGGCGTAGTGACGTAAATTGGGACGAATATATAAGGGACGAGGAATATACAGGTTGGATATCATGGTTACAAGCTCTCCGCGAAGTAAGGACATGTCGCGTTCCGCGATGTATAACACTCAAACATTTGCCTTATTCTTCCGTGCAATTACACGCATTTTGCGATGCGAGTATGGTTGTGTATTCAGCTGCTATATACGCACGTTTTACTATAACTTTAACTGCAGGATTAATTACAGCAGTCGCAAAAGAATTACCGATTCAAATTAATCGTCGTTTTTTGTGGTCTGATTCGCTTACTGTTTTGCACTGGATTAAGTCGAAGAAGCAAATACGTCAGATGTACGTGGCACGTCGATTAGGGAATATACGCGAGCTTACCACCTGCTATGAGTGGCGGTGGGTGCCAACAAAGTTAAATCCCGCGGATCACGCGATGCGCTGGAAACATGATGTAATCCGTGAAAACGACCCTTCATTTGCTGGACCTGAATTTTTGCGAGGGCTAGAACAGAAGTGACCTATACAAAAGGTCTTGAATGATACACAAAGGAAAATATAGACGAGCTTGAGATACGAAAATCAACCGTGTATATTGTTTCTTCGACGTTCGATGTTCCAATTACTGCTAAAATTTTTGGATGACACGGTCGTTTAGCTGCTGCACGACGAGTGCGAAATTTTGTTGATCGATGGCGCAAAAAGTCGCGTGATCAAAGTAATTACACGCGGGAATTTTTAGTAATTTTTTGGTTCTTCGACAGTCGTTGGTAGGGCCATGTGTGTTGCAGCGCCGATTGCAACGGCGGACCGATCGACACGAAGGTGCTGCCGAGAGAACGACTGGGAGAGTGACACTTCATTTCACTCTAACCCTCCGCCATAGTAGCTTCAAATTTGTTTAGATTACGTGATAGTTTAGCTAGCTAATTAGAAGATTTTGTTTATATATTTTCATATTTTATATTGTAATCATTTCGACAATATTTAGGTTAAATTATAAGACGTTTGTTTTCATAATTTTAATTGTTTGTGTTAATCTTATTTAATATAAACCCATCCTACTTTATCTCACAAATAACAATAATAATAATAAAAAATTGCTTACTATACTACTCCTTTCTGATTTTACTAAGGCCTTCGATACCATCTCGCCGACGAGACTGATACATCAACTAATTAGAATGGGGTTTTCCAGGAGCGTCATTCTGTGGATTAGATCTTATATATCAGGAAGAGAACAAAAAGTCGTTACCACAACTCACGGGCAGTCGGATTGGCTGACAACCAATCTCGTTCCACAGGGTTCGGTCCTGGAACCGCTTCTCTTTAGCTTCTACATAAATGACTTAGCAGACATTCTTGACCTTGAAGACATCAGACATTTACTTTACGCAGACGACCTACAAATTTATACACAGACTGAATTAACTGACCTACAACAGGGCGTCATGCGCCTCACGGCTGCAGCACGAGCTGTGTCGGCATGGGCATCGTCTGCGGGTCTGCGCCTCAGTGTCAGTAAAACTAAAGCTATTATTTTTGGTTCAGTGTTCAACATCAACTCTTTAGAAGATCTGTAGTTGCTGGGCATTGAGGTGGAGAGCGGAGCATTCGTGCCCTTCGTTGACACGGTCACGAACCGCGGTGTTGTTATGGATTCGAAGTTGACATGGAGACAACACGTTGAATACGTCACCAAGCGCGTTAATCGCGCTCTTTATGGGTTGAAATTTTTCCGATCCTGCACCATCGAGGCTCTGCGTGAGCAGTTAGTGGGTGCATTCATTGTCCCTTATCTCGACTATTGTTCGGTCGTCTATCTTGACGTATCCAAGGAACTGCAGACTAAATTACAACGACTGCAGAATTCATGTGTGAGATACATTTGCGGTGTCAGGAGGGATGAACACCCTACCCCCTACAGATTGGATCTGGATTGGCTGAAACAACGACGTACATATTTCGCCGCGTTCTTACTCTATAAGATTATAAGAATAGGGCAACCCCCTAATCTTGATACACTTTTTGATAAAAACCAGGCCATAAGCTCCAGTAGGGGTGTGACAATCAAAGATGTCTCAGTTCCCGGGTCGCGCACTGATGCAGGCTTGTACTCTTTTAGAGCTCGCGGTTCACGTCTTTGGAATTCCATTCCCCGCAATATCAAGTACCTGCCATCACTGTGTAAATTCAAGTCGGCGATGCGCAGGTATATACGCTCACAAAGCAATGATCAAAGTTGTATACTTTTATAAGCTATTGTGTAGTCCGTCTTTGTCTTTATTCTGTATGTATGATCTTTAGTTTCTTAATAATTGACGCAATCTATACATTTCTGTGATATAGTACCTGAGGAGCATATTTTCTTGAATATGTGCGATCATGTGATATTTTACTAGCGTGTGCGTGTACTTATTAGCGTGTGTGTGAAAACTGCATGTTTTGTACATTTTTATGAGCCTGGAGGAGAATTCCGCTCAACTGCGACCAACATAACCTCAAAACGTCATCTTGAACGAGGAGTTGGAGAGTGTCATCGTGCCACAGCTGTATCTCTCATTTTTACATCATTATAGAGGGTCTGTAATTTCGTTGTACTGTGCTCCATTGCTGTACATGGGAGGCTTACCGGAGGAGGATGAGAAGCGAGAGAAGCAGTAAAACATATTGCTTTCTTTGAGGTTAGAGTGTCTGTTCTTCTCTCTCTCTATCTCTATCTAAAAATTTTGCATCTTGCAATTGGCAACACTGCACGAACGATTTTGTTGGCATTCACCACCAGGGCGCAGCACCATCGCCTTAAATCGATCGATAAAATTGACGCGCGAGTGTATTAACTGCTCAATGGATGCCGCTAACATCAGGCACACCGAATTAAGCGCCAATTTTTAAATGTATATGATTTTCTGACTTGACATTCATATACTTGCAATATGCTTTCTACATCTTGCGCTAAATGTAAAAAGACAACTCGCAGATAAGCCACCCTTCATCGATGCAAAACTTGCCTTAAATGCTATCATAACGTGTGTCATGAAATGATAGCGCTAAAAAATAATAAATTTTCATGTCAAGAATGCAAAAAGAAAAATATAAATAACAGCAAAACCAAAAACATTAACTGTACTATGGATAAGAGTCTGGCCTCAGCTAGCATAAGCACTGCAAATAATTCCGCGAATGATAAGAAATCCAACAACGACACAAAGATGGAGCCACTCACCGCGTCCACCCCTACAATTAAATTGTTAAAAACGACCACTGAAGAGAAGAGAATCGAGGATATCGCCTCTACCACTTTAAATTGTTCGCGGTATTGTAATCTGCCATCGACCATGCTAGACTTATTTCACAACCAATTTGAAGTTCTTGCAAAAACAATTGAGTCTTATCATTCTCTCGTGGTGAGGAAGTTCGATGAGATCAGTAATACGTGAACAACCGTACCAGCAAGCGACGGGTTGACTGTTAAGCTGACTTCTCAGGTTTCGTCACTCGAGATGAAAATTGACGAGCAGACATCCAAGCTGGCGGATCTGCAGAAAGATAGTCTATTGTTATTGCAAGAAAATACACTTTTAAAACAACAAGTCCAACAAATGGAGACTAAAATTGATGGCATGGCCGATGGCATGAAGCTAATTTACAATCCAAATATTAATCAAAACCAAAAGAAAAATGTGAATGACGACATCATCCGTGATGAACATGACGCTAATGAGTCGCGTGTGTTCGTATCCCTTAGAGACTTGCAAGTTGACTCCTCAGACCACGCGACTCCGAAAGAACCTGCTTTTAGTAGAATTCGAAAAGGGAGCCATAAATCTAGTACGCCAGGCTCACGCAATAAATATAACTCTGCGTCGAGTTATGTCTCGGCACTTGCTGGTGGAGGAAAGGGCTCTAGCCATGCAAACAGAGAAGACAGTAGCGGTGTTGAGGACACTGAGTTGATTGTCACGGGTATAGTCGACTGCTCTCGTGCTGACTGATCCTGTTGAGGTCGCTTACGTGGTTCTCAGTACTGCTCTGCCTTCTCTCAGTAAAGACGATATAATTAGTGTTAGGCAAATTGCTCGCCCTATGATGAGAGGCAGATCCTCCACTGCAGGTTCCGAGGGCTCTAGTCCTGCGCCATCTACTAAAGCAAACTCACCGCCGCCTTTAATTGTCCGTCTCACGAGCGTAACAAAACGTAATGAAGTGATGCGTGCGAAGGCGGACATTACGCGCTTTAACACCAGCGATATCGACCCTTCTAGGTTAGGCGAGAAACTGGCCAAGAATCTCTGTCACACGAATATTTTCATTAACGAAGCTTTAAGTAAAGACACATACAACGATTTAAAAAATTTAAAAGTTATTGCCAAGAATCTTGGTTTCAAATTCGTGTGGCATAGACGTGGCAGGTTTCTCGCACGACGAGATGAGGGTATGCGAGCTCACTCGTTCGCTTCTGCTTCCGACCTTCGCACAGTAGCCGACTCCTACAACAGTAATAGTTCCAAAAGCAATAATAACAACATTAATGATACTATTGAAAAGGCTAGAGACGTACAAGATTTAAATAACAGAGTCACCAGTAGCCTTACCGGAAAAAATAAGTGTGATAGCAATGAGCAACTAATACGTCCTGAAAAACATTGACTAGATGCAGTAAAAACTCGTGAAACGGACGAAGGAGTGAATACGAGAGCGGGTTTTTTCAATGCAAATTCGATTAGGCATTGCATTGAACAAATCCGAGAACTTCTTAGCGAAAAGTCCTATCATCTATTCGGTGTGGCCGAAACGTGGCTGGACGACGAGAAAATAGGCAGCGATCCCGTTCATATCAAACTATACTCACTTGTGCGGCAGGATAGAAACGTAAATGGAGGGGGGTGTAGCACTGTACATTCGCGAGGAATACAGGGTCAAAGTCCTAGCTACATCAAATACAAATGGACCGGGAGAACCCAAAAAACCCAAACCTAGTAACCCTGAAAATCCTAGCATACCTGAAAAACCCAGTAAAACTCTAAAACCCAACAAAACTAACAAACCTAGCAAACCTGAAAAACCTAAAAATCCCGAGTACATCATGTGTGAGATACAGCATGGAGATCCGGAGCCTGTATTTGTCGCGGTTGTTTACAGACGTCCCGCCATTGCTTTTCTCAAGTATTCGGATCTTGTCGACAAGTTGAGGGAATATTGTGACTTATACAGTCACAAAATTATAATGGGAGATTTGGACGCGGATCTGTTGACAGACAGTGATGATGCGAAGTTTGTTCGCAAACTTGCTGCTGAGCTGACGCTTCAGATTGTTCAGCATGGAGCGACCCATCACACTGACACTTCGCACACATGGATTGACACTATACTCATTGACAGTAACGACATCGTAATCATGACAACTACGAACCTACATGGCCCAGCAAACACAACATCCTTGATGTAGCCATAAAAGTGCGGGCGCCCATCCGTGTTGACGATTCATTCACATATAGGGATTTTAAAAACATAGAACCGGCAGAATTACAATCCCTTTTGTCGGAATATAATTGGTCTGCCCTGGAGGACTGTCACGTCAACCTTGACACAGCGCTGGACTGCCTGAACTCCAACTTACTAGATGCAATTAACACCTTGGCACCATTAAAGCGAGTTAAGTCTCGTAACGGCAGTCCACCCTGGATCGATGTTGAAATTGAACAGCTAAACAAAAAACGTGACGCAACTTACAGGCGGTACAGAAGGACTGGGGATGCACGGTACCACAAAGAGTTCCTAGAGTTGCGAGGTGAATCCTTAACCAAAACAGAACAAGCTCGCATCACCTAGTATCAAAGTAGACTACTGGGTAAGCAGCAAAGCGATGTTTGGAAGGAATTGCGCAACCTAGGACTCCTTCCCAAAGCTAGAGGAGGGTTGCATGGATTCACGACGGAGGAACTCAATACTCACTTTGCGGGAGTATCCATTTCAAACGAAGAAAATCCCGTTGAGTTCGAAAATCTGGTTGCATCTGCGAGTGATGATGGTTTTAAATTCACTCCAGTCAGCGCCGCGGATGTCGTTCTCGCGGTCGCGCACTTTTCTTCTCAAGCGAGAGGCGAAGATGATATCCCGCAGAGTGTAGTTGCGAAGGCACTGCCAGTCATATGGCAGCACATTGTGAATCTATTCAACTCTTCTCTGAATAGGGGCGTATTCCCTGACCCCTGGAAGAGAGAACGAGTGATGCCGCTGAACAAGTGTACTACACCATCGTCAGCGTCGGACTTCCGTCCAATAGCACTACTGTGCTTTCTTTCAAAGGTTTTGGAAAAAATTGTGCATGACCAGATAATGGCGTACCTGACCAATACGAAACAGCTCGATCCTATGCAGTCTGGCTACAAGCAAAGTAATTCAACTCAAACTGCTCTACTCAAACTGACAGAAGACGTAAGGACAGGGATTAACAACAGATTACTAACACTACTTTTACTGTTCGAATACAGCAAGGCTTTCGACACTATCTCACCAGCCAAGCTTTTAGTAAAGCTGCGAGCTCTGGGGTTCTCCAGGCATGCTTTATTTTGGATAAGATCATATATATTAGGTAGAAAACAAGCCGTTGTAACGTGCTGGGACACTAAGTCATCTTGGTTATCAACTAACCTTGAAGTGCCCCAGGGGTCTGTGTTGGGACCCTTGCTGTTCTGTCTTTACATAAACGACATCAAAGAGCTTTTCGACGATCTGAATAAAGATCTAGACAATGACGATACAAGATGCATCAAACATCTACTATACGCAGACGACCTACAGATTTATATTCAAATAGAACCCGAAAACATCACGGAGGGTGTGGAGATTTTATCCCGTGCTGCACGAGCGATTGCTGATTGGGCCGAGGGCGTTACCCTCAGACTGAATAAGACCAAGACTAAAGCTATTGTTTTCGGTTCATGCAGATACATCAACGCTCTTGAGTCACAAGGTATGCCGGAAATCAGTCTGGGAGATGGCGTCTTTGTCCCATTCTCGCAAACCGTTACGAACCTGGGTGTTATTCTTGATTCTAAGCTCACGTGGAAGCCACACGTCGACATGGTCGCAACAAAGGTTAACAGAGTATTGTACAACTTGAGGTTTTTTAGAAAGTATACCACCCATGATCTGCGCAAGCACCTAGCAATGGCTCTGGTTTTTTCGCACCTTGACTATTGTTCTGTAGTTTACCTTGACGCATCACTAGAATTACGTAGCCGACTGCAGAGACTCCAAAATTCATGTGTGCGATACGTACTAGGTGCTAGGAAAGATGAGCACATCACCCCTTACAGGGAAAAATTAGGATGGACAAGAATAGACTCGAGAAACGCAATTTTCATGGCGATCACCGTCTATAAAATAATTAACATCAAAGAACCAGTTTACTTGAGATATCTTTTTAAGAAGAACGAGTCTAAGCGCCCTGTAAGGGGCGAGGTAAAAGAACTCTCCAAGTACAAGGTGCGCATTTGTGGAACTCACTCCCTTTTGCCATTCGCACTTTACCATGATTAATGGCTTTTAAGGCGGCGGTTAAAAAATACTTCACAAACTTGGATTAATGTTCTTATCAGTCTTTTTTATTGCTTTATTTATTTATTTATTTATTCATTATTTATTTATTTATTTATTTATTTATTTGTTTGCCTGCCTGCCTGCCTGCCTGCCTGCCTGCCTGCCTGCCTGCCTGCCTGCCTGCCTGCCTGCCTGCCTGTCTGCCTGCTTGCTTGCTTGCTTGCTTGCTTGCTTGTTTGTTTGTTTGTTTGTTTGTTTGTTTGTTTGTTTGTTTGTTTGTTTGTTTGTTTGTTTGTTTGTTTGTTTGTTTATTTATTTATGTGTTTCACCGATCGACAAGTACAACAGCTTTGAAAAAGTATGCAAGTATTTATTAATATGTGTAAAATAAGAAATTGTTAAATGTATGTATGTAATTTTAATTGTATGACTGATAGATTTGATGAAACTTCACATCCACTACACCATTCGGCAGAAGTTGATACACTGCAGATGGATCGGATACTTATCTGCTTCCTAATCCAAAGATACGAGCACGCAGCGTAGCTACTTGAGGGTGGACACTTTCTTCTTCGTCGATCTCGACGCTTGGACCCAGATGATTGACATCAGTCACACGGCGGGTGGCTACTTCACTTTAAAGATACTTTCGACGGGTAGCTACTTATCTCGACAACCACAGCTCCCCGCTCACGGCGGGCGGCCGGCCCTCTTGTCGATTTTACGTCCTGCGACTTCACCCACAGTCAGTGGCCACTTAATTCTGATGACTTGCCAGCTCATTTACGACAAGCCGCGCACCATCCCTACGACTTCACATCCCTGATTTGGTTCAGTAATGCAACTGTTCAATGCCGTTTCCCGTCTCCGAGTTTTGCACGGTTTCCTCGGATGAACAAGGCAAATGCCAGGGATTATGTGGTTTCGAGTCCGTGTGAATGATAATGCTCGGAATCACAGGCAACACCTGGGCTATTCAACAATTATCCAGATTCAAAAGTTCAGCAAATCTAGAGTGATTAACCGAGTCAACCTAGACCAGTCAGACATGGCGGGCGGTACCTTCTCGTTCACCTCGACGGCGGGCGGCGCTTGATCACACCTACGGCGGAGGACACCCGATTGAGTTCGTTCACGGAACGAGGCGGGCGGGATTATGAATACGAACATTTCGCGCCACATTCCCTTCACGCCGCACCCGATGGCGGTCCAGGCACCCCCTTCCTCAACTCCAGCGGCGGGCCGAATCGACGCTAGCTCACAGATGCCAGTCCAGTTCCAGCCACCGTTAAAACCAGTTGAATATGTACAACTGAATTTGCTCAATAAAGCGCTCGCCTATCGGCACTGGAGAATCGACTTCTCTCTTCACTTTGTTAAGAGTGTAGATGCATTTGGAAGAGCATAAAGTTACCTATTTTCTCAGACACAAAAATTTTTTGATAAGCTATCTTCCCTCTTTTGTTATAAACGAAAACGTAATTTTTTGTTTAAGGAGGTTCTATCCTCATATTGAAATTAAAATCGAAACTGTTATTTAAATGAAATTTGTAATATTAGTATTTACCTTGCGAAAACTTGATAGAAAGCACAACATTTTTTGAACTATTAATTAGAAAGAAATATAGCAATTTAAAATAATGTATTTGAACAAATAATTTCATATTGGAACAATTTATTAATTTGAGGAAACTAAGTGCCATTGAATTGGCAGCGGTTTTTTATGGTCGTTAGGTCTCATTGTTGGGCTATAAAACAACGTTATATCGATTCCCCTTACGAAGACCAGCACATTTCGGATTTCTTAAAAACATGTAGTTATTTTCAGATGTCTCTTATAGAAATGTAGCACTTTTAAAATTTTCTAATAAATACTGATAAAAATTGGTTATTTCCGTAGAAGATTCTTGACAGAAACAAGTTTTTTTTTCAAGAAATATTTGTTGCTCTGCCTCACGGTTTCGGGAGTCAAACTGATTGGAGTTCTTTGTTTGAGTCAAACTTTGGAGAACAAAATTTTGCATCGAAAGTTTTAATACTATAGCACATCATCGTGTTATAATCTTGACTAGAGGAAAGCTTTTGATACCATAAAGTAAAATAATATAAATTAAATGTTTGCAACGACTGATATTATTTATTTACGACATTCAGTAGCTGCATATAATATACCTAGTTTTAGATAATTTACTTTTATACTCTGATAGAATCCAATTACATTTATTTGCCATTTATTGACGATTGTACTTTTGTACAAACTAGAAATAAGTTTGTTATCTTGGTCATTTATTAAACCTTGATGAAACACTGATTAAACTGATAGTTTTCAAACATTTCTTAGAGTGCATATTCCAAGCTATTTTGTATGCATTAATTGAACAGCATACTTCGTTATGCTAAAAAAGTTAAAGAAGTCTATTAATAATATATAATATATTTACAATTTCTATAGTAAAAAAAAGTTTTAAAAATTTTGAATTTTCAAATCAGTCAAAGTAAATTAGAAATGAAGCAATAAGTAAACAAATATCCTAGGCTCTTACGAAAATTATCACGACTGCTATGTTTCCCAGGAAGAGATACACATTTAGATTTTCACCACGAAGACTAGCATATTTGGCAATTTTCCATCCCTTGACTTTTTCGGGTCACTTTTTTTTCATAAAGTATATAAAAGTAGAATATAAGACCTTTAATTTGAGTTTCTTTACGTTGAAAATGGATGTTCCGGTGCAAAGTTATAACCAATTCAGAATAGGGTAATATAATTCGTCAAAAATCTCAGATTCTGCAAAATAATGAAAAATCCGTCCGTTTTTATCCTATTTTCAACAAATTATTACGCTATTTTCAATTGGTCATAATTTTGCACCGAAAGATCCATTTTCAACGAACAAAAACTCAAATTAAAGGTTTTTTCCTCTACTTTTCTGTATTTTATGGAGAAAAAATTTTTCACTTTTGTGTGCACAGTTATTAACTGCGCAGTAAAACCCCTTTTTTGATATATTATAATCCGCAAAAAACATTTTATTTACCAGAAAAACATAGTCTCATGGCCAATTTTCATTGTTCAAATGCGTTTTTCTTCATAATCTAGCCCCTAAAACACGACAGAAAAGTTTGGAAACCCCAGCATTCAATTTTTTTTTGCGATTTCTGGATCAAAAAAATTTATGAAAAGTGTTAGTTATTGTGGGAAACTCGTGATAAATGCTAGTCTTTGTAAGATGCTACATTTGAAATGTACTAATCTTCGTGGGAGTTTGAAAAGTGCTAGTCTTCGTAAGGGTCGATATAATCTATAAGCTATTTCAAAAATTTCTTCGCATTTTAAATGATTTTAAGGTATATCATTATATTGAAATATCTAAACCATCTTATTTTAAATAAAGAATTGGTATTATCCATTTACGGAAAATTTGGTGTATGGGAGTGTTGTGTTATTGGTTCGAAGTTTATGGTTTTGTGGTTTATTTCTAGATGTAAATACAAACTATGAAAAATTAAGGTATTTTACTTTAAACATGCCGAGAACTCATGGCAGTATTTTACCTAGTTTTTGATATTACATTTTTAATGTATTATATCTTAAGTATTTTATGATCCCTAGTTGGAAACTGTGCCTATTATATTATCCGAACAAATCACTAGTACTAGTATATTAAAATTATCCTTATTATTATGACCATAACTATGGAAACCATTTACAATTTTGATTGCTCGATACCATTGAAACTGGACAAGTCTTCAATAATTTAAAAACTTTTAAAATGTAAACAATTTATTCTATTTAAAGTATCCAGTTTCTAGGCTTCTAACTATTTTTATTATTTTCCGTTCTACCAGGGTGTGGATAATATATTTTACATACATTAAGGAGTTTCGATACTGGAATCAAAATGATAAGATGTTTCTGAAAATTTAATATGCCATTCCTTTTTGAAATGTACAACAGCATGTGAAATTTTAAAGCGCTAGCCAATACCATTTTAATGATAATTGACTTTAAATGGTAACAGTTATACATGGGCTCTGATGGGAGCAACTTATAAACTAATAATTATTTTGGTGTGCGATTGTTTAAAAATAATAAGAAATAAAAATGAATGGAAAAGTATTTTAGATTACGTACCCAAAAATTTAGAACATATAACAACACCGATTTCGAGTACTAAGCGAAAATGTAAATAAAAGCACTAACTTGTCAGCTTCGTGGGCGTGTGTGCAGTCAGAGAGGAGCCGAAAAGACTCTCCGTTCTTCGCCTCATGCTGCAGGTATATCTAACCTCCTCAAATTTTAATTATATTTATATTCTAGAATACAGTTGTTTTCGAAAATATATGAGCTAATCCACAGAATCGGCGTTCCTGAAACATGTAACATTTGGATAATGGTTGAACCTATCGTTCTCGATTACTTTTCAAGGCACACCTTGACAAGTAATATTTGTCCTTTACAGGAGGTCTATTGAATACCAGTAATTTTAATTTTAATTCGGTTAAACTGAATTTTATGAATACGCAAATAAATAAAATAAAAAAACTGACTGGTGCGGCAGCTGCGGTAAGCTAGAGATCCTGGATGGTATTCTCTCCTCAATAAACAAGCGGGCAGCGATGCCATCTCAAGTCAGTTCGACCGCTTTCCCTTGGCGAGCCGCGCGCTTGTTGTTGTTAGCTCGCGCCCGCAACGCGACTCTGCGAGTGCACCATACACTCGACTTTATTGTAGTGTCACTGCAATACTGGAGTTGACTCTGCGACATTTTCGTAGGTTTTTACCGTGTAATTTAATGTTACACTTTAATCACCAAATTATTTTCAATGTAAAAATGCAGTAACCCTCTAATATTACTTAACCTTCAAGGTATCTCGTTGAGGTTCTAACCCATTCGAGATTCATAGTTATTACTATGGTATTTCAGCCTTTTAACAAGTAAATATATATTATTTATGTTATTTACGAGATCAATGAAAATTTTGTTTATTTTTAATTAATTAATCGTTAATGTTAGTTAATCAAAGAACTCTCGTTTAGGCTCTAACCTATTCGAGATTTATAGTTAATACTATAAATATATGTATAAAATAAGCTGTATTACCAATAATTAAAAATGGCATTAACCGAGTTCATAAAGACTTGCATAAATTGGAAATTTTCACGGTATGGATACTATGATGTTCATGAAAAATCATTACTATTAAAATTAAAAAATAGATGAAGACATTAAAGAACAATGCTCAAATGTGTCAAATTCAAGTCGGAGCCTAGTTGTGAGGTAAGAAGGACAAGATGAGATAATTGCGCAGTAAAAATAAACGTGTAATGCTACAAAAACGCCGTTTGATCAACTCCTAATATAGGTATTTGCAATAATGGCATGGTTATTGCAACCGACAAGTGCTATTTCAGATTTTGAGTAAATTGTTTATATTAAATTTTGCATTAGCTCCACTAATGATTCGATGAGAGAATCATCTGGCCTTAACAGATACCTGCTATTAAAGCTATTTGATTGAAACTAGCTTAAATAAAAATTATTATCCGAGTCTATATTATATTGATTATAATGGAAGATTATAATTTGATAAGAATTCATAAAATATATTCTTCTTCATAAGACGTAAGTTAGGCAGAAGCTATTCATTGTATTAAGTGCAACGAGCAAAATTACCCTATATAAATTGAAATTGGCGACGTTAAAAAATAAAAAAGGATGCAACTGTTGTTGAACCAAGATACGCCGTCAAGAAGGTCTTCGCCGTTATATAAGGATTAGGAGAATCCTCACTGCAAAGAAAATTGAAATACAATAGTATCCATATTCACAGATAAACACAATAAAAAAAACGTCAATAAACTGGAAGTTTTGTATAGTATAGAATCTAATGCAATATTACGCCATGGAAGGGATACGAGAAATGTTGAATACATTTATTCTACAATTTCCATAATCTCTCTTTCGTTATTGAAAAGGAAAAAACGAAGTAACATCTTACTGGTATAATTGTTTACGTATTTAATCATATAAGGGAAGAAGATATAGCAAACACTAAAATCCTTTAATTTAAGAAAAAAATTTATTTTTCTACAAAACATGTTATAACATAGAAAAAGATGACATTTTAGACTATATCGAATTTTCGATTTCTAATTTCGATATTTTGATTTGCAAAAAAATGAATGTTCGTGAAGATAACCTCGGCGCGCGGAGCGCACCATAATCTGGTCTAGTATATTTAAAAAAATGATATTTTAGGTAGTAATAGGAAAAATCTCTCTTTAAATTTGTTCAAAATATGTTAAAAAGAAAGCACAAAAATATTCAGCGTGATTCACGAAGAACTGTTGCGCAGGCTTAAAAAGTAAGTTATGAAAATTAAGTATTGAGAAATATGAGTTTAAACAAAAATATCAATAAAAATTGCATCATCAATCATTTATCTATTTACCTGCAACTTATGGATGTTAAGGTTCTCCACTGTCATATTTTCATACGTAAAAAGAGTATGTATTTACCCTGTAAAATATTATTTCATTGATTTGGGTACCCAGTAGGCTACGCGAAGGAGCTGAAAATACAAAGTTGAGTAACAGCTTGTTGAGCTTATATTCGTTAAAAGAGTCAATTCGTTTATTAATACATTTGAATTGCTTATCTGCGTCAAATCTATGACTTGTTTTATATATTGTAGTAACTATTTTGACATTAAATATGTCATTCTACATTCCTGTAACCTGAAAAGATTTATGCCACTAAAGTAAAATTTATAAAAAAAGTATACTTGCAACGTGTAAACAATTTAAGCATGTACAACAATTAAAGACATACCTTTCAGAATTGTGTAATTGACCAGCCAATTGTTATTGTGCCTTCACATTCAACATTTCTCTAAAATCGTATTGTTTACTTTTAGTCCGTTTATTGTATATGATGGTTTTGCTGAAATCGAAAAGAAGACACAAAGAAATCAACTGTTTCTAACAGTCAAATTACTTATAAAACTATATAATACTTTCCTAATTTAAACAATTTGTAATTCGATAATATACTTCTTGATCCACTGTTTATACTGTCAAGATAAAATATTTTCCTCATAATAATAAACATGCAATTATCTCTCCGTCGATAAAATAGATATCGTCATATACAAGTCATGCTATACCATCTATACTGATATTTGAAACGGAACACGCGCGAAACTTTAAAACTGTAGTACTAGTAAAATAATAATTTAAGATCTTTAACTTATATATTTTTGTTTGTATAATGGTTCATAAAATTTAATATTTAAGTGCAAGACAACCTACGAATAAAAATTACATCTCAACATTTATTTATAATTTATACGTAAAAGGTTTTACGAGAAAACTAATTTTTTTTCGACTTATTTTAAGTAGATTTTTTTTACACTTATCAAAATTCCAAAATTTTTGTCATTGTTTTAATGATTTTTTTGTATAACTCAAGCTAAGCAACATTCAAATATAACAGTTAAAATAATAAACCTTCAACTCTTAACTCTGGGTCATAAATCCTAGACCAAAGTAACCCAAGTTGATTAATTTGAAATAAAATAAAGGTCTAAATAAGAAACTCATAAATATTCCTTATACCCAAAATCCAACTAACCCAAACTCAGATATTTTTAAGTAAAAAAGTTAACAATTAAAAATAACCAATTAAATTCATGTACCCAAAATCCAACTAACCCAAGTTGAACTATTTGGAATATGTTGCACGGGTCTAGAAATTATGGTTTATGCTTTACTTCAATTAGTGTTAGTTTGGTTTTGGGTTTATTGTTTACGGTAATTCAGTTTAGGGTTTGCGATTTAGTATTAAAAGGATTTCTCACAAAGGAAGCTTTGTGATAGAAAAAAAAAAGTTTTTCTAAAAACATGTTAGTAATCTGTTTTGAGACTTAAAAAAATCAAAATACACTATTTTTAGAAAATGTCTGTATGGATGTGTGTGTGTGTGTGTGTGTGTGTGAGTGCGTGCGTACGTGCGTGCGTGCGTGCGTGCGTGGCACAATAAATTCTTTTTTGTTTTTTGATACTTTTTTGTTCTTTTAGCGGTTTTTCGATTCTTGAGTTTTAGTTTTTCGGATTTTTTAATACCTTAGATATAACATCATCGATTAAATGAAGATGCATTTGAAAGAGCATGAAATTACCTATCTTTTCCGACTCGAAATTTTGAAACAGATATTTCCCTTGTTTTTTTTTATACACGAAAACGTAATTTTTTTCAAACGGTTATATTTGTGAATAAAAAAATGGAAAATTTTTTTAAAAAATTGAGATGATGAGGAATATTTAGAATAATATCCTGTATAATTTTTAAAGCTTCATATGTTTCTTTTGTCGAGAAAAAAAATAGTTTTGTTAAAAAAATCGCTTTTTTTTCCTCACGCCATAACTTAAGTAAATCGACGGCATTTTATCTGAAACTTTACAAAAATGTAGTTTTTTAGTATCTCATGACCTGTATGTTTTTTCAAATCATGAGATCTTTTACTTTCTGAGATATTGAAGTTACGTTTTTTTTTAATTTTTTTTGATCGCTTATATCTCGAAAACGGCGTGGTAATTTTTTATCAAAAATGGCTAATTTTCTTTTAATGTTGCGATTTGGGTTAGTAGGGTTTTAGATTTAAGGTTTAGGGTTTTATTATTTGAACGTAATTAATTGTAAATTACATAGCTTGGATTAGTTGGGTTTAGGGTTTAGAGTTTACGGTCTTTTTTAACCGACTTCGAAAAAGGAGGAGGTTCTCAATTTGACATGGGTTTTTTTTTATGTTTGTCCAGCGATTATTCCGAAACTACTCGACCGAATCGGATAAAATTTTTGTATATGAAAAGTAATTATCCTCCGGTGGTCCCATTCAGATTTTGTGATTATTGGTCCAGTACATTTCAGTCTCTGTCGATTCTGTCCGCCAATTATTCGGAAACTATTGAACCGATTTGGAATTTTTTTTTTAATGAATGAGAATGATCTCATGTTGGTCCCATTGTATTACTGGGCCAGTATTTAGCCAGTACTACGTCAGTACTGGTAAGTTATTATGATTTTCCGCCGATTATTCGGAAACTACTGAGCCGATTTTGATAATACATTTTAATATAAGCGAATGATCTCATGTTGGTCCCACTATATTACTGGGCCAGTATGGAGCCAGTACTACGTCAGTACTGGCATTTTTATTTTATGTTTGTCCTGAGATTATTAAAAAAAATACTTGACTCATTCGGTTGAAAATAATTATTTCAAACTTGCAGCTCTTTGCTTATTTCATTTTCTTTATCATTAATTATATGCAATATAATTATATTGAATTATTATATTAATATTATAATAATATAATTATACTGAATTATTATATTTATATTATAATAATATAATTATATTGAATATAATTATATTAAAAATAAAATAACCCAGAACTCCCCACGTGGACGTGGCTGCAATTCGAGTTCCACCCAGCTCCTACACAACCACCCAGTGAAACGTATTCTGTCTCTTTCGATAATTTTGAACTCATATATTCGCGCATCCGGGACAGTCTTTCAACGCATTTGCTAGGAGATTCCTCGCGAAGAATGTCTGCCATTTTCTTCTATGCTCAAGAAAGACGTTCAGATTTAGCCTCTTGCGTTTCGTGCAAACGGTATTTTCTCTTACATACAGCATTCTTTGTTTGTCGCCCCATATTACAATATAAATTGCATGAAACTCAGCCCTTACAACTAAAAAGTCTGAAATAAAAAAGTTTTTGAAAAAAAGAACCGACTTCGAAAAGTGCACTAAAATATGTGAAAAAAAATGCACTATAAAGTGTGAAATAATTCACAAAAATGTTTTCGAAGTCGGCGACGAATTAAAAATTGACATATACCGTAACAAACCCTATTGTTGATCAGTGCCTCTATTGTGAATCATTTACTTTTAAATAGACATTATAAAAGTTTTGCATTACTTCTTTAATTATTTTGATACATAAGAATAAGTGCTTTCAAAATAATAATAAAAGTAACACAAAAACTTTCAAAATATAGTTTTAACATAAACTGATTCACAATAGAGGCACTGATCCACAATAGGGTTCGTGACGGTAGTATCTTGCTCAAGAATATAATTTATAAATAATATTGACATGGGTCCAATTTCGTTAAACCTGGAACGAAATATGTGCTCCAATATCATATATCCCACTTAATGTTAATAACTTGTAATCGAAAGCACTGGTTTGAGAGAAAATGGTTTTAAAAAGAACTTCCAAGGCAACAATCTTCTTCAAACTATAGTCATCGGCTAAACTATTATATATAATTCAAATAATACTGTTACGCAAACTACGCTATCAAACAATTAGTCAAGAATAAGATTCCCAATGAAACAAAAATAGGTGACGGTATATGTCAATTTGTAATTCGGCGCCGACTTCGAGAATATTTTTGTGAATTATTTCACACTTTTAAGTGCATTTTTTTCATACTTTTTAGCGCATTTTTCGATGACGGTCATGCCGTCAATGTCTGTTTCCGTTCTTCTGCCGCCGCGCGGGCCCTCACGATCTCGTGGCGCCGCTCGTATATCCGCTTTCGCTTGAAGGCTCGAAGAGCCGCCAGGATGTCGACCCATCTCGTGGAATTGAAGGCGTTCTTTACATGAAGCGTCACCAGCACGACTATCGGCCTAGCCGCGTGACACGCCTCGTCTGTTCTTGCTACCGCCGCTGTTACCTCGCGTACCGCGCGTATCACCGATCGACCTTTCCTGAAACCGTGTTGGTTATCAGAAAGATCGCCTGCTTCCCATATTGCTCCCTGAACCCTCGGCCTCAGAAGCAGCTCAGCTGCTTTCCCTATCGTATCCAATAGGCTAAGAGGTCTGTAGGCGGATGGAGAATTTGGGCCCCCTTTATTTTTATCGATGAGGACCAGTCGCGCTCTCTTCCAGCGGTAGATGAATACCCCATCGACCAGGCATGTATTGTACATGTCAAGCAATAACTCTGGCCTACATTCCGCGATTATTTGTATTACTTCTACTGGGATTCCGTCCGGTCCTGGTGCCTTCCCACCCGTCAGGGAGGAGGTAGATGCCAAGAGATGCGTGAACAGCGGGATATCGTCCGTGCGTATGTCGGTGTATTCCGCGTAGTCCCTAAGTGGATGGGTTGGGAAGAGTCTGTCGATTACTGATTCTATTTTTCGCGTGTTCATCACCGAATTAGCCGCTCGTGCTTTCAGTTTTTGCGTTTCTATCCTATATCCCGTTCCCCATGAGTTGCCGTCGACGTCCTCGCAAAGTTGTCTCCAGCAACGGAGTTTGCTGTGCTTGATCGCAAAGCGGAGCTGCTTTCTTGCCCCCTATACTGCTGCATTAGTTCGCCGCTTCCCTCCTGAAGCCGCGCTCGCTGCGCCGCCCGCTTGCGCGCATGGCACTCTTTCCGGAGAGTCGCGATCTCATCGGTCCACCAGTATACCGGTTGTCGTTTATCTCTCGTGCTCGTCCGTGGCATAGCGGCGTTGCACTCTTTCTTTATTAACTTGGTTGTTTGCTCCACGAGCACCTCCGCTCTTTCGTGGCCTACTAGTACACGCGGGATTCTCGCAGAGGGAGGTTCCGCATTCAGTACCTGCTCTGCCAATCTCTCGCAGTCCATGCGTCTGACGTTTCAGCGCGGAAAGTCGCTCCGTCTCTACGTATTTGTCCTTTTGTCCGCGCCCACGACCTCAAATCGGATGTACTGATGGCCACTACTGTTCTCGACGTCAGTTACGTGCCACTCTCGAATGTTTCTGAACAACCCTTCGCTTGAAAATGTTACGTCTGGTATGGATCGGCCAAATTCTGGCCTAATGTAGGTTGGTATCGAGCCTACATTCAGCGTCGTCAGTCCAAGACTTGCCGTTGAGTCGAGTATGAGTTGTCCTCGTCCGTTCGTCGTAGACATCCCCATTCAATCGCCCTGGCGTTGAAATCCCCGCCAACCACGAGACTGACGGTTATTCGCCGTAGCGCGTCTTCTAACGTGTCAAGTTGGCGTGTAAATTCGTCCATCGTCAAACTGGGTGAGAGTATACGCTCACGAATGTAACGGCCCCAACTCTTGCCCACGCAAAGTCCTCTCCGGCACCCCAGTCCGAAGTCACCTGGTCCTCGTGCACCCAGATCGCGGTTGTACCACTGTCGTCCGGCACCCACGACAGGGTGTTCTCTTGTTTGTATAATTCGGACAAAAGCATTACGTCCACATCCCACTCAGCAATGAACTACGGGAGAAGGTCGTGGGCGAAGCTGCTTTTGTGCATATTTTCTTGAAGCACGCGAGTCATCTCGACGGATGTAACTTGCATGCCTTAAGGGTGTTCCTGAATACTGTGCAGGTACCTGCTCCTGGAAAATGGTTTCGAGCTTTGATGTCGAAACCTTTCTCCACGCACAGGAAACAAGTGAGCCTCTTGTCTGATTTGGCTGAGCACGCTGCTACCTTGTGGCCTTCGTTGCCACATTTCCAGCAGCATTTGTTCCTGTCTGTGCCCTTGCATTGCTATTTAAGGTGTCCGTACCCGAGGCATTTGTGGCACCGGTTTACTGTCACCCTTTGTCTGATTCGGCGATTGTTAATCCAGCCGACTCTTATCTCTATTGCCATAACCGTTTGGGGCCCGTGATGGGAAACTTACAACCGAAACAGCCTGCGCACATATCCCCAATAATTGGCATCCTGTGGCGTACCACGCTATGCACGTTTCATGCATCATGCAGCACA
Source organism: Gastracanthus pulcherrimus (assembly GCA_949152435.1). Lineage (NCBI taxonomy): Eukaryota > Metazoa > Arthropoda > Insecta > Hymenoptera > Pteromalidae > Gastracanthus > Gastracanthus pulcherrimus. The sequence goes on from OX424575.1 coordinate 39,147,198, forward strand.
TCCCTTACGGGCAGCGTCAGCATGCCCGTTACATAGCGTGACCCTTGCATAAGTGTCGGTTGAGGTATGGTGTATGTGCAATGGTGTTTTCAGTTTGTGTTCTTCGTGGGTTTACGGTTTAAGGTTTAGGTTTTTGGTTTTATTATTTATACTTTTTAAATAGCATATTGCTTTACTTTGGTTACTTGAGTTTTGGATTTAAGGTTTAAGGTTTTATTATTTGAACATAATTAATCGTAAATTACTCAGTTTGGATTAGTTGGGTGTAGGGTTTAGGATTTACGGTTTTTTTATTTAAACCTCTTCGTAATTTAAAATTTCTAAGCTTAGGTTAGTTGGGTTTTGGGTTTAAGGTTTATGTTTCATGGTTTCACAGTGAATAGCCCCTCGTTCTGTGATTTGATTGGTTAATACTTCGTTTGCTCGCAGTCACATCGTAGTTGGGTGAAAGTTTAGAGATCGTAAGCAGGGTCCGAGTCGGATTCATGACTTAGGAGATGTTGAAGGAGTTTGGATTTAAAGGTATAGTATGAGGTAGTGTTGTAGGGTGGTGAAGTGTGAGAGTTGGGTAGGTTATCCCAGAAGTAAGAGGCAGCTATGGTAAAAGAGTTGACAAAAAGTTCTGTGGTGTGGGATGTTAGATGTAGAGAGAGAGAGAGAGAGAGAGAGAGAGAGAGAGAGAGAGAGAGAGAGAGAGAGAGAGAGAGAGAGAGAACCCCGTCTGGCCAAAGTAAGATTACAATTAATTACATAAAATACACTTTCCAAAAATAGGTGATAATGGAATTACAATTTTAATTTCAATTTTTGCTCTCTCCGCTATTAATTTGGCAGAAGAGCCTAATTACAAAAGTCTTTATTTATTTCGTTGTTAATTCGAAGGTACCTAACGCATACATAAAAAATATAAGCAAAGTAAAAATTTCCGCAAGTTAAAAGTTCGTACATACAATCTAATATATAGAAATTACACGCTGTATTACAGTAACAGACCTTCATTTTGCACTCGAGTCTCCCAATCTGCTATATCTCGTAATCGGAGAGCAGTCATGAGAAAGATCTTAAATTCGCGAACTGCGGTTGGGATGAACTCGACCACGTTTAGCGAGTTAAGCAGCATCGAAGCCTGAATGTAGAAGGACTGCATCAAGGCTTCGGTACATGGGGCTGGGTACAGCAACGCTTGCGGGGGATTCCGTTCTGAGCGTTGCTGGAAAGAATCAACGTTTAACCGCAAGAACCGAATGGCGAGATATGAGGGATTTTCAGAAGCAATTATGTGATACGCCAAGGTGACGATGAAATATTCTCTGCGGCGTCGAACCGATAGCCAGCCAAGCTCGAGTCTATATGGGGTGACGTGAGAGAGAGAGAGAGAGAGAGAGAGAGAGAGAGAGAGAGAGAGAGAGAGAGAGAGAGAAAGAGAGAGAGAGAGACGGTTAAAATAATGTGTGGTGCTGTGTACGCGAGCTCGCTGTGTGTATTAAGGCTGCAAATTGATGAGACCAGCGTGCGCGTACTCACTACGTGTATCATGTCCGGTATGATACACGTGTATAAGAAAATGATAGAATTATATACACACGCGTATTATACTTGCTATGTAGGTTTCCCGCGTGTCATTCGATGATGAAATCTCACATTAAAATAATTGACATGTCATGTTTGGTATACCACTAATATATATATTTCTGTTTATATATATAGATAAAGAGCGAGTTTTAAGAGAGTATCTCACGAAGCACGTGAAAAACTTTGTGTTGATAGATCACCACCCTAACGAGCATATGCTGATTACTAGTAAAAGATGACCGATGATGAGAGAATTCTGTGGACCATGAAAAAGGTCCAAGAATATAAGACAGGTTCAAAAGCTTTAATAAAAACATGCATGTTTAGACACATTTACACATGTGTGATATATATATATGATTATGCGTATATGTAAGTATATGTGTATATATGTTATATACGTATATATATGCAATAAAACAGTCTGACTGTTTTTAGGTATTTAGAATACTAAATTCTATGCGATAATTGTATTCTGTTCATCAAAATTTTAAATTTTCTTTTAATTGCAATATGACACCAAATCCAGGTGCTGGGTCACTGGTGTGATGACTTGCGCTGTTCGTTAATTTATCGCACCAGGGACTAGGGTGATACTGAAAACAATCTTGTATTCGGATGCGGACAGTGTCACCTGCTGTAGTTTGTTGGGCTTGACGTTCGGCCAAATGGATTAGAAGCACGGCAAATGAAGGAATGATCCAAATAAAATTAGCTTAAGTAAATGTTAAGAGTTCATTATAAATGGTGAAACATAGAAGACAGTCAAAGAGAGAATTGAAGAAAGAGAGAAAGAGGGACAAAAATGGATCATATCCTGGCCAGAAATCCAGCAGTTGGGCGAGGAACTGACGGAGCAAGAAGAGCAGAGACTGCACGATAAATCAACGCCCGAAACAACTGAACGGTCCCAGAAACGGCAAAGAAGAGTCCAACAGGAAGTAATAAAGAGGGTAAAGTAATCTTAAAAATTACTAAGATAAAAGATTGCCAATTTCCGTATAAATTTTTTGCCAGGAAGGCGAAGCACAAGACACAAAATGTTCTCGTGCAAAACTGCTCGGTACAAAAGGTCCTTGTTAAAAATGTAAATTCCTTGGTGGAAGAGAGAAAAGAGAGCAAAGAAAGGGGCATAAATGAAAAGATAACAGACGTTATGAATGAGTGGGAAAATAATAAACGTAAACACGTAATAAGAATAGAAGAGATGAGTGAAAAGAGAGACAGAGAGAGAGTAAAGAGAGAAGAGAGATTTTCAATGAGTCTAAAACTTTGGTGTTGGTTTTTGCAGGTAGAAAGAGCCATGATGAAGAGAATGAAAAGAATGAAATCGATAAAAGCTGCAGCCGTATCCAGACTAAGCTGGAAAAACTGATGGATGAGACCATTAAAATTAACGTCAGCACGGCTGAAAATGCCAGCAAAATTTGCGGCGTGCTGACTGCTCTCCTTGAGAAAATGAAGCGGCGAGCCTCTGAGTACACGGGAGATATTAAAAGTCTCAAGGACGCGTACCAAAATCAACTACGTTATTATGAGGAAGAAAATGAAAATATGCTCACTTATATGAAACGTGAGTTTGACTCGTGCTTAGACAAGCTGTTACACGATTTCAAAGAGAGGATGGATATTGACTGTTCCACCTGCGGCAGCGACGATCAACAGGAAGAATAAAGAGAGAGAGCAGCCAAGCGGATCAAAGAGAGAAAGAGAGACAAAGAGAGAGGTCTCGTAGTGAACATCGACAAAGAGAGGTATCTCCTGATTTACCAAACAATAAATTACCTGAAAACCATTTGGGCAACCACAAGACTGTATCAGGGACTGAGCTTGTAACGGACATTCGTGATATTGTAAGAGAGGAAATGAGAAGTTTTAATTTTGATGAGTTCTTTGATAAGAGCGAAAACATAGAAAGAAATTCTAAAGATAAAAAAAATAATGAAACGCTAAAAATCGAATTCGTAAATGAAGAGGGAGGAATAAAGAGAGATTATAAGTTAACGACTAAAAGCACATTTGAACATTTCTATGATTACTTTTCGTCTAAATTGAGGTACAGCGACTTGTTGTATGTAATAGATTCGAAAGAGAGATCAAATGTAAATTTTGATGAGAAAACGAAAGAAAAAAATAAATTCAACGTTAGAGATATTTTGATAAATCATATTGACACTTATTATCATTCAAAAATATTGTATATACAGGATCCTGAAGAAATGCTTGATAAAATAAACGAATTGAAAAGATACGAGTTGAATTCAAGCGCAATCAAATTAAAAACAAAATTATGTCAAATCAAAAATGATCCAACAGCAAAAAAAGCTTCAGAATTTTTTAATAGATTTGAAGAACTAACTCACGAATACAATAGTATTCCAAACGAAAGTGATCTTACAGAAAAAAGAGGGATTATTTCCGAATGGGCTAAGAGAGAATCGACAGGAGAGGGTCTTACATTCCAAAGATTAAAGGAAATAATCATGCAGGTCGAAGCTCATAATCGAGACGGCGCTGTTGGGCAAAGGGCTGCCATGAATGTTGATGTCTCAACCAATTCTGACAGATGCTATGGGTGTGGAGACAGTGGTCATAAGCGTTGGGATTGTCCTAATACAAACAAAAGAATGAAAGATGCGATATTTGATAATCTGATTTTGGATTATGAAGTGTGCCTTATTTCAAAAACAAATAAGTTACCTTTTAACGCAACGTGGAAAAAAGCGACAGAACCGCTGCAAATTATACATTCAGATACGATGGGACCAATAAGTCCTGTGGCGCATCCGAAAGGGTATAGGTTCATATCCGTGTTTATTGATGATTATTTTAGACTCGCAATGGCTTATCCCATGAAGGCAAAAAGTGAAACGGGCTACTGTTTGGAAACATTCGTAAGGAGCACCCGAAACCTACTGGGAAAATATGCAAAAATATGCTATTTGTGGTCTGACCAGGGTACAGAATACACGGGCGGATATACCGTAGAAATTTTATGCACTTAGAGCTGAACAACAATTTGCCTGCCCTGATACACCAGAGGACAACGGTGTGGCTGAACGTTTCAATCAGACCATACAAAAGAAAGTTCGCACATACATGTATGATTCAGGCCTTCCTGATAATATGTGGGACTTGGCACTAGGAGCTGCGGTGTATGCATATAATAGAACTCTCCACAAGTCAAATAATATGACTATCCCTTTGCAGAAATTTACAGCTAATCACAATTTTGATATGAACCAATTAAAACGGTTTGGTTGCGTAGGCTATATCAAAGTGCAAAGGAATAAAGGGACGAAATTCAAATTCAAAGGACGAAGAGTCATTTTAGTTGGATACACTTCCACTGGTTATCAGTTTTTAAAACCTGAAGATGGAAAATTTTATGAAAGTAAAAATGTACGGTTCGACGAGAAACTTGTGTATGGAGATTTGTATAATAAAGAGAGCGTAAAATATTGGCCTACGACTAACGAGCAAATCAATAAAGAAAATTGGTTTGTAGATTTTAATGACGAAATAGAGGAAAAGAGTGATGAATCATTAAAATCGGAGGGAGAATCTAAGAGAAAGAGAGGAAGATCAAGAAAACTAATTAACAAAAATCTAAATGAAAAGAGAGAAAAATAAATAATTGACACAAGTTCTTCTGCCTTAACAGAAGAAGTGGTCAAAACCTTGTTTACTGCTACTGAAGACAAAGAAACAAAGGTTGAAATAGTAGCAAGTAACGATGAAATCTGCTATGTAATGCTAGTTAAAATTAATGATGATCCAATATCGTATAGCGAAGCTGTGCAAACAAAAAAGAAAGATGAATGGCAAAAAGTCATAGAAAGCGAATTGCTGTCAATGGAGAAGAATGATATTTGGGAAATCATAAAATGACCTGACACAATGAAAGATGGAAGAAGAGCGAACATTATTGATTCTAGATGGGTCTTGAAAAAAAAGATGAAAGATGATGGATGATAGATAGGTGATAAGAGGATTCGAAGACAGAAATGTCTATGATTTAAGACAGACTTACGCACCAGTATCAAGATTATCTCTAGTAAGATGTTTACTAGCTGTAGTAAAGAAACTAAATCTTGAAATACGTCAATTAGACGTAAAGACGGCATTTTTGAACAGTGAAATTGACACCGAAATCTACATGGAAATCCCAGAAGGCACATCACACACAGAAAAAGAGAGAATAGCAAAAGCGTGTAGATTGAAAAGAGCACTGTATGGATTACCCATAAGTCCAAAGAAGTGGAATGAGAAATTCACGTCAGTTGCAAATAAAATAGGTTTGGTAAATAACGATAAAGAACCATGCTTATTTGTATGGAGAAAGAATGAAAACTTTTTATTACTGGTTTTATATGCGGATGATATGCTTATAACCAGTAATGATAAAATCAAACTCGATCAAACAACAAATAAATTGTTAAGAGAGTTCGAAATGACGGACATGGGCGAATCCAAAGAGTTTCTTGGGATTGAAATCAAGAGAGACAGAAAAAATCAAAAGTTGATGTTGAGTCAAGAGAGATATATTGATAAAATACTGGAGAGGTTCAAGTTTGATAATATGCACCCACAGAAAACTCCTATGGTAACCGTGCAAGTGGCAAACAAAGAAAGAAAATTAAGAGAGACTGAAAATGATGATGAAACATTAAGTAAGACTGAAACGAGAGTGAATGTACCTTATAGAGAAGCGGTCGGTAGTCTGATGTATTTGGCTTGTGCGACAAGCCCGGATATCTCATACGCTGTAAATGTATTGAGCAGACATCAAGTGAATCCAACTGAATATGATTGGAGAATGATCAAAAGAGTGTTTAGATATTTACAAGGAACGAAAAAGTTGGGTCTGCCATATTTAGCAAAGAGTAATGACTTAAGAGGGTTCTCAGATGCAAGCTTTGCTGATTGCAAAGATTCACTAACAACTTGCGGTAACGTCATCAAACTGTATAGTGACACAGTAGCATGGAGAACGCATAAACAGTCGTATGTGGCCTTATCAACTTGTCAAGCAGAATATGTCCCAATGAGTGAAGCTTGCCAAGAGATGATGGCGATAGAGCAGTCACTTAATCTGATGTTGAATACAAGATTCTATCCAATGAAATTATGGTGTGACAACAAAGGAGCAGAAGCTAATGCAAAAACGAGCGGAGGAAATAAACTCAGGCACATGACTGAAATAAGAGAAGATTACATAAAACAGTGCGTAAAGAAAGACTTTATAACAGTGCACTGGATTCGTTCAAAAGATCAAATAGCGGATATATTCACTAAACCACTTTCGTTTGAGATACATGAGCGTTTAACGAAATTAATTATGAATGAATAAGAGAGAGTATAATACCTTATTGAGTATGATAATTGATTGTTGTTTCTTGTTACAGATAAAAAGCCTCATGAATAAAGTTGAACGCAACATAGCCATAATACAAAGAGAGCAACGACCGTCAATATTAAACGAGATTCAAGAAAACTAGATATTGAGAAAAGAACTAGATATTGAAAAGAAATTTTTTTTTATGCGTTATAATAATGTGTAAATACTTTATTTTTCTTATAATTAAAGGAAGAATGTACGAATGTAAAAGGAGCGTATTATAAATAATTTGAAAGTATTGCACGGGAGGGAGTGTTGGAGTATTGCCTGCAATACCCAGCATCGGTAAAGTGGAGCTCCCCTTCATTACCCCCACTACTAGTATACGAGTAGAGCTGCTTCTTCTTTCTATTCCTTGTAGGCATTCTGTGTTGAGCTCTCTTGAGAGAATCACGTTCAAAGAGTGAGGTTATTGTATAAGAGCGTTTTGGTAATATTAATAAAGTATAAATATAAGAGTGAATCAGTGTGTTTGGATTAACTTTATTTTCGTCAACCTATATAACTTCTAATATTAAGATAGAGGTTTACAAAAATTTTAACATCATAAATGTCATAAAATTGAGTTTACCAGGCAGTCGATAGTACAAAATCATAAACATAGGTTTTATAAACACCTAGCGTTTCACAGCTTCTAATAGGAGCAGGAATTACATTCCATAAACGTCTTAAACGCGCGACCGATGAATAAAAGCTGTAATTCGACAAATTTGAAAATTCAATAAGTATTTATTTCAATTTTACTATTCAATTTCTTTACAATTTGTTAATTTGCTAGAATAGTGTATATTATAATATATTATAGTATACTATAGTATATTATAATATTTATAGTACATTATAGTATTTATAGTATATTATAGTAATACATTGAAATTTTTGTCGCTAACTTGAAAAAGTGGTAATTTGAATAAGTGTTGAGTAATTTGTATTAAATAAACACGCTAAACCCAATAGAGTGAAATTTCACTCTAAAAATGAGTGAACCGATTTTAGAGTGAGATTTCACTCTATTAGAGTGAATTTTTTTACTCTAGAAAATCGAATGATATTTATTCGCTCTAATTTTTACTCTAGCAGTTAGAGTGAAATGATAACGCAAACAAATTTTATTTTATTTATCGCAAATTTGAACCTTATTAATTAAAATTAATTTTGAAAGACACGCGAATAAGTAGTTGGTACATATGGTGCTAATAGTTGCATCGTTCGCGTCAATCCCGCATATTCGCACGTGTTCTGTGATGTGAGTTGTACACAGCAAAAGAACGGATGAATAATCTCCAATCTTTTGACGATGAATGAAGAGTACCAATCTTAATGGTGTCAACCTAACCTCTAAATATCATTAAAACGCTTTTTTTGCAAATTTCGTAGTTACAATATAATTTTTTGGTATTTTATATGTTATAATGATTATTTTTTTATTATAGTATAGGTTACTAACTAAGTGCTCATTGTAATAGTGTTAACCCAACCTCAAAATATTGCCAAACAATGTCTTTTTTGCAAATTTCGCGGTCAAAATATGTATTATTGATATTTTCTGCGTTATAAATATTGTTTCTGCATCAAATAATGTTATTAGGTGAGAACCAACTGTAATAGTTTGAACCTAACCTCAAAAAATTGTAACAGTACTGTATTTTGTTCCAAAATTCGTAATCAAAATATGATTTTTTGGTATTTTTCGTGTTGTAGTTATTATTTATGCATCAAAGAATCGTACTAGATGAGAGTCAATCGTAATACTTTCAACCTAACCTCAAAATATCGCAGCATAATTATTCTTTAAATTTTTTGTATGTATAATATGCGTGTACGTGTAGATGTACATATGTGTGCATCTGTGTAGGTGAGTAGCGATAAACAGCTAATAAATCAATAATTAAAACACATAAAACACAAAAAAATTATATTGTTACTACGAAATTAGTAATCAAAATCGTGTTTTTGCGATATTTTGAGATTATGTGCATACTATTACCATTAGAATTCATCTAATAATATTCATTCATTCAAAAACAATAGTTACAACCTGAGAAATACCAAAAAAATAATATTTTGATCATGAAGTTTGAAACAAAAATAAGTGTTTTAGCGATATTTTGAGGTTAGGTTGACACTATTACGGTTGGTTCTGATCTAATAACATTTTTTGATATAGAAACGTTAATCATAAACCCAGAAAATACCAAAAATACCTACATATTTTGACTACGTAATTTTGAAAGCTATGGTTTTGCAATATTTTGAGGTTAAGTTGACACTACTACATTTAGTATTTATTTAGTTACATTCTCTGATGTAAATACACAAATTATAACACAGAAAATACCAAACAATCATATTTTGACCTCGAAATTTCCAAAGAAGTATTTAGCAATATTCTTAGGTTAGGTTAATATTGTTACAATAAGCAGTTATCTAGTAACACTCTAGAATGCAAGAACCATCATTACAATACATAATACAAGAAAATATATATTGTAACCACGAAATTTGCAAAGAAAACAGTGTTTTTACGATATTTTGAGGTTAGGTTGTTATCATTACGATTACTACTCACCTAGTAAAATTCTCCTCCTAAGACTGTAATGCTACTAAGTTTTTAACCACTATTCTCAGTCAGATACTGAAAAAACTATATAAAAAAAGAAAAAACGAAAATTTTTCAAATACATAAAAAAAATAATGCTTTGAAAGTTTGTTTTTATTGTACTATTTAATTTGAAGATACTTTCAGTTTCTATTCTTATAGCTTAGAATTCTTTGGAACGTCCTGTTAGAACGTAAAAACTCTAAAATATTTATATAATGAAACATGCAGAAGAATTAATTTTATTTCTATAAACTACTGCGACTTTATTTTGTGTATTTTGGTAAACCTATTATTACTGGAAAAGTGTATCTAATATCACGCTTGCAATATTATAAACTTAAAAAGTAAAAAATAAGTTAGTTTTTCGTCGATGTCCATCGGTAAGTATTCGCTCTAATGAGTAAAATTTCACTCTAACGGGTTCAGCGTGAAGATAATAAACATTTGATTGAGCCTGTTAGTTTCTCAATTCCGGTATTACAGAAAGTATTATTTTCTTCTTTTTACAGCGTTGTTTTTTGAATTCAGTTTAAATTAAAAAATAAAAATTTATCTTATTCCTTTAAGTTTGGTCCAAAAAGAGGATGTCAATACATTTCTATTTCGTCAGTACTGGTAGTATTGACCCAATACCGACTTAAAATTTGTATAAGACCACCAGTGAAATATACTCTAACAGATAAAAAAATAATATTATTAAAATTGGTACATCTGGAAAGAAGTTATGCATCAAAATTTACCAAATTATGACAGAAACATTGATATCAGAAACTGTTTAATTGGCCAGTACTGGTGGTATTGGTCCATTACGGAATCGAAATTTGTATGGGACCACCAGTAAAAACTACTCTATCAAATAAAACAGAATTACCTAATCGATGCATCCATTGAGGAGTTACATGCGCGAACAGGCATAAAAAGCCATACGGGTCAAATTGATAACCTCCTTCAGTATAATAATTTTAGTATAATTTTATTGTACTTAGTATGTAACAGCAAAATACTTATATTTATAAAGAAACCCAAGTCGCTTACCCTTCAATGAGTAGTAATTGTCCCTTTATATAATTCTGAAATAATTGTAGATTGAAGAAAAAACGTATTAAGATTTAATACTTCCTTTTTAAAATCTCCAAATAATTTTACTTTCAAATTTTTACAAGTATCGAATTAATTTACATATGTTGGTAACCTATTCAGATTTAATTTGTTTTTATTTAAATTTGATTACATTACTTTTCGGTAAAGTTATGATACAAAATATAAAACACCTCAAAAGGGATAAAATGACATTTAAGTTGGAGTACAATCCCTGAAGTACATAACGTTTTTGAAGCGTTTTAAAAAGGTTACATCAAGTACCTTTTAACGTTTAAATGAATAAATTTAAAAAACGTTTTTATGTGTTAAAAAGGTGCGAAATGTCCGCATTTGAGTTTAATATGAAAGCTTTAAAAATGTTTTAAAAACAGTTTATAAAGGTTCGAAAATAACGACATATAATATATCGAAAAATATTGTTTAATATATTTTATGATATATTCTATGTCCATATTTTTTAAACCTTTTGCAAAGGTTTTTAAAACGTTCTAATTCAAACAATTTTAAAAGGTTTTTAACCCATTTAAATTATTGCCGTTCAAACGTTTTAAAAACATTATGTACTATCAGGGATGGAACAAGTACAAAATAATGGATACAGGTCTTAAATTACTAAAAGACATAATAAGACTGTTAAAATAATCTAATGAAATACCTACTGGACAGCGCGTCAGTAAATAAAATAAGTATCGATGCCTTGTACTAAGAACAACAGAATTCGGTTTAACACGAATACTAACGCGATTCAACATTCGCGACAAAGAGTAACGCGTTTCGCATGCCCGCGACGAAGATTAACCGAAGTCGCCAGTTCGCGACGAAGACTCACAAATTTGACCAGTTCATTATGGGAAATAAGCACATTAAACTGAATTGAATTCATTACAGAGCTGCTGAAAAACTGACTCACCGCGGCTCTTTTTTATTATAAATACATTTTTTAAATCATAATTATTATTTTTTCTTTAGTGATCTTTACCGTTGGTAATTTTATCATCGATTTTATTTTATTTTTTATTAATTTTTTTTTGTATTTATATAATTCCATTTATAGGTATAAATAAAATTAGAAAGTTTAATATTTGATCTAACAATATCGACATTGCGAAAAATTTAGCGAACTGACGAATCGTATTTGTCGCGGGCTTGTGAAATGCGTTAGTCTTCGTCGCGAATCGGTGGATTCAGTCAGTCTTCGTCGCAACGTTGCGAAATGAGTTACTCTTTGTTGTGAACTGAAGAATTCGGTTTGTCTTCGCCGCGAACTGATGAATTCTGTATGTTAGTCCTTGTCGCGAACTGGTGAATTCGGTTAGTCTTCGTCTTAAGTTTTTAAATCTGTTATTCTTCGTATGAGGGCGTCGACTTAAAAAAGAAAACCACTTTAGATATAAAAAAATGTGAAATTTGTTAAGTTAAGCACCTGCATATTGTATTTCCGAATTCTTATAAATGTCAAAACAGTAAACTTTTGTAGATTTTTTAAATTTTATTTTACTTATTATTCTTTCATATTAATATACCTCAACACTTTTAAAAACCGCTATTCTCGAGGTTTTCGTAGTTTCGTACTTAAGTGCTACTAAAGGGCCTACGGTCGCCATAGCTACAGTCGAATAATATACGGTAAATGGGGAAATTTTCCTTCCTATTTACGTCTCGAGAATCGCATGAGATCAAAATCCGAGAGGTGAAATCGCTTTTTTTGGCGTCTTCTATGGAATGATATAATTTGCTGACGATTAGAAGAAAACTAAATTTGCAAGCGGAAAAAATTTTACAGGTCACGGGCTTTAAAAAAAGCAATGTCCGTCGAGTGCGCGCATGACAAATTATTATATAGTAATATAGTAATAATAATAATAGCAATAATAATAATAATAATAATAAAGTATTAGAATATCAAAATACAGTAGACACGTCAAATTTTGTAATTTTAGTAAATTTTAAAATTTTTTAAATTTTTAAGTTTTAGTTTCTATTAACAATGGATGAGTGAGTCCCATTTTTCAAGTCAACAAAGTGGCTGTTAAATGGTGAATAAAGTTCTATATGTAACACGAGAATAAAGTCGATCATTCCCTCGGGTGATTACTGCCCTTACTTCGCTCGGGAAGTAAACCCAACCCGCGGCAATAATCTATGACTTTAGTCCCTTGTTGTATAATGTACAATTTTTTTTAATCATTGTCTTCTCGTGGATTTTAGAGTATAGTTCACTTGACGAATATGTATAAAGTTCACAATGTTTATCAGTAAAATACTATTAAGTAACTAAACCTATTGATTTCAACTTAACTTTGATTTCATTCCTATGCCGAAATAGATAGTAAGTTCAATAATATGCATTTAATACGAAAGTTATATTACAAAATTTTTAAACACAAATTAAATAATTTAAAGTTTTTTGCTCTAAAAGACGTTATCTTGTTCGTTATTAAGTTTGAATTATACCGCGCAATTACCAATAGTCGCGAGAAACGATTCGTGAATTACTTATACAATATTCGTCACATGTTTGCTCAATCTGCAATCAATATTTCCGTAGTTCAAATAATTTAAAATAAAATATTTAATATTTTTTTAAAAAATCGAAATTTTAAACAAATAACTTTTTAAAGTTTTTGCAGTAGCTGCAAGATCAATTTTATTTAACTTTTTGTAAAATAATATGATTAACATTCTTTACAGATTACCAAATGACCGAAAACAGTTTTTGGTGGCAACTTTCGAAATGTACACGAAATACGCCACCAGAGGAAAAACGGTGTATTTAATTTACTTTGCGTGCGTTCGATTTACTATTTAATACATTACTTACTTAAATAAAAAAAGAAACAGATATACAACGCGCGTAGCGCGCATTACTGATTCTAGTTGTAGTAAATATTATATAGCATAACTATTAATAATCAAGCTTTCAATTTCATATAAGCTAAGAGAAGAGTGTTGTAATTTTAATATAACGACGGCAGGATTTATAGTACAATATGGACTTATCCAAGCATGTATAACATTTTACTATATTGTTTATTAATATCATTTTATCAATCATAAACAATTGTATTGGTGACTACTGTTATAATGAGTATAACGTCGTTAGCGACTAGAGCAATGCTACTATATTGTTTATAAATATAGTCATTAACAATGTACATGGTTTATATAGCTTCAGGTTTGCAGATGTGAATATTAATCAACCATAATATCAGTTCGTTAATATACTATAAAGAACAATTTCATTTAAATTTGTAAGATAAACTGAAAATAGATCACAATATTTACAATATACAGTCAAATACAGATATATTAATAAATAAGAAATATTAAATATAATTAATTTAAATTTTTCTATTTAGTTTGATTTTTTAGCTTCAATTGTTGCTAAGTAATAAAAATAGATATATTATATTTCACTAAAATACAGTGCACAATTGAGATTCAATAGTTTATATCTAAAATACAAGGACCCATTAGTGTATATATGATGGGTACTGAGCTTCATTACTAGTACAGGGAAACCCCTCTTATCGCCTTATTAAAATCCGTTTTTCAAAGTTTGCTTACTCTCCCGATCGTAATTGAAACGCATTAGCGTTCTCAAACACATCGATGAATGTCGTCTTCATTTCCCTATATTATATCTCCATCTCGACACATCCCTTTCATCTGGGACAAAGTCCGAGCACAAAAAGAGATCCTCGACGCGCTTTTTCTCCGTGGCTTCCGATTTTCCACGAAAGCGCGCGCGCTAATCCGCGACGTCGCGAGCACTTCCAACGGCTTACGGTCGTGCGTCTCATTATCATTTTAGCGCAACGCTCGCGATAGGGTACGAATCGGAAATCCGGCATTACGCGAAAGTTTTTTTTACCTTGCCGGCTCGTGGCAATTGCGCACAATGTCAGCGCGGATTACGTGGGAATCTTCTTAATCAACTTCTTTTAATTCGTAATGACGTGGATCTTATACGTTATTTACCACTCTCGGAGAAAGTAGCGCCACGCCGCTACGACGCTAATATTGATTCCGAGCGACGAGGTAAACATTCATGATACGAGTTGCTCCCTTAAGTGAATAAGCTTCGAGTAAACACGGGAGTATTGTTAGCTTAAGTTTATTATTGGAGCACTGATTGCGAAAAATGCTTCGATCTGAGGTGGATGAATAATTTATTTATCGTTTGTAAGTATAATTACTTCCGGAGAATAAATTATTATCAATAACACATATATAAGAAGATAATTATACATTTCTATTATTCATGCTATAGCTAACTTATTTGACCATGTTTCAGAATAATTCATGTAGGTATAGACACACGCTATAATGCACTAATTTATCTGAATAAGCAATTTTTATATTCAATCTACATTCTGTTTTTCTTTTATATGCAACAAAACTTTCGATGCCCCTAATGAATCAATCTAATTATTATATATTGACATTATTCTATATAAAATATATTAATCTATAAATAAGTATTTATTTTATGAAATTGCTCATGATAAGCATTGTGGCGGTAATTTTTTGTTTGTGGGTTGCTTTCACAAAGAGAAAGCCTTATAACGATAAAAATTGTTTTATCAGAGATATTGATAAATTTGTATGTTTTCAAGATTCCTCAGTCAGAAAAACATGTTTTAAAAAAATGTCTATCTCTATATATGTATGTATGTATGTGTGTATGTGACAAAAAAATTGTGGCACGATAATTCTTCAAGGGAAGCATGCTTTGAGTTAAAATTTTGTAGACATATGAGGTATTGCTCAACTCGGAACTGATAAGATTTTGGAACTGATTGGATAATAAAAAGTACATTTTGCTACCTCCTAAGGAAGCTTTGTAGTAGTAAAAAGAAAGTTTTATTAAAAATATGTTAGAACCATGTTTTGGGCCATTTGGATCCAAAATACAATATTTTTAGAAAATGTACATATGGATATGCGTGTGTGTGTATGTGTATGTGTGTAGCTATATATGTCGAGTAATCCACGGTTAAATTTAATTTTTCAGGACTCATTTTTTTTGTTTTTGTTTTAAAGAAAAGGGGCTTAAAAATATTTCTTTTGTTTTTCGATGCGTTTTTGCTTTGTATCGATTTTTCGATGTTTCATCGTCGAAACAATATCATCGATTTATTGGTAACGCATTTGAAAGAGCTTAAAATTACCTATATTTTCCAAACAGAAGTTCTGTATAAGCTATTTCCATTTTCTGTTATACACGGATGCGTCATGTTTCGTTAACATGGTTATATCTCGTAAATATATCATGGAAATATATTGAAATAAATTGAGATGATCGGTATTAAGATGAGCTTGGGAATTAAAAGATAATTTTTTACGTATCTAAGCTCATTTTTTTTTTGCTTTTTGCTGAACTGAAATAATCTTATTTTCGAAATTCGTCGACTCGATTTTGTTTTATAATGATTTTTCATTTTTATGATTTATTTTTAATTTTGTCGCTTATTTCGTGGATATAAAGCGGTCATTTTTCTCTATTCAAAGCTTAGTTTTTTGTTTTTAGATAAAGATTCAAAATTAAAAAGACTTTTTAAATTTTGTCAATTCGTTATTGTTTTATAACGATTTTTATTATCCATACATTTTCTCGTGGTGATATAATAAATTAACTCTCCATAAACTTAAAGGTTTTACTAATTATATTAATTTGATGGTATAAATTTATTGTTTGGCACGCACGTAAAATAGTATTATTGTAACGGTTGTAGTTATTGGTAAAAAAATAAATAATATGATCGATTCAATGTAAATGTATTAGAAAGAGCATATAATTACCTATTTTCTCCGACATGAAATTTTGTATAAGCCATATTTCTTTTTTTATTATACATGAAAACGTCATGTTTTGTTTAAGTGGTGATATCCGGGAAACATATGATGGAAAATGTTTAAAATAAATTGAGCTCAAAAGGTAGCTTTCCACTATCTCTTGGCTAAGCTCTTTTCCTAGACGGTAAGGTCTTTTATCTTTGAAGGTATTTGAGGTTATTTTACTAAAGAAACACATTTTTAATTGTTTGTTTGTTTTTATGAATATACGATTTAAAAAAAAATGAAAGATTCCTCGATTCGTTTTTGTTCTATAATATAGAAATTTAAAATAATGTATAAGAATAAAGAAATTTATATTGGAACAATTTATTTAATTTGGCAGAGGTCTTTTATGGTTGTTAGGTTTCTTTGTTTGGCTATAATACAACTTTATATCGATGCCCCTTACAAAGACCAGCAAATTTCAGATTATTTCTCAAAAACTCCTAGTTCATTTCAGATGCCTCTTATAAAAATGTAGCACTTTTAAAATTTTCTTATAAATACTAACATTCTTACAACCTCTGAGAAAATGATAGTGTATGTCAATGTGTGTGTATGTGTGTGTATTCGTGCGTGCGTGCATGCATGCGTGCCTGTATTGTGTATGTGTGTCTGCATGTGTCTGTGTGTTTGTGAGTGTAAGCATGTGTCTGTGTGTGTATGTGTGTGTGTATCTGTGTGTATCTGTGTGTATCTGTGTGCCTATGTGTATCTGTGTGCGCGTGCATGTGTCTGCTGTGTGTATATGTGTGCATGTGTGTGTTTGTGTCTGTGTATACAGATGCGTGTGTGTGTGTATGTGCTCCCCTTAACGGAAACAGTTTTGAAATTTCATAGAATAACCAGATAAAGTATGTTAAATAGGTATATTTTACTAGATGTAGATTGCAAGGTTGATTAATGTTTTAAGTTAACTGATCCTGTTAGGTAGTTCATAGATTAAACTAATTATTTTATAAAGTAACGGGTTTATACAGTTAAACTTCAACGTATACAAAGTAATAAAAATAAAAAAATCTAGTGCATAAAAGTTAATTTTTCAAAAGATATAAATTAACCTTTGCATCCATGAACAAATTTCAGCCGTTTGCGTTCTTAAACGTAACTTTAATTCTCTAATAAAGCAATATATATATATATATATATATATATATATATATATATATATATATATAATTAATACAATACAATTCCAATAATGTCGCATTTATCCAGTCCCTTTACAATAATTGCAGTATAAAAAGTATATGAACGTCGCGCCAGTTTAAATCTATATTCGAAAGCGCATTAACGCAATCGAGAAAGAAAATAAATTATAGAGATTTCAAGCGTTGCACTTCCTTCCTCGCTCCAAAAGGGTTAACGCGCCGAAGCCTGTCAGTCACTCTTTGCCCGAGCATGCTTCATACCAGAACAAAAAAAAAGTAACAACACCCAACAAAATGAGCCTGTAGTCGCTCCGGCGCCACTGCATTCGGCACAATAATGCTTTACGCAATTGCGTCCGATCAATACGAGCGCGGCTCGGTGCGAGCGTTTCCATTCGCTTTCGATCGAGCATCGATCCGATCGGCTTCCATTCGAAAGCGAATAAACTTGATCTTGAACTTGTTCATCACTGTAGTCGCTCACGAGTATGCAGTCGCTCACCGCGGTAGAATCGCGAAAAAAGGAGCAACGAGAGAACCCGCTTATCCGGTCGCACTCACGCGCTCGCTCGCTCTTCCTTTCAGCCAGAAATGGTGAGCGCGGCGCATAGCTGGTGCTAGCTGCTTCGGGCGCTCGGGTGAAAACGCCTGGAATTGCAGTGTTTCGCAGGGCGAAGGTCTTTAGCCTCTATACGCTCGTGAAACTGCGAGATTTCCGCTGGCGAGCGAGTACACGAGATGGTAACTCCGTTCGTGAGCTGGGGGAAATGGAAAAAATTCCTTCATCGACGTGCAATATGTATTCAGTGCAATGTGCCTATTAAATCTACTAGTTAGAATATTGATAGGCCCAAAAATATCAACAAAAATAAACTCGTGCATATATATCGTATATGAAATCTCTATTGGTTTTCAACATTACGAATTTTTATTATTGAATCGTCTTTTTTCATAGATGATATTTTCATTCTTCATTGAATTAACAATTATTTTACCGTAGCGATTTTAAAACATATACAAGCCATTATGTGATTAAGTATTCAAGTCTAAGATAAAAATTAAATCTTCAGGAAATAATTATTTTTTAGAATCGCAATAGGTTAACAAATCGAAATGTATCAGGCTGTAAGCCAATAGAACTTGTATGCATCAGGTACGAATTCAGTTGTTGGTATATATTATAAAAAAACTTTTACGTTAAGAAGATTTAGACTAATTGTCATAATAACCAAATTGCATGGATTATAGCAATGCAATTAAAAAAACACTGCTAACTGATTTAGCACAATGCTAAGTCAAAGATATTTAAGGTGATCCTATAGTAAAATTTGACAAAAATGGATCTTTTTTATGTCATTTTGTTATACTTTATAACAGAAAATGATTTTGCATTGGCGATATTGACCTTAGAAATAATTTTAATTAACTCATTAGTTATGTATACGTATCCCCCCCCCCCCCCCCCAACCTTAGATGCGCAAAAACCAGAGATAATTTTTGGCACTGTGGTCGTCCAATTCTGATCTTAATGGCGAAATTAGAGAATAGTACTTGAATAAATACAAAGAAAGGTAGGCATTCTTTAATAATTGTAACTTTAAACTATATAAATAAATACCTTGAGTTTAATTTTTTATTATGATCTAAATTCTAATTATTACAATTATGAAAAAAAATTGTATTTAGAAAAAGAAAGATTGAATTTGAACATTTGAATCATTTTCCCAAATAGCTTCAACACGAAAAATTCGGAATCATTTAGAATTCATACATTTTTATCGTTTTAATCCAATATAGCGACACCGTATTTTGGCGCTATTTAATAATGGAAAATATACAATTTCATGTAAAAGATTTATGGAATGCAAATCATTAAAAGCAGATATCTTAATATCTTACAAAAAAGTTTTGGTTTATTAATAAGTTACATTTTGAATATGAAGGATCATTGTGAAATAATTAACGTCAGAAAGTATCCGTCTGATTAACCAAAAAGAAGGTGTAAAATAAAACTTCCCAATAGAACAGATCGCAAGAACAACAAATTTATAAATATAAAATAAAGTACTCGAGTCATTAATACCTTTTTACATGTCTGTTCGCAGAATAAAAGCCACACGTGTACACAGTAATTTATCATCACTCTCGCGCTAGAATAAAAAGCAACGAAATTAACCAACGAGGCCGAATTACCCGCAGGTGAACATTGCCCTGACCCGCGGTAAAAAGGTTTCACCGTAACTTGTTCAATGCGATTGCGCGTAACTAAAATGATTATATGTGGAAGTTGAAATTACTCATAAATAAAAACACAACACAAAACCTATATATCAATTCAAGCGGTTTGACGATAAAATCTGTAAGTCAGCTTGAATTTTAATCAAAATTGACGTTTACGGTTACCCTTTGCCTGCTGCTGCGCTTCGTTCAAGCAAACAGACTGTATATTCTGGGTCACAAAGCGCAAGGGTAGCGATTGACCGAGTGAAATCATCGTTCGTCAGCTTAGTAAACAAACCAGAATGCGTCGACAGAGAAGCTAAACGAGAAAGAAAGAGTGGGAAAGAGAGCGAGAGAGAGAGAGAGCGAGAGAGAGCGAGAGAGAGCGAGAGAGAGCGAGAGAGAGCGAGAGAGAGAGAGCGAGAGAGAGCGAGAGAGAGAGAGAACGAGAGAGAGAGAGAGAGAGAGAGAGAGAGAGAGAGCTACCAAAAAGCTCTGTCCTGCAATGATTGTTCAGCATATATGAATTTTCGCAAAAGCTCGCATACGCGCGGCTCGGTTCGTTCGTGTCACTTTGCGATATTATGCATGCGTGCGTAAATTCATATTCGCGCTCGTATTGCGGTTCGGTGGTCCGACGAAAAATAGCGAAAATCCGAGGTCCTCGCATTATGCTGGTTTGGAGACCATTTTGTTTTATCCTTTCAGGGTTATAATGCCTATGTCGTTACTCTTTTTGAGGTGACTTTGAAAATGCGCGTGAATCATTTATTCAAAAAGTGTGTTGAATATTCTCTTAAGTTGAATATTTCTTAAATGAATTATTTTAAATAATTTGAAAAAAATGTTGCTTTAAAATATATACAGCTAATCAATACTTGTTGTTACTAAACGTGTGATTTAATGATGACATTGAGCAATATATAGATATCTGGAATTATTTTAATAATATTTACAATTATAGAAGTGCATATTATTAGACTTCTAAGGTCACAAAACAAAATTTTCTCAAAGACATTTTCGATGTAAAATTTTCCGCTCTTTTCAATTCCGGGATAAAAATTAGGGGTTTCCATTTAAAAAAATCAAGTTGACCTTGAAATAACCTTGAAGATCATGTTCAAGGTTAAGTTCAAGGTCACGAATGTTTGACCCCCTTTGCCCTTGTCAACTTTTGTCTCAACTTTTTTTCGATACCACGCTTAGGAACGGAGAAATTTAGGTGCGGAGATTAAAATGGCCCATCCTGTATACTTAAGATAATTCTGAATATACCCATCGTCACCAATAATAGAGTTTACTACAAAAATTTATTTTGTAAACATTATATGAAAAGTTAATAGCATATCGAAGAGGACTCATATTTATTTTAAAATTGTTAAAATTAATATTATATATTTGCAAAAGTTATAGCTTGTTAATGATTCTTTGAATTGACTTCACTTCGTTCAGATTGAAGAGTACGTCTATAACTACGTGTCGTCACAAAAACTTATCGTATCCCCTAACACTGTATCCTTGTCAATTTTAAAGATGTCATGAATATTCCAAAAGTTTACAATTAAACAATGCTATGATCTATCCGAATATGTGATTCGATGAAAATATGTAGCAAATCCTATTAGATGGTTTAATTATTTTTTAATGTATCATATTCTAAAAGATTATAGCACTCTTCCTTTGCAGACTTAATGAAAATTTGCAGTAAGTACAACCAAAACAATAGAAGTTACAATGATTTGAAGAACCTCGTGATGTCATTGTTCAATTTACCAAATTAAAACCGATTGGTGCGTACCCAATATATATACAAAATTTCGTATCATATGCTTCCCTTCAAGAGTTTTGGCGGACACAAAATTTGTGAATACACAAACAATAGACACACATACACGCACATACACACGGATACACATGCACACACACTGACTCGGACACATACAATAAAACATCGAAATTTATCAAAAGCTCTGATCCGAAAATGTTTATCGTTACAAAGTTTTACAAAAAAAGAGGTTCTATAGGCTTGGCCTATTTCGATAATTCTTTTTGTAATCAATATCGGCTCACCCTGTAGTTGCCCTATTGGAGTTTTGATACGACTGGACCAATACTAGCAAAATACTATATTGTTTGTCCATAATTCTGCTATATGTTTATACTGATAACTTGAAATGGTAAATACGGTGATAATTAATTCTTTCGCATTCCATAGGACCCATTCCAGAGGAACCCTGCGCTGCGGCGGTACTATAAGAGTTTTGACCAATACTGAGCCAGTGCAATTTCAATACTTGCGAAATATCATATACATCAATTACTTGTAAACAATTGGAACGAATAACAATTGGACAGATAGCTAAAAAATGATAAATAATAATATTAAAAAAAATTAAACCGTCTTCAAAAAGTGACGCTTTAAAATGTAAAAAATAATGTATGTTTCCTAATAATTGTATTCAGAATTCGATAAGTTCGCTATCAAACTGGTATTAAATTCATTTAATAAAATATTAATGTTTTAATCATTTGAATTAAAACTTTTTGAAGAACGTGCTGAATTACAGTAAAAAACCCCTGCCAATTCATTGGCACTTGGCTTCCTCAAACTAAATTAATTGTTCCAATATGAAATTCTTTGTTCTAATAAATTAATTTTAAATTGCTATATAATATAATATATATATATATAATGCTATACAATATAATATATCTCTTTCTATCCCTGGTGGCAAATAATCTAGAACTATGTAGATCTATCTAGTTTGCCAAGGTAAATAATCGAGGGCCTGGATAAAACAGGATAATTTTCTACCAGGGATATAATAGCTCAACAAAGTGTGCTTTTATGATCATTGATGTTTTCTCAAAAGATAATTTTTTACTAAAATTACGCAATGATATGTAATCATTCTTATCACAGCAATTTCTTCTCTGTACATAATTTATTAAAAATATTTGAATATTTAAATTATATGTAATCATCTAAAGTTTTTTGAACGATTATCCTAGATTTCCGAGATACAATCGTTTAATCTCAATACGAATTTTTGTGTGTAACATAAGAAGGGAAAGAGTCTATACAAAATGTGAGGTTGTACAAGATAGGTAATTTTATGCACTATTTAATGTATTTACAATAACTTGATCATAATATTTCTAACATACCAAAAAACCCGAAAAATTAAAACTCAAAAATTGAAAAATCAACAAATCATTATAAAATAAAAACATGTCGATGAATCTTGAAATTTCTTTCTATTTCTGAATCTTCGTTTGAAAACGAAAAAAATTAGTTTTTTTGGTAAAAAATGACCGTGACGTTCTCGAGATATAAGCGATCAAAAAGAAATTTCAAAAAACACATAATCTCAATATCTTAGAAAAAAACATCTCATGATATGAAAAACATACAGGTCATGAGGTAGTAAAAAGCTACCTTTTTGGAAATTTTCAGATAAAATACTGCTGATTTACTTGAGTTGTTGTCGGAGAAAGAACATCGATTTTTTAAAAAATTATTTTTTTCATGACAAAAGAAAAAGGTCAAGACAAATTTTTACTGAACATTCTTCTCCATATTTCGAATCAACTAAATTTTTTTTAAAAATTTTCGTATATGTTTCCAAGATATAGCCGTTACAACAAAAAATAACGTTCTCTTGTGAACCAAAAGAAGGGAATCACACTATCCAAACTTTCAGGTCGGAAAAGTTATATAATTTTATGTTTTTTCAAATGCATTTCTTCTGGATCGATGATATTATTTCCAATGTATCAAAAACCCCCAAAAACTAAAACGCAAAAATCGAGAAATCGTTATAAAAACATAAAATATCGAAAAACAAAAACAAATTTTTTTTACCCCCATCCTCTAATAAAAACAAAAAAAATAGCCCTAAAACATTAACTGTGTATATGCAGAGTAATGCTAATCCACGTCCATGCACACTCACGCACACACTCTATTACACATATACATACACACACAGACACACACACACACACACACTAACACACACACAGACACACACACACGCAGACACACACGCACACGCACACGCACACACTCACACGCCCTCACACATGCACGTATTCACACACGCACGCACGCGCACATACACACACACACACACACACATCCATACAGACATTTTCTAAAAATAGTGTATTTTTATTTCTTAAGGGAGTATTATCGGATTCGAATTAGTGTTCAGAAAACTTTGAAATTTTGTATAGTAGTATGTTCTGACTTGTACTCTACTTAATCATATAAATTTTTAGAAAGCTACACCAACCCAGAAAAAAGATATTATACGAGTAGTATATTGTGTACCAAAGGGTGAAAAGTAGCCTTCTTTTGCCCGCGTGTGGCCAAATACGAGTACTGCTATCACACAAATTCATGAAAACTGATTCTGATTTCAATAAAACTTTCAGAAATATATATTTAATATTCCATAAATACAATGCAAAAACCCAAATGTTGATTCACCAATTTCGGTAGCTAATATTAGCAAACCAATAACATTTTTCACGCTCACTTAACCATTTACGCGCACGATTTGGCCTACCACGGAAGTAAAAAACGACAAAACAGCATTTGACTGACTGAGTACCGATATACTCATTTAAGTTTCAAGACATGTTTCTAACATGTTTTTAGCAAAACTTTTTTTTATTATCACAAAGCTTCCTCTTTGATGAAGCGAAATATATTATTTTTTACTTTTTAAAGTCGGTATTCTTTTTTTAAATTATTATTTCTTTTAATTTATAGTTTTTAGTTATTATTTTTCTGGAACGTTGTTATTCTATTCAAAAATAAGATCTTTCCGAGAGCTATTTTAACTAAATTGTAAATTTAATTAAATAAGTAGAAATAAATAACAGGAGAGTTTGATATATTAAATATATTAATATATTAAAACTAAAAATATAAAATATTAAAAATATTTTTGATTTGGAATTCATATTATTAACATTTTTAAAATCGAAATTGTTTAAATTATATTTTTTATACTTTTTGAGGTAATTTATATTGATATTTGTTTATGCAAATAATTATTGATACAGAAATAAAAACATTTACATTACTCTCCCAATACTGAATTGCATACATTTTCAATTAAATATTCAAATATATGTTTTGCCGCTTCAAATATTTTTATCAAAGCAACACGAAATTATTTACATATTTCTTATTTCTAGCTCTCTTAGCTATTTTGAATATAGCCAATATTCACTCAAAAATAACACATTATGCTGAATACCTTTGAATATATAGGCTAAAAAAATCTGAAAATTAAGTTCCAGATTTTTAAAATTTAATACAGAGATCCTAGAAATTTCTCCAGAGAGCCCCCTGAAAGGAATTAGTGCATGTCAGAAATTGCTTTTAAATTGAGAGTCATTCGCTAATAAATTAATTATATTGGCTACATAAATTACAAAAGCTACAGAAAGCTACAATGTTCCGACAACTAATACGGAAGACTTACATCCTCTTCTAAAAGAAAGAAGACTACAACTCGTCGGTTGAGAAGAACAAGCAGCTATCTTGATTTTGTAATTCAAAAGACGCCATCTAGATTTTGACTTGAAAAAGACGCTATCTCGATTTTGACTTGAAAAAGACGCTATCTCGATTTTGACTTGAAAAAGACGCTATCTCGATTTTTACTTGAAAAAGACGCTATCTCGATTTTCAGTTCAAGAAGACGCTATATCGATTTTCAGTTCATAAAGACGCTTTCTCGGGCGCACAATTTATTTTCTTCATTTTAAGCTAAGATTAAAACACATTCGTACTAAAAGAGTCTCATAGATAATATTTTTACGCAGAATTAATGTAATTATCAATTTATCGACAGTGATTCTCAACTTAAAATGATGAAAATAAATTGTCCGCCCGAGATAGCGTCTTTTTGAACTGAAAATCAAGATAGTGTCCTTTTTAACTGAAAATCGAGATAGCGTCTTTTTAAAGTCAAACTCGAGATAACTGTTTATTCCTCACAACCGGTGAAATGATGATGCTTACTCCAATATACATGCTATTTTAACTGAAAATACTCCATTAAAAAACAGGTGCAAGTCTATTACAAGTTTTAATACTAAATTTTAAAATGCATTGCACTTTGTGTAAATCTATATGTTAATCAGATACCTATATTTAATATATTTCAGGTCATAAAAATGTCCTTGCATTCATACTTCTGCCAATGTTAATTAAGTGTACTACTGAAAAAATCAAGTTTGATAAAACAAATGAAGAAGTACATAATTTCTTGTCTTATATTGTGCACTTGAAAGTAATTTAATTTTTTTAAATACTTCAGATTTTAAAACTTTTAACTACACATTCTTAGAAAATTGAATTTTATAAGTAAGAATTATATAATAATATAATTTATTTGCAATTTTAGGAAGAAACAACTGATAATGAGATTGCAAAGCTTTTACAAAGAAACGGTGTCAATTTTATTTGATACAAACGTCACATCCTTGCAACCTTATATAATTATCATTACAGGATACCAAAAATTCATACTTGATTATAGACAGTACTATTCATAAATGTGAAAGTGTGTTAGAAGCAGTAGATTTATACTTCAAAACGTCTCACGTTTTGCACATAGACTGTTCTTAAGGGTCACAAGAGGTTTGGTCATATTTTAATAAATATTTCTTCTTAATATGAGGATCGAAGACTCTTGTGGTAACAAAACTAATTTCAAAGTTATTTTCTGAAGTTAATAAAATAGTAGATAAACAAAAAGATAAACAAGTATAGAGCTGCTAAGATAGATAAGTACGTAGATAAAGAAGTAACTAAACAGACTGAGTGAATACATTTTTTTTAAATAAGTAGTACATTTGCTGAAAATTATATGACAAAAGGTGCATTTAAGTTTTAAGAACTAATTTGTAAAAGTATTAAAATAATTGTTACAAGTTTTTTTTTAATAGATACAATACATTTTTTTAGAATGGAACTGGAATAAGAAGTTTTTAAAATGGCATGTGACCTGTATCAGAATTAAAAAATTACAATAGCTGATATTTAAAGTATAATAATTACGTTTAAAAATTTCATTACTACGTGCTATAATACTTTTTTATTAAATGAACTACGTTTAAGTTTACATAAAGCCGTAGATCAGGAAGTGCATGATGCTGTTGAATACATATTTGAAGAATACAAAAATCCTTTTAAAAAAGTTGATTCTGAAGATAAGCAATTAGTATTATATAAAAATCTCAATTTGTACATAGAGCCTGAAATAGTTGAATTAAAAAATCTAAGTACACTGAAACTGCGAAAGAACAAGTTACGGTCCATCGAAAAAAGAACATCCATGGCTCATTTATCCCTGACCTATTCTTTAACGAAATTACTCCAAATGATGGGTTTATTTCATGCCACGATGTCATACATGGATTATCTAAAAAATGAGAAACATTTACTTACAAATGATATACAAGGAACTTTGTGGAAAAATAAAATAACCAGTGTCCTTAAAGATGGTATTGTTTTATCATTAAATATTTATTTTGACGATTTTAAAATAGGAGATTCTCAAAGTTCGCACGCTGATAAAAGTCAAGTTAGTCTAATTTATGCTGAAGTTCTTTGTTTTCCATCAAATTTCAATTCAAAGCTGGAAAGTATTGTTCCGACATTTCTTATATAAATGATCAAAAACCATATGGTAATGCGGCAATTTTTGGTACACTAATCACAAAACTTAATAAACTATTTAATGAAGGAATTCAGCTTATAATAAATAAAAAGTGTTATAGAATCTATTTTTTGACGATTTTAATTATAGGCGATAATAAAGGACTAAATAGTATTTTAGGCTTTATAGAATCATTTACCAAAACACGATTTTGTCGCATCTGTTATGCCGGGCCGAAAAATGCAATAATATTAAGTGGAGAAAATGCAATGTTGTTAGCAACAAAGGATAAATACAATAAAGATATAAGTAATATTAACATTTCCAAGACAGGCGTGAAAGAACTCTGTGTATTCTACGAAATTGAAAATGTAATTGAAAATGTAAGCGTAGATGCTATGCACAATATCCTGGAAGGTGTCGCAAATTATGATGAAGCAAGGTAATTATAAAAATTAATAGATGATCAAGTACTCATCATAGACTTAGTAAATCATGAATTAAATATTCTCGATTTTGCTCATGAATTATCGTATGTACCTGTTAACCTTTCATTAGTCTATATTAAGAAGAATGATCGATTAAGGATGTCGAAATCTGCGTCAATATTTTTTGTAAGGTATTTTGGACTCTTAGTAGGAGAATATATAGCAGAGGATAATGAAGTGTGGTAGATATATGGGGAAATCTCCCAAACCTTTAACATATATGACTCTAGGTTTGAATCTGTATTTTCTTATATTTTAACTGTATTAAACTATTTCACATAGGCTTATGTTATTGTTTAAAGCTTAAGCTTATTATTTATTATATTTTTATGTTTACTTTCTATCATAAATTAATTAAATTTATCAATCAAATGTCTAAACTGTCACATTTCTCGTATGTCGTATTCGCGATTTCCAGTATAGTTTCTCTAATAGTGTTTAAAATTGACCTGATAAAAATATAAAATAAATTATTTCTTACTAAGAAATAATTAAAGAATAAGATGATATTGATAATATTTTCATTTTATTCATAAAATTGGAGTTAAATACATTTGAAAATTGTCTTAGGTTTTTGGTGTGGCATCCACAACACGAAGAATAACTCAATAAATATTAAATGAATTACCTTAAAAAGTATTTAATATGGGTGAAATACATCAACAGTATTATGTTGTATTATAATCCCTTTTTGTTATTTTAGTAAACATAATGCCCAAAATTTAAATAACACCTAAGTGAGCGGATTAAAAAACGAACAAAAAAAATGTCGCATCCACAACGCACGTTAGTGTTATAAATATTAATTAAAATTAATAGTATTAATTAAAACGTTCGAGAAATAGCTTCGCATTATACCTAAAAAACTAATATGTATTAATAAAATAGCAAATTTACATCGATCTGTCACATCCACAACGCGTCGTCCGCAACGCGCGTTTGTTTAAACATCATAACCTCTTATTGCAGCTAGCAGAACTGAATAATACAAATACGAGAAGAAGTTTCTTTGTATTTTACAATCATGAGACCTGTTTTGAGTGAAGTAATAGTGAGAAATAAGAAAGAGTACGTAAAGCACAAACGAATTGAAGAGTTACAAAAACGGAAAAACGAGTGAACAGAGATAGAAATATAATGAAAATAAAGTGTCTTCGTCGTCTAAGAGGTAAAATTAGTCAATTTAAATGTTTAAATTGTTAATTTCAATAAGCCAAATTTATAATTTAAATTTAATTAATGCATAAAAAGATGAATTTGTATTAAAATAATATGACACTTCTGGTATTTTTATTCTATAAACGAACTATAATCTATTGCAAAACCGTGAACGACAGCACACTACCTACCCATCGCACTCACTATACACGTACACACACATACACTATCCCCCTGGACGACACACAGCAAGCGACCTCCCATGCCCTGAAGCAGCTGAAGAGGACGCACAGCTGCCATCCCATAGAGCCTCGCATAGGTGGGAGCTGGCTCGTCTCGGCTGGGGTGCGCTGAGCATGTCCTGGCGTCTCCTCTCCTTACTCCTGTCTCTTCAAACCAACCTAAGGAAAGACACAAGAGATTAGAAACCAAGAAAATAAGTAAAATGGTATTAGAATGATACCCACCTGATTTTATGCCTTGAAAGGCATGAATAGATCCACCTTGGGCGGAGCGGCTGCTTCTCTAGATATGAAGGAGGCCTGCAGCATACACCCTAGAAAACATGAAGATGAGTTAGTTTACAGCAGACATGCACATCAAATTGGAACTCTCTTACCTGGTCTGGAGGGTTTGCAGAGGCAGGGTGGTCCCTCGGGTACAGCAACGTAGCTCAACTCGTAGCCCGCTCCCCCATAACAGCAGCAGCAACAGCCTCCGAAGCACTCGCCAGACACCTAGAAACAACACAGCATTAGTAAGGGGAGATAACAGTGATAAACTAAACACTAATCTCACCTGATAATAGTGGCAGTGGATGAATGCAGTAGGAAGCTGTATGTAAACATAACCTCTTCGAGGTTAACCGTGCCCACTACTCCTGCTGCAAGTACGCCGTCCTAGGCCTTGCAGCTCTCGTCTTCGTGCCCCTTCGTCGGCACCGTTGCCCAGATACCCCTCCTGCTGCATCCCTCGTCGCACTTCCTCGTCCTGGCCACTCGTCCTTCCTCGTCCTCTCCAACACCGTCTGCAAGCCGTCGACTGCATGTCACATAGCGTGACGTCACCGCGAGCAGACGCTCCCTTTTCCTCCATCTCACTTCTCTTTCTCCCTCGCCAAAGCATGCGCTGCGCCCTCAGGCGGGCTCGGTCCGCACTCCCGAAACCCGAGGGTAGAGTCGTGGGAACGAAGGGACAACGAGTCCACTTCGTACAGAGCCACGTACACAGACGCTTCGTTTTCCTGTATCGGCTCTGTGCGAATTCCAAAACCGCTCGTTCCGCTCGCGAATATAGCTATATATATAAACCGTTTACCGTGTGTGCCGACCAACTTATATGGTCGAAGTAAGCCACACCAGATTAGAATAAAAGAGTAAGTTGCACAGATTATTATTGTGCTTAGTGCATACTCATATATACATATATATTTATATAGGTAATTTTTTGTAAAGCTTGCGCCGCGTGCGTATCGAGCATCGCGTCGCAGCATTTCCACGTGTATTTCGTCGCCGGATATTACTTGAACTCGCGTCCCTGAGAAGTAGCTTCTTCCCCTCCCGACCATTTACCGTTTCCGACCGTACCGCGTGCTCACCATACTTAGTTTATTGTATAAGTAAATTTATGTGTCGGTAGAATACTTGTAAAATCGTGCTGCGAATTCGCGCAGCTGGCGCTCAACTCTTGTATTTAGATTGAATAAAACCACAAGTGTTCATAGTGTTACCCTAAATTACCGTGTACGATTTATTTCAACCCTGGAATAAAACGATGTTAAAGCCTGCACGTGCGGCGCAATAATCTTGGCTGAATTAGCTAAAATTATTGTCATAATTCAAGCACCACAACAACTACAAACACTATACAAAATCTCCTATCTTACTTTCTTCTTCTACCTTACTCTGTAATCTATCTCTTTTACCACACATTTCAATCAAAAAATGGGCCAAAAATCCTGCTGTCGTGGAGGATGCGGGAGCGATGCTAACTGCCCTGAAAGGGGATGTGTAGAATGATTCGCCACCTGGTCTTACACGGCAACGAAGCCAGCGAAGGCGCGCTGCCTTGCAGGGGTGCGTTAGTATATGAGAATGAAACCGAGTGTGTCTGACGATGAGGTATCCTCATACTTAGTTCTAGGGAGGTATGAGTGTTATCACCCCTAGATGGATGGACTTTAACTTACTATCATGGCTCAAAGTAAACAAAACCAAACCAAAACCAAAAGGAACTTAAGGGTGGGAACCTGGAATGTACGCAGTCTACACAGAGCGGGCACGTTCCGGGAAATCATAAATGAAACTAAGAGGTACAATTTAGATTTGGTAGCAATACAAGAAACCCGATGGAAAGATAACGCGATGCTAGGATCCGGTAACTTCACCTTTCTATATGGGGGCGCAAGCTGGTATTCCCTAGGCACTGGATTTCTTGTTAACAAAAGCATCATACATTCCGTTAAAAGTTGCAATTTCGTGAATGACCGACTCTCGTATATCATCATCGAAGGAGCGTGGTATAATTACGTGGTTATTAACGTCCACTGTCCTACGGAGGACAAGGAGGAAGAAGTCAAAGATCTTTATTATGAAACTTTACAGCAATTAATCGATCAATTCACATCTTACGACACCAAAATAGTAATGGGGGATTTCAATGCTAAAATAGGGAGAGAGGAAATGTTTAGGCCCACTATAGGCAAAGAAAGTCTGCACGAAACCAGCAACGATAACGGTATTAAGGTCATAAATTTCGCGGCCGCAAAAGATCTTATAGTCAAGACCACGTGCTTCAAGCACAAGGATAGACACAAGGCAACGTGGACATCACCGGACGGGACCACGCACAATCAAATCGATCATTTTCTTATTGATAAGAGGCGCCACACCAATGTACTCGACGTAAGGACCTATAGGAGAGCGGATTGCCACTCGGATCATTATCTAGTAGTGGCCAAATTAAGAGCCAGATTAGTAGCCGGTTAAAATAGTAAGCGAGCGAACAAAGTAGAAACCTTTGATATTGGAAAACTACGAAGCGGGGTAGAGCGAATCAAGTACCAAGTAGAAGTTAGTAATCGATTTCAGGTGCTCGAGGAAACGGATGCACCGACGGGAGTAGATGAGGATCCGAACAGGTTATGGGGGGCTATCGAAAAAACGATAAAAGGGGCCGCGAACAAAGTACTGGGTAAGAAAAAAAGACCGAAGAGCAAACCATGGTTTGACGAAGAGTGCGAACTCTGGTTTGAAAGGCGCAAGAAGGCTAAATTGGATAGCGTACACAAGGAAAGCGGTAGGGCCATAGAAGAATACCATGAAATACAGAAACAAGAAGCGCGAGTATCAGAAAAATGAAATTAGAAAAATAGAAACTAATAGTAAGGAAAATAATCCGCGCGAGATGTACAAATGAATAAACACTATTAGGAAGGGTTTTCAGAGTAGATCGCAGTTAATGAAATATAAGGACGGGAACCTCGTGACAAGCAAAAATGAACTATTGAAATTATGGAAAGACTATTTCGATAAGTTATTAAATGTGCATGAAACCTCCGAGGAAATGGGAGACGAAATCCACACTGCTGAACTCCATATGGACGAACCGACCTACAAAGAAGTAGAGCTAGAGTATGTTGTTAGAAAAATGCAGGCTAGCGAGCTAGGCGCAACACTCAAAGGAACAACGCAGATTTTAGGCTATGCGGATGACTTGGATATAGTGGGAGATAATGGTGAAACGGTGGCGAGATACGCGAAAATCCTTATAAATGCGGCTAAAGTCACGAGGTTAGAAGTGAGCGAATCGATAACGAAATATATGATCATAGAGAAACTGGGCATTCGCGAAGGAGAGGGGGATCTCAGAGTTATAAATTTCACTTTTGAAAAGGTTAGCGAATTCAGATATTTAGGTACAACTATAAATGATCGAAATGAAATTAAAGCCGAGATTAATAAGAGACTTCATTCGGGTAATGCCTGCTTTTGCGCTGTGAATAGATTACTTAAGTCAAAGCTACTGTCGATAAATGTTAAAATAAGGATATATAAGACTATACTAATGACGGTAATCTTGTACGGGTGCGAAACTTGGGCGCTCCCTAAAGTGGAAGAAAATCGTTTTAGGGTATTTGAAAATAAGGTTCTGCGGAAAATATACGGGCCAAAGAAAGATGAGGAAACTGGGGAGTGGAGGAAACTACGCAATGACGAGCTATATAATTTGTACGCGTCACCAAATATTGACAGAATAATGAAATCACGGAGACTAAGATGGGCAGGGCACGTGGCAAGAATGGGCGATGATCGTAAGGCAGCGCGCATAATGGAAGAAAAACCGAAAGCAATGCGACCTCTAGGTAGACCTAGACGCAGATGGAAGGATAACGTAAAAGCAGATATAACTGAAATACAATGAAAGTCAAAAGTTCTGGAGATTTCCCCATATACATCAAACTTCAGCAAATTATAACTATCATCACTTCGCCTGACATTACGCATTACAAACTATTTATCAAATTATTTGGTGAATTGAGATCGAAATTTTGATTTTTGAATACAGGACGCCATGAAAACAACCTTGATGTCAGAACTTATCGTGGCGTAGATTGTGACACTGACAACTTTGTGGTGGTAGCCAAAATCAGGGCCTGTACACGAGTTAACCGTGTTAGTCGTTAGTCGACTAACGATCAGATTTTCACAGTTAGGCAACTCTTAGGACAGAAATGGGAATATAGCAAAACAGTACACCCACTATTTATTGATTTTAAAAAAGTATACGACTCAATTATAACAGCTAAAATGTAACACGTCTTAATACTACTATGGATCCCAAAAAAACTTATTAATTTAATAAAAATATGTCTCGATAATAGCAGGGGCATAATTCGCGCAGGATATAGCCTATCAGAACCATTCGAAATCTACAAAGGATTAAAACAAGAGGATCAGCTATCAACGCTTCTGTTTAACCTAGTACTAGAATACGTTGTCAGCCGTACAAGAAAGCGGGGAAGGAGTAATACTGAACAGTTTCTTAACGCAATTGCTGGCCAATGCAGACGATATAGATATAATAGGACAGAACAGGGAAACCATAATAGAAAACGTTGAAATACTAATAAAAACGGCAAAAGAAGTAGGTCTAGAAATTAACGAAAAGAAAACGGAATAGATGGTCACCGACAGAATGGCACTCGTGAATGAGTATAGCGACCTGAAGGTGTTAGATAAAACCTTTAAAATAGTAGATGAATTTAAATACCTCCGCACATAATTGACTCAAAAAATGAGAGGCATAAAGAAATTAAGATAAGACTGCATTCCAGAAATGCATGCCTTTATTCGGTGGGCAAATTACTAAAATCGCGACTACTATCACGGAAGACAAAATTAGAGATGTATATGAAAATTATTATGCCAGTAGTTCTATATGGATGTGAGACATGGGCACTAACTAAGCGGGATGAGGATAGGTTCAGAGTATTTGAGAACAAAGTTATGAGAAGGATATTTGGAGGCAAAAAAGCGGATATTACCACCGTTATAAAATCTCGAAGACTGGGATGGGCCGGGCATGTAGCGAGAATGGAAAATGATAGGACAGCACTTAGAGTACTATTAGGAAAACCAGAAGGCACAAGGCCTGCGAGTAGACCAAGACGAATGTGGGAAGACCATGTCAGGGCCGACTTGCGAGGAATGGGACACTGACGAAAACTGGATTAACCTTGCAAAGGGCTCGAGTTCGAGCAGTCGTACCGAGCAGACGTGTTTCGCAGACAATGTAAACACTGAGTCGGATATATACGATATTTAGATTTGAAAACGAGTTTCTATAAGTATATAACTATAAGTGCACCGCTATTCAACTGCTCTTGCGGCTCTTTAAATCACATCGATAAAAATGACTTCTGGAAACAGGGGTCATTCCACACAAGTTTCTCATAGTGCTTCTCAATTAATTATTCCTAAAACCAATGCTTGTACAATGCGTCCCAAAAACATTCGAGCTATTGTTATTGAATCAATCGCAGATTGCACCAATGATGACTATCTCGACGGTTTGGAGCAGTTGGTTAGTATAAATGATATCACGTACATATCCAAAATATCTGGTTCAAGAGTAGTAGTGTTCTTAACTAAACAGTCACTGGTAGAACAACTAAAAATACAAAAAGTGCAAGTGAAAAGTTATGCTTTAAACATCAGACCATATATTTAAAACAATAAAAGAGTGGTTATATCGAATATTAGTACCGTTATCCCAAATGA
Source organism: Gastracanthus pulcherrimus (assembly GCA_949152435.1). Taxonomy (NCBI): domain Eukaryota; kingdom Metazoa; phylum Arthropoda; class Insecta; order Hymenoptera; family Pteromalidae; genus Gastracanthus; species Gastracanthus pulcherrimus. The sequence goes on from OX424575.1 coordinate 39,182,698, forward strand.
AATAATAATTAACGCATTGAAAAAACGAGACATAACTCAAGTGTCACAAATAAGTAACGTCAGAACAGGCCTGCATAAACCTGGCCACTCTCACATTATTTCGTACAGACGACAAATGTATATTAAAGAACAAGATGCGAATAAACTACCAGAGTCAATTCAGATAAATACGAGGAAACAACATACTGGATTTATATGAGTACAGACTCGACGAGCTGCTTTGTTTGCAAACAAAGTGGGCATGTAGATAAACTGTGCCCGTAAGCCGTGGAAAGTCCTTCCGTTTCACAAATATCTGTTGTAGATACTCAAAGCGCGTCTCAAACAAGTTTCATGGAAAATTTACACAACATCACTCAAAATACAAACAAAGACATTAGTAATGTAGGTATAAAACGGCCACCGCCCTCGACCACTTCCGAGGGTACCCAAGATACTTCACCAGCAATTGCGAGCTTAGCTCCAATTACCGAAATTAAAGACACAAGTAAAATGCTCCCTCCAATTCAAGTAAATAAAAACGAATCGCTTAAACAACCGTTAAAGAAAAAAAGGAGAACAAACTCTAATACAATTCAAACTGAAAATATGACTACTAATAAGAAACTAGAACTAGAAAAAAAAACTACTTCCTATCAAACAATCAATTGATACCGCAACTGTTAAATACGATCTCACATATGACAAGTTTCAAGAATTCCTAGAAACATTTGGGGCTAAAACGATGTAATTAGAATCGCAGGTGAAATTACGTTCGACACTAATAATCTAGTTAATACAATGAATGAAGTATATGAACACCTTAACGAAAAATCATTGAAAGCCAGATTTACACGAATAAGGAAAAAAATACAACAGCAGTACCTCAACACTCTAACATTACGAACTAAATTCAACTTTAACATGGAGACAATCACAAAATCTGGATTAAAAATTCTTTATTGGAACGCCAGAAGCTTCCCAAAGCGCAGAGAAGATATTCAAAGAGTACTGCACAAAATCGACATTTTAGTATGTGTAGAAACCTTGCTTAATTCTAATGTTATTAATATTAATTTTCCAGGATTTGTTAATTATAGAGTGGATAGATCCTATTCGACTGAAGGCGGTATATTATTACTAATCCGAAAAAACATAGCGTATAAAGAAATTTCTAACATCAAGTCCCACGACCAAACTGTGGAATTATGTGGTTTAAGGATTACTAATACGAATCCCGCCTTTAATCTCATAGTTTGTTACCGAGCTCCAGGTCTCACGCTCTCGCTAGATCAATGGGATGTCGTGTTTTCAAACATTAAAAAAAATAAAAACAATATTTTTATTGGTGATTTTAATGCTCGTCATCCATCATGGAACTGTAAAAAAATCGACAAAAACGACGAAAATTTATTCGAAAATATAGAAAAGCACAATCTCTTTATTCATAATTTTGATACTTATACTCATTTTGATAAGACCTATAAATCTAACATTGACCTTGTGCTTTCAACAAATAATATAGCCGATAAAATTAAAACTCGTGTAATAAATGAGACCTGGGGATCGGACCACTGTCCTATCTATATAAATTTTGATACCGAGAAAATGATGTATGTTCAAAAATCATATAAACTAAGATCTAAAAAAAGAAACTGGAAGAATGTCGCTACTTATCTTGAAGCAGAATACTCACAGCTTTTTTCAAAGGAATACGATCAACTCCCTCCTAGTAAAAAATACGATTGCTTTATAAATATTATATCGGAAGCTATAAAAATAAACACACCTAATAAAAGAGCTGTAAGTAAGAACGTTCATAGAAACCCAGTAGCTTGGTGGAATAACGACTGTTATGAAATCAAAACGTCAAGAAACGCTGCGTTTAAGAAATGGCAAGAATCAAATTGTCCAAAAGATTTTATAGAATATAAAAGGCTATGTGCAGCAACTAAGAAAAACTTTTTAATACAAGAATTTCGTTGAATCAATTAATTTAAAAACTAATAGTTAATACGTGTGCGATACTTGTAAAATTTTTAAAAATAACTGGGTTAAAGTCGTTCCTCAACACGTCCCCGAAAATTTACAAACGGAAAACAAAGAGGAAGCTCTTAATAAAATATGCCCTCCGTGGGTTCCGACCGATTCTAATAATATGCCGGATTGCCAAACAAACGAATCTGATTTCAATTTTGCAGAATTTAATACAGCTCTTGATACCCGAAATCCTAATTGCTCACCAGGACTTGATGGAATAGATTACATGATCATTAAAAATCTACATTTACAATATACACTCATATTAGTTGATATATTTAATGAAATGTACAAAATCGGAGATTTTCCTAATAACTGGAAAAATTCTTATGTGCACCTAATAAAAAAATCAGATGGAAAAAGCTACCGCCCAATAGCTTTGACATCCTGTCTTTGTAAGCTGTTTGAAACAATTATCAAAAATAGATTCCAATTATGGATAGAAAAAAATTCGATACTACCAGACTACTGTACACTAAAATTTCAAAGCGGGTTTCGCGCAGGCCAATCGTGCACAGACAATCTTCTGAATCTCACTCTAACAGCTCAGCAATCTCCACGAAAGAAAAATCTCTGTTAGCAATTTTCCTTGACGTGCGTGGTGCGTTCGATGATGTAAATACAGATATCCTTGTAAAAAACTTACCGAAATAGGATGTCCGTATAATTTGGTACAGATTGTCAAATTTATTACATTTGAAAGACATATTTATTCTAGTGAGTTAAATGATTACAGAATATCATATAAAGGCATCGCACAAGGAGGGGTACTCAGCCCCCTGTTTTATATTATATATGTCGCTGAAATACTAAAAAATATACCAAAAACGGTGACAGTCTCGCAATTCGCAGACGATATAGCGCTTTATTCGAATAATAAAAACTCGTTACAGAAAGATATTTCTCTTATCGAAAAAAATCTGTCATGTATCGGTCTTAGCCTTGCAGTGCATAAAACAGTATTAGTACAATTTAATAACCAGAACATCCTACAGGGCGAAACGACAATTATAGTTAATGACTGTAGTATTTACTCATCTGAATCGACTCTTTTTCTCGGTATATTATTTGATTATAGGCTAAGGTTTCAGCCACAAATTAATAAACTCCAAAAAAAATGTCAAATAGCTCTTAATATTCTCAAATATCGCCAGGGAATATGGTGGGGCGCAGACCCATCCACACTATTGACATTTTACAAAAGCTACGTACGCTCAATAATTGAATATTCTAGTTGAAAAGTCTCAGTAATAAACTTGAATAAATCCAGTAAATTGCCAGAAGAGCAGCCCTCGGCCTTCGTAAAATAATACCTACTAACATACTTCTAGCGGAATCGAAGCTACCCTTAATTTACGAAAGAAGTACATTTCTATGTAACGTATATTTATCTAAAATTTTATCAAATGACTCACTACCATTAAACAAAACAATTACTGCACACTACAGCAATAAAAACAATGTTAACAGAAAACGAAAACGACTCTTTGAAATATGCATCACAGAAATAATGCAGTACTTGCCTAACTTTCCTAAATCAAATAAATATAGCTTATATCAATATGACTATAACACTATTACTACATCGATTTCGATAGATACACTGACTGGCCAACAAATACAATGTTTAAAAACGTTAAATGATAAATTCAAAGAACACGTTAACGCAGAAAATCTCAATCTAATATTTACAAGAAAAAACAAAAAGTCTAATTCTGATTTAATAGAATCATTTTGGAGCTACTCGATATGATAATTTTGCATGTTTCGGTTTTTAGATAAAGAAGTGTTATGTATGCAGAAATTTTATTACAGAAATTTTTTTATTTATACTCGGTACACTAAAATTTCAATAGTTTTATGTACGCCTGATGATGGGAGTTAGGAAGGTGAGCGCACCTTTGGCTATGTGTAGGCCCGCAGGGGTCAAAGCGATGGCGGCGCTCTTGGTATGGCGGTGGAAGTCGGCAGGGACTTGAATGCTGTCAGTCTGGTTCGTTTCCCAGGGTGATGCCCACCGATGAATGGCAGTGCCAGAAGACCCGCAGAGAGGCTAGAGCGTAGGCGGCGCTCGCCGTCCTCCGGAGGTTGACCCCATGATCGGCGTTACGTGTGGAGAGAAGTAAGCGCTATACAGGAAAGCCGGCATGTAGGTTGCTCTGTGATCCTGTGAGAAGGGATTGGCCGAGCACTCTGTAGGTACTCGATGTGTAGACTGGTTGGTTCGTCTTCCCGCGGGCATTGCTTCTACGATGGGAGAAGAAGGACACACACAGCACTAGCCCCTCGTCCTAGCTCTCTACGAGCCTAGAGCTGCTCCAGAGGAGCAACCCAGCGACGATGTCGCCGATGAGACAAGCTCATGATGGTCAATGTATATATGATAGATAGATGTATGTAATGGAGAAGGGGGAAAAGCAAATATAATGAAACTAAAAGTTTACTTGACTCTGTGATTTATTTAGCAAACTCTTAGAATAAGCCCTATAGTCGTCTCTTAGGCGTTACTAGGCAATATACTGGAGCGAGTACACGGGTCTCGAGTGCATTATCGACCGGTCCTATTTGCCCTTTACTTGCCAACCTCTACTGTTATGGGAATGGTAGTACCCAAGAGTCTGGGTTTATGGGCAGTCCCACTCTGCCAGGTTCAGGATATGGAGATGAGGTAAATGAAGAGCTGCAATTAAATGAAATCCAGTTTATTCGAAGGTAAGTATTGGTCTCTACAGGTCCATGGTCGAGCAGCGACTGTCGAGTAGTGGCAGTGGTGCGGCGGTGAACACTCGAGAGAGGGGGGAGTTCCCCTACTCCTCGCATCTATAGTGAGAGTCGCCACACACTCCCCCTCGAGAAAACGCAATTAAAGGCACTATTTTGTACTTTCTTTTTTTTTTCCCCTAAGGACTGTCTCAGCAGTAATATCTTTGAGAGGTACGGCCTCTGCCCAACGCGAGAAGCGATCGATACACGTAAGTAGGTAAGAGTACCCTTCGGAGGTTTGGAGCGGGCCTACTAAATCTATATGTACATGGCGGAATCGACCGTCAGGAGCGACGAACTGTGAAGGTTCGTTCTTGACATGTCGTGAAACCTTTGACTGTTGGCAGTCGAGGCATCAATTACACCAGACTTTAATGTCTCTGTGCATGTTCGGCCATACATACCTCTGTCTGATCAGCTGATCAGATACTTTAGCTACAGGGTGGGACGATAAATGAATTTTATCGAACACCTGTCTACGGAGAGATTTGGGAATGTATGGTTGAAGAATCTTGCCTGTCAAATCGCAGTAAACTTTGCTGTGATTATGACCTAACTCGATGCATTTAAGTATGAGGGAATGCTTGGACGATTTGAGCAGTTCCATGAGTTCTGGATCGATCAGTTGCTCTCGCACTAATTCGGGGAATTCTATTTCCATAAGAAGACGTAAAACTTCTATGCGAGACAGCGCATCTGCCACAACGTTTTCAGGACCTGGCAAATACTCGATATCTGAGGTGAATTGCGAGATGAAACTCAATTGCCTACATTGGCGAGGCGAAGCTTTCTCAGCTTTTTGCGTAAGGGCTGAAATGAGGGATATGTGATCCGTGCACACTTTAAATCTTTGCGCTTCTAAGAAGTACTTAAAATATTTGATAGCTTCATAAATCTCGGTAAGCTCGCGATAATATGTGCTATAATTGAGCTGGGATTTTGAGAATTTTCACGAGAAGAAACCACGTGGTTTCCAATCTCCATCGATTAATTGATCGAGAGTGGCCTCCATTGAAAAATTTGACGCGTCAGTGACTAACCGAGTCTCAGCATCCATAGACGGATGAGTGAGAAGCGTGGTTTTAGCAAGTTCATTTTTTGTTTGCTCAAACGCGTAAAGAGCTTCAGAGGACCAATCGATCGGAGTTTGGTCGTTCTTTTTTGCATTGTGCATATAAGCATAAAGAGGCGCTTGAGTCTCAGCCGCGCGATACAGTCCTTGGCGGTAAAAATTTACCAAACCCAGAAACCTTCGTAATTCGACGACTGTGGAGGGCCTAGGGAATTCTAATATCGCTTGAACTCTCTCTTGCGTGGGCCTCGAACCCTCGTGATTAATGAGGTGACCAAGAAAAATTATCTCTGTTTTCCCGAACTCACATTTGGATAAATTAAGGCGCAAACCATGCTTTCTTAGCCTTTCCAGAACGATTCGAATGTGCTTTTCGTGTTCTTCGGCAGAAGGCGAAAAAATCAAAATATCGTCGATATAAATGAATACAAAATCGAGGTCAATAAGACCTTGACAGATGTATCTCTGAAAAGACTGAGCTGCGTTCCGAAGCCCGAAAGGCATAAAAACGTACTCGATCAAACCGAATGGGGTAGTTACAGCGGTTTTGATGATGTCTGCCGGGGCTACCGGAATCTGGTAGTAGACTTTAAAAAGGTCTAATTTGGTGAAAATCTTTTTACCTGAAAGACTAGTGGAAAAATCATGAAGATACGTAATCGGAAAACTATCAGCGACGGTGCGAGCGTTCAGCTTGCGGTAATCACCACAGATACACCATGAGCCATCTTTCTTCCTAACCATGTGTATCGGGCTGGCCCAAGAACTCTTGGATAACCTACAAATGCCCTGCTTGATTAGACGCTCGAATTCCGCCTTAGCCGCTTTATATTTTTCGGGGTCGAGGCGTGGACAGCGTTCTGCGACCGGGAAACCCGCGGTTTCAATATAATGAAAAACATCACTAGCTGTGATCGGTTTGGCAGGCTTTACTCCCGTAACTTCTGGGAATTCTGCTATGATTTTCGAAAACCGTGAATCCGGATCAATAACACCGATCCTATGATAATCTACCGAAATAAGACAACCTAAAGAAAATGTGTTGGAAAACGGATCAATTAGTCTGCGTCGACGGACATCGACTATCAAACCATAATAATGCAATAGGTCCGCTCCAATAATTGGGTTAGAAACGTCAGCTACCGTAAAATTCCATGTAATAGGACGCTTATGTCTCAAATCGAGCACTTGATCTTTTTCCCCATAAGTGTTAATTATAGAATTGTTGGCCGCAAAAAGTTTGAAATTACAGGGTTTGACATTATGATCAAACTTAGGAAGAACAGAAATCTCTACGCCGGTATCTATAAGAAACGATAGACCAGATTTGACATCGCGAATATGGAAGCGGTTATTTTGTTGGGAAAAAACCTCCTGCTTTAGCTTCCACACTGGGAGGCAATCCTAGTTTTCCGAACTTTTCCAGGCACAATTACCGCGACAATATCTAGCTTTATCGCCATACTTACTATGGAGATAACAAAAAGTTTCCGAAGTATTATTCCAAGTGTTAGGCACTTTGTTTTGGTTACGGCTCTTACTACGTGAGCGATTTCGGGTGGCTTTTTGGCTAGAAGAAACCTTGATTTCTAACGTATCTAACCTAGAAGCTAAACGAGCCATGTCGGTTTTGAGATCCTGAAATAAAGACAAAACTTCTTTATCAATAGATGAGATCTGAGGACTAACCGTGGACATCGATTCCATATACTTGGATAATGTTGGAAATTGCTAAAGCTGCACGACAACTAGGAGTTAATTGCTCCAAAACACTGACTTAAGAACCGTTTCCCCACAACCAGTCTTCAAAGCCTTCATACGATTTAAAATCAAGGAGGGTTTCCCTTCATGCGAAACCTGACCGCGGAAAAGCTGTCTGAGCCGTTCCTCCGCGGACCCACCGAAGGTCGCAATAATACGTTCCTTAATTAAATCGAAAAGATTATTCGGTCTAGGAGTAGTATTAAGTAGGTTTATTACGCACATGATCGAATCCGAGTCGAGCTTTTCGGCTATAAAGTCAGCTTTAGTTGCTGAGTTAGTTATACCGGCATTACGCAAGGTAATCTCTGCTTGGATGAACCAAGGGAGAGGATTCGATCGCGAAAAAACCGGAATTTTAGGCGTTTTGTACGCTGCTATTTGAGGCCCTACAACATTACCGTGCGCATGTGCCGCTGCCTCGTTGGCCGCGATCATCTCAGCGAGTCTAGTATTGGCCGCAGCCATCTCTTCCTGTAACTTTTTAATTTGTTCGGCGTGTTCCGTCATTTTTATCAAACTATCAGTGCTTACAGAGAAAGAAACGTTCCTATCGTGCACACGCAGGTGCAGTACAAAAAATGCTAAAATGTAAGACGGGGACCTTCACGGCTCTACTCGCAACGACGAGCTGCTGCGCTGCAAGGCGGGGGCCTTCAAGGCTCTACCCGCACCGACGAGCTGGTGGCTGCAAAACGGGGGCCTCACGGCTCTCCCGCGGCGACGAGTTGCTATGCTGTTGGGCGGGCGCCCAACCAAAACCGCGAAGCGACGCTGCAGTGATGGAAGGCGCGCTGATTTTCTCAAGCGCGCGGCGATGGGTGGCGTACTGAGGTGGCCTCGGCTGCAACGCCGGAAACGCTGTGAAGCAACGCTGCTGGTGGTAAAGGCGCGCTGATTTCCTCGAGCGCGCGGTGATGGGCAGCGTGCAGAGAGGATCCGCCGCTGCTACGCAGGAGGTTCGCCGGGGGGAACAGCGTGCTGCGTCGAAATCCCGCCATACACCAAAAGCGCGTCACAAAGGCCAGCTCGCTGCCGTGCTGCTTCCCTTACCAAGAAAGAATTCTCCGACCCTCGCTCGAATGTTGCTCTTTCTCCATCTTCAGTCGGGGTCACCAGTATGGGAATGGTAGTACCCAAGAGTCTGGGTTTATGGGCAGTCCCACTCTGCCAGGTTCAGGGTATGGAGATGAGGTAAATGAAGAGCTGCAATTAAATGAAATCGAGTTTATTCGACGGTAAGTATTGGTCTCTACAGGTCCATGGTCGGGCAGCAACTGTCGAGTAGTCGCGGCAGTGGCGCGGCGGTGAACACTCGAGAGAGGGGAGAGTTCCCCTACTCCTCGCATCTATAGTAAGAGTCGCCACACTGTGGATTTGACGACGCTATCTAGCGGCGGCGCGCGAACTATGCTGTTCGTAATTTCTCTCGGTGGCGCGCAATTTAAACTTAGCTATTCTTAGCTGCGCGAAAGAGCCTAGTAATGGGCGTATAACAAGTTATTTGTTTAAAACAATAAAATAATACGTAAATCTCTTAAAAAACATTCTTACGTCGCACGTGCATTCTGGGCAAACTGACCGGGTTAAAGCGATCTTATATAAACAATGTAAGAAAGAAAATGTAACCTCAAACTGACTGTACGGTTATATCTGATAAATACATTTTGTAAAGCTTTAAACTGACATGTCTGTTAACAAGTTGATCAAGTTACGTTTAAAAGTTAAATAAAAATTATTAATTTATCGTAATTTAAACTTTTATATGCATATTTATTGGCTCACTTTGCTCCCTGCAAGGGCTAACTTTTTCCCAAGCTCGTGACAAAGTAGGCCTTCTCATTTATTTTCTTGTAAGTGAATTTAAAATACTTTCAATTACTTCGCAGTCTTCGTGTTTGAAATTTATATTAAATAAAGTCTATATTACCTTGTATATATTTTGAATTATTGATAGTTGAAATATATTTCAACACACACACACGCACGCACACGCATACGCACACGTACACGTACACACACACACACACACACACACACACACACACAGACAGACACAGACATACACACACACACACACACACACACACAGACAGACACAGACATACACACACACACACACAAATCTATACAGACATTTTCTAAAAATAGTGTATTTTGATTCCCAATGTCTCAAAAATGTTTCTATAATGTTTTTAGTAAAACTTTTTTTTTACCATCATAAAGCTTCCTCTATGAGGAATAAAAGAAAATGAAACCCGTTTATGGGATTCTCGCTTGTCACGATATCCACCGCCGAAGACACTTTAAATTTCACATTATAGGTGCTTTCCTAAATTCTTTACCAATAAAATTAATAATAAAAGGGCCATTGCTTCCTTCTGAGATCTCAACTATAAACAGAGAAAGAAAATTTTTTACGCAACTTTTTACCGTCTGATTTTCAGCAAGCCGCTGTGCTCTTCTAGTTCTCCATCATCCCAGCCAGTTTATTGCCAGTTACACTTACAAGGGAATATAAAAATCTCTCTTTCTCTCTCTATTCTCGTCCTTTGTATCCCGGCTGCGTATACGTATACATTCACCATAAACGCAGAAAAATTGAAATGCCTCGGCACGCGAGCGAGAGTTTTTCGACCACTTTGGGATAAGAGTGCATTTCCGAATGCTTCTGGAATCCCTAAAATATTCATGCTCCTATACACACGCGTATATACGCGTAGCTGAGGCAGCAGCAGTAGCAGCAGCCTATGTATTCTGTCCCCTTTCAGTATACGCCGAGCGTGTAGCCTGAGCGATAAAAATAATTTCGTTGAAACCATCCCTCTCAAAGGAATCGCTCGTTTTCTCGGTAAAGCATTTTCCGGGGAGGCAAGTGAAAGAGAGAGCGCGCGCGCGAGAGAGAGAGAGAGGGAGGGAGAGAGAGAGAGAGAGAGAGAGAGAGAGAGAGAGAGAGAGAGAGAGAGAAGGGGCAAGACAAACAGAGATGAATATACAGAGATACGCAGAATAAAGATAGAAAGTAAAGTGAGAAAGAGTAAAAAATAGTTGTCGAGGAGATAACACAACGAGGGGTCTTATAGCTAGTTTATTTATATAACGTCTAAAATTATTTATTTTTATTGGTGGCAGGATGGATGTAGGTTTAGTGTCTAAAAGTAATAGCATAAAAGATTAAGGAAGTAATGACGAAGTGCAACAATGACGGAATTTCGTTTTGCTATTCAAATCGAAAGTCTTGACAGGGACTGAATAATAAAACATCCAAGCGGAATATTGAAGTTTATGACTTCTAGCAAAAGAGCTGATGATGTGATACATAATAAACAAGAATACATTGTAGAATTAAAATTAAAGAAGCATTATGTTACATGAATCTATGCATAGTTATTTTGTAATCTTAGCTGTTTTGTAGACTTTCAAAAAATGTTGATTTTCCAATATATTTTGCAAAATATCTTATTTTTCTTTTAAGAATAAACCAACAAAATTTATATCTATTTTTTAATAGGAAACATTTACATAGCAAAATAATACATGGTTATCATCTCCAGAAATTTATTCATTGAATATAATAAAGCTATCTCTTGAAAATTTTATTTTTTGCGATTATTTCTTCTAATAAAAACATATATGTAAATAATTATTCTGTAATATCTATTGTACTTTGTTATATTAATTCTAATAGTTAAACTACAAAATGGTATTGAAATAATAACCCGCTATTGACCTCAGTAAAACCGCAATGCTATATGTAATCTATTCGACTCATCGCTTCAATTCCTCTTCCAAGAATAGGAAATATACGATTATACCATAGATATATTATTACGCACTGGAGTATATATAAATTGGCCATAACTTTTTACGACCAATAGGTAGCAAGATAATTACATGTGCTACCACTGGAAAAAAGAGGAGACCGTATGAGAAGAAGGGTGAGGAAATAATGTATTTTAAATACTTGTCGAACTTTACAATAATTATTCCACATACATATTTGTTACATATTATTGTAACATATATATCTACCCTTTTTTTCAACTTGTTGCATATTGCTTTTGACCTTATTAACAAAAAATATTTTAAAACGAGAAATTTGCTTTAGTAAAGTGTACCCTTCTTGTTTTTAGTATATCTAGTGACAATGATTATTTCTCTATTAATATGTTTTATACTGTTCTGCACTGATAAAAAGAATATTATTTTATAAAATTAGATTCAGAAATGAAAGAAGTATGCATATGGAAGCCCAAGCGGCCTCAGATAAAACATTAATATGGGACCTATATAACTGATATGATCACAGAGATTCCATAAAATTTTATGTTTTGTATAAAGTGAATAAAATGAGAAAAGTTATTTTTAAAATTCGTACTACTAAATGTCTCATATAATCTTGCTATTTTCACGTATTTTAATGAATTTGACTATATTATTATTAAGTTTCTCTTCACCTCCTAGAACAAATATATTTTTAAATTTCATATTTTTATAAGCTCTAAACAATATAACAATAGAAATAGTTTTGTACGTTCCCTTGTGTTTCCTATACTATGCATTTGTGGACATCCTTACCGTGAAGTTTACACGCTTACGCATTTATAGAGAGTCACCCATACAAAAAAGATTCATCTATCAAATACAAACTTATCAACCTGGATCATCATAAGTAACATACATATTGACAAAAACGAAAAAAGTTTTATCTCATGATTAACCCATTTCTTCCCAAGCGGCCATTTTATAGTCGATTGGATTTTTGCCTAAAACCGCCATTTTGAAATTTTCCAACGGAAATTTCAAAATTCTGACTTCAGAATCTTCTATTGCTTATTATTATTTTTTTTTCGACAATTTTTTAGTCAAAAAACCAATCGAGTATAAAATGGCCGCTTGGGAAGAAATGGGTTAAGAAAACGGCCTTCCAAGATCACTGGAGTTCCACCATTACGCGAAAAACCGTCTCCTGCCTCGGGGGCGCTGCACTTCTCAACTATAAACAGTCTACTTTTCTTCGCTTGGTCGAGGACTAAGAATAACTCGTACGTGCGCGATACGTGCCGCACGCGTATAGCGAAGCCGTGCACGCGCATACCCGCGAAAGAGACGTCGAGGAAATATACAAGGGAAGCGAGCAGACGCGTGTCAGGTACATAACGGCAGAGCAGCGGCGCAGCAGTCGTAGGAGAGTGTGTGTGTGTGAGAGAGAGAGAGAGAGAGAGAGAGAGAGAGAGAGAGAGAGAGAGAGAGAGAGAGAGAGAGAGAGAGAGAGAGAGAGAGAGAGAGAGAGAGGCCTTAGACAAGTGCGCTCGCGCGATCGAGCTTTTTTCTCGAAGATGCGAAGGTACCGGCGCTGGCTGCTGCACAGTGTCTGCCTTATAGCGTCGTAGCGTGCAGTTTCAAAGGAGCGCGCATCAGAAGCTTCTTCTAAAACCGCCGGAAGGAAGCTCTGCCGCGGAAAGCGATCCGTCTGAGGGATATGAGGAAAGAGAGCTTACGAGGAGTTTGAATTCTCTCTCGCTCTCTCTTTTCTCTATGGTTGGGCGTGTTTACAAGGCGTTCCCTTTTTTTCAAAGTTATATCTCCCGTATCCAGGGCTGTCGATAACAGAATCGGCCGCTCGAACTTTTGTGCCACCGAGCCGCGCCGAGCCTCGGGGCGTCGAGTCGCGATGGCGCGTACGCTCTCGCGACACAGCGACGATGGGAAAATATACCGCTGATATTGCCTGACGTGAAGGGAATTATGCAGCGGGGATTGCAACTTTTACAATGGAGATTTTTGACGGATTGTATACCATTCTCAATGCAAAGTTAATGGGACAGATGCACATTTAAATTCTGAATTAATTGTTAATATATTGTAATTGTTAATATAGAAATAAATAATCATGCATTTATAATGTTCAATATACATGCATTTATGATATGAATGTTTTAGAATAGAAATTATAAATCAAAATTTTAGTGTATTCAAGTCCAAATATTTTGATTTTTATAATTTTATTTTTTATCCTGAAATATGGCTTAAATAGACTTTAAGTTTGGTCAGTAACTTTCAATTTAGAATTTCTACATTCATATTATACCTATACGTATTTTAAATACAATAAAATCTTACGGTAGCTCAAGAAATATTCATGCATCCGTTATTGCCATTTAAGGGGACGTAATGACCTATAATTTTAAGAAAAGTATTTTTTAATTAATTTATAATTTAAAGATGTATCTGTTACCTTAATGTTTGTAAATAAAGATAAAATGATGCATGCAATCGGGTTTGTTATATTAAAAATTTAGTAGACGATACATTCAATATTCTAGGCAACAGTTTTTTAATACATGCTAAAAATAATGCTACTACTTGAAAGATCGATACATAGATACATCTCTTCTTTTGTCGGTCATTAACCGGCACATTTGGAAAAATAGTAACTCTCGGGTGTATATAAAATCACGTCGTTACTAAAGTAATAGTACAATGTGCAGCTAGGGGGGAAAATTGGCTTTTTCTAAGCGAGGATGATGATTGAGCACGAGTGGAAGTTGAGAGCGCCGAAAGCGCCCGAGACGTTCACGAGTGCTCAAATCATCATCCGAGTCTGAAAAGGCCCTTTCCACCCGTGTTGCACACCGTATTTTTTTAACAAGTCTGTGAATTGGGTCTTTTTCATGTTTTGCATGCAAAGGGAATGGGCATTTCGAGTCGTCCATCAGACCTACAAAATAAAAAGAATTCATTTTTTTTTAATTTTGAATTTCTTTCAAAATTTTGAATTTTTTCCAAAACTTTAAATTTTTAAAATTTTTGAATTTTGTTTTTTAATTTTGAGTTCAAACTTTGGAAAATATAAATTTGATATTATTTTCAGAGATTGTCAGGAGCGGGAGGGAATGTACATTCCCTCACGCTGCAGTGGGAGGCAATGACCATTACCTCCCGCCCGGCAAAGACGCTCGGAATGCCCAGTTTCCCATTCGTTTTGCCGGCATGGAAAAGGGTCTTCTTCATGCACGTGTTGAGAAAAAGCTATAGTTTGCATTATAGGACATCATTAGAAATATTACGTCCGATACTATTTAAAGCTTTTTAGTCATTCTTGCAGCGCTTTTAAATGAACCAGTTCCGCTTATAAATATATTCATATTTGCACTCAATGAAGATAATAAATAAAGAGATTAGAACTATCTATCCTATATTATTTTTATACAAATAATGTATCGTACGAAGAAAATAATTCTTCTTTTATACGTACATAAAATATTATTTTAAAAAGATTTATTAAGATTTACTTATTATTGAAACAAGTACTCATAAATGTAATAATAATTTTATTTTATTTAACTTTGAATTATCTATTTGTTGGTTATTTTTTTGATGCTTGATAGTACATAAAGTGACTAAAATCATACTGATTTAGAAATCAGTAATAATTAAACATTGATAAGCTAATTAAATATAAATTTGAAACCTCATTTCAAACGCTGTTATTTGATAGATGCGTTCTTATACTAAGATATTGTTTCACAACGTTCTGAGGTCACTAGAATGTTTGATAACATTATGAGATATAGCATCTTAGTATATAAATGCATGAGCTAACAGCCTTTTAGCATCAGTCTTCGTAGCTTGAAAGAGTTGACAGCACTCAGTGAATATGAAAGCATTTTATCTTCTTTTGTTTATGTTAGTGCTATCGACGGCTTATGCTCGAAGTGAGTTATGAAAAATCTTAATATTGAGAAATGTTTTTCACTTTGAATAATATAAAAATTTGTTTAAAATAATATTACATCCCCTAGCCTTTTTATATGTGTTATGTAGTATTTCACTTTATTTTATATATATAATTTCAATAATCAATAAAAAAATATTTATTATAGATAAGTGTTCAAAAGCAAGTGATTGTTTTCCATACTGTCGTGGACCTGGTGAAACAGGTAACCGAGTAAAAGATGCATCATGTATTAATAACTACTGTGTTTGCGGTCAACCTATTGGTAAGCATCATTATATATTTGATTTGTATTCGCAGCTCTGTTTACATTGGCTGTATCTTTTTGCAGACATTTGTTTTAGTGGAAATGATTGCTTTTCTTATTGTGGTGTAAATCCAGATCCTGATGTGCCACGTGAAAAAGATGTCATATGTGCGGAAAATGGCATTTGTGAATGTACACCGTTGCATTAAACAAAAAGTTCACCTTGTAATCATAAATTTTAACAACATTTAATAAATAACTTTTTTATTATTCAAAAACTGCACAGTATGTCATCTATTTGTATTGCTTAATAAATAAGAGCTGAATAGAACTTAACATTTATTTTTTAATTGTGATATTTTATTACTAAATTTATCGATTATTCGTTAATTCATCGAACAACAAAATTTTACCAAAATGAAATATAATACGTAGGCTTCTCGAAACGCTGACAAATGTCTGTAATTTTCGAAAGAATTCATTCCAGCAAATAATTATATAAGACGTATAATACGGCACGTATATCAGTGCAAACGATGGTGCATGCTTTTATGGCTACATCAGGGCAGAAACAAAAAGACTCTTATGAGAGGTAACGTAATGATAACGCGAAAAAAATTATGGAAGAAGAAGCAGAATCCATTGGAAACGATAGACGAATGAAGTCCTTCGTAGGAGGGGAAAAAGCGTAAATTTATTTCTCCCAATGAGAGACAGATTCCAGCAAAGCGTCCTGGTAATTACCAGCGCACGCTTTTCTTTCTCTTCTCTGGAGCGTGTATATACAGCTCCACAAAAAGGGTACGATTCGCCGCGGCGGCACATTCTTGTTAAGTGATTGCAATGCTCTTAGTGCACTGCAATGAGCTCTATTAGTAATAATTCATCACTCCATTTTAGAAAGAATGACTGGCTGAGGGACAAAAGAAGACGATAATTGCTAGAAAAAAATGTGCTTGTCTTACAGCATACAATTATTAATGTCTTTCATATTTCATTAAGTGCAGAGATTAATTTTTCTTTAATCGCAAGTAATTATCACATCATTTATTTGGGCTAAGTTATAAGATTTCATTTTTGAAACAGCAAAGAAAAGATAAGTTTTGGAATAATTATTTTAAATACTACTCGGTACGAGAATGAATTCGCAGGTACTGCCTCGATTACTGTGCCTCTCAGGATTTTTATTTAAAAATACGCCGCCAAGTGATTTAGTACTCTGACTTTTCAAAGATGTAACAATTATGTAATAGTCAATGACATTAAATTTGATATATTGATACTTTTAAAATGTATTCTACTCTTTATTCATTACCATAACGAGATAAGTTCCCTGGTAGAAATCTAAGCTGGTTTATAGCCAGATATTAGCTAGATTTACTAAATCTGCTTTAGTTCTGGTTAAGAAATTAGCTAGAAATCAGTTAAAAACGACATGATTTTTAGCTAATTTCTAGCTAGATTCTGCTTAATATTCTAGTTAATATAAAATTGATAATCCAAGTAATTTATGTATTAATTAATAATGGAAACAATAACAGTCTTATAATAATCAAAGTAATACGCAATTCTAATCATACTACATTAAGTGATTTACTAAATTAAAGTTTAAAATGTACCTTAAATGTCTAGTAGTAGTAATGGAGGTTAGGTTATTTGTTTACATAACGACGCGTGCATTTAAAAAGTATTATTTACACAAAAAGTACCAAAGCCCCGTGTAAAATTTAAGTGTCTTTATTAAACAAATTTATGTTATAAATAATAGAATGCATGTAGTCATATAATTATTGTTATTTTAAAAATAACAATAAAAACCGAATAATGTAAGTTATGACAAAATTTGGAGAATTGGTAAACAAATATTCGTAGTTTTACAATGAAGTTTTATTACAAAATTTTATTTTCGACATCAATCACAAAATTTTTGTTGACTAAGTTATGAATGACTAATTTTCGGAAAGGAAATTATTAGTTATCAAATACTTTTAGCATATACATATTTCTATAATCTCGTAAGTTGTTATTTGTTGATAAAAATATTTATTTTGGCGACATACTATATTGAACATTGAATAAAGTATAATAATGTATATTTTTAAAAACTAATAACTTTTCAAAACAAAATATAAATTGGTTAGATTTGCAAACAAAATATGTTCTTGCTTAAAGCATAGTCTTAAGCAGATTCTAACCAGATATTAGCTATAATTTGACTTATTAATAGCTTATTAATCTGGCTAATAATTAATAAGCTAACCAGCCATTCTAGCTAACTTTCTACCAGGGTTATTTCGAGTAATTGTCACAAAATTGATCGAACTTTTTGTTTACTATAACGAAGCTTTCTCTAAGAAGAAGCAAAATTGACTGCAAATTTATTAGCGCTTAGCTTCCTCATATTTTATTAATTGTTCAAAAGTCAAATTATTTCTTCTAATATGTAAATTAATTTAAATGGCTAAAGCTATTTTAATAACTTTATTATTATATATTAAATATTAAATTTTTGATTCACAAAAATCGTTAAAAATGGTAATCCATTGGATATCAAATATTGATTGTTTTTAAAAAATTATTTTTTCCTCTACAATCAATTAAGATACAGATTCACAAAATTTTCTGAAAGAGGGTGTCTAATTATTACATATTAAAAACAATATCTGCATACTAAATTTTTAAGATATAACCTATGTCTAAAAATGTAACTTCCATATATAACAAAATAACGACCATAGCTCAACTAAAGATTTTAACGCTGACCAAATTATGCTCGAGATATAAGCGATCAAAATTGTTTTCAAAACATACATAAAATAAAATCAAACATTTGGGCAAATAAAAGATTTGTTTTGTGCGAAGCACTCTATCAATAGATTCTAAAATCTACCTTTTTTGGAATTTTTAACCCGAAGAGTAGCACAATTGAAGGGCCGAATGCAATAGCGGTACTAGTACTATTTTTTTAATGATTTATATCTCAAATAATAATTCTCAGATGAAAATATAGAGTTGATAAATTCATTCATTTATTATATTTTTTGTTTCTTTACCTGAGCATTATTATTTGGGATAAAACCCATTTAAGAAAATTGCTAGTATCATTATTGTATCCGGCTCTTCAATTCAGATTGCTACAAAGACTAATGCTCTTTATCATTTGCGGCGAAGACTATAGCACGCATGATGATTTTGCGACGAAGACTAGCACGATTCGTGAGTTTTCGAGTATTATAGTTGGACCTTAGGGAGTGAAAATTAGGGCAGTGACAAACCTTGGGCAGTGATACATTTTCTGTTTCAGGCAGCGATAAAAATCATTAGGGTAAATGATATAGTCCATATATATATATATATATATATATATATATATATATACTAGGGGGGCTGCGCCCCTGCTCGCTCCGCTCACTACATCTTACAACAATAGTTAAAATTATTTGTTTGCTTGACATTATTAATTCTTATATGGAAATAATATAATTATTTTTTCTATTTTTTCCACACCACCTATGAGGTAAATAGAAAGGTGCGTTGATTTGTTTGCTTTGTTTAATTTACTAATAATCATATTTAATAATGTACCCTGGTAGAAATCTTATCGTGGCGCCCACATTCGCTATAACGGGCTTTATAGGCAAAGTAGATAGTACCAGACTGTACAAAACTCGATAAATCCACACAGATCTACATAGTTTTCTCAATAATGATATGTACGTATAAAATCTGTGAGGTTATATATTATTTATTGAATAGAACTTTTATTGTAAAAATTAATGTTAAAAAAGTTTAAAATGAAAGTTTTCAATTATAATAATAAGATCTATAGTTCTATTCATACTATTTACATATAAAAGTAGTCAAAAAGCATATCTAACCTAAGAAATGAAAATTTAGAAATAATGTTCCTTGCACATGAAAAACAGTGATCACAAAATAATGTTATTGATTAATTTAGTTGTTTCTTGAAAAGTAATATATAAATAAGAATAATATCATATGTACAAATATGTACTTTATGACATGCTTTATTTAAAAACTAGAATTTTAATTTCACAACTACAAATAATTTTGTATCCATATGTGAGTTCTTATAATACATAAACTGCTCATCCGTGACAACATTTTCAAAGACAAACACATTAGTCGAACACATATAGATGATAATTTTCTTTATATGTAACAAATTACTATGTTTTAACTGGCCATAGATGTCAAATGAAAGTGTTTGATTATAAATTAATCACAGTAGTAAATACAAAAATAGAATATATATATAATAACTCAAATACATTATTTCTTTTTAAAAATAGAAAATTAATCAGTTGTTAATAAATGTGTGTGGAAATAGTTTTTCTTACATAAACCATACAGGTTTTGAAACCAAGCCTGTATTTAGGATGGAACATAATCAAATGTAAGGAAACTAATTTTACATAAACAAAATAAATATATGCACTAATACTTCATATAGTTATTTGGATATTCAGATTATTTTCTTATTTTGATTGTTTAATATATATGTGGAACGTAATATAGTTATTGAGTTCTTAAATACAAAAACTCGATGCATCTAACATTTGATAACCTTACACTTTAGAGGTTATTTACATTTACTTACAATGGTAATAGGTGAACAATAACATGTAAATACCATTAAATCAAAAAAATAATACATAATAAGCATAATAGATTATGCTTCTGCTTCTTAAAAATTACCTTTAAATCAAAATAATACATAATAAGCATAATAGATTAGGCTTCTGTTTCTTAAAAATAACCTTTAAGTGGTTGTTATTGTCATAATTTTGCTTATCTAGTTTTATCGGGTCAAATAATATGGCAAACTAGAAGGGTCGACCATTACACGCCTTTATAGTAACTATCTAGTTTGCCTACATAGATCTACACAGAGCGAGATTATTCTACATAGATCTATAAAGTGGACTTGATAAATTTCTACCAGGGTACAGGTACTCACATATATTTTTCATGATTATCATTTAATTATTAGTAACTTAAACATGAACCGTGGTATTCATCGCCAGTAGCCATACACAACCACGTGGAGACAGAATCCCTTTCCCACCTCTATTGAAAAAGATTAACTTAAAAATCATTACGATAACCTATATAATAATTAACGTAGATAATTGTATATTATATTTATCATTCAAGTATTTGTTATGATTTTTAATTTATTCATTTGCAATAGAGATTACCCATCTGTCTCCTTCCTATCTCCGGTGTGTATACCCAATAAAATGAAATTTTATAGAACACTATTTAACTTGTTAAATACATCTATATATACAACTTGTGTATATTTAGATCTATTTATCAATTTAAAATTAATATGTTCTACTTAATTTTTTTCTAATGGGTATAAAAAAGTAATCATATAAATATACTCTTAAAAGAAATAAACTTGTTGAATTGAAAAATATTACAATTACAAAAACATATAATAAAAATTTTTAATAAAATAAAATTAAATGCTTTCTTACCTAATAAGGTTGTGCTTATAAAATATTACTACACCACGTCTTGAAATAATATTAAATAATCACGTTATTAATTATATGATTACTTTTATGATTGGCTAATGTGTTTTGAATATTTTATTAATTTTTCTTTATTTTAATAATTAGTTATAATATGTGAATATATGAAACATTAAAAATTTGAAGTGGAAATATGGCGTATTCGAAATAAATAAATGATTAACCAAATGTTATAACCCATACAATACACGCAATATTTGTAACGTATTTATAATACTTTTCCAAACTTTCTGAAAGATAATAATTTAAAATTGGATCATTGTTTTCTACCTTTAACATTAAAATTTCAGAGACCTGCAACCGTATATGACATGGTACGTTTTCCCAATTTTTAAAAATTTCTAAATAACCATCTTTCCCAACAAAATTGTCTATTTCATTATTTAATTTAGTGTAATATAAATTTTTATCTACAGAATGTAAATAATTTTCATATTGTTCTTCCTGTTCTAAATAGTCATCAATTTGTTCGTTTAAATCTTGTAAATTTTGCAAATCTTCGGCATTTTGTAAATCCTCTAACTTAACGTAACAATTTTGAATTGGATCCCACTCCATACTATCGTCAATTTGTTCATCTAAAGCCTCTAAAGATTCTAAGTTTCGTAAATTTTCCATTCCTTCGTTATGACCTTGATTTAATTTCCGTTCCATGTTATCCATCTTTATAATTTGCGAATATATATTAAAAATGTAATGAGAACTGTTTTTCCAATAGTTTATTTTATTTTTATTTATTTATAGATATATTTTAATTATATTTTAAAAGATGATGTTAATTTTCAAAAATTTCTTGCCATACTACATTAGTAATTTCTGTTAAATTTTCAGACTCATTTTGAATATATACTTTTTCTGGGTCTTTACATCTAGATAAAAGAACATATAATTGGCCATGAGAAAACAAAGGTCTTTTTATAAATATTCCTATCTCATCAATACTTTGACCTTGAGATATATTTATTGTCATTGCGAATGCTAATACAATAAGAAATGGTTTTCTATAAAGAATAAACGGTAATGATGATGATTCTCCAGCATTTAAGGTTATTCGTGGAATGAATACCCTATCTCCAATTTTTTCTCCTGTTATTATTTCTGCTTCAATATTATATTTAAATAATTTTATTATTTTTAATCTTGTACCGTTACATAAACCGTCAGTAATACTTAAATTTCTAATCAACATATTAAATTAAACCAAACAAAAAAATCAACACACACATCTATTTACCTCCTGGGTTGTGTGGAAAAATAGAAGAAACTTTTATTTAAATGTTATTTTACAAAAAAATTGGATTGATAATTGAAAACTTTATCAATAAAAAATTGTCTTCAAAACCTAAAACAATTTAACTGAATTTAATTTAAGTTTTTAAATGTTTTTCAAATAATGTAACCACTCCATATAACACAAAAAAAATGCAGCTATCTATTTATCAATTTCTCTATTTACCTGAAAGATCGTTTCTATCTATTTATAAGTCTGGATATTTTCTTTTTAATCATTATGAGAGATTTTTTAAAAACATTATATGAAACTAAATACGATACGGGGGGGGCGGAGGCGGGCACGAGGAGGGGAAGAGGATGGAGGGGAAGGTGACGGGGGTTAAATGAGGGGATGAGGGGGGATGAGGGGGGTCCATGTAGAAGTCTACAAAAGTGAAAAATAACATAAAAAAAGTAAAATTTAACGCTATTTTGAGGAGATATTGTAAGAGGAGGGGCTGAGGGAGGTCGAGGGGTGGCGAGGGGGGATGTGGGGGGGCTGGGTGGTAGAGTTAGCGAATTAACTATATATAGGTGCTATACCATATATAAACAGGTGCTAAATAGTCATTTTAATCATATTTTAGTATAATTTGACTGTTATTTATATTTTTAGCAAGAAATACAGCTTGATTATCATTCTGGGAGTTATGTAGGTACTTTTGAACTAAAAGAGGAATTTCTATGAATTTTTTGGTGTTGAGCCGAATGATCGAACCCATTATTAATGGTGCAAAATAGAGATTTTAATAATATTTTAGTATAATTTGACTGTTATTTTTATTTTCAGACTGAAATACAGCTCGATTGCCTTTCTGGGACTGGGGGGGAATCCATACAAATGAATAAACCAAAGAACATTAAGGTGGGTATGTGAAATGTTCTCAGCTTAGCAAACGATTGGCAGTTAGAGATACTCTCTGAGGAAGCAGATAGATACGAACTAGACATTGTAGCTTTACAGGAAGTTAGGAGGGAGGATGTTAAGAGGGAGGGCACGGTAAGGCAACGAATTAATAAATATACACAGTTACATGGTGGATTACAAAAGGTGGGACAGCTGGGAATAATGGAAATAGGCTTTCTAATTAAGAATAACCTGACAAATGCAATAACCGATTATAGCTTTGTCAACGATCGTTTAGGCACCTTCACTATTCAAAGCAAGTGGTATAAATTCATATTAATCAATGTTCAGTACCAAATAGAGATCGCGGACGATCACATAAAGAACTCCTTTTATACGAAACTAGAACAAGTATTTGATGGGCTTTCAATATACCATGCTAAGTTACAGCTAGGAGACCATAGGGAGACCATAGAGAACCATAGGGAAGGAAACTTTGCACGACGTCAGTAACGTCAATGGAATAAGATTAGTTAACTTTGATGCATCTAGAAATCTAATAGTTAAAAGTATTTACTTTATTCATAAGGACCGACACAAAACAACCTGGATATCACCAGATAAAAAGACACTTAACCAAATTGATCACGTCTTAATTGATGAAGGACGCCATGCAAACATCCTTGATGTCAGAACATATCGTGACGCAGATTGCGACACCGACCACTTATTGGTGGTAGCCAAATTCAGGGCTTGTATACTAGTTAACCAAAATGAGAATAAAGCCTGCTTAACAACTGAGTTTAACTTACAAAGACTACAAAATTACGATACCTCCTCCAGATACAGGGAAGAAATAAAATACAGACTAGATAGTATAGAGAATAAGGAAGATAGGGATAACATCCAGACAATCTGGAACAATATTAAAAATTCAATTAAACAAGCTGCTAAGATAGTATTAGGGAAGCGGAAAAAGCACAAACATAAACCGTGGTTTGACGAAGAATGCGAGGAATGGAAAGACAAAAGGCAGCAAGCAAGAGCGCTTAATCTTAATAACAACACACAACTAAGGCTTATGCAGTACCGAGCATAAGAAAAGAGGCCATATGGGTTTTCCGAAATAAAAAGATGGAATGAGAAAATAAGAACATTTCGGCTATTCAGGAAAACAATAACATAAACAAAATTCGTAAAATTTTCGGACGGATTAATTTGATCAGGAAAGGAACACAGAACAATTCTGACTTTCTAAGGGGCGAACAAGGGAACCTAATAACCGATACAGCAGCTATACTGAGCAGGTAGAGAAGCTACTTTGATGAGCTCCTAAATGTACACGAACAACAATACATCTCGGAATTCCGCAAAATCCACTACTGAACCACACATCGAGCAAACCACCTTTGACGAAATATACGCGGCAATCAAAAAGCTAAAAAATAACAGATCCCCGGGAGTAGATCAATTATGAGCGGAACTATTTAAAGAGGGAGGAAGACCACTTATTGACAGAATTCACACTCTTAATTCACATATAAGAATACGTACATGGAAAAGGGAAATTATGCCTAGAGAATGGAGAGACTCAACCATAATCCAGATTCATAAGAAAGAGGATAAAACAAATTGCAATAATTATAGGGAGATTTCTCTGATATGTACATGTTATAAGATATTGCCCAATGTACTACTAGCGGTCTCTCCCTTCGCGGAAGAAATCCTTGGGGATTATCAGTGTCGATTTCGCCGAAATAGGTGGACTAACGCCCAGATGTTCGTAGTTAGGCAACTCTTACAAAAGAAATGGAAATATAGCAAAACAGTACACCAACTATTTATTGATTTTAAAAAAGCTTACGACTCGATTATAAGGGCTAGAATGTACCACGTTTTAATACTACTAGGGATCCCAAACTAGTTAATTAAAAAAAAATGTGTCTAGATAATAGCCGGGGCATAATTCGCGCAGAAAATAGCCTATCAGAACCATTCGAAATCCACAATGGATTAATACAAGGAGATGGGTTATCACACTTCTGTTTACCCGCTGAACGGCTTCTTAACGCAATTGCTAGCCCATGCAGACGATATAGATGTAATAGGACAAAACAGGGAAACCATAATAAAAAACGTTGATATACTAATAAAAACGGCAAAAGAAGTAGGTCTATAAATTAACAAAAAGAAAACGGAGTATATGGTTACTGACAGAACTGCACCCGTGAACGAGTATAGCGACCTGAAGGTGTTAGATAAAACCTTTAAAATAGTAGAAGAATTTAAATACCTCGACACTATAATTGACTCAAAAAATGGGACGCATATAGAAATTAAGAAAAGACTGCATTCCGGAAATGCATGCCTTTATTCGGTGGGCAAATTACTAAAATCGCGGCTACTATCACGGAAGACAAATTTAGAGATATATAGGAAAATCATTATGCCAGTAGTCCTATACGGATGAGAGACATGGGCACTAACTAAGCGGGAGGAGAATAGGTTCAGAGTATTTGAGAACAAAGTTATAAGAAGGATATTTGGTGGCACAATTGATGAGTTAATTGGAGAATGATAAATCTTACACAATAGAGAAATAAACGAGCTATACGGAAAAGCGGATATTACCAGAGTTGTAAAATCTCAAAGACTGGGATGGGCATCTAGCGAGGGTGGAAAATGATAGGACAGCACTTAGAGTACTAGTAGGAAAACCAGAAGGCACAAGGCCTGCGGGTAGACCAAGACGAAGGTGGGAAGACAACGCCAGGACCGACTTGCGAGAAGTAGGACACTATGAAGAAAACTGGATTAACCTTGCAAAGAATAGAGAGAAATGGCGTGAGTATGGGAACAAGGCTATGGACTACATATACCCATCAACCATGAATGGTGGCTACGGTGATTATGCTAATAATAACACGGCGGATATAGGAACTGTGGTTTCTTAAGCCTTATCACTCCTAATCATTACTGGCCGGCCACTGTAATAATAATAATATCCAACGCAACAGGGAAGAGACATATACCCAATACGTTTTTTTCGTGAAGATTGAACATTTATACAATTTATAAATATTAATTGAAAGTTTATAACTTTCAACATCATTTAAACTGCTATCATCTTGTGATTGGTACATAAATTTAAGATCGCTACGGTAGCATGGATCATTTTTAGTTGGTATTAAGAAATTTCTTTGTTATAGTTTTAATTATTGTGAATTTAGATCAAACAATATACAAAAATCTTTTTAACATTCTTTTATTTATTGTTGATCTTCTATATTTCACAACATTTTGTAATTGGGTTATATTATGATTGATGATCTATATATTGTTTATCATCGTGTGCGGCCATGTTTAGGCGAGCTTTAAAATCTAATTTTTTTGAAATTATATATATTTAAGAAATCCCCATGCACCAAATAATGATTTAAAAAATGTAATTCTTTCACTTTTGTGTACAATTTTACTTAAAGTTAAATAAAAATATAATTAAAAAATCATATCTCTTCCTTATTCTAATAAAAATGACTGAAACCTTAAAATATATTATAATATATGAAAAATAATAACAATATATATATATATATATATATATATATATATATATATATATATATATATATATATATATATGCATACAAAAATAAACTTATTTTACTGTTTTATTAAATATTTTTTATATTTGACTGGCAACCGGGTATTTTTGTTAAACGATCGCAATATATAATTAAAAAGCTACAATCTCTTTGTGGTTTTATAAAGAAATCATGGTTTTCATGTTGATAGAGGCATAAATTCATATTTCGCCATAAGAACCCATGTTCAAAGTTCTATTTTTTGTTAATGATCAATTTTGAAAAACGGCGGAGCCATCTGAAAAATATTATTATATTATCCTGGTAGTTTAATGGATCACCTATACAAAGCTGAATATAAATACAAAATTTTGTATTTTTTAGGTTATGTTTGATCGTATGTAATTTTACCAAATGAATACAAATTTTGGTCTAGCACGGCTCAAATTCTCCGCTCCTTAAAAAGACCTTTAATTCGTTTCTTGGTACGTTCAAATCCGTTCCGTATAACCAAAACTACATCCAGTACAATAAAGGTACTATTTCGAAAATTATCAGTTTGGCTCCTCTGATACTTGTCTCTATATAAACCATTTTAACTCTAACTTTCAGAAAACATAGTTCGAATATCCTAGAAAACAAAGAACTTGGTTTGGTTTTGTGTATATAGCATGACTGTCAATTTTTTTCTAGCCTGTTTTTTCCGACTTAAGTAAACGTGATACTATTAAATTCTGACATAATTTACGTGAGGTATTATATATACATTACGGACAATTCTGTGTCTGTCCAAAACTAAACTGACATTAAGACCTTTACTTTGAGCGGTCGGAGCATCTTTAAGCATATTTGGATAAAATGTTATGCTGCGTTTAATATTACAAACCTGTGTAGGTGACAAAATTGGAGAGTACCACAAGTGTAGCGGAAAGGTTAAGCATGTCGCTTACTGTATAGAGTTATTGTATTACAACGAAGGATTTCTGCATCATGTAAAGTGTACCTACATATCATATCGGGATTAAACTTAATAAAAAAATATAAAAAAAGCATCTATTAGGCATATTTTAATTATTAACAGTAAATATCGTAATACCACGACATTTTCAAACTTGTCCATATTACTGTGCTCTATATCACTCGGGCATTTTGGCCATCCTAATCATGTTTTCGCTGCCACATGTTATTGTTACTATTACTAAATAGTGTGCAAATATAAACGTTTATGCCCAAATATTACTTTTTAAATTTACTAATTACCTGCAGAATAATAAATAAACTAAGAAAAACTTATAAAAATAAAGTGTTTATGTTGGAATATATGTACGCCCACACATACTTATATGAGTGTGTTTGTGTGTAGAGTATACAGTATGCATAGAGACTACAGATTGTTTTAAGGTTCCTCACTATTACGCACAGAGCTATCTGGACCCAAGCCGCTGTAAACGACGCGCTTATTCTTTCTTGTGAACATATACGAGGTCTGTCCCAAAAGTATCCGACCTACCTCGATTTCTCGGCGCTTGATTTATTCTTCGTCATCCGGGGGGTGGCATCCTTCAAAGTAGTCCCCATTTGATTAAAGAAGACGCTCAAATCGATGTTTTCACTTATTAAAGCACTCTTTAAAGTCAGACTTCGGAATCGCCTTTAGTGCATTCGTCGCATTAGTTTCAACAGTCTGTTTATTGTCGAATCGGTGTCCTTTAAGCGGCATTTTCAATCGAGGAAACAGCCAAAAGTCGCAGGGAGCTATATCAGGACTGTATGGAGGCTGGCGGAGCTACGCAACACTGTGTTTCAATAAATACTGCTGCACAAGGTTTGATGCGTGCGCTGGAGCATTGTCGTGATGAAGAAGCCAGTCACCGGTTTCCCAAAGTTGCGGTCGTTTTCTCCTGATTGCATTACGTAATCTTTTCAAAACTTCAACGTAGTACTCTTTATTGATTGTCTGGCCTGTAGGGGCATATTCGTGGTGCACAACGCCCTCATAATCGAAAAAAACAATCAACATTGACTTGATGTTGCTTCGACTTTGACGAGCTTTTTTCGGCCGAGGCCCAGATGGAAGCTTCCACTGCGAAGATTGTTGTTTTGCTTCAGGATCATAACCATAAACCCATGACTCATCATCAGTAATAACCTTTTTAAGAAAGTTTTCATCACTATTAATAATTTCCAAATTGTCCTGAGCGATTTCTAATCGAAGGTTTTTTTGCTGGTCTGAAAGCAGTTTCGGGATGAATTTTGCACACACACGAGTCATTCCCAAATTCTCGGTTAAAATTCGCCAAACAGTACTTTATGGCATTCCAAGTTCATCTTCCAGTTCTCTCATAGTCAAACGACGATCTTGTTCAACTGCGACACGCACACGCTCGACATTATCCGACGATGTTCCCGTCGAAGGTCGACCAGAACGAGGATCACTGTCAACAGATGTGTGGCCACTTTTGAACCGCCTATACCACTCTTTTATTTGTGTTTTGCCTATACACTCATCTTTAAAGGCCTTTTACAACATTTCAATAGTTTCCGCACAACTTTTACCGAGATTAAAGCAAAATTTTATGCAAATTCGCTGTTCGGTTCGTTCTGCCATTTTTAGCAATAAGCAAATGGCGACGAACGCAAAAAAGTCGTTGTAAACAAATACACGCTGCGCGGGAACTAAGGCGTTTCATCGGTATCTCAGGCTACTGACGAGAAGGTTAGGAGTTGCTGGTGACGTTCGTACCCTCCAGAGGTCGCCTGAGTCTCTCCGCGCGAAGATATGAACGTAGGTCGGATACTTTTGGGACAGACCTCGTATATCTAAACGAAGTGTATCAATAAATACTTTATATTTCTTAATAACCTATATTACTTATTTTCACCAATATATAACCAACATTATCTTCCAAAAGTTCAAAAGGTAAATTTTGAAACGAACACAGAAATCGGAGTACATAATTGTAAACAAGGCTTAGTAATCGGGGTTCAATAATATGACGATAGGCATTGATAGAGTACAGTAATACCTACAAAATGTATTTTTTTAATTTTCAAAAAAACTTGATAAAATATTTCCTTCTTTGTCAAATATTAATAATATTTATTTTAGGTATAGTAACGACTGAATAACCGATATTAGTTTATAGTAATTGTAAACGAGGAAATGTAATTTTATGGTTAGTTAATACTTAGACGAGTTGACTTCATGACACAGCAGTCGGGTCAAGTACCCTATTTATTTAAACTGCTTAAAAAATTTTGTCTATTATTAAGGTTATATAAGAAAAGTGAAAAATTTTTTTTTGTTATAAAATAATGCATACGTATATATAGATATAGTTAAATGGCCGATACTCTAGAATCGGTTCAAGTTGTCTAAACCAAAAAAGAAAACAAATTTGTTTTCTTTATGTGATTACACAGCGACTGTACCTAGAATTATAATAAAAAAAGCTAAATTGATAAAAAAAAAAAGCTAAATTGATAAATTGATAAATTGATAAAATGGTGGAACTTAGAATGAAAATTTGAATTTCTCACCAAAAGAATTCACGTTTTATTTTGCAATAACAATTACATAATTCAATCATAAGTCGATCATATATTAATTTCGGTAGTCATTTTATTCGCAATAAATAAGTAAATGATCCAAGAAACCCCAGCTACAATTCTATGATTTTCCCTAGTATTTACAAAAAAGTTAAAGTCAATTCATATGCTGCAATCAACAAGTATGTATTTGAAATAAAAAATTTTACAAAATTTTTTTTGATTTATTACATGAATGGTAACGACTTAACGAGTTAGTTATTTATGTTGTAGGTATAAACGTAAATTAAAACGAGAAATTTCCGAAAAGGAAATTTTGAACAATAATTAAAGCAGGTTAAAAATGGAATAAACAAATACCAATATCAATGAGGTCGAAGATATTATTCCAGTAGATGATGTAATTAGTAATGAGTTGTCTAGTGAAGTTGTTAAAACAAAAAATATTGAACTTCAAGTAGATTCTATAGTAACTAAAGAGGATTTGATAAATATTTGTATGCACAATCGATACATAAACTCTGTATGTGAGAAAAAAACCGCTGTCGATTCATTGCTACTTAGCTTCCTCAAACTAAATTAATTGTTCCAATATAAAATTCTTTGTTCTAATACATTAATTTTAAATTGCTATATTTCTTTCTAAATAATACCTCGAAAAGGGTGTGCTTTTTTGTCATTGATGGTTTGACAAAAGATAATTTTTTACTAAAATTACAGAACGATAGATAATGATCCTTATCACAGCAATTCTTTCTCTGCTCGTAATTTATTCAATTATTTAAATATTTAAATTAACTGTAATCAGATGTTAGTACTTATATTCACTGAATGCCTAATCATCTAACATTTTGTGGACGATTTTCTATCATAGATTTTCTAGATATAACCGTTTGAACTAAATATGACTTTTTTCGTGTATATCAAAAGAAGGGAAAGAGCCTATCTAAAATTTGCGGTTGTAAAATATAGGTAATTTTATGCTCTGTGTAATACATTTACACTAAATTGATCATAATATTTCCAACATACCAAAAAACTCGAAAAATTACAATTAAAAAATCCAAAAATCCAAAAATTGTTATAAAAAAAATGAGTCGATGAATTTTTTAAATTCTTTTTAATTTCGAGTCTTCATTAAAAAACCAAAAACAATGAGCGCTATTTGGTAAAAAATGACTGCTATTCTTGAGATATAAGCGGATAAAGAAATTGTAAAAAATACAAATCCTGAAATATCTTGAAATATAAAAGTCGTTATGATCTGGGCAAAGAACTCGTTCAAGAGATAGTAAAAAGCTACCGTTTTGAAAAGTTTTAGATCAAATGCTACCAATATACTCCAGTATTCGCAGCTGATTAAAATCGATTTTATATACCTATAGATTTTTTTCCCTTCAAAAGAAAAGATATAGCTTCAAAAATTTTACAGAATATTCTTATCTATATTCCTAATCATCTGAATTCTTTAAAAATGTTTTTAAAGAAGAAGTTTTTAAAGCGCACGCACGCACGCACGTAAAGGTACAAGTTAATGTGATGATAGAAAAATAGTCAGTTATGGAAATAAATTACATATATATTTAATTAAGATGAAATAATGTGGATTCAAATTTTCATCAATAAATGTATTGTTTAGCGTACACCGAAGTACATTATCAATGGTTTTTTATTCTATCTTAAACTTTTTGTCAGTAGCATGAAAAAATTTCATATTTTGGTAACGAAAAGAGGTTATACAAGAAACGATGCTATCAAGTCTTCAAGCCAGAGTACAATAATTGTAGAGTGATTATCGATGCAACTGAATATGTTGTCGAATAGCATAATCCTACAATTGAACAGAGAATGCAGCTATATGCCCCTTACAAAAATGATTATAGACTAAAAATTGTGGTTGTATGTACACCTTCTGTATTTATCCCTCTTGTAAGTAAATGTCATGGTGGTCGATCAACTGCTCAAGTTTCAGTTTCATCAGATTTATTAAATTCATTAGAACCTAGAAATATGTGGTGTTAGCTGTTAAACGATTCCTTCAATCAAAATATTTCTTGATAAAAGTGAACGAAATATATTATTAGTTATGCCACCATTTTTACATAATCAACAATTTTTAGAGGATGAGGTTGAGAGGACATACAAGATAGCTAGAGTGAGGTTATTAAAATAAAAATTAACACCATTGTCATATTTATTAGAAAGTTTATTGTATATCATACTAATTTTGGTTATTTTATACAATCATTATTTAACCACCTTTAAAATCACAGACTTTTTTAATACTAAACAACATTATTAATGCAAAAATGAATTTTTGTAGCTCAACATATACATATATATATATATATATATATATATATATATAAATATTGTAATTTAGTTACAATCATTTTCCTTTTTTCTCGTACTACCCATATCACGCAAGGCAGTCAAATAATGAGTAAAATAAAAATTATTTATTTTTAGTGTCAATTTCATTTAGAAAGTTACATCCCGATAAATATTTACCACATAGTAGCCCTTTGGAGACCACACAAACAAGTGACATTTATTTATACTCGTAACATAGTCAAATAGATACTGTTACTGTTGGATAGATGAACTAACGTAAATTCGCAGGCTTCTAATATTAAATATTCACTTTTAGTTATTAACTGTGATAGAATATCACTGATAATATTACTAATAAATAATAGAAATAATATCTCTAAGTTTGGCCACTGCACTCTCATAACTACTTGTAATGGGCAATTGATTGACTGTACATCAGAGTGGGTGATGTTATACAGTTCTTCAATGGGAATAGGCCCCTTCATTTTGAATACAGCTGTAATAACAAGAGGCTTAGCGTACATTTCTTTTCCTAATTGAGCATATGTTGGCTTTTCCAATTCTCGCTCTACTGATGTCTTCGTAGAGCTTTTGTCTCTGTTGATATACTGAATTAAAGCGTAAATGTGTTTACATTTTTTCCCACTCGAGACACACAATTGCAGGAAGTATTTGTTACCATTCATTCGCCATTTAATTATGAATAAATAATAAATAATTATTTTTTATTTAAACTTACGTTTATAAAAGTATTTGTTCAATATTAATAATATTATTAATAAATGCTGACTTACTTCTAATTCAACGTTATATAGATGTTTAGTCACAGACGTTGTTCTTATAACGCTTGCTTTTAATAATCGTGTTCTGACAATACCTGCTAATTCTTCTACTCTGTTTACGTGCGATAACGCTAACGCTTTTCCCTTCACAATTTTTTGGCTTTCAAACTCAATTGTATATTTTCATCTGTAAAGCCGGTCTTAAGTACTATACTGTTGATATTGTTCTTCGATCACCTAATTCATTAAAGCAGAAACAAGACATCACATTTTTACATAAAATAATACTCATATAACACGACACTTTTAATAAGCAGAAATATATTTATCCATTACTTATTAATATAACGTACTTAACAAAAAAAAAGTATGCTTACCATTCAAAACCTCAGTCAATGATTGTAATATATTCTATTGTCTGCAAGATAATGATTTGGCTCGTGGCGATCAATAAACTCTTTCAGCCTATATATTCAAAGTTGTTCGCCATAATCTGTCATTCTTAAGTGAAATTGTGCTATAATCAAAATAGCTCTCGTGTACACCACTTCTAAGTAATTTCTATAATTTATTTAAAGCTAGACATAAGTAACATTTGCTTCACATTTGACTTGATTATTTATTATATAGATTTGAAAAATATATATGTGATTTTGTTTTAAAATTGCTATATAAATACCGTTCTTGTATTAAAAATTGTATTATAAATAAACTTTAAAGTATCAATTAATGAAAAAAAAGTGAATTTTTGTTGAAATTACCTTAATGAATATATTCTCAAAGTTTCAATAATTTTTTTATGCGCGAGAATCAATTTATGTCCAAATTTAGAACTTTGATAAGACCATTAATCGAAAGGTGCCTATGACATACAATATCTTTTTGAAAAAACACCAAGAAGCCACTTTAAGGTAAGTCACTACTGAAATTTGGTAAAAAAAATTTGTTATTTTGGTATCCGTCGGATACTTTTTGTGGATACTCAGTATTCGACGAAAGTATCCGTCGGATACTCAGTATTCAATAAAAGTATCCATCGGATACTCTTTTCGGATACTCAGTATCCGACCAAAGTGTACGACGGATATTTTTTTTTTGATACTTTTTTAAATCCTGTATATCCGCTTAATACATGGTGTGCACTGCTTAGAAATTGATAATTCGTTGTTTTTTCTTTATATTTACAGAAAACAGAAAAGTATCCGAAATATTTTATGATCGAATACTTACCGAACTCTGAATTTAATCACATGACTTCCGGAGTTTGAATATGGCACTTCCAGAAATTGTATGTCTGTTTGTGGAGATGGATTTGACAAGATAGGTTATATATTATAGAACAAGTTTGACTGAGAAGTTCATAAGAATTACAAATACTTTCAGTTAACGTACGCACGTACGCACGCATGCACGCACGCATGTATGTACGCACGCACACACACATATCATCACACACACACATATGAACGTACACACAAATATAGACATACATACACACACTCATACACATACACACACGCACGCACACACAAACTGACACACCCACTCACACACATACATAAACACGCACGCACACACACATGCACACACACATATACGTACACACAGACACACACATTCACACACGCACACATACACGTACACAGACATCCATCTAGCGGACAGTTTTTGAGAGTAACTTATTCGAACTCTCCAAGTCATACGGTATGCTTTTACGTTAACAAATTACAAACAATGTTTTTTTATTAAAACAACTGTTTCCCTTTGAGCAAGCAAAATAAAACGAAAAAGTGCTTCACTTAATTTGTAATGCGTGTGAAAAAGAGTTGAATCACCGTCGAAGAAAGTTTTCATTTATTAGGTATGTCACCTGGAATAGTGTGAATAGCAAAGTTCCTATTGTGGTATTGAAAATAGTGATTTATTGTGACGTGTTGGATCAAGATATTGAGGCTTTACAACTGTAAACTTGAAGATATTACTACGGATTTATAGTACATAAATTTTCAGAATGATTGCTTTTAAACATAAAAAGTTTACTGGACTCGTAAGAATAAATTTCGTTTTGGGCCTACCCTATTAAAAGATAACTTATCACCACACGTGTATGATGATTTTCTGCTTTTATTTTTCCTATTATAATTTTCTTATGCACTTCTTGCAATTTAATATTATATATTTTGATCGGTTCTAATAGGAAAAATGTATTTCCACAAAACTTTTAAATTTTGAAGCCAGATTAAAAAATGCGTAGCTTGCGCATGTCATTTTAAAACTGCATATTTTCTTCTTGTCGCAAAATACACTGGATTTCAATCATTGATATTGCCTAATTAAGATCATTTAAGACAAAATCTTTTAATTACACTTGCTTATTACTTTAATAATCTTTTAAAATTGACTTACTATCTAAAAAAAAAACATAAGTACTGTAAGCGTATTTTAACGAAATGTGTAATCCTTAGGTGCAATTTCTAAAAGATTGGCGGTTTTGAAAATATACATGCACGGTAAGCACTTTTCAATTTAGGTTAAATAAACCATTACTTTTAAATGTTTTAACATTGCATGTTCAGTTGGAATAACTACAAGCTTAGTTGAATCTACTGTACGCATGATAAATGCTACTATTTTAGTTTTGTTGGACGTGTCACAAAGTCCAATAGTTAATCTGACAACAATAAATAGTAGTCCGAGAATCCTATTACAAATCTAGTAAAAACGTAGTTGGATAAAATAAGTATCTAAGCAATTTGTGGATGAAATTTTATTACAAAAGTGATAAATTATAAAACAATTCAATAATTTTATGCTTGTTACGTAAATGAAGATGAATTTAAATGATGCATTTCTCTGTGTTCGGCTTCAGTTTTCAAGTAATGTAATTCCGGAATCCTCAATAGTGAGATAAAAATGTCGACATTCGATACGAGTCGAAGAAGTTTGATTTAATCGAGTACCCTCGGGACAAGGATCCATTTTCTGTGAAATGCGTTTCAATACGATCGACTCCCAGATTTTAATTGAAATCGATAAAATCCACTATTGAATTTTTCCTTTAAACGAAGAATATTATAAAAGGTATGAAAATTAGTTATTAATAAAGTATAAATACAATACAAACGCTAGAATGAGTTTTGTATTAAATTTCAAATATTTGCAATATAGTTCAATTAATGTGAAAAATTTGGCGACAAAAGAAAATCATTATCGTTTTATTCAAATTATAATTTCACATGTTGTGCTGCTGGCTGTAATATTTTCCATTTAAATTCCTTTATGAGATACTTAAATTAAAATACCTGAAGCTAAATGTCTATAGATAATCATATTCTAAAATTTTGAACAATTTCAACATTATAATCACTTTAATATTTCATTTTATAAATATGGTATTATATTTGCTATAATTACTATGCAATAGTTTATTGTTAGGTCTCAGATAAAGCGCTTTTTCCAAAATTGTAAAAGCACATTTCTCGCAGCTAATATGGCAATGCCAAAGAATTGAGCTTCTAAAGCATCGCTGAAAGAATGACACTAACCAGATCAAATGCATACATCATCGAATGTCGTTATCAAAACTTCTTCATTTCAATCGACAAGGTATAAAATTAAACGCCCGTCGTCAAGGAACCCCGGCCACCAAAATCTATGAATATAAATCTGAATCGCTTCTCTCTAACGCGGCACTCGCATGAGCGCACGGGGAAGACAACGAGGCCCCGTGTTCGAATGAATTTCGTGCTTAATACAACTCGTTCCGGATCTGGCCTAAGACAGCCCAGCTATCTCTCGCCGAGCATAGCGCAGCGATATCGCAACGAATTGCAACCAAAACTTCGGCCAAATTCAATTAACCCCGTTAAATATACACCTACATTTAAGCTGTGCGCAGCGTCATTGAATTTGCATGTATTTTGATATTTAAATGGGAAGGTTGTACATATTATGCCTTAGCTCTCTGTGCTCTCGCTCTTCACGCACCGACGGATCTTGGCTTTGCATGAGCGTGGTACTCCGCGTTCAAAAGAAGCATGTGGTGCACCTGCAAAGGTGCGCGGCAGGATGCAAAATGACATGGTCATTTCGGGAGATCAAGAGAGAGAGAGAGAAATAGAGAAATAGTGTGTATGAGAGACAGATAGATAGATATAGATAGATATATTTTATATTTTGATTATACATCAAAAAGAATACAGGATATATATATATATATATATATATAGAAAGAGAGAGAGAGAGAGAGAGAGAGAGATACGATTTATTTTGTCATTTGGCAAAAATACAAGAGAGAGAGAGAGAGAGAGAGAGAGAAAGAGCGAGAGAGAGAGCGAGAGAGAGAGAGAAAGAGAGGGAAAGAGAGAGAGAGAGAAAGAGAGTGAGAGAGAAAGAGAGAGAGAGAAAGTAAAGTGGTGTATAGCATGTACATTAATGACTTATAGAACAGCGATATGCATGTCAGAATGTGGTATGGAGATTTTGTTGCTGCTGCTGATATAGTCGGCGAGAATTTAGTTGAAATTGAAACGTTGGGGATGCAGTATGCATGGTACTTATTGTTGATACTGGAAAGGTAAAAAAGATGTCAATAATCGTCATCAGAACATTTAAAGAAGGTAAGTATAATAAATATATACCAAAAAGCACAGTAAGTTGCGTTTTAACGACACGAAGAGAATATTTCTAATAAAAATTATGGCAAAATTCGCGGTAAAAATTACCGCGAATTACGGTTAGCGTGGGACATTCTATCTTTCCGGATTTTTTTGCAGACATTTGCGATCAATTTTACTGTATTAAATGGTAAAATTTATCTGCCGTTGAGTAAAAATTTCCTATCTGAATCTTACAAAAATATAACAGAATAGTGGTATGTATAAAGTAATTATACAACGGAATAATTTATTCCGTTGTATAATTTAATAGTATAATAAAATATAATAGTAAAATTTTTGTAAAATATTTCTTAAAAATGTGGATTTTTCTCCAATTGTTATAGCAGCATCATTAATACACAGAAAGTACCTTTATTCACAGTTATATTAGAGATAGCCTAAAATTTGTGTTATCTTTTATCTTTCAGCAGCTGTATTTTTTCAATGGGGTCTAGGAAATTTCAGCTGAAGGTCAATAAAATTTGGTTACATGGATAGAGATTTTTCGCAAGTCAGGCAAATTTTACCATTTTGTGCGGTAACATTTAGAGCACAATATCAGTAAAAGGTGCCAGAAAGTCAGAGTATCCCAGCTTTACGTCATTTACAGTAATTTTTACCATGAATTTTGTTATAATTTTTATTAGAAAATACTACCTGTGTATGAGGAATATGATAAAACAAGGTACACGATACCGCAATCTATATAATAATTTTCCTCGTGTACATAGCCTATATGCAAGTGCACACGAGCTTCCTTAAGGGGATATATATTCTTTTGTCTTGCGGTTTCCCCGAGCTATTTTCCTTCCGTCGATCCGCTCTCGGTCTGTATTATACATTTCGAGTTGCGTCACTGCACCGTTTCGCGTTATCTTTTGACGGTCGCTCGAGCGAATATCGGATCTGACGAGCGAATTGTTTTTTCTTTGCACGACTCTTTATGCGACTGAATACGTACGTCGATCGATACTTTCAATGTTTTTAAAAGCCATACAATGTTAAAATTGTCATTTTGTTAAAATATCTTATTCAGCTTAAATCAAACTTGCAAGTCTGAGATTTACTTAGATTTGAGACAAGCAAAGCTGATTATCTGCATTTATTAATTATTTTATTCGTATTAGACTCTTTATTCGTGCTAAGCACATCTATTTTTTTAATCATTTCTTCTTTTTGTTACCTAAATACCTTTGTTTATTTTAGAATCATTTGTAGAACTCGAATTCATTTTTTGGCTAAAATATAAAAAAAAACTTTTATTATATTTTTTTAATCTTTGTAATTGTAGGAATATTTTAAGATCTGTCAGGTATAAAAACTCAATGTTTCGAAAAAGTTACATACGGTCAAGTAAAATAATTTACATTAGATAGCAAACAAAATTGAAACTTTGAACGCGTTTTTGTCAACACTGATTTTTCTAACTTTTCTTTTTGAAACTTTTAGGATAAATTATTTATGTTCTTTACAACAAAACTTGAAATTTTTTGTAACAATATTGTAACGCAAATTATTATGTCACTACTAAAGAACATAAATTAAGCTACATTTACAATTTATTTTGTTATAATTTTATTTTCGATAAAAAAATGTTTAAATAAAAAATCATCCCAAGTTTTGTTTGTTATATTGAAATAAGTATATACACATATTTTCAGACCATTTGATAAAAACTGTATATGCCAAACACTTTTTGAAAATAGCATTAAATATATGCTGGATAAAATAAGTTAAAACTTGCTGAAAAGCTGTACATAGCATCATATAATATTAGTAAATATATTATCAAAACCTCATTATGTTACGTCGAAAACTGAAGAATTTCCTTTTTCACCATAGTCCAATCATAAAAGTTATTAAAAATACTTTAATAATTATCACATCGATATATGACGACATAAAATGTTAGTCAATGTAATATATATATATATATATATATATATATATATATATATATATATATAAATGACAACAAATAAGACATGTTAGGTTAGTGGTTAAAGGTAACTGTTTGCCAAATTATTTTACTCGGATCATTCAGATATATTGGGTTTCTAATAATAAAATTTCGGAAGCTATAATTGATAAGAATATAACGATGTTTCAATTGCTGCATAATGAAACTGCAGTCACTTGAGAAACTCAATATGAAAAATCAAGCTATTCAATCGACAATGTACTCTTTCAAATCTGATGCTGCAAATACACCTTGCTTCCTGCTTGAATTTGCACTTTTCCTCGACTATCCGCAATAATACTTTTCTCCTTGTACGTTTTTATAAGGCCGGGTGGCAGTCATATCTCATGTTGCGTGCGCGGATAAAGAGACCTGTCCCGATGAGGAACAAACTTTTCATGCTATGCAATTCAGATGGAATTGCCACATTCTTCGCTTCGGGATACTCATCCGCCAGTCCGTCTCTCTCTTTCGCGAGGCACTTTAAATTCTTCTCATAGCAGCTCCTTTGTACCGCCCCGCGGAAGTTCGTTTCGACGAGGATAGCGTTATACATTGGAAATAAACTTGCAGGAAAAAAGCGTTTGATGTTTAAGACGCACGGAAAATGAAACGCTTCGCGACCCGATCTAATGCAAAGTCGCGCTTAGAATTCGTAATTTTTTGGGAATGTACAGAATCCACGCACGCTGCAGTAGAAATAAATCGCGATTGCTTTGAACCGCGGTATTACTTTCGTAAATAATGCGATTCAATTAGATTTTTCATTGCTGTAAGATAGCTCGAAGGTTTTGACAAGGAAATTCGTAAACAATCATATTGGATAAGAAGTTTGTTTAAACTTTTACTCAATAAGAACATTTTTTGCAATTGAAATTTTGAATGATAATATTTATTAGGTCCATTATGTAGAATATAAAAAATTAAGGACACGTATTTATTCTTTATTCAATCAGATAAATATTAAAAGACTAACAGCTCTTTGAATACTCGTGAATAGATGGAAATTGAAATAGTTACAGTCGATTAAAGTTTACGAAATTTCGATACATATATATTCAATTTTTAATTTGTATCTAATTTAATAAAGAATATATATATATATATATATATATATATATATATATATATATATATTTATTCTTTATTAAATTAGATACAACATATAATAAAAATCGTAGTTTTGCCGGTTTATATTAAATAAAATGAAATAAAATATTGATGTTAACAACATGTATTTAAGAGTTATTAACTACGGAAGAAGCTTAAGATAATGTAGAAACACAATTTTATTATTGTACATAGATAAAGAGTTTTGCTTCCTCAAAGAGGAAGCTTTGAGATAGTAAACAAAAAAGGTTTTCTATAAACCGGTTATAACCATGTTACAAACATGTTACAAACATGTTTTGAGACATAAGGAATCAAAATACACTATTTTTAGAAGGTGTTCGCTACATACACTATCTTTTGAAGTGCGTGTGTGTGCGTGTGTGTACGTGTGCATGTGCGTGTGCGTATGCGTGTGCGCGCGTGTGACACAGTGAAAATGTTACTTTTTATCAAGAATTTTCAAGATTCATCAAATCGTTTTTGATTTATAACGTTTTTTTATTATATTATGCAATTATTTTTTAACAATTACAGTTAATTTTTTATGTTTTTCAAAGAAATGTTTTTATCGATTCTTTTTTATTTTATAATGGTGTTTCATTTTAATAATAATACTTTTTCTTTTTTTAAAGATTTTGAATCGCCTTTTTTCTTGAGTTTATGTGGTATTTTTCGGAAGTTCAAAGCTGTTATTTATATATTTTGATGAAGATTTGAAATAAAAACAAAATTAAGATTCATCGATTCGTTTTTTATTTATGCCGCCCTGGTAGAGAATTGACCATCTCTTCTAGCCTGTTCGCGATCTTCTCGCCAGATGCATCCGTCAATTTTTAGCCAGCGGTCACCTATTTGTTGTCTTGAAGATGGTCAAGAGATGATATGCTTATAACCTCAAACACATTTACAAAAAATATATACCCGCTGTCTTTTTTATTTGATTGATCAAATTTATAATAGAAAATTAAAAATAATTCTATATCATGATTTATATAATATAAATTAATGCAGATTTAAGGGGGCAGACCTGGGTTAAACCCAAAAAAATATTTTCTTTTTATGAGTCCAGAAAACTTTTTATGTTTAAAAGTATTTATTCTGAAAATTTTTATGATATCAATACTTAATGATATCTCTAATTTTACCATTGTAAGACCTCAAACTCTTGATCCTACACGTCACAATAAATCACTATTTTTAATACCATATTTATTAAAGGAACTTTGTTCCTCACACGATTCTGGGTGACATGATGAACGAAAAAACTTTTTTGTAGGTTATTCGACTCCTTTTGACATATATTAAGAAATGAGCGGAGCACTTTTATGTTAAATCTTTTTTTATTATTTTTTTTTCGTAAATCTAATCAATTTGTTAAAAAATATTAAATTCTTTTTAAAAAATCGTTTGGATCTCCTTAAAAAAATAATAAAAGAAAATTAACGAAAAAATGATCCGCTCTTTTTGTACTACATGTCAATGAATATGTAAGGGCGCTTATTATAAGTATATTAGTTGTAAGTTAAATAATATGTAACATAATAATGTGTAAATATATACATATATTTACATGTCTACTATAAGCAATAACTTAAAAATAATACTAAATGAATTTTTTCAACGGTTGTATTTTCAACAAAAATATTTTTTTTTTAATCTAATAGCAACCAGGCTTGGCCCGAGCTCTAGACGTTACTTTGCCGATACTCGAATGACTTTCGTAGATATCTGAGTAGAGCCTGGCCCAAGGCTCAGACGATGTTTTGCT
This sequence comes from Gastracanthus pulcherrimus, assembly GCA_949152435.1. Lineage (NCBI taxonomy): Eukaryota > Metazoa > Arthropoda > Insecta > Hymenoptera > Pteromalidae > Gastracanthus > Gastracanthus pulcherrimus. The sequence goes on from OX424575.1 coordinate 39,225,729, forward strand.
GAGAGTCGGAAGACCAAAGGGTAAGGCACGGGCCAAGCTCAGCTTTTAATATCGGCCCGACCATAAAAGCATTACATTTGAGGTTTAAGCTAGGCCTGAGACGATAGTTTGCCGTTTCCTTGTAAATGATCAAAAGTCGGCAAGCCAAGGCTGTCCCAGGTTCTACTCGATGAATATTTGATATATACAGCGGGGCCTGGCCCAATGCTTAGATGATGCTTTTACGAGACGCGAAAGACCGTTGGCTAAGGCATGGCCCAGGACCACCTTTTAATATCGGCTCGACCATAAAAGCATTTCATTCGAAATTTAAGCCAGGCCTGAGACGATAGTTTGCCAAACGATCGACCATCCGCAAACCAGGTCTGGTACAGGCTCTAGCCGAGGGTATTTTCAAGCCCGGATTTTGTAATAAATGAATGGAATAAATTTATTCTGCATAAACTCAAACAAAATTACAAAATTATGAAAACATTTTATTTGTAAAAATAGAATGCATTTCTTATATTAAAGAAAAAAATGTAATCAACAAATATAGTGTTGCAAAATTTATTATTGTTAATTGAAAAAAATTTACCTTTGCGTAAAGAACTTTTTTGAAAATCCTTGTTTTTGTGACAAAAATATGCGTTTACTCCAATATCTTGTAAACAAAATTATTTATTAAATAGTTTTAAAATAAGACAAGAGGGTAGAGGACTTCTTAGTTAATCGATATATTTTTTATGTTTTCTTTTACAATACAATTTATAAGGAATCAAATTTAATTGAGTTATAATTTGGGTTCACAAATTAAAATGAGTTTGAATAAACTATTTTAAGCAACTAACTCGAAGAATTACGCTTAATAAACAATTTTAAGTTTTTCTTAGCTATATATTATCATCTTCCCTAGTGGAAATCTAAGCTGGTTTCTAGCCAGATATTAGCTAGATTTTCTAAATCTGCTTTAGTTCTGGTTAAGAAATTAGCTAGAAATCAGTTAAAAACGACATGCTTTTTAGCTAATTTCTAGCTAGATTCTGCTTAATATTCTAGTTAATATAAAATTGATAAACCAAGCAATTTATGTATTAATTAATAATGGAAATAATAACAGTCTTATAATAATCAAAGTAATACGCAATTCTAATCATACGTAATTCTAATCATACCACATTAAGTATTTTACTAATTAAAGTTAAAAATGTACCTTAAATGACTAGTAGTAATGGAGGTTAAGTTATTTGTTTACATAACGACGCGTGAATTTAAAAAGTATTATTTACACAAAAAGTACCAAAGCCTCGAGAAAAATGTAGGTGTCCTTATTAAAGAAATTTATGTTATAAATAATAGAATGCATGTAGTCATATAATTATTGTTATTTTAAAATAACAATAAAAACAGAATAATGTAAGTTATGACGAAATTTGGAGAATTGGTAAACAAATATTTGTAGTTTTACAATGAAGTTTTATTACAAAATTTTATTTTCGACATCAATCGCAAAATTTGTTTGTTTGTTTTGTTGACTAAGTTATGATTGACTAATTTTCGGAAAGGAAATTATTAGTTATCAAATACTTTTAGTATTGCATATACATATTTCTATAATCTCGTAAGTTCTTATTTGTTGATAAAAATATTTATTTTGGCGGCATACTATATTGAACATTTAATAAAGTATAATAATGTATATTTTTAAAAACTAATAACTTTTTAAAACAAAATATAAATAGTTTAGATTTGCAAACAAAATACGTTCTTGCTTAAAGCATAGTCTTAAGCAGATTCTAGCCAGATATTAGCTATAATTTGACTTATTAATAGTTTATTAATCTGGCTAATAATTAATAAGCTAACAAGCCATTCTAGCTAACTTTCTACCAGGATTATCTTCAATTTACTTGTAAAAATGGTATGCATTATATACATCATATATGCTATCCTTTTGTATAAGTTTAAATTATAAAATTTAAACATATACTTATATCGCGATATTAACCCTGGTAGAAATCTTATCGTGGCGCCCACATTCGCTATAATGGCCTTTATAGGCAAACTAGATAGTACTAGACTGTACAAAACTCGATAAATCCACACAGATCTACATAGTTTTCTCAATAATAATATGTACGTATAAAATCTGTGAGGTTATATATTATTTATTGAACAGAACTTTTATTATAAAAATTAATGTTAAAGAAAGTTTAACATGCAAGTTTTTAATTATAATAATAAGATCTACAGTTCTATTCATACTATTTACATATAAAAGTAGTCAGAAAGCATATGTAACCTAAAAATGAAATTTTAGAAATAATTTTCCTTGCATATGAAAAACAGTGATTACAAAATAACGTTATTGATTGATGTAGTTATTTCTTGAAAAGTAATATATAAATAATAATATCATATGTACAAATATGTACTTTATGAGATGCTTTATTTAAATACTAGAATTTTAATTTCAGAATTGCAAATAATTTTGTATCCGTATGTGAGTTTTTATAATACATAAACTGCTCATCCGTGACAACATTTTCAAAGACAAACACATTAGTCGAACACATGTAGACGATAATTTTCTTTATAAGTAACAAATTACTATGTTTTAACTGGCCATAGATGTCAAATGAAAGTGTTTGATTATAAATTAATCACAGTAGGAAATACAAAAATAGAACATATGTATAATAACTCAAATACATTATTTCTTTTTAAAAATAGAAAATTAATCAGTTGATAATAAATGTATGTGAAAATAATTTTCCTTACATAAACCATACAGGTTTCGAAACCAAGCATGTATTTAGGATGGAACATAATCAAATATAAGGAAATCAATTTTACATAAAGAAAATAAATATATGCACTAACACTTCATATAGTTATTTAGATATTCAGATTATTTTCTTATTTTGATTGTTTAATATATATGTGTAACATAATATTGTTATTGAGTTCTTAAATACAAAAACTCGATGCATCTAAAATTTGATAACCTTACACTTTAGAGGTTATTTACATTTACTTACATTGGTAATAGGTGAACAATAACATGTAATTACCTTTAAATCAAAATAATACATAATAAGTTCAATAGATTATGCGTCTGTTTCTTAAAACATAACCTTTAAGTGGTTGTTATTGTCATAATGTTGCTTATCTAGTTTTATCGGGGAAAATAATATGGGAAACTAGAAGGGACGACCGTTACACTCCTTTATAGTAGCTATCTAGTTTGCCTACATAGATCTACACAGCGCGAGATTATTCTACATAGATCTATAAAGTGGACGGGATAAATTTCTACCAGGGAAAGAGCAATAGATTTGTCATTTTTATTTTTCACCACAGTATTCAATAGAATAAACAATTGGATATTGGAAAAATTTATAAAGTTTGAGAAAGCTAATGAATTGGCAGCGGTTCTTTTTTGGATCTTCGCAAAAATCTAAAAACTTAGGAAAACAGAACCAATTAGGACTATGCATGATTTTCAAAAATGCATAAATGATATAGAAAATAGTATGTTATTGACCGTAAAGTATTTTTCAGAATTTCTCCTGCTCGAATTTATTGAAAAATGTGATTATTTATGTATGCTATTTTGAATTTCGCGCGAATTAATTCGAAACAATTCCTATTGACCAGTCGATTTGTTATATCACGATGGTATACTTTTGGAAATTTAGTACGGGAAAATGATGAAATGCTCAAATATCTCATGAGAAATATTTATAAACAAAATAATATGGCACATATTCTTTACAATTTTCTATTGGGAATCCATTGGTGATATAAGATTTTGGGCCAGATATACTTTTAAGTCCCACTTAAGGCCCTATGTCATGTTTTAAAATGAGAATATATCTTTCTTATTGTATATTCGAATTTCTCACCTCAAATACGTATTTACTTTATATAAGTCCACTGCCTGATTTCAAATAGAGGAAAGCTGAATTTTTATGGGGTGTAAACTAATAAGGTTAAATTTTAATGATTAATAAAAATAATCAATAAACTAAATATGTAGGTATCCGTATGTATTTTGAGACAAGGAATTCAAATATGTAATAAAAGATATATTATCATTTGAAAAAATGAAGTTGGGCCTTAAATGGGCCTAAATCATATATAGGGCCCAACATCTAATATCACCATTGGATTCATCGTTGAAAATTATAAAGAATATGTGCCACATTATTTTGTTTGTAAATATTTTCCATGAGATATTTGAGCATTTAATCATTTTTCCGTACTAAATTTCCAAAATTATACCATTATCATATCATAAATCAACCAATAGGAATCGTTTAGAAATAATTCACGCAAAATTCAAAGTAGCGTACATAAATAATGACTTTTTTCAATAAATTCGAGTAGAAAAATTTCTGAAAAATACTTTACTGGCAATAACGGACAATTTTCTAAGTCATTTATGCATTTTTGAAAATGATACAAAGTCCTATAATTGCATCCAAATTTTATCTGATTTTATAATACCGAGTAGAGTATATATTCGCAGTGCTTGACGCGTTTTCAAAAGTGGTTTGCCTTTACCCGATGAAAAAACCAACGACGTATATGGTCTTAAAAAGAATTCGCGATAACTATTTTCAAAACTGCAGGAGACCGTGCAGAATTCTGAGTGATAATGGACCACAATTTACCTCACTTAAATGGAAAAACGAACTAGAAAGCGAAAGAATTAAAGTAATTTACATTTCTGCAGGCACCCGCAGTTAAATTCGATTGAGCGCGTCATGTGCGAGATCGGAAGGCTATTTAGGAATTATTGCGAGCAGAAAAATACCAAATGGCCGGAATTAATTAGTGGAAAAAATCGAACAGTTATTAAATGTAACCACGCATTTTAGCACGTAATGTACCCAAATGAGTTACATTTCGGGAAACCCCTATTATAAATACATAAATTGATAAAATTTTCCGAAAGTTCACCTCTGAATCACCAATATTGTATAACTTTTGCAAGAAAAAATGTAGAAAAACATTTTGTGAATGGAATTAAAAATCAAAAAATCTTCAAAGTAGCATTGAACGAAGGAGACCTGGTACTGTTGCATGCAAGACATTTTTTCAATGCGTTGGATAGTCGATCCAAATAATACTTATGTCGAAATCGGAATTTATAATCGGGCCAACGTACGGAAACATTATGCTGTGTAAATCTAAAACTCAATGCCTGTCGAATCTGGTTGATGTGCATTGGCATTTTGGTAGAAAAAAAAACATGTTTTGATTATGCAAAGTACAAAAAATAAAAATATGAATATAGATGATTTTGTGAGTTGTAAATTTATTTATTTAAATGTTATGAAATAAAATGTAAAAGCGAATAGTATTTATAGTGTTTAAAACAAATATGATATCTGTAATATAGTATAATAGGAACGGCGAAAAATTATGGTGATATTTATGATCTTTTGAGTTAAAGAGACTTTAAAAGGAATTTATAGACTGGTCCAGCGTTAGAGGCAATACGGAGATCGATAATAATAAAGTGAACAAGTATTATATTTATATAAAGGACTGTATAAAGTGTTAGAGATAATGTGTTTTTTACGTATTATGTTTTTTATGTACTCTTATGAAAATTAGCTCAGCAAAAGCGGTTAGTTTTGAATTTTATTACGATCTTGTACATTGCCGAGTAAGAAATACCGCTAGTAAATAACTAAAATATCAGCATTTCGAGTCCGTGGCATATAAAATGTAATAAGTATCAGTGGGATAAGCGAGCAAAAAATAAGAAATCAGGGAGATATTAAATATAATAAATTTACGATGTCCTGATGGAGGGCGTAGTTTTTGTTTAAAACTATGTTAGTCCACATAAGCGTATTCCCGTGTTGTGTTGTGCTGTGCAATGCTGTGTTGTGCGGTCCGATTTTAGAACAAGCCAATCTACATCTGGATCCATGGTCTTTGAATTACTATTTTAAAAGTATTATAAAAGTAAATATTAATAAAACATTAAAACAAAAACATTATCAAGTAAGGTAATGAAATATTTGAGATTATGATACTATTATGTAGAATAATGCGTATAATTTTTGTTGAATGTTTATACGTTTTGTTCTTTTTAATTGTGTATATACATATATATGTACAGAGCTCCTAGCGACGGGTTCCATGGTTTTCAAAAAAATGTTGTTATAAAATGTAATTACAAAAGTTGGTAAAGTGGACAGATACACCTTTCAATTTTAAATGAATTGATAATACATTTTAAGGTAAAACTAACAAGGGCAGTGTCATACCTCCGGGTCACGAGTTTTGATGAAACTTGTAATAGAAAGTGGGTTGCGGTATCGGAATAATAAACAATTTATCAGAATAATAATAATAATAAAATAATGTATTTAATAACAAAAACCGACAAATACATAAATTGTACAAAATATATTATAGACTCGCACAGTTTCAAAAGTCTGCCCTAATCTAACTAATTTCGAGACTTATAACTATTGCACTCTCACATACCTTTCACATTCACACCCATACTCTTGAAATCGTCGTCCGTGGATATTCCTGGTACTTTGGTCGTTTGACGGGGCCCCGATACAGTTGCAGGAGTTATTTTCGATGAGGTTAGCGATGATATCTTTCTAATGTAATGTCGTCCAATCTTTTGCCAAATTATAACAATATATATATGCTCTCCGCGGAGATTAAGACCTTCAGCTTTGAGAGTCTGAGAGGAGCACCAAAGGTGCGCTGCTATCCGCAGCTAAACGACGAATGTCTTACTCGCTGCCCGCAGTCTCATAGTCCGCCCAGCATTCACCTCACACCTTTTCCAATTTTGAGAAGGACACCTTATTTTCTGTCCCTTTCTCCTTCGACTTAAAGGTTGGTCCTCCCTTCTCTTTATTTTATATTCATATTGATATGTACATTATAAACTTTGGGAGGTGCTTTCTGGTACCAAAAAGTGTAGTATAACACCAGTAGTTTATTCTAATGGGCCCTTATATTTGAGATATAAGCTTCTTTACTCCGAATATGAATGGCGGAGCTGAGTACTCGAAATCATGGTAACAAGTACATAATATAGGAAGATATATATATAAATAAATATGTCAATTACTTAATTTTAGGACAGAAGGTCCCATATATATATTTTTACAGTAGCCCTTAATTCAATAATTATTTTTAAAAATAATACATTTAAATTAAAAATTTTATAAATGCAAGGATCATTTATTGTTATAACAGAAATCGGGGTGTAACAAATATTAGATAATTATTATTAGATAAGAGGTCGATATCTTGCATTAATACCAGTTTTGTTTTTAGAAAAGTACCAGATATCAAGATTTTCTTCATCTTATAACTTTACAAAGTTTAAAATATAAATTATAGAATATTTAAACAGCAATATTCTAAACATTTTAAATGCAAGAATCAGTATTCAATAAAATGTCGATCTTATAAAATACATATATATTTAATCATATATACAATGACCGAATCGCGAAGAATCGTAAAAACGCTAGCGATTTCGTTGAGATTCTCAAGAATATCCACGTTAGCCCCTGTGAATGCGTCGAAAAAGAAACAATCGATACATCTCACTTAGAGGATTCATCGTCGGGTTCAGCGTGAGCCGAGTGGAGGCGACAGTCGTATAAGTCTCGCGGCACTCGACATACCGGATCGCGGAAGGTGAGTACGTCGACACCACAGATATGCTTAGGAACTGCAAGTTGTGCCGCGCGCAGCATGGCAAACGTGTTAGATAAAAGACGAAGATAGAAGCGAATAGACTGGGTCTTCTTTTTTGCCTCTGCTGACAGTGGTCTTGGTTTGGATAAAGAGACAAAAAATTATGTAAACAAACTCGACTCGCTATCCGGTATGCGCAGACAAATTTTTTTTGAGGCGAAGTCCAGTTCATGAATACGTGAACTGATTTTAAACGTTCTTTTAAATGTAAATGTAATGAAATAATGATAATAGAAGTTTTAGGATAGTTTAAGCATATGGGTATATCTTTATATTTTATGAAGCAAAACAGCTCATTAATAATTTTATATTTATACTAAAATCTAATTTAAATCAAATATAGAGTAGATGACTAGTTTCTTTATATAAGTTTCAGATAAATAAAGATTCATTAAATTTAATTATACATAACTATTAGGACAATATTCTACTTGGCGTTCCAGGAGCTGATTTTTTACTGATTTTTTTTTATTCATTTGTATGAATTAAATTCTTATTTATATGTAGAACTTTAAGAACTTTAACGACCAACGTTATTTAACGCCCTTGCGGTTTGACCCGAGTCAGTCTCGAGGTAAGATTTCTGATTTTAGCTTGCACCTTTCAATATAACTTTGAGAGTAGTTACTCTATGAACATTTCTAACATCGCAAGTTGATGCTAAGTAGTTTATCTTTAATATTGAAGGTAGAGAAAGTTTATATCTCAATTAGTTACTGAAATGTACTGGATGCAAATCAAAGTCAATCAATCAAATAATGTACTGGATTCGTAAAACGATTAATTAAATTGCAGGGGGTTAAATACCACATAGGAATTATAGAAACTGTAAATCGATAAATCATATAATCTGTTATTCTATTAAGAACCACCTTTGATTAAGCTATAGGATTAAACTGTGAACGTTTAATATTCGTGTAAGTTTTCCGGCATTAATTAAAATTTAATTTTTGCTTACAATTTGGACAGATGTTCAGTTTAATTTTAAGTAAAATACTATATACATATGTTAAATATTTTAGATGTCCGGTTTAATGTTAAGTAAAATATTACATCTGTTACATATTTTAAATCTCCAGTTTAATTTTAAGTAAAATATAATATATGTTAAATATTTCATTAATTTTCAATTACGGTATATAAATTAAATTTCAGTTTATGTTTAAAATTCATAAAAATTTATCTCATTGTATTTTGTAGTAGTTAATTGAGACTTGAATTAGTATCTATCCTTGAATTAGCAATTTAGTATGAATACATTTTCAGCGATGAGCTTGAAAAAACTTTCCGTTATAAGTATCTACAAAATTAATTACAATTTTTGAATTTTTATTTACTATGTGCAAATGAAATTTTAGTTTTAAGAATCTGAGAAATATAAATGTAATTGAAAATTCAAGTACGAGTACTTAAAAATTCAAGTTCTAATAGGAGAGGGATGAGTAAAAAGATCATTTGTAAGGTAAATGGAATTTATAAAAAAATTTATAAATCAAATGTTGAGAAAAAGTAAAGGGCTTAAAGTAATCTATTTATTACCCAGATGAACTAAACAATTGATCGAAATTTTGTATCAACTTATGTCAAGTCCACTTACATAGTTTAAGTAGACTTCAATCTAGGTAAATCTAGATAAACTTTTGCTTAATTTAGCTGAATTCCAGGTGATTTTTTCAACAGCTCATGGCAGGATTTAAGTGGAGCGAGAGGAACCCTCCACTGGAGATTTATTTCTTATTCAATAATAGCTCATATACATTTATTCTCTTTCCGTATTATTCTTTCCACATGTTTATTAAATTGAATTACTAATATTCCTACCACCATACTCTCCCTTAATTAAAGAAGGAGGGTCTATAAGGGCTGTTTTTGGTCCCAAAGGTAATAACTCAGTTTTTGTTATTTTTATATTCTTAGCCCTTTCGTACCGTGTACGTACTGTAGTATCCGTGACTTCAGTAGTGCACTCAGAAAAATAAGTTTTTACTTCAAGCGGAATTCTTTTTAAATATGCGCAAAAATGAAAATCCACTTGATTTTAAATAATTCCTCTATGATTGAAAACAATTGATTTGATTCAAAAAGAATTGGCTTAAGTCGAAAACAGTGACATTTTTGGCTTTGCGAAGAGTCTCTTTCAATAATATGGAATCTTTTTAAGGAAACAGAAATCGTCTTGCATCAAGCAGATTTTCATTTTGGCGCATATTTAAGAAGAATTCCGCTTGATGTACGAACTTATTTCTCTGAGTGTGCATGGAAATTCATTAGTAGAATAAGTGAAACATATTCCAAGATATATTTATCAAATAACTATAGAAGAAAGTATATAATCTATTAGAAGTAATTTTTATTATTTTATTTCTTAGAATATTTATTTAATATAGGCATCTCCCGAAAAACCAGCGAAATAAAACCCTCGTGCAAGATTTTATAGCTAAAATTACCCTCTATGAATCACAAATGTTCTTCTTATACCTTATCTAGAAATTTGTAGCTAAAATATACAGAAAGAATATATTGTTCACCAACAAAGTTAATAAATATTTTATAATAAACAGTCATCTTCAGCTAAATGGCTTATTTTCGCCGACGATAATGTTACAGATATAATTCATTAAGAATACTTTACAATTGTAATGATGCAAATGGTTTCCAAAAGGTTGTTTATGATTTGAACGCGATTGCGTCGGCCGCCATCGGAAGTGAGTTTGGGCGGCGCGAGCAGCGGCTCGTTCGAACTCGAAAAAGAATAGACACAAAGAACTTTATTATAACGAGGCTAATCTGTATCGAAGAAACAACCAAATTCACGATAAATTGTGTATAAATTATTTTAATAGAATCCTTAGTTTAACTACGTCCCAAACAGATAGGTAAAAGCTTAAATTAATTTTACTCTTGTTAAATTGTGTAAGTTGTGAAAAAGGACTTTTTCTCAATTTAAGATTAATATAAATGTTTATTTAACTTTATCTCAAAAGGTACCATTTATTATAAATATTTCATGAAAAATATCAAAATAACAAAAACGGAATTGTGGGTCCTAAAACAGCCCACATTGCACTATAAATGAACATTCAGTGACGTGCTCGGAAAAACCTTCACGCGTGTAACCAAGAATTCAAAATTCAACAAGAAATTTTCAACGCTGATCTCTTGAACATGCTCCTGCGCAGCATTTTAAAAACTGCTAAAATCCTCAATTGAGAAGTACTCGTCGAGGCGGTTCGCTGGCCTAGGCCGTGCGCGTGGGTACAGCGCACTCGCGGGAGAAAGGGGCCCGATCGGCCGCCGATCCACAATTGTAACTATCCAGCCTGCTGCACCAGAGCCCGAGAAGTGGACGAATCGAGATCGACGGGTCTGCGTGTCTATAAAAGCGCGCGCGGCCGCTCGATCCAGCCACATAGCGGTGCAGAGTGTGCTTCGAAGGCCGCGCGTGGCGGGGCCGTTTCCTCGAGTGTGTTTTTTCGGTGTGTGTAACAGCGGCGAAGGGTGAGGAGGAACGAACGAAAAAACCGCGAATGAAGATCCCGGTGAGTCGAGACAAACTGCACCCCTATCCTCTTTACTCTCTTTTTTTTTCCTCGCGAACGAATACAAGGGCGTTTATCGACGAGTGCTGCGAGGGAGGGACGAGCGCGTGGACACGGCGCTTTTGTTATCTTAGGCTTTTGCTATTGGAGGTCCGTGTTTATTTAGCGGTCCGCCGTGCTCGTGGGGATTCGGAAACTTATTTTAGCGCGCGGTGTACGTACGCTTTGACTTCTGAATGAGAGCGAAGCTGCGCAAAAGTGGATCGATTGGTAAAGCGAGTTTTTGTGAAAAGTTTTTTCGGCTGCAATGCTTGTAAGTGCAAACTTGGAAATGTTAATTTTTAGCATGGCTGTTGTGGGAAAATGTTCGTGAGTATACTGCTCATACGTGAGTTGTACTTTGATATGTTAAAATGTTAATTGACACTGTTGGCATAAAATATTAACGCTTTGTTCATTTGAAATATATATAATTAATGTCATTAATTAATTTACAATTTTGTTTTTGGTTATGTTAAAAGTCTATAATATTTGCCCGCTTATAAAGTATAAAAAGAAATAAAATCGTATTCAAACTCAAAATCCAAATCCATATCACCCTACAGGAATGGGAAAATATGAGATAATTCAAACTCTAAAATGAAATTGAATAATGTACAACTCTAATAACCCAGTAAATTTTTGTTGAGATTCAGAAATCACGGCCAATTGAAACGTATTTTTTGTACGGAATTATTTTAATATACTTAAATAAGGTGAGAGAAATTAATGTTTAACAAACAGAAATTATCCAAGTTCATTAAAAGCAATAAATCAATAAATGTCGTGCACTTCCCCTATGAGTAAATTTTTTTACGAAGGTTAAGATAATGATATACCGACCAAATAAATGCAAACATTAATGTAACTTTTATTTTCACATTAATCATTTTTTACAAGTTTTTTAGAACAATTACTTTAGATAATTTACAAGACATCTACCGTTTCAATTTCGAAAAAATACTCAATCAGGGAAGACTAATATGAATTTGTTTGTAATACATTTGATCACACTTCTCATTATCGTACATTACATTTGATAATTATAAGTTTTAGAATATTAGTTTATTGGGTTTTAAACACGCGTTTTTTTATACTCAAGGTAAAAGGTCATTTGCTGTTATTTTTTAGTTATTAAATGTTGTTCGTAGATATAAAGGTTTCATCTAATCAATGCCGTTATTACTTTGCACAGTAGATATATATTTTATAACATAAGATAAGAAAGTAAAAAAAATATTTTCTTAGATATTTACTTTTTTATAAAATATTTATTTAATTCAGAGGGATTCAGTACAATGTATTGTTAAAGATGAGTAGTTAGCAAACCTAAAAAAATGAAAGCCAGAATTATGATATTCGAGTGGTACATATTGCTTATTAAAGAAAAATTTACTATTTTATTTTCCCTTTGATTCTAAAATTTGAATATTTATTTTGTTTAATGAACATTTATCTATAAATTGGCCACAGAAAAATTATGAAATAATTAATATATGCAGATATTTGTTAAATAATTAGCTTTACTTTTTAGATATTAATTATTTTATAATTTTTCTTTTGTCAATTTGTATATAAATGTTTAATGAACAACGTGAGCAATTAAGCAATCATATTTAGGGAAAAATTAAAACAAAAATTAGCTGGTTTGGGTGACATTTTCTTTAATAAACAATATCTACCATTGAAACATCATATTACTAGTTTCCATTTTTTTCTCGTTCGTAAAGTACTTCTCTTTAATATACATTGCCATTTGCGTTGTCAAATCTTCGAGCGTTTCAATTTGCAATTTAATAATTGTTCAGTTAAATTTATTATAAATGAGAATTCTCATAATCCTGAATTATAGATAAATGTTTGCACTTATAATAACTTGCAAAAAAGATATTTGATATTTAACTTTTTTTCATTCTCTGGTCTGTTTGTCACCCTCGTTGCGCTCGGATGACAAATTGTCTCGTCTCGCTCCGCTCGGATAATAAAGTTGGCTTGTCATCTTTTTTGTTCAATTTCAGAAAATAGCAGTGTTTCTCTCACGGTATGTTGAAACATAGTGTACGCAACACGTGCACGAGACGACTCACGCACTCGTCTTTTTGTCGCCCTCGCTGCGCTCGGGCGACAAACTCGCCTCGTGCGTGCATCACCTGTTTCGCGCATTAAGTTGCATAATATACTATTCTAGATCGTGTATATGGTATCCAAAACTCTCCTTAAATAGCTAGAAATTGTGTAATATTATTCATTCAAATTAAAAGTGTAAAATATTATTCATTTAAATTAAAAGTGTATAATGTTATTTATTCAAATTAAAAGTGTAAAAGTAGAAAAATTGGCATTAAATATCTCTAATTTTCAGAAAACTCAATGAATTCGAGCAAACTAAAACAGGATATTTCTGTCAGATCCTCTAATTTATATATGTTTATACATATAGAAAAGTGTTTTAATGAAACTTTTTTTTTTATTTTAATAAAATTTTCTCGAGAAGTTACTCATCCCAGACAGTATGCAAAAAAAGTTCGAAAAGAGTATTAAAAGAATTCTTAAAGAATTCATAAATTTTGAATTTTATACGAATTTATAACGAGTTTTTGAATGTCACACGATTTAAACATTCTAAATAAATTCTTGATGAAGTGTTTATAATTACTAATTAACCCTTTACTAAGCTCTAAATGAGCTCTTTTAGAACTTTTAATATAAACACTTAAAGGCCTTGTTGTGAATTCTTTTAGGCAGGTATTCTTGATTTTTTTAGAATACCTACTCAAAACCGTTTCTATGAATCGAAGAATAATTATCTCAGATAATTTTCTACATATCGTAAAAAAATCTTGTCACTTAATATGTTTTTTGCGTATTCTGAAGGTGGCTCTTTCGTGAAAAATGAAACTTCTGTAATTTTAAGGCTAACAAAATAGTATTTACACGGCATGTTTATAATGATATTATTAATTCATACACACATTTTAAAAAAAAATTATCATATACTATTGTAGTTATTGAGAACAAATAGGTTTAATTTAAGTAAAATTAGGCTGTACGGTAAAAGTTGTTGACCCATACTACAATGACATTTATGAACCAAAAAATTTGATAGTATTTTTGACAGTAAAATAAAAATAACTTAGCTGAAAGTACTAATTTTTAGTCAACTATGTGCTTATAAAAATAATAAATATGTGTTGATTAAAAATTGTTAAAAACAGTGCTAATTTGTTAACTTAGAAAATCATTTAACATGACCTTTATCATGGATATTTACAAAATATTTCAGCTACCTAATGTTTAGAATGCTTCAAATAATATTTTGAAGATTGAAAACTTAAATAATGAGAAAACAGCAATTGATGAAAAATAATGAAAAATGTAACTTTATTTTATAATACGTTACGACAAATTTACCAAACATTATTATATTTATAAAAGTAAATAAAAAGCCTTTGAAAGAAAGTATAGATCATTTCTAACCTAATAAACAAAAAAAAACTTTCTTTTATTTAAATTTCACTGCCTTTAAATGATTGAAATTAGGCGAAATAACGTGAAATCGCAATAAATAGCTTTGACTAAACTATGAAATTTTTTAGTTATATAATGCGGTTTCTACTTGTTAAGAAAGAGTTGAAAACCAACTTTTAAAACATTAAAAAAATTTAGAAATTTTTCAAAAAAATCACCGTAGAGCCATCTTAATATAATAAGGGCTTTTATTCAATTTTTAGAAAATGATTTTTAACATCAAAATAATTCTTTACGAACTATTTCTGAGTTCATCACGATCTGACATTAGATACTTTTTTTGAATTTTTTTATAATTCTTTCAGAATTATCAAAAAAATTCTTTCTAAATTTTGATATTCAAAAAGAATGTATTTTGAATTTATCTTGCTGTCTGATATACCTCTGCACTTGTTCTAGAGTTAATATGGCACCATCGCTGCTTTCTTTATTACGTATTTCTATATAGAAGTCTGTATAGAAGAAATTTTTACCACAAATAAAAGAGAATCACAAATTAACTCAAAATTACCTAATTTTCCTCGTCACTTTTCAAATCCCCCGAAACTACCCTCACATTAATTCATAAAAAAAAACCGCCAAGACATGAAGTCTCGTCCATTTTCCCAGGTGATTTTCATCGCAGCGGTCGTGGCGGTGGGCGCCACGCGGCCGCCGCGCGGCTTCGACTCGGAGTACCGAGAGTACCCGTCGTATGTCGAGTCGCCGACGCCGCCGCCGCCCTTGCGCTCCTCCTTCTACAGGCATCTGCAGCCCTTCAGGGACGACGACGACGACCTCGCCGGCCTCGATGCGAGGTTCTTCGGCGAGGGACCACCCTCGAGGCCGCGCATCTACTTCGCGGACTCGCCCTCCTCGTATTTCCCCGCGCGTCGGCCGCAGACGTTCCACTGGGACGGGCCGAACAACTTTCGAGAGGGCCAGGTCATCAGCCACGAGTACAGAGGTTCGTTTTGCACGGCGGCGGAGAGGGGCTGCTTGGGTTTTGCTGTTTTGGGGAAGCTGTAAGGAGATTGATGCGGTGGGACAGGGTTTCTCGACGTTGTTGGTAGATTACAGCGGTTGGTACAAGGATAAGTGCAGTAGGAGAGAGGTGGTACCGTTTCTAAACGACCATCAGAAATATAAATAACAGTATGTATTGAAGAAGGGTGATTAACGAAATGGAAAAAAGAATATTTAAAATAAATCATGTCATCAGGAGCGTAAATATTGTAAATTTAAAAATTGCTACATAAAAGAAAGAAGCTCATTTAATTTTCAATCAATTTTAATATTTCGGAGCTTATGAAGTTTAATTTTTATTATTGAGTAAGCATTAATATTGCTTTTATTCGAATCATTTTATATAATAATTGTGAAAACCAAATTAAAGCATACTCAACGAATAGCAAGTAGCAATCCACGATAGTTACTTGCCAGTTTGATTATGTAACTTGTAATGTGGTTAAAGAAGCCTGTAATGAAGTGTATGAACTTGCCCATCTATATTACATTGTTGCAACTTGACTATTACTTTGACTACTTCAACTAAGTCAATGATATTATTTAAGTGTAGTATAAATAACAATAATAATACAAATAATGTATTTAATTGACATAAAGTAATCATCGTAGATTATCATCCCTGAACTAGGAATATTATATTTCATCTACATTGTTATTTTTTTTATGATACACTACTAAAATGTTTTTATTTTTTTAAATTACTCATTTAAAATGGTTGTTTATTTAATGCGATTAATATTTTTATGAAAAATATTCCGTTGGTACCGATAATCCTACCACTTCTGCAATAGGCTTGCTAACTAAACGCATTACTAATACACGTGTTTTCGGGGCTACTACCCACGACAAAGGAAAACCACACCAGTGTCGAAAGCAATGCACGCAAGGGTTAGCCTCAGAGTTTCATCACCGATAGGTAGGAATATCGAACTCCTAAACTGAATTAAAAAATTAGATAGTACGCTGTTTATTTTATTTACTATAACGAATCTCTTTAATTTTTCCTAGTTGAATTTTAAAACTTTTTTAATTCAGCATAACATTCTATAATTGAAATATTATTTCAAGTAGTAATAGTACCTTGTATGGATGATTTTTAAAAATGTTGTATGTTTCATATGTTAGCACCACGATAATTCTGGTGTGTCGTTTCGTCCTTAATAAAGACTCCCTTTTACTATAACGTTCCAGTCCATATTCTTCTTTATTGAATATGTGATACTTGGATTTGTGTGAAACTTATCTATAGCATGAATGCATCGTCAATTCCCAGACACAATATACGCCAATGAGATCGCATGAATCTCACGCAGACGGATTGAAATTTCGCAGGTCCCCCACCACCGCCGCCGAGCGAGGATACGAGAAAGCAGACGTCGCACCAGCAAAACGAGCGACCAGGCAGCGGTGACTCGACAGAACTGCGGACGAAGAAGCCTTCGGAGGAGCCGAAAAGTCAGAACCATAATCAGCAGCAGCAGCAGCAGCAGCAACAACACCATCAGCGGAACCAACATCAATATCAGCACCTGCAGCAGCCACAGCTACATCACCATCAACAGCAACAGCAACAACACCTGACAACGGCAGCGGAACTGAGGCAGCCCCTCTCCTTCGGCGGACACTCAAATTATCTCAGTTTCGGTTAGTTATCGAGCTAGTGAGATGATAGACACTCGTTCTTATTCGGTGCAGGAAAATAGTAAAGTGACATTTTCGGGTGGGATCACGATGGGGATATATTAATGGATATAATTTTACGTCTTATTTTAATTTTTTTAGCTTTCTTAACTGTTTGCTTGGATGTAATGGACGGTTTCATTATTAAATTAATCAAATGAAAAGTTTATAGAGAAGTATGTGTGAGGTAGTCCTTCGAAACAATCATTCTCCATTCATTCAAAAAATGGTTCTTAGACTTAAATCATTTAATTATTTCTATTCTTATATTTCCCCATTTTACCCAATTTATTTGATCTTTTTTAATGTTTTTCCAAAACGACGTATACGATTAAATTTTGAATTTTCAGAAAAGAGTCTGGAAAAATAAATCAAAACTAGCATCCTCCGTCATGGCTTCGCCCGTACTAAGAGTGAAAAGAACTCAAAATTTAGAGATATCTACTATTTAATAATGATGCGCGTGTATAAATCGATGCAGACGCTTTTGTGATTAAAAATCAAATGCATCACTCATGAAACTTCAAAGAAATCGGTAAATACGTAAAAATACGTTTACCCCCTTTTCACCCACTTAGGGTGGTTGATTGAAATAAAATCGCTTCTTATTTTGTCACAACATCATAAAAGGTACATGCCCAAATTTCAAGTTTCTAGGTCCAGCTACATATAGATAAATAATTATTTAAGAAATAATAGGGAAATTTTAATACAGCATACATATTTTTAAATTTTAATTTAAGTGATAGGTGTTTACTTCATACTCTCATTTATTTCTCGATATTTGGTTCACGTTAATTAAAAAATACAAGAATTCATCATAAATTAAACGCGTGCAAAGTCAGCAGTAAAATTCCATCCTCATTCATCAGCCATATCAATTCCTTCGGTACCTTCTTTACTGCATAGCAACCCAAAAGATCTTTTACTCTCTTCTGAAAATTAGGTCACTCAATTCATCCCATCTCCTCGCATCCAATCGTATATACCCTACACAGCATCTTGTGCAATTTCATAAAGCCGATAAATCAGCGTCGCTCTATAAATCAGCATCCCTCCGCACACGATTTATGCTTTAAGATAGGATTCTGGCGTTTTTTGGCAAAAATATCAAACACATTTTATTATATTCTCCTAATCTTTTACATCATAACAGTATCTTAAGAGCTGTTTTGCCAGAAATCAAAACTCGACGTTTCAATAAATAATAGTTATATCCTGACAAGTAGTACAATTTACATTAGATAGCATACAACACTGAAGCTTTAAATGCAGTTTTGCGCTAGTGTTTTCAATCAATCTTTCTGACACATTCAAGAAATATTCCTTAGTATATCAAAAACAAAAACTGTTGACTAGTTTACAATTATTCTTTTTCGGAACTAATTTCATTCTCAGCAATTATCAATAAATGCAAATAAAATCTAATCAACAGTTTCTTTCATTTTCCAAATAATTATTTTAGAGCTGTATCTCAAAATGTCTTGCGCAGGTAAAATTGGATTAAAACTAAAATTCTCAAAAATTCTGAAAAAAATCGATATCCTGAGCTAAAAATAGGTATACAGAACCTTACAAGCATCATCCTCTATACCCCTTAAAAAATTGAACTGAACCAACCCCAACCCAAAAAAAAGTTCTCATATCGCCAACTCACACCTTCAAGGTAACCACGGTCTGGGCTTTGCCTCGGTGCCGGGCGCCACGTCCACTGATCTGAATCCACTGGCCGTCTCGGACAGTACCTCCACCACGAAAACAGCGACACCGTCCGTGACGTCGTCGTCGGGCTCGACGACGATATCGGGCTCGACGTTACACCAAGGCGTCCAGGTCTCACAGCAGCAGTTCGCGACGAGTCCCACGACGTCGGCGACACCCGCGTCAAAAATCGCCGGCTCTGCTGCACCCGGCCAAGGAGGAGCTACGGAGAGTGTGGCCAACAACACGGTAAGGATCGATCGAATATCGTCCGTGGAGGGACTCGCAAACAATTTGTTTGGTGGAACGATTGAGGGCGAGGGGGAGGCTGGCGAGGGTAAATAAGGCGGAAACGTTCATCAATAATTGGCCGCGGGAAGGTAAATATTACGGGTTTCGTGGATAGAATTTGCTTGCGGTTTTTGAGATCCAAATTTTGTTGTCGCTTTTGTTTTCATGGATTTAATTGTGTCGTTGGGAATTCAAGATGCAAGGTTACGGATGCAATCACAATTGAGAAATTGATTGATTTTTAAATTTTTTTATTTTGAAACTGATTGAGAATATAACTGATTATATTAGTCCTAGCTTTAAATTAACGTGAGAGATTATTGAACACTTATTTATAGTAGATTTCATTAAAAAAGAAAGAAAACTAATTTATTAAACATAAACTCATAATTTTATATATAATTCTAATTTTCAATTAGATTTTAGAAATTTTCATTCAAAATACCCTTAGAGAAACAAATAACATATAAATTATCTCTTAAAATAAGACTAGTGGAAATGGTTTTATAAAAGAATTAAATTTTTTTTATTTTTCTTATCTGGAAAAATGTATAAATTTTGTCTACTTTATGAAGATGAAAAAAATATATAAATTTGTATATATTTTTTAGGTACCACTAATTTAACATAGGGAAATTTGATCATAGGGACGCTTTCACGCACTCTCAGAATAAAGTGACTCATATTTGAGTACCTTTATATATTTATCAGTATAAAATGAATCAATAGAAAAGTAGTAATATTTTGAATTTAAAAAACTTTTAAAACCTTTGGGAGTTTTACTCTAGAACTGTAGAATATGATCGAATTTTCTAAATCTTGACCTACATTCCAGTACCCTGTCATATCAATTCAAATCAATTTTCTTTACTTCACTTTCTGGAATTTAATTTAAAAAGATCAGAAAAACTCTTTTAATAAATTATTAATTTCCCTTAGACTAAATCTAAAGAAGTGAACTTATAACAATAATAGGTTTCTACTTGATACGAAGTAAACTTTTTCTAAATAAGTAGAAAATAAACTACAAAAAATAGCGTGAAAATTGGTTACAATTTAAAATAAAATAGAATAAAAAATAAACGGTAAAAAATGTTCTTTAATTGCATCTCAGCTCAGACTCTGAAATTTTAAAACCGACACGTACACACAGCGGTAGGTCGCCTATAAACGTTGCGCTGTCCGCCGCGTTCGATTTCGAGATAAACATTAAACGAGCAGCGGAACAAATAATTGAGCCTGTAACAGATGTGAAGTTGAGAAACTCAGTCGCGCACGCGACGACGCGACGCCGGAGCGCGCGAGGCAACGGCGACTCCAACTATTTTATGATTCCGCCTTCTCCCTTGCCCCTCTCCAACTACGTTCACACTGCGTACTGCGAGCGACTCGACTCGGCTCCGATTAAAGACAGAGAGGAACTTGCCGGTGAAATAGATGAGCGAGTAAGTACCGAATAAAACTTTGTAATTGTTTTCAGCCGAGCGATTCGAGATCCACGACCCCGACGGCGTCGAACACGACGCCGGTCACGCCCAAGTCGAACTTGGACGTCGCGCAGCATGCGCCGCATCAGGCGCACGGCGTATCGACGATGTATCACGAGTCCCCGAGGACGTCTTACGAGTTCAGGTAATGAGCATAAAGGCCGATGTCGCGGTTTTTGGCCTCGTTTACTTGCGGAAGAGAACTCAGGGAGCGATTCTTTTTACGCAATGAAGTATTCATAAAATCCTACATTTTAAGACCGGAATTCATATTATGTGTCGCTGTTAATGTGTAGTACTATGAGATTTGTAGTACTGTGAGATTGAATTCTTTTATCCTCTATAAGTCAACAAATCTAAGATTTTATTCAATGTAATTGTTCCTAAATGTTAGTTCCATATACAGCTACAATCCTGTACATTTTCAATTCATAAGACTCTTTGTTTTCTAATAAAAAAAATTAGATGTAATAAAATGAATATTTTTGACGATGGTAAATTGAGTGATATTTGTTAAAATGCTTTTAAATTTTTAGGGAATATTTGTTACGTGTTCGATTATAGACTGAATCATTTTTAGCCAATTTGGTTCATAATCTTCTAAGATAATAGAAAAATTTCAATTAAAAAATATTTCTTCCGGATATGACCCCTGTCCTTGCTCAGGGACGTGCCGGTCCAGCACTCAGCCAATGCCTATTTACTATTCACCCCGTATATCATGATATGTATCAGGTTTAGTATTATGATGATATTTTTATAGATATTACGTATTATTTAATCTTTAGTATTTTTGACATAGCGAAAATGTAGTATATTTCACATATTATAATGTATATTGAACATATTGGTTACAGTTTAATTTATATCACTTTAAGAAAGCGTAATGCCAAAGCAGCTGGCGGCATTTTTCTAACTACATAAAACAAATTTAAAAGGAAATTTTATAACTTTTTCTATTTGTATTTTTTAATGATCTGTGTCTTTACTGTATAAAACGTGTTAATTAAAAACTCAAAGCTTTGAAGCAAGGAGATGTATACATGCTCTCGACATTATTTCAAAATTGACTTCTTTATTAGTAAATTACCATTTGTTATAAATTTTATAAAAATGTACCATTAATACATTTTTAAAACTTTTATCAAAGTGTACTGTAATTTTGTATGTTATATACGTAGCATTATCTATGCGTACTTTGATTTATTGAGTTTAATAATTTCGCTGCAAAAAGTATATATTTGACATTTTAATTAAAAGTAATATTGAATTTTAAACGGGTACCTTGACTTTTCTTGCTGACCGTTGGCTGATTCTGTATTGATTATATACCTTCTAATAGAAGGTTATAAACGTTTCAGATATAATTTAAGAGAAAAGTTTAATTAATATTTTTCCTACTTTATAAGGTTTTCAATATACAATAAAAATATAAATATTAGAATTTAATAAGGCTTGGAGCAATGTTTTCATACTCCTAGCAGTGAATAAAAAATTATAAAATAAATTGAATTTTCTTTTCAAACATATTTTGGTACTCAAGAGTTTTTATTAAAGCTATATTTGAAATTATGTAATTCTTAGAAATGAGATACATATAAACTATACGGAGAAAGAAAAGTACGTACCGAGAAACGTGTTTAGAAATAATTGTACAATTCCTGATGGGAAAATCAGAGACAATAAAAATCGGTCTTCGACTATAAGGGGATCATATTTTCACACATAAAAATAAAGCCCGATGTCCATAGTATTATCTGATGAGCCCTGAAAACCTAAGATAGAGTTAAAAATATTACTGTTGCTTATTTTCGGTGATTAAAAAAATATATTCAGCCAAATGTATTGAAATTTTAAGATTGTATTGAGAATTATTTGATGTAGTTATTCACTACTCGGTCGGTCAAAATCAAGGCGGGAAATTTGAATTCTTAATTGACTTTTGGACGCCCTTAAGGGGATATCGGATATCGACATTGCAGTTTTTTGTTTTATTCAATGAATAAATGAGATTTTCAAATTTCACGAACATACGAACAATCTACTTATTAAAGTAAAGATTGACTGCGTAAAACGAAAAGTCGATAATGTCGGTAACTGGGTATAAGGTATAGGACTCCGACCTCCCATTATGGATATTATTGTATGGATAGTAAACTATCGAAAAATGCAAAAAAAAGAATCGATTCTTTGAAAGTGAGAAATTAGGTAAGCCCCTCAATGTTAATTAAATAGACTGTATCTACTTAATGAAGGCCCAATTAATAAAACATTCGGCATTGCGTGTCATTTTGAGATACCAAAAAATTCTTTTCACTTCTGGCCTTACATATTCCCCTGATTTTAATATAAATCCTATTTTTTTACAATTGTTTTGCTTTTGCCTACTAAAGGCTTTAGTTGTTCCATTTAAATCGCCCTTCCATGATATATTAGATGAATCTTACAAGCAATAAAGTCTCTCGAACTCAACAGGACAGTGACGCAAGAATTACCAGCAGCAGCGCATGGCCAGCTGCCGATAGAGTCACCTGGCCAGCAGTTGCACCTGTCCGACACGAAGCAGAACCTTCTTCTCTACGAGACGAAGGGCAGCTTCCCCTTTCCGCACGGAGACTACCAGTTTCATCAGCAGCTTCAGCAGCAGCTAAACAATCACAATAATAATAATAACAACGTATCCCCAGTGAGATTCAGTATACCAACCACGCCGATTTCCGCGACTCCAGAGACAGCGCAGATGAAGCTCACGTTTCCGAACCTGGACTTTTCGCGCTCGCCCCTCACACACACGGCAGGTGAGATATAATATCAATCCTGGATCACTGAGAGGGGACCTAAGGAGTTTCTTTACACGTATTTTGAAATAGCTGCCGATTTTAGGGTTTTGTATTTAATTTATGAATTATTACATTTTATTCTAACATAAAATAAAAGTAGGGGAGGGTGGCGAAATGAGTTTTTAATTTTTTTTTCGGTATATGTAAGAAAAACTGCACAAGTATGTTCCTCATTATTATATCACTACGTGTGAAGCAGATGGAAAATTGCTCATTTCGAGCGTGATTGCCAAACCAGTGTAGAATTGGATTCATTTCCAGAAGAAAGTTCATCGCCTCATCTACGCAAGCCTTCCACATTTCCCTATTTTGTGCCAACCCCGTCCATTACGCGCCCTCCCGCCCAATTTCAGTTACGTCTGCTTTTACGTTATCCTCCCATCTGCGTCTAGGTCTACCTAGAGATCGCGTTGCTTTCGGTTTTCCTTTCATTATGCGCGCTGCCGTACGATCATTGCCCATTCTTGCCACGTGCCCTGCCCATCTTAGTCTCCGTGATTTTATTATTCTGTTAATATTTGGTGGCGCGTACAAATTATGTAGCTCGTCATTGTGCAGTTTCCTCCACTTCCCAGTTTCCTCATCTTTCTTTGGCCCGTATATTTTCCGCAGGACCTTATTTTCAAATACCCTAAAACGATTTTCTTCCGCTTTAGTGAGCGCCCAGGTTTCGCACCCGTACAAGATTACCGGTATTTTTATAGTCCTATGTATCCTTATTTTGACATTTTTCGACAGTAGCTTTGACTTAAGTTATCTAATCACAGCGTAGAAGCAGGCATTACCCGAATGAAGTCTCTTATTAATCTCGGCTTTAATTTCGTTTCGATCATTTATAGTTGCACCTAAATATACGAATTCGCTAACCTTTTCAAAAGTGAAATTTCCGACTCTGCGATCCCCCTCTCCTTCGCGAATGCCCAGTTTCTCCTTGATCATATATTTCGTTTTCGATTCGCTCACTTCTAACCCCGTGTCTTTAGCTGCATTTATAAGGATTTCCGCGTTTCTCGTCACCGTTTCACCATTATCTCCCACTATATCCAAGTCATCCGCATAGCCTAAAATCTGCGTTGTTCCGTTGAGTGTTGCGCCTAGCTCGCTAGCCTGCATTTTTCTAACAACACACTCTAGCGTCAAGTTAAAGAGTACCGTTGAAAGCCCGTTACCTTGCTTCTAACCGTATTGTATCATGAACGATTCGGATACATTACCGCCTACTCGGACCTTTGCAGTGCTTCCGTTCAGACATATTTGAATTAATTTTACGAGCTTTTTCGGTACGCCAAGGAGCACTAAGATTTGATACATTTTGCTTCGTTTGACAGAGTCGTACGCTTTCTTAAAGTCCACAAATAGCTGGTGTATACTTTCGCAATATTCCCACTTTTTCTCTAATAATTGTCTTATGGTAAACATTTGATCGCTCGTCGACTTGTTGCGCCAGAATCCACACTGATAATCTCTTATTATATCTTCCACGAATGGTGTGAGTCTGGCCTGTATTACGTTTGTTTTTTAGCTTTTTGATCACGGCCTCTACTTCTTTGTAGGTCGGTTCGTCTATATGCAGTTCAGCAGTGTGGATTTCGTCTCCCATTTCCTCGGAGTTTTCATGCACGTTTAATAACTTATAGAAATAGTCTTTCCATAATTTCAATAGTTCATTTTCGTTTGTCACGAGGTTCCCGTCCTTATCTTTCATTAACTGCGATCTACTCTAAAAACCCTTCCTAATAGCGTTTATTCCTTTGTACATCTCGCGCGGATTATTTTCCTTACTATTAGTTTCTATTTTTCTAATTTCATTTTTCTGATACTCGCGCTTCTTGTTTCTGTAAATCACACCCACTTGCTTTCTTATTTCACGGTATTCTTCTACGACCCTACCGCTTTCATTGTGTACGCTATCTAATTTAGCCTTCTTGCGCCTTTCAAACCAGAGTTCGCACTCTTCGTCAAATCATGGTTTGCTCTTCGGCCTTTTTTCCGCTCCCCTATAGGTCCTTACGTCGAGTACATTGGTGTGGCGCCTCTTATCAATAAGAAAATGATCGATTTGATTGTGCGTGGCCCCGTCCGTGTGTATACCCTTGTGCTTGAAGCACGTGGTCTTGACTATAAGATCTTTTGCGGCCGCAAAATTTATGACCTTATACCGTTATCGTTGCTGGTTTCGTGCAGACTTTCTTTGCCTCTAGTGGGCCTAAACATTTCCTCTCTCCCTATTTTAGCATTGAAATCCCCATTACTATTTTGGTGTCGTAAGACGCGAATTGATCGATTAATTGTTCTAATGTTTCATAACAAAGGTCTTTGACTTCTTCCTCTTTGTACTCCGTAGGACAGTGGACGTTAATAACCACGTAATTATACCACGCTCCTTCGATGATGATATACGAGAGTCGGTCATTCACGAAATTGGAACTTTTAACGGAATGTATGATGCTTTTGTTAACAAGAAATCCGGTGCCTAGGGAATGCCCGTTCGCACCGCCATATAGAAAGGTGAAGTTACCGAATCCTAGCATCGCGTTATCTTTCCATCGGGTTTCTTGTATTGCTACCAAATCTAAATTGTACCTCTTAGTTTCATTTATGATTTTCCGGAATGCGCCCGCTCTGTGTAGACTGTGTATATTCCAGGTTCCCACTCTTAAGTTCCTTTTGGTTTTGATTTGGTTTTGTTTTCTTTGAGCCATGATAGTAAGTTAAACCCGCGCGTTATGGATCCTGTTCCGATCGCAGGTGAGTCCATCCATCTAGGGGTGATAACCCTCATACCTCCCTAGAACTAAGTATGAGAGTGTTCCGACTTTGGCGAGGATATAGTCAACTCCTCATCAGACACACTCGGTTTCATTCTCATATCCTAACGCCCCCCTGCAAGGCAGCGCGCCTTCGCTGGCTTCGCTGCCGTGTAAGACCAGGTGGCGAATCATTCTACACATCCCCTCTCAGGGCAGTTGTCATCGCTCTCGCATCCTCCACGACAACAGGATTTTTGGCCCATTTTTTGTTTGAAATGTGTGGTAAAAGAGATAGATTACAGAGTAAGGTAGAAGAAGAAAGTAAGATAGGAGATTTTGTATAGTGTTTGTAGTTGTTGTGGTGCTTCCGTAGTGTTTCTATATGAATGCGTTCGCCAGTGCGGGCTCATGACACCCGTGCCTGGGCTTGTCGGCTGTCTGCGACTGCTTATTCAATTTATTCGCAGCTAACCTCTTCCTCAGGGGTCGTGCCTGTATCCGCAAGCTGAGGACGCGCTGTATAGTGGTGATAGTCACCCACCCGTCCGCTCTGGACGACTACGCCCAGGACCCGCTTAGGGTAACGGCGTTGCAACTGAGACGATCTATCCATATAGTTAATAAAATCATTTTACTTTTTGTCACGCCATAAGACTGTTCTTAACGATTTAAAAACACTTTAGCCCTAATACAGTTTCTGATGCATCAAAAACACTTTAGTCCTTCACTATTGGTCATATAAGATGGTCCTATAAGATGATCTATTGATAATGATAAAATAATTTCTTGATTTTTGTTAACTTCGTAATACAGTTTAACATACATTCCCGCAAATGCGGGAAAAAAGTGATTTGCGGGAAAAAAGTAACTTTTTCCCCGCAAATTATTTTTGCGGTAAAAGAGTGTAATTTTGGTTTCGCTTTTCATGAAAAAAGTGGCCATTTTCATTCAGATTGGCATAAACACATTTAATTTTTACTATGGGTGTTTCCAAAAGCGGTCTGTTGATTAAGCAAACGAATATTTTGACCATTTATGGCGTTTCTGACGATTCTAAAATGTTACACCTATGGGGATGTATATAATATGTACTATAAAAATATAGTAAACATCGAGTACCACTTTAATGAGCAGAAAATACTTTTTTTATACCCAAAGTGAAGAATTTTATCATTAAAAAAGATCGTGCCAATCATGACTCACCCGGTGCCCGTTTTGCCCCCCATAATTTTCTTTACGTAGATAATAAGTGATGTTTTATGTTTTCACTTAGTAAACTTCGTTCTTTAGTGCAACTAGAGTACACTAGCATTTTTTGTTTAATCATTATGAGAATAAATACATTTTTTACAGACTTTTCAATTTAGAGGTGCCCTTTAAACACAAAATTGAATCTTCGAAGAAATAATTATATCATACAGAATACTTTACATATTACACTCGCAGAACAAGACTATGACAACTTAAAATTATTGTAATTTTAGTTTTGTACACAATAAAGTTCATACAAAAATAACAGTCCTTCATACACTTTTCTGATTGGTTCAGAAAGTGTAAGCTAATAATATTATAAATAAAAAAATTGTATTTCGTGAGAAAATTACGTAACTACTTGGCATTACAAAAACATAGAATTGTTAACTATCATAGTCTTATTCCGGGGGTGCGATATATCGTTCAAGTAATATAAGGCTGTAAGAATTCATAACTGATTAAAATTCTAAAATAAACTGCTATTTTAAATAATCTCCCGAATTTAATCTTAATAACACTATATCATAAAGTAATTAATAATAATACAAGTATATTTTTATTAACAATTTTCAGTTCCTAATACCTATACTGTTGGACAAAATCAAATAGATATAACGCAATTAGCAAATATGAATTCAGCAGTTAATCAAGGTAATTTATACGCATTTACTATTCTTTTCGATACTAATCTTTTATTTATAATCTTAACTTAAAATAAACTTAAGCATTACTTTATTTAGTTATTACAAAGTTTCTTTTTATTTTAGCTCCTAGTTTACCTTCATATTATTTCGTGCAAACTCAGGAGCAAGCTAAACCTGCAGCACAAGTTAGTTCGGGCATTCCTCTAGGTAAATATATTATTCTTATTCGAATCTATATTTCGAACAAAATATATTTTATGCCTATCTGAACGAAAATGGCCATTTTTTCCCTAAAAAGCGAGACCAAAATTACACTTTTTGCCAGCAAAAATGATTAGCGGGGAAAAAAAGTTACTTCCCCCCCCCCCCCTAGAGAAAAAAGTAACTTCACTAGAAAATAGTTAAAATTCCTTTATTTCATCAAGTTCTACCGATAACCCTGATTTTCGATTGTCTTTTAACAGTCCATTAGTCCCGCTTTCCAAGTCAAAAAGTGGCCACAGTTGAGATGGGCATAAGTACTATATGTAACTCGAGAAATAGTCGATTTTTCCCTCGGGTGATACTGCCAGTAAACTCACCCGGGGAAAAATATTCGACTTTTTGCCCTTGTTACATAATGAACTATTTGCCACACCTTCACCGAAAGTATACTTTTTCATACGTAGATTGCGGACGGAAAGTGGCTCTTTACCGTCCGCTCTCTATACAGGAATAGCATCTTTCAATGCAGGTAGAAGAATAAATATTGTGTGTAATATCGGCGGAAGGCGATTAATGCTTAAGCTAGTTGCAGCCCTTGCCTCGGCACCCTTCCACATCCCTCGGCTCACCATGGGCCGCTCGGCTTGTCTCGGTTTGGCCTGCAATTTGCACTATCGTTAATCGCCTTTTCTACCGCCCTTGATACACGATGTACTATATTCTGAATATGTTTTTATTATAGGTTCATTCTACATTTTACCAAATAATGCACAGGCTAAGCAGCTTGTACATCAACCTACGCAAATTAGTTCAGGTGCTCCTTCAGGTGAGCGTTAAATCTATATTTTATACTGTGACATCAGTAATAAATATTAGTACGAATTACACATATTATTTAACATCTTTCATTGCCTATTTATATAAATTTTATCTTCAACAACTATTAATAAAGAAACGAAAGATGTCGTAAAATCGTAAGTTTTCAACCAGAAGCGGTAGGTTAAATTCAAGTTGTATAAGGATTTCCTGGTTTCCCAGAAAGCATCAGAAAATCATTATAAGTTTCAGAAGAATCACGTTAATAGAAATGTTGGTAATAAATAAATAAATAAATAAATGTATATTGTTACAGAGAGAAAAAATGGTGAGACCCGGGCAAACTCTTGCACCTTGAACTTTTAAATTTTGAATCTTTGTACCCCAAATCTATTGGAAGCGTAAAGCTCTTACACCATGAGCTTTTACAACCCAAGCGTTTGCATCTCTAATTTTTTAACTTCAAGCCCTTGTACGAACTCTTACAGTATACCACTCTTTCCATTTTCAATTTTGACAAAATATCTCTTTGGAAAGTTGTGGCTTTTGATTGGGGCAACAACATTTTAGACAGATATTTAATCAAAATTGAAAGTTAAACGAAAAACCGAGTCCTTGTAATTTTAGGTGGCACGCGGATTTAGCATCACCATAAAGTGCATGAGTTCAGGGAGTATAGATTTAGTGCTTAGGGTGTAACAACTTTTTATTTATTACAGCTAATTTAGGGTAACATGCGCAAAATCAATCTTCTTTACATATTTATATTAGTCTATCTAATATATCTAAGGTGCTGAAAACTAGATGAATGCTCTATTAAAGATTGAATCAGCCATGATTTATTACAAAATCCTTGATTTACGTCATTTTTCCGAGATTTTTAACAATTTTCTTATGTTTTCTGAAGATTTAGGAAAAAACAATATGTCTTTTACATTATTTAAAGTTTAATTATTTTAATTTTACTTGTTGCTTGACACGGAACAATTTTTAACATCTTCCCAAGTGGAAATAGAAAAATACGAAAATGTATGAAAGTGTACATGGACAAAAGTAGTCACCACGCAACGCAGTGCGAGCGGTGCGCCGGAACGAGCTACCGCCTGTCACCGCGAATCGGCTGCGGTCTCCCTCTATTATACGATGTCTTCCGCGCCAACCGAATATGATGCGCGCGTGCACCTCGTTTCGTGATTCGCGGAACTCGTGGTGTCTAGACGCGTCAAAATCTTCGACCATATATATGCACAAAACAAATTGAACGCGCGCATCGTATTTCATTGGTGGGAGAGATAACGTAAAAGAGAGGGACGGCCACGACGCCACGCGGTGACAGCGGGCAGCTCATTTCGGTGCGACACTCCCACTGTACACCGCGTGGTGACTACTTTTCTCTGTGTATAAAACAGAAAGTTTTAGTTGGTTTTAGAACATTTGGTACATTTCTTAAACTTTTTTACTATTGTGTATATTTATGTACACTTTTTTGTAGAAATTAAAATCTATAGTTTAACTTTTTCAGTACTATGAGCATTATATAAATGAAATAGAATGTTTAAGTATTGTAGATTGTAATGGAGCTTTTATCAATGAATACTGAAAAAATACGTATTTCGCGAGCTTCAATTGAAAAAGACCTATATTTTTTACGTTATTTTATGACATTTTTGAATACTGAAAATTGTTATAATATTGATTAAAATTTTAGGTTTAATACCATAAAGATAATAATCGAATTTCAATTAGTATTAATAAATAAATAAAAGTTATATTCTAAACTGCCTTGTTATAGTTTTATAACCTCTAATTTGGTGTAACAAATAACCTAAAAAAAGATAGGTATTTTATAATCGGAGCTCACGAGATACGTCTTTTCTTAACTCTGGACGGTTTCCAACTGTAAGTACAGTAAATATTTTGGCTAGGTCATTAAACAGAAAATCTACATAACTATGTATGCAAATTGAACAAGAACGTACAATTTTGTACGCTTTTATACATGTTTGTACTTTTTTGTACATTTTTGTACATATTTTTTATTTCCACTAGGGTTCGTTTCGTTAAAAATTACTTCAAAAGCGTTGTTTATCTATACATTTTTATACTATTCAATTTAATCTTTACTACAAAATAAAAGCATTGAGTAATGAAAATGTAAATTAATTTAAACAATATTTTGTAAATTAACATGTATCAGTTTAGATGCTATGCAACATAATGTTAACGCTCCATGCGCATCAGAAATAACTAATGAAATTGCATTGGAATATCTGGCTAACTTGTACACCAGCTAATAAAGCGAACATGAATTTCAGGATTGCAGCTGCAGCTGGGTGGTTTCAGTGGTATACAATACCTCGCGTCACCCAGTAATTCAGAGCCGATGAGGCCGGCGGTTCTAGAAATTGGAAAAGTTAACCTAGGTCTGCAGGAACAATTCCGAACACCTGAGTCCACGTTAACGAAAGTAAGTAAATAATAATAAAAAACAGTAAAATATATCCAATAAAATATCATATAGTGTAATGATTATTATTGTTTATTGATGAATAAGTTTTGATTTACTAATGCGTACGCTATAAACATTTTTTTCAATTCTGTTGCATATTTAACTGATTATTCGGGAGTCGGGAATTTTTTAATTAGTACAAAATGTAAGCGTTTGAAAGTGTATGAAAATGCCTAAATACGCGTAGACATGCACGACGCAACATTATCATTTATGTGCATGCGCTACTATCGAATTTAAAAATTACTGATTCATGAAACATAAATATTCATGCTTGCACAAAATTCTGAACAATTATGCACGACCTTGCCTAATTATTCATGAAATCTCATAAAAATACATGAACGTCTATGATCATGCGTATATACCCCTGATAAAATTTTGGACATAATAATATATGATTATGCAAAAAATTGTCAAAATTCAAAAAATTCTGAGCTTGATCTCTCATAATCTCTCATGATCGCGCATGAACGTTCATGATGATTCATAAGAATTTATGAACTTGCCTAAAATTCATTTTAATTGGGCCTAAATTTAGACAGTTCGAAAAGTGACTAAAAGAAAGTCGTGGCAACCCTCAGCAACCATTCTTTCATCCTATAGGTTGTATAATAAATGTAAAAAATTTTCAACATGTAAAACCGGCTATGTTGCATTATTTTATACGTATATCAATTTCTCTTTTAGAAAGTTAACATGGGAATCATGGACTAAAAGTGATCATCATTGACATAACAATAACTTGGCTTTTAAGGGTGCAAACATTTTTTTCAATAAAAAACAGAAAAGTAGATGAAAAGAGCTTTAATTTAAACTTTATTTTATATGTAAATACTAATTATTCCCAAAGATATTAACGATTAGAGGTAATGAATAATAATGAAAAAATCACTACATTTCCAAATTTTTTACTTTTGATTATAATTTCGTATTTTTTATGTTCTTTGCGAAATTTTTGCACTCAAGCTAAATAATTGTTATTAATGATGATTGTATTCACGTTATATTCCCATAAATGATATTGATATATGCGTAGAATAGGGTATCACGGTATTGACGCCTTATAGAGTTTGCCGAGTTGAACATGGAAAGTAATGTGCTTGTGACAGACATCAAGATACTCGCCAATAAGGTGAAAACGGGCTGGATCTTGAGCACGAGCATGGCTTGTTTGAGAGATATATCAATTAATTTGGCAACAAAGTGAAAGTAGGCTTGATCTCGATCACGAGAATGGCTCAATCGAGAGAGACAGCAAGACACTCGTCAAAAAGGTGAAAGCTTGATTACGAGTAGTAGCCAGGCCCGCTCAATCTCGAGTATGAGCCAGGCATAGTCACCGGATCCAAACGAACATCCATTCTAACGCTCACGAATTATTAATCATCAAGAAGCTCGATTTAGCTTTTGCTTTTGGATTTAGACGGACCAAGAAGAACAAAAAAATTGTTGCGAAGCGATATCAACAATGGACACAAAGTGGCACCGGATGCGGAAAGGGCAGTGGCCTCATACACATTGAGCAATGATCATGAGGAAAACCGAACGTTCATGTGTACAGTAAGATCATATGTAACTGAGCCGTCATGAAAGATCAGAAAAACATTAAGCAAGCACTAGCTATAACTATTGAATTACCTAAAACCAGCAAGCTTTGCTGGTGAGCATACCAGATCCTGAATTATAAGTGAAGAAACTCTATAAAGTACCAATCTCTTACTCACTACGCTCATGATATACTGTCCATGGACATTGCTGCCGCTGATGTACGATACACGAGATAAGCTGGGCACCAAAGGTGAGTCCGGCATGCAAAACACCACGACACACGACACACTCCAGGCGTTGAACATAAACAGCGTAACAGGTGAGTATGACACGAATCAGATGCCGAATACTTAAAGCAAGACAGGCGTGCAATGTAGATATAATACAGAAAGCACGCTGAATACAGAAAGTAACAAATCCGATGCACTAACAGCTAGGGCTGCAACCACTAGGCGGAAAGCGATTGAGAAACGAAATGAGACAATACGTTATCCATATGTCAACAATGGCCACGCAAACTCTACAATAATCAGCTACCATTTCATTTGCAGCACCCCCCACGATTCAATGAGTTTATAAGGCGTATGGTCATAGGTTAGAGATGGATATTCCTTGGCATGTTATAAGACTAAAAAGACGTAATCGCTCACCCGAAATAGTAGTTTGATGCGGATAATGACAAATTCATAGCAGATCACACCTGCATCACTCAGTCATTGTATGCAAATCCAATACTTCAAATAAATAAAAATAATAACAAGAGCAAGCCCATGAATTTAAAGATACATGAAGATGCTATTTAAAGGCTGAATTGATTTTAGGATATACAAGAAGAGATTGACACGATGCAATTGAGCCAGCTTCAACGAATTCCACTAGTTAGGCTATCGATGATACGGTGAAAAAGTAAGAAAGCGATTAAATTGAAGACAAATTTAATCGATAAACCGAAGCTTCAACATCAGATATCAGACAGTTTACGTCTAGGAAGTGAACGCCTCGATCATAATTAAAGAATTCATAGAGAAAGAAAATGAGAAGTCCTAGAGTTCAAGCTAAACCAGTCAAATAGGAATATACGAGCCACGCAAACTCCAAATAAAAAAGGACCGTAATAAGCAGATTGCACTTACGAAACTTACAAATACCACCCATCGCGATAGAACCTTTAGAGCTGGCCAAGAAAACGTCAAATCAAATGTATGAGAACAACGTAAAAAAATCAAGTAACATCATTTACAAGAACGATCCAACTATTTACCGCCATCGACTATGTCAGGAATGTCACATTAAGGACCAAGATATATCGAAATAAGACACAACTAATGAGATCAATAACCAAGTACGTGATGAAGTAGATCGGCATGTAAGAAAGATATTGCACTATTGAAGCAAATCAATTCGGTTCAAAATTGAGTGATGCCAATAACTAAGTGGGAGACAAAGATAATTAAAAATACATTAACGATCTCAACCAGTGTCACTAGTGCAAGACTTAAGTATTTCAATTACTTAATGTGATACAGGGTAAGTTTTGTGATTTGAGACATGTAGACCCAGCTCCACTAGTAAAGAACTGAAGTAATGTGTGGAATGAAGTACATCGAGACACACAGAGTAACTTCAACAGCAAAGTTTAATAGTGATCCGAAATAACAACACATTACTACAACACAAACTCTTCACCTGGCTAGTAGGGCTCATGTTAATTTTCAATTCCTTATTTGGAATATTGATGGTTGCATTGATTTACTTATGCTCCAGTAAGGTGCATTGAATGAGAGACAAAAACAATCACTCTTTAACACAAGAAAAACTATTTATTATTTATACTCAAAATATTTCCGGGGATATTTTCACGCACTATCAACACCTGCGGTCTCCCTGAATCCGGATCGAAGGAGCAAAGTTAACGCCAAAATAGAGCTTACCGATTTTGAAATGGAATGTAATGCGTTTCGTGCCGGGTCTTCTGGAAGACTTATCAATTAGGCCATTTCTGTAAGATGGCGAGCACTGTGATTTAAGACAATTGCACTGTGGTTTAAGACAATTGCACTGTGGTTTAAAACAATTGCACTGTGATTTAAGACAATTGCACTGTGGTTTAAGACAATTGCACTGTGGGTTAAAACAATTGCATTGTGGGTTAAGACAATTGCAGTGTGGTTTAAGACAATAAATTGTACTGTGGTTTAAGACAATTGAGCGAGTTTCAGAGTTGTACATGTCTGAGTATTGCCAATACTTCTGATGACATCACAAATGAAATAACCTAATAAGGCAACATACACTATGAACATACCCTACCTTATACACAAAGATATAATAATATCATGGAAGATTCTAGTAAGCAAACATGAAACTACCAAAATCTGAGAGGATTAGGTAAATGGTGGTAAACGCTTAACTCATGGTTCTTTTGCATGTTGGAAGTTCTTTGAAAGTATTATATAACCTTTAGAAAAAGAAATAACTAGCTGAAGAGGTACCTAAACTTTCCTTCTGCTTACTTATTAAACTGCGTAAATAGAGAATTTTTATAGAATTCCTCATATTCATGATTAGAATCAGTGATCTAATATGTCAAAGCGTGATTTTCTTGATAACTAACTAATTATGGTACTTAAAAAAATTATTTACTTAATATCTAATTAATAAGAATTGTTGTAAGACATTTTGTTAAAAAATAAAAAGATTTGTTAATTGAATGCTATTAAGTAATAGTAAATCATAGTGGAGTCATTTAATTATTCTGATAAATCCATCACATTCGATCTATTATCTGTAGTAAAATGAGCTTGCAATAAAATAACTGATGTATACAAACAAATATACGTGGAAAATTTAATTTAATTATCACTTCGAATGGAATATATATATATATATATATATATATATATATATATATATATATATATTTAATATCTCACTCTATAATTGTGTACATTTTTGTGAAATACCGACTAATAGGACTTACCTTTAATCCCAAATAAATCTCTTAAACTATTTACAAGATAAATGGGTTTACGGGAAGCTGGAAATTAACTTTTTAATTAATTCTCTCTCAATGTTCTCCTATATCGATAATCTAAAACCATAAATCACAATCTCGGCGCTAAATCTCGTAAATACCGTCCCAATAACATCTTCGCAATTTCCACTTCCATCCTTAAAAAAGTTCTCTTCGAGACTTATTACCTCTGAAGCGCTGGAGCAAAAAAAGCAAGTAGACCTCGCAAAATGTTTATCAGCGCGCTCGAGACCCTACCTTCAGCGAGAAATTAAGAGCCCACTGCCGAGAAAAATCTTCGTCCTCACTGCTCTGCCGTCTTCGTCGTCTTCCTCTTAGATTCAAATATTTGCATCGAGAGCAGCAGTAGCAGCGCTCGACAACTTTGCACCCTCGAAAAGCTTTGCGCTCGTTTCCCGACGAGGAGCGGCCAAACCACCGCGCGCGGCGGATCTCCTCTCTGGATGTCTCGCAATTACTTCCAGCTCCAAATATGATTAATGGCGCCTGAATTGTGCGCGCGCGCGGACCATCAGCTGCTGCTACTGCGCCAAGGCAGGCGCGCTGTAACGAAATTAAGGAACCAGCTCGTGCATATATATACACGGGTGTATAGAAGTTAAGCGCGCG
Organism: Gastracanthus pulcherrimus; assembly: GCA_949152435.1. NCBI lineage: Eukaryota > Metazoa > Arthropoda > Insecta > Hymenoptera > Pteromalidae > Gastracanthus > Gastracanthus pulcherrimus. The sequence continues at coordinate 39,262,950 of OX424575.1, forward strand.
CGCCGGGCGTTATTACGTCGTCGCGCGCGCGCGCGCTTCTCCACCTAAGCGAGAATAATACTGCAGCGCGCCGTCCATTATAACTGCGTTTCGCTGGCTCTGCGAAGCTTCTTCTTCGCGAGTAATTAACTCGTTTTTACAAAAGTACGTTTGCGATGCATCTATGAATAATGGATACTGTGTGCACTTGCAGAAGCGTTCTTCTTAGGCTGTTGCTTTTATTTACCAAGATTGTTTATTCATAGATGTCCGAATCTGCGTTACTTCAAGTTTCACTGGCTTTATTTTATTCACACAAAAATATAGTTATTCGCTTAAAAATTGCAATGCAGTAATACCCCGACTTATGTCTCTTCGACGTTGCCCCGACTTTCTTACTTGAGAATTGTAAATATGTATTTAGATTTATAATTTTATATTGTATATTTATGTACATATATTCACTGTATTAGTATTATTACTCTAAAACATTTGTGCATTGTATGTATGCCCACACATTGTATATATACGCATATGTATATTCTCAGAATTTCAGTAAATTCTAGCGAAATCTTTAGATTTATGTACATTTATATACTCTTCTGTACATCTATATATGTGAACCCCTTAAAAAATCAAGTCAGTTTTTATCTGGATTAATCCGTGTCTGGCTTTCAAAGAACACGAACCTACTATTATAGTTTAAAAAGCTATTATGACCTTGAAAAGAACTGTAGATTGTTCTGATTTAACAACTCATACTAAAAAGAAAAACACATTTCATTACGGGTCACACTATTACTACACTGGTGTGAATTGAAATTAACGAGATATTTTCGAAGGAAACAAGTAAAAGTAAATAACTTGGTTTTGTAAAAATGTAAAGAAGGCGGTACGTCTAAATTGAGAAAAACATGAATCTGCTATCGACAATAATATTTAAAAGTGATATTTGAAAAACATAATTATTTTTCACTTTTTGCTAACGTATATTTATGTATATGTAAAAATTTAATAAATAACATAAATGTATATATAAATATATTTATGTTAAATAGTATGTCTTAAACTACAAAATTTACTTTTGTTGTTACATTTTAAAGAATATATAAAAAGTTACAAATGAAATCGTAAATTTGCCTAAGTGTGATGACAAAAGGTAAACTAATAAATTACTGGTTATTATTCTTAGTCATTGAACTCACCTAATCATTTCTTATTAGATTTCATTTACTAGACAGATTAATAATTGGTTCTAGTCCCAGCTAGTATCCATTATTACTTATTTTACTTCGACCAAAATTTAGTGCGATATTTACAATTTTAACAAAAATGGTAGAACTCTTTTAATTTTAGTTTGATATATAATTTGGATTGCTACTCTCTATAATTCTACTAAATAAAAATATCAATCTTAATATACAAATGATCATTATTTTATGCTAATTGGTAATGTATTGTCATTGTTATATGTTGAAACCGCATAGATAGAAAATGATAGTACACTCACAGGTCATATTTAATTGGAATAACGAAAATGTTAATATTTAGCTGAAAACAAGATACATTTTAATACAAAGCTGTATAGCTATAACACAAAATACTTATCACCACAGTAAAATTTGATTCACTTTCGTTGCTGCAAGAGTTTCAGAAAATTTCAGGTAAAATTGTTGGAATAAAAACTAGGATATAATGGGCACAATTTACACAAGTAGCTCAGATGTTTTTAAAAATTTCGCAGTTTGTGCTAAAATTTGTAAGTTGAAATGTAAAAACATTGCGTTTTTTTCTGTATTAAAATCGTTTGCATAATATATGTAGTTGAATACAAATAGAAAACAAATATAGATATAATATTAGATAAATTATATCCAAACTAAAATTTTATTCGCAATAAAATTTTGAATTATTACACTACACAAATTTCATTCCATTTAGAACGCGAATAATCAATTAAGTTAATAGAAGAAAATTATATTCAAAGATTTTTCGGGTGGCGCGTAATATTATCTTATCACTAATTATAAATGAGACTTTAAAAATAGCCATTTTAAACTAAGATTATGATTTTAATCGTATAACTGCTGAAAATATCTATACCGCGAGATCGATAACGTGGCAAACACTCACAAACTGCAATCTCTATCCTTTCGTACCAAGTAATAAGATTGAGAATTAGGTTAATGAAAATCACTTTTCATGGGATATGCAATTACAATGAAAAGTTTTCCAGGCCAATTATTTCTTTTTTCATGAATATAATCCTTCTTTTTAAGCCTACTTTATAATTTCAAACAGTAATTACGTATGAAACTGTTTTACTGAGTTTCTTATTTTAATCTTTTTTATTTAGTCTGTATGATTGTACAGTAAAATAAAGTAGAAAACAAAGTCAATTATTCAAATGATTTGTAACATGAAATCGTGACTTTTCTTGCTTAAGTTATGAACTTTAAAATCTGATAAATGTAAGTGCATGACACAGTAGAAAATCGCATCATTGGTCAGACACATGAACTGCGATTTGTATATCAGGTGTGTTTACCATGTCATATGGAGTAATTTCTAACAATTACTATTATAATATTATACCAACATATTTGCTACAGCAGTTAATGATTAATTGACATGCTAGCTTTAGTTATACCAAAATGCCAACCTATTGACTAAGATGTGCCACTGTTACGAAAACCTATCGTATGGTCTTATTGAGCTTCATCTAACGTACTTTTACTAAAATGTATCTATTGATAATCAAATTGTTGTTTACTTCTGTAACAAAGGAAAAATTCCAGCTAAATTCTTTACATTTGTTGAGTTTTTACTTTGACAACAGCAAAAAATCACAAAACATTTGAACACTAAAAACATTACTGTAAATCCAAAGGAAACGTTTACTTCATCGTAAACATGAAACAGTCCGTTCCCTCCGTCGAAATTCAATAAACTTACTTGCCTTCCAGCTGTAACAGCCGCACTAAATCCGATCCAAAGACGTCGTCGTCTTCCCTTTTCACTGCGAGCCCAGGCCGACAAAGGAAAAAAAATAACGATAAATTTTCCAGCCCGTCGTCGAACGCCAATCTCGTCATACAACCCCTCTTTCCCGGTAATTTTTTAATTTATTTCTCTCTTGCAGATTGGATTCGGCCAGAGTCCCTGGTAGAGCGCAGTCCCCGCTGCCAAAGGAGTCCGCGGCTGGCACGCCGCGTTGGTCCATTGTCAGCGCGCGAAAATTGGGGAAAGCGAGGTTGGGAGACTGGAGGAGAGAGTCATTGTCGTTTATCGACGACGCCGAAGCCAGCGGACGACGACGACGGCTGAGGATTTTGTGCTTGAGCGCCGAGGCCGAAGTCGCTCTGCACGTCGCGATGGACAATCGCGACTTATTGTAATTACTGCACAAGACTGTTCGTTATAACTCGATGTTGTACTTTGTTGATTTTTTGTATTGTATATTATTGTTATGTTATTAAAATGGATTAACGAATGTTTTAGTCCTTCGACTTATTCTCAATTTCATTTTTCGTATTTTACAAATTAAACAAAAAATGTAAGATACTGTTATAATGGTTTAATTATGACAACATAGGTATATAGATTTATTATATTTTGTGTATGTTAATAAAATGATATGATTTCTTATACCTTGTCATTATTCTAATTTTAAGAATAATTTATATTTGTAATAGCAATAGGCATTTGAATTAAATAACTCTTTACGGTTACAATTGTTTTATTATTTTTTTACCATTGTTTGCAAAATTTCAACCTTTGCTAAATAAAACGGATTTTTATGTTTATTTAAAACTTAAAATATATTTATCATCTCAAGTTGCAATATCAAATAGTGCAAATATTGTGTTAAAAAAGAAAAGTAATTAATAAAAGCTCATAAACATAAAAAATAAGAAATGCTTTTACGAAAAAACCAAAATTTCATTAAAAAGTTTTTGGAAAAAAGGCAAGATCAGCTCTCGTTCAGCGAGAGATCTCATCGCGGATGAAAAATTTTTCATTAAACTTTTAAGCAGTTTTTTTGACGTAAATATTCCCGTAAAGGTCCCTTTAAAAAAAAATCTGCAAGTCTTCTCAACTTTTCATCCCGCGCGTATACGCACTTTACCGACATAGATGAGAGAGAGAGAGAGAGAGAGAGTGAGAGAGAGAGAGAGGGGGGGAGGTAAAGCGTGCTGGCGCGCACGGGTATCCCTCGCGTGGAATTGTTGCGCGACGGCGCACGGGCGCCGAGAGCTTTACGGCATCCGTTACGTTTCATTCGCTTTATACGATCGTAATTAGTCGTAAGAAGATGGCAAGAAAGTCATAAAAATGCTGCGATAAAGTGTAACGGTTGCGCGCTCGCGGTACGCAGCGCCAACAGCCACCACAAAGAAACAGCGAGCGAGCGCGTGCGCAGCTCGCGAGGCAGCTCGACTTCCGACTGCTGATGCGATACTTTCTGATTCTGATGTTTCGTGCATCAGCAGTTCCTCATTAGCCTCTTTACCCCCCTCCTCGGCATTGAGATACAGACCGGCGTACACGTTCCCTTTGTCGATACAGTCACCAACCTCGGCGTGGTGATGGACGGAGGGTTGACATGGAAGCCGCAACTGAATGCGGTCAGTAGAAAGGTAAATAGGGCTCTGTATAGCTTAAAACTTTTCCGTTCAAGCACCACAGAGATACTGAGGAAGCAGCTGGCATGTGCACTGGTACTACCTCACTTAGATTATTGCTCAGTGGTTCTTCTTGATGTGTCAGGGGAGCTCCAGACACGACTACAACGTCTGCAGAATGCATGTGTGAGATACATATGTGGTGTTAGGCGGGATGAGCATATCACCGCCTACAGGAAAAAACTGGACTGGTTAGAATTGAAGGTGAGGAGGGAGTATTTTATGGGGCTGCTGCTTTACAAAGCGGTTGTCATGCGGCAGCCACCGTATCTTACTGCCCTCTTTGAAAAAAACCAGGCCAGGACTTCAAGTAGGGGTGGTATGAAAGAGCTCTCGGTTCCGGGGTCGCGCACCGATAAGGGCCTTTTTTCATTCAGAGTTCAAGGTGCGCACCTCTGGAATTCGCTCCCGAGCAGTGTGAGGTGCCTGCCATCTTTTTGTAAATTTAAAACGGCGTTTAGCAGGCACCTTAAACAATTACATGGTGAGGAGTATGTTTAGAGATAAAAATGAGTCGATTATATATTTAGGCTTTTTATTTATTTAAATTATTTATTTATTTAATTTATTTATTTATTAAAACTTATTTATTTAATTTATTTATTTATTAAAATTTATTTATTTATTTATTTAACTTATTTATTTATTTAAATTTATTTATTTATTTATTTATTTATTTAAATTTATTTATTTATTTATTTAATTTAATTATTTATCTTGTTTATTTATGTATTCGACGTATTTATTTATTATTTTATTTATTTATTTATTAAATATTTTTAGTGTTAATTAAGTGTGAATGTATTTAATTATTAATTTGACAAAACAATTTTAAAAAAGTATGCATGTATTTATTAGTATGAATGGAAACGATTGTTAATGTATGTATATAATTTTATTCAAGCGACTGATAGGTATAATAAGTACGATTTAGAAAAAACAAATTTTATAACTGACAACAAAGTGCAATACTTTATATACCTGACTTCACATATGTGCAATTAATTTTAGTTAAGTAACGACGTGATATGTAATTTTAAGAAACTGACAACGTGTGACATTAAAAATGTAAAAATTATATGTAAACTTTTGTAAATATTTACAAATAAATATTATATCTATCTATCTATCTATCCTCCTCTCTCTCACTCTCCTCCCTTCATTTGCTCGTAAAGTGTTTCTCGGAAATACCGTGTTACGGTGGTGGGAGACTGGGAGCAGTGTGAATATGAAAGTCGATGTAAACAAGCATTTTATGAAAATATTTTAATGGTGAGTGTACCTTCGTAGCTCACTTCGTTAATTTGAAGAACAAATAATGAATTAAATATATTCTATGTATTACGGAAATTATATTTCTACATGACGTATCTTAAACGTATCGTAAATATCAAATCAATTAAGAAGGCTTTTTGCATAGCGTGTTATTGATAAATACGTAAATGGACTTTTATATTAAATAAAAGTACATAAAGAAATCGTGATTTGTATCAAGTAATAGTATGTTAATAATTTTAAAATAATAAAAATATATATCATAAGTCATTGTATCATTGGAAAACTTATTTTTCATTTTTCCTTATATTTTCATCGTTCATAAAAAAATATAAAGTGTAAAATATATCAGTAAAAAATTAAAGAAACTTTTAAATTTTAATAAACATTTTATAATTTGAATTGTTTATGAGTATAAGTATTAAAATTAATTATAAATTCAGAAATACTAAATCAAAATATTTATAGTTATTTAGTTTATGGGAGAGTACCCCGGTATGATGATCAATAGTTATTTTAGCTGCAACTTTCGAGTACCAAGATGAAAATGAAATTTCCAAAATGGAATTGATTGTATGAATAGACCTTTTTGACGTAGTAAATAAGTTTTGGGAAAAGTTGATAATCTGAGTTAAGTATTGATTAATAACGATTAATGAAGATTTTTAGTTTTCGAAAAAGTGTCCTCCAGTATGGATAGCTATAGTTCAGGAAGGAGCATTATTTGGTTAAGTATTTAAAAATATGCGTTCAAGATACGTAAAAGTTATAAAATAGTATTTTGTTTAAATTTATTTTACTTTAAACCATATCACATATGAAATAATTAGTATTTAGTTAGCTGATGTATTGGACATGTGTTTAACCTTTGCAAAATAACTTTTGACTCGGAGAATAACGGCATTTTTGTTTCTATCACAAAAACTTTCGGAGGGTTGATTGAATATATCACAGTTAATAGAATTATAACATGTATTTAATTCAACATCTAAAATGCTGCCATGTAGCGGTAGAACCCATCGGGTGTCCATACTGGGTGTTGGGCCATACTGAGTAACTCCCCCTATATATTTTATTAATTAAAGGTCATGTGTATCAGGAAAAAAAACGCAGGAAAAATTCAACTTATTCTATAATTTATTAGTTTTAACAATCTCGTGTTTCTGTGTAATCTGTCATTCGAAGAGTTTTGGTGTTAACATGTGAGAGTATGTGTGTTTGTGTGCGTGTATTCGAGTTTTGTTTTTAATTTTCATCGTTTGCGTGGATGTACAAGTTTCTCTTATTCTCCATAGAACGACACTGTTCTTTTTTTCTTTCTACGATTACAATAATTTCTTGGCTCCGTCCATACATATCTCGCAAAACGTTTTCTTATACATTAGACGTTTTGTTCTTTTTTTTATTTTCATTATTATTTTCTCGCGAAACGAAAGAAACGACTTGCCTTACGACCTATGCCCTGTATAGACCATTAGTACGATAATAAATAAGAAAATCCATAAGAAAAACAAAGTTAATGCGCTTCGCCACTGCACTTGCACAAGTTTCACAAGCTGTCTTTTAACTGTTTAATTTCCCATTAGACAGGTACCACGCACTCGCGCAATTATTATGTTGCACAAAAAGAAACTACTAAAAACAGAGTATTATTTTAACAATTTTTATAACTATTTTTCTCTTTTAATTAAATTTATATAATAGTTAATAATATTGTACATTAATAGTCAAGATATAACAAAAAGCACTAGCAATAAAAATCTTTCTCCTCTAAAATTGCTTCGAAAAACATTATTGTACATCATAGCGAAATTTTTAATACTTTCTTTTCATGCAATTATCGAAAAGAAAAGATATATTTTACAGAAAATGTCTTACCTCGACGACTGCATCTCCTTCGTATACGCAAGGAAACGCAGTGATTGATCCTCTAAACGCACCCGCAAACTTCCAGTTGACCCTGGGCTCAGTTTGGAGTCACCGGAAGTTCGTCTATGCACCCTTCGATGAATCCCAATTTCTTGCATACGAACTCACATTCACGCTTTCGACAGTATATTTACAAATGACAGATTTCCCGCTAACTACACTGTTGCTTTTATCTCATATTCTCGATTTGTACACGTAGAGCTAATTTTTATTATACATATTCTTGCGTTGCGAAAAATTCATCGTAGTTTTCATTTTACGCCGCACTAAAGTTATTTACAAGAAGAGAACGTATCAGGTTAGAAAAATACAGCGATTCTTACGAGATGAGACTGTAGGAAAATTCTTTCTTTCTCACTCAATTATTTTCTAACACTCTCAGAATGCTCGAAACAACAGAAGACTAAATTTTTGTTATCTACACAGGTTATCGACTTTTTCATGCATACTTTTAGCAATCGTTTCATCTCGCCAGCTGAGAAACAATTTTTTCTTTGGCTACACTTAAAGTGGCTCCCTAGAAATTATTCTTATTTTTTTAATTAATGCTATGCTACTTTATTGTAATTTAATTGCAGTAAAAATTTTAATTTAGATTTACTTTAATTATTAGTCGTTACAAGTATCATGTAAAGTATGCGAAGAACATAATTTATTATTTAATTAAATTCATTTCAACTATGAAAAGTATTTTTTAATTACATTTTCTTGTACAATTCTTAAATTAATTTTAATAAAATTGTTTAAACAGACCAATTTGTTTACTTTAAAACTTTTATATGTACATATAAAAAGATCACACCATTTGATATTTAAAAAATAATTACAAGGGAGCAACTTTTACGTTTTTTTTTTGTTTCGTCACAGCGCTTGTATGCAATAAATTACAAGTTTATCTTATACGTCAGTTTTCCTTAAATTAGAAATTTTTTACTTATTCACGCCGTAACTGATCGTTTCCTCATTATCGCGTAGAGGAAACTTCTGTTATATTACGAAATACAAAGAAAAAAGCTTTCCATACTCCTTTACTTTTTGAACTAATGAGAAAGGACACCGAAAGCAACATGAGCTTTCATCAGACGTCGATGCTATTGATCTTGGCTCGCTAAATTTTTAATATGTAATACTTTGGTTTACGTTGAAATCAGTTTGGTTTTTCTTCTTCATCGAAAATACGATCGATAATCTTGAAAAGGCACAGAGTATAAGCTACATTTTATAGTCAAGTAGAAGATCGTTACTAATATTACACGAGTACGCAGGTTCAGAAAAACTTAGAAAATTTACAAGTATTCGCAATTGTTTTGTTAAGGTACTAAATCTTACCTAAAATTAATGGTTAAATCAAGTTATATCTTTCTAATGTGATTGAAAAATTTATGAAGACAATAATAGAACTTTGTAAATTATAGTTATTGTAAAAATTCAAACAATGTAACATTGTCTAATAATAAATTGTCACATCTAGAACATATTATATTATATTATTCTTCTTCATTTGACTAAAATAAATTAAAGTTATATTCCTTCATATGAATGCTTAGCATTTTTTAATGCAGTATATAAAAAATTTACAAAAGAATAAATTTGAACAAAATAATCGACAGTTACGAGCTTGAAATCGAGCTACTCTGTACACTTTCAAAGATTTTAGCTGCTCACGATTTTTGTGAACGAAATATAGCACTTGTCTGGTACCTTTTTTTAATAAAAGCTTCATCTAAATTACTTCAGCGTTTTCGCTATATACATTTGCAAATGTACAATGTAGCCTTAACAAGCTACGTTTTATTAAATCTCTTTTTACTTCATCGTACTAGAATTTTTCCACTTTTTACAATTTCGTTTTATTTTCGCTTTTTCTCGTAATTTCTTGCAAGCGATTTGATGGCGTTAAGCCCACTTCAATGGTTTATCTCGAAATTGTCAAAAATTCACTTTGATATGTCTGGGAATTCGGTAACGGGAGTATTTTTTGCAAAGTCAACCACGAGTATAATTTTTCTGGCTGAAAAAAGATTTTATCATTAAAGTTAAGATCAATGTTTAGTAAACAAAAAGATATACTTTGCAATAATTTAACAATGTACAATGACATCAAATTTTACGAAATTTAAAAATATATTTATCGAAACAATCTGGAAAATATAACGTACAATGGATATTGTTAAATAATAGTTTAATGATTTAGCGAAACGAACTCCAAAAATGTCCCGATTCTTACGAGGCAATCGCATCTGCTTAAAATCCAAATGTTTATCTCTTCTTAAAATTTAATTAACGAACACGAGAAGGTGGCTAAACGCTGCATTTGGTTATCGAGATGGAAACAAAGTATTATTAAATCAAATAGTGAGATTTAAGATTATTTTAATCAATTGCATAGACAAGACCGAGAGCATTTGAAAATAGTTATGTAATTCTCAAATTTAACTATGAAGAAACTTAATAATTAAATAAATAAGAAAAATCATATAAAATTTCTATTATAATCTATAAATAGTTATACAGAGATATATTTTTGTAATATTATTGTGCTCTGTTAAAAATTTAATAAAAATTTATGTTTTTATAAAATAAGATGTTATTTACATCGAATGTCTGTAACAATTTAATAATTACATTTAAAGTATATTTCTATAAATTAATAGAAATTATATATATATATATATATATATATAACCGTGAAATTCAGTCAAATTCGCCGAATGCCTATAAAGTAGATGCGTGTTAACTCACGAACAAAGTTTGTTTTTTAGTGAGGTTGAAGAACAAAAAAACGAAATTTAGATTTTTAATAGTCTTTTACTGGGGTGCAAAATGTTTAAGGTCACGTTGCAAATGGTTAGACTTATCAAAATTTAGCCAAATACCCTGATCTTTATTGACCAACTTAGAATGTTCAATAAATCTATCCGCATGAAAGTAAATAAAATATGATATGAAAATACATCATTTTTAATAAATCATGAAATTTAGTCAAAATTAGTTTTGTATAAATAATTCAAATTTTTAAATATATTCTTTGCCATTAAAAAATTAATATATAATAATTAACCATACGGTCTGTGCAATAATATTAAAGAATACTTTGATCATTTTCCATTTTTTTTTTGCATTTTACGTTATCAAAAGCGTGACACATAAAATATTGCTACACCTTCTGTCTACTAATAATACTGCCGCGGTATGGAGTATTCCTTCCTATTCGTACTGTAAATTCACCCACCTACATAGCGCAGAACAAACATCATTGTAGAGTTTTAACCTAATCCCACAGCTGGGCGGTTCTTCCGATCTCTCTTCCTCTTTCTCTTTCTCTCTCTCTCTCTCCCTCTCTCTCTCTCTCTCTCACTCACTCACTCTCTTGAAAAAATATTAAGCTACATTTGCTTTTGAATCTCGCGAGAATGAGAGCGAGAGCTTTCTGACTTTTTTCATTCCTCAAACAGTAAGCTTGGCGTAATGAAAGTAAATCGCGTGATGAAGGAGTCTCTTTTTTTTTACCAAGGACGGTTTTATTTTCGTGCAGGAAAGTGCCTGTTTTTCACTCACATATTTCTCGTTATTTTTTGTTGTTTGTACAGATTCTAATTTAGATTGTTCAGGAAATAACAGTCAATCGAAGAATCACTTTAGAGTCAACAATACTAAACATTCTTTGTTAATTAGCTAATAATATATCATTATCAATTATTTTTAACGAGATTTAATTATACAATATCGAAGACGAGCGGTGGCGAGAAATTCATTTAACAATGTGCGGTAATTAGATTCTTGGGGGTCTTAATTTAAGCTGAATTTGGTAAGCACAAATATAATTCTTGATTAATGGAATCGAGTAACTAATGCGAATGAGAAAGAAAATGTAGCGCTAAATGTAAAACGTATTGAGACAGAAACCACAAAATCATATTTATATTTAAAGAAAAAATAATACACAATGTAACATGATTAAAAATATTAAAAATGATTTTTTTATCCCCATATCATCAAACATTTTCTAAAAAATTATTACTCATTCATTGCATTCACATCCTTTTCCGTATTATAATTTTGCGCTTACCGAAATAATTTCGAAAGAATCCTTCGTGCTTCGAATAACGAAATTTACGTATCTCCCACAGCACATGTAACTCTAGACGAGGAAGTAGCACGTGCTCATTGGTGTTCGGAACCGCTTAGCGGCAATAATGCGCGTCCTCACTATCATTATCATCATCGTCATCATCATCATTATCATGAAAGCCGATAATTTATTATACCGATCGAACGGCAGCGCCGACGGTCGCGCGGGAGCCGGCGCCGTCTATGAGCTGATGAGTTTACGGAAGGCCTTGCGGAATTCCGGATTGAAGAGGGTGTAGATAACGGGGTTGACGAAGCTGTTCATGTAGCCGAGCCAGGAGGTCGCGATGAACGCCGCGACGCCCGGCTGGCAGTCCTTCTTCATCTTGGAGCATAAGGCATCCATGGTGTTGCACGTGAAGAACGGCACCCAGCAGACTAAAAAGACACCTACAAGCAGAAGGCGGAAAACTGATTACTTCGTGTTTGCAAATTCATGGTAATAAATGTACTCTACGGGCATGTGTATAATATCGTATGATTAATAATATGAAAAATATTTCAGAAATAAAAAAAATATTTGAGTTTTGTCGCAGATTCTATTTTGCCGAAATAAACATTTCGGATCTGATAACGCGGTTTATGAGATTTTCCAAATATGCAAACGAAAACAATTTACATTTGAATAAATGAGCATATTATTAAGGTAATGCGAAATTCCTCTGTTACCGTCTTATACGGGGAACCACTTTTTTAATTCAGTTTTAAATTTCGAGAACATATCTCTCTGGAAAGTTGTTGTTTTTTATTGGGACAATAACGTTCCATTGAGATATTTATTCAAAATTTAAAACAATATAAGAAAAGTGGTTCCTCGTATTTGTCGGTGACAGGTGACTTCATCATCACCGTAAGAGGGTTGGGAGGGGATCTTAATCATGGGAGGTGTATTTGAGGGAACGTATACAGTTTGCTTGAAATGTGGTAAGTTTTGGTTTGATTCAGTAATGGATAGATCTAACTTTACTCATGACAAAAAGTTCATATTATACATTGTTTTTAAAGAAGCTTCATTAAATAACACATTTCCAGAAAAGTTAACTCAAATCACAATTATTAAAAATTATGCGCAGATTTTTTATAGTCATGAATGAGTTGTTAAGAATATATAGTAAACTAAGTCAATTGTGAAAATCTTGTAAACGCTCCTGACTGTTTTAAATTTTACGACATATTACGTAATAATTTGATATATTTAATTATGATAATAATAATTTTCTATACAATTAATTTATTACTTTACTTCAATTACTCAAATTGCTATTTCAAACGTCATAAATGTTGAAATAATTATGAGCTTCTGCAAAATATTCAAAATCGACTTATTTAACTTCGGTGGAAATTTGAACAATGAAACTGTATAAGATAGCCTGCTTCAGAATTACTATTGCCGTTGAAAAAATTCCACCTGATACAAATATTTCTTTAGTCAGATTAAATAAAAGTATGTTAAAATTTTCTTGAACAATGAAACCAAGACTGCAGTATACATTGCTCAAAATTGAATGAAAGAAAGCGGAATAAGATGTCTATATACACAAGCTTCCGTCCTCAAATGCCATACAGCCACGTTGAAGTTTGCATAGTAAGGCGGCCAAGCGACGTGAAATTGTTTAATAAATGAAAGTCCAACAATAGAAACAATAGCCATATTCGAAAAGAGCCCCCTCCCCCTCGTTATCATTATTTTCATTGTTATGCTCTTGAGCCTTATTAAAAATTACGAAGGCGATTCAGGCAGCACCGGGCAGCCCTCGAAAGTCGGTAAAAGAAAGTCGTGCACACAATGGTAATCCTATGCAGAGCCACTCTGCCTCTCCCACTTACGACTTTACATCGCGGCGAGCAGCAGTAGCGCAACGTACACGTTTTTTTCCGGTGCATAAACTTCGCTAATGCGGAAAATAGGGAAAACACGAAGCGTCGACGGACGGGAGAAAAAAAGTTGAGGCGTGGTGGAGGGGAAGAGAGAAAAAAAATAGATCGTCGTACGCGCAGTGCACTCGTGCATATATACATACGCACCGAGAACAATGGCGAGGGTCTTGGTAGCTTTGCGCTCCTTCTTCGCCGAGATTTTGTCCCCCTTCTTCTTGCTGGCCTTGTTGGCCTTGCGCAGGTTGAAGCGCGAGCCCGTCGGCGCCGACTCGATCTTGCGCTCCTTCTTGCTGCCCCCGACGCTGCCTCCACCGCAGCCGCTACTGGCGGCGCTGATGCTGCTGACACACACAACGCCACTCGATATTGGCGCGCTCGGCAAGCTCGACCTGTCGATAGGATACAGATAGCATTTTATTAAAAATGGAATAGATACTTAGAGTTAATGCAAGGACACAATTTATTTGCTCTTGAAAGAACGAGGATGTGTAGTGTTTGTTGCTTTTTACTCGAGGAATCTAGTATACAACTTTCTGAGTTTTAGTAAATCATACACGATTGTTTAAGTCTTCATTTATGAAATTATTATATTATAAAAGAGTATATTATTATTCTTATTATGTTAAAGAAACCTTAGAGGGGGTTGTATCTTCTAGCGGCGTATTCTCTGGATAACGAATTAGGTGATGCTCATCATCTATAATAGGTTAAGGGTTGGGGTGAAATAAAATATCCCTCACAAATTAGACACAAGATCAATCGTGCATCACATCAACTTGACTGTCGTCTTTACACGTCTTTTGCGATCCGCTTAGTCCCACTCGTGAGCTACGAACTTTGAACATGGAGGGTACAGCTCAAAAACTGAGTTTCCAACACTTCTAGATTGCCGCATTTAGTACAAAGACTCTAGTTGGTACATTAAACTAGACCTGGCTACTCTTTCAGATAACGCGTAGTCTTCTTGGCTGTAGGATGCTGAAAGATACTCAGACTGGGCCCTGTTGTAATCAGGGGGAGGCCCTCTTGAGGTAACCATGATAGATGGGGAATAAATTGCAGGTGTCTGTTCCATATCCTGTACCATGATAGATGTAGAAATAAATTGCAGGGGGTTTGAGACGTAATAATCACTCAGGAGATTGAGGACTAATGAGGTAGTCGATGCTGTGCGCAGGAATGGAGGAAGCGCGGGAGTTCAGTCATGGGAGCGGAAGTTGAAATTAATGATAGGGGCCATTTATACCCCAAAGACAAGTTGGGATAGTAGTTAACGACGGATGCAGTGATCATGGAATTCGATGAAAGAAGTAACAAGAAAACTTGCAGAAGGCGATAAAAAGGAAAAAGGATAGCTATTAAAACTTAATCTGGATAAGAGGGTCGTAGACGGAAAAGACAAAAATTAGGAGACACGAATAAGGTTTACTCCTTCATAACGCGATTTTGGATAGATCCAGAGCTAAATGGAACTGAAACTTCACAAACAGATAACTCTGCAAAAAAGCATTAACAGAACAGACAAAGATAGGACAGGTGGACTGGACCACCACAACAGACGTCACAGACACTATCAAACTAAAGGTCTGAGCATAAGACCGACAAGCATTGGGAGGCATTCTTCTTTAAGGTAGAAATTCCGTTAAAATCTGGGAAATACAGAAAAAGAAAATTTCATTGTCATAAAGTATTATGCGTAAAGTAATTATACAGCATTGATTAGATAAAACCGTTCTATTTGAGAAAAAAATTAATAGCCAAAAATAAGAACGAATCTGCTTCTACCTGGAGTATGAAACAAATTACGTGCGTATAATACCCAAGAAACTTTTATTTTCAAACTTATGATTTTTTTAGATACTGTTTAGAATCTAAAATTAGATTAAATATTTTTTAAAAATTGAAACAATGAAGGTCTTGCCAATTGTTTAAAGATTCTAAAAGCATCTGAAAAAAATTATAAGTTTGAAAATAAAAGTTTGTTGGGTTGTAAACGCACGTAAATTTCTTCTTACTCCAGGTAGAACTACATTTGTTGTTATTTTGTTGTTATTAAATTGTTTTCGTAAATAGAATCATTTTATCTAATCAATGCTGTGTAGTTATTTTGCACATCAGATATCTATTACAGAAAGATAATTTTTTTCGTATTTCCATTATTTCCACGGAATTTCCTCCTTAAGTCGGACTGAAGTTCAATAGGGAGCTTCAATTAGGGGCTTTTGTGGTTAACCTATAGAAGACCGTGAATGGCATTGTCGTTTTTAAAATCATCCAAAAGAGGATCACCCTAAAAATCCAGTATCGTGATACGTTGAGTGAGGAAGAGAAACTTGATGAAGAGCAAGCTAAGGAAACCCTGAGGAAGACTCTAAGCACACCGGTCGACGATGGAAAGGTGACCCCTTTGAAACCGAAGAGAATGGAAATGAAACTGGTGGAAGTTTTTATCAACCCGGACGCCAGAGGCAAGTTAGAAAAGCTAAATATAACCTTGCAGATCTATATACCGAACATAAGGATCGGAATGACGAGCTGCAGGATTTCGAAGAGTATAATGGTCGTGTGCTGCCATATGTGACGTGGATACGGACACCTAAGAATAGACTGCCAGTGGATAAAACAGACCGACCCTCTGCTACAAATACGGAAAAAGCTTTGCCCAAAAGATTACCACTGATACTTATACTAAGAGATGGAAGAAGAAGGAGAAATATACGATTCCAGTCCGAGAATTGCAAAGATTTCAAATAAACTAGTCTAGTACAAACACGGAAAGAATGTCTTAACCCGTTACAAATTGCAACAAAGTCAATTTTATTTTAAATCGTAAAAAAATCGTCTGACTGATATACTCAAAAACTAGTAAAACAAAATCGAGATCTGGTAACACTATTTATTATTGCAAAAGGGGTTAGAAATTATAAACAAATTAAAGCTTCTCAAAAACGGCTGAATATTTCTAAATGACAATATAGGCTAATGGGGGTTTCGAATCGGTGATTTAAAAAATATAGACGAAGTGTCCAAATTCAAAATGGCGGATCCAAAATGGCGGATAATAGCTAAATATTATAAATTGACACAAATACTTCTATATAAAAGTTTTTGGGGTCAGTGATTTCAAATTTAAACATCGCTAAAAGCGAAACGCTGTGCTATTCGCATAAGGCACTCGCCTTTTTGCAAAGGTTGGATAAATAATTGATAACAAATTTCAAAATAATTTATTGATGTAATCATAGTATAGACACAATACTCCTAATAATATGGACCTATAAAAAAGGAAATTTAACTCAACCGCATCGCAAGTAATCGAAAATCGTTGGGAGACGTATGGGGGTATTTGTGGTGCGAGTTCATTTAAGTTATACTAAATCACGTGGTATTTTAAGACAAGTATATCTATATATATTATATAACACATTATATATAGATATACAGGTTGTTTATTTTAGTTTAACTTACAGCACTTACAAATTCTGCCACCAGATGTGCCACTTTCGCCCGAATTATCGAATAACTGTGATATTATTATTCCCTTAATATAGAACGGCTCATAGAGGTGAATATTGGGCTGTTTACTGGGTTTCTTGCACCGTACACATTTCATGTCTAATTTGCTCTCATGTGAAATGTCTTATACGTATGTATAATGTAATATGTATGCTTAACTATGTATGATCTATGACCTATGAAGATTATTAAGATATTATGTTTGCTACTTTATTTGTATGGCCCGTTACACGCAAAAGGGAACAGCGAAAAGGAACACTTACAGGAACAGATACAAGAAGATAACATTGGTTAGTATATCTATATATATGAGGAACAGCGTGTTGTTCCTTGTATCTACGAGGAACAGCGCGCTGTTCCTTGTATCTGTAGCTGTTCCTCACATATATATATATATATATATATATATATATATATATATATATATATATATATATATATATATATATATACTAACCAATGTTATCTTCTTGTATCTGTTCCTCTATCTGTTCCTTTTCGCTGTTCTTTTTTGCGTATAACGTATATATATATATATATATATACTAACCAATGTTATCTTCTTGTATCTGTTCCTCTATCTGTTCCTTTTCGCTGTTCTTTTTTGCGTATAACGGGCCTAACTGTGATATTCCCTTAATATAGAACGGTTCATAGAGGTGAATATTCGGCTGTTTACTGGGTTTCTTGCACCGTGCGCATTTCATGTCTAATTTGCTCTCATGTGAAATATGCATGAGATTATTTCCACCTGACTATGTTTGTATAAACTATTTTGCTCATTCAGGAGTAAAATGATAATTTCTGATTTTCAATAGTTTGCGCAACAATTTTGCATAATATTATTTGAATTTTTTTGGTTATATTCTTCCTTACATGTATATACTAATGCATAGATGTGTTGTCATACAAAAATTTTGATTTCTAGTCTTTTATAGTTTGCGTAAGAATTTTGCTTAATTTAACTCAAAGTTCTATGATTATATTTTTATTTATATATACTAATGCATATGTTGTCCTATATACATGCTCGAATAGAAAGATATGCGTGGTTATCTTGGAAATATTTATCATATGTATCGTAAGCGTATGAAATCTTACTGTTTACATGTGTGCAAGATAGTCATATAAATAGTTACTATTTATGTATACATAAACTATTTTGCTTATTTAGGAGTAAGAGGTTGATTACTGATCTTCTATAGTTTGCATAAGAATTTTGCAGAATATTACTCAAAGTTCTTTGGTAATATTTTTATTCTTATGTATATATATATATATATATATATATATTATTGCATAGGTATGTTGTCTTACATACATACATACACTCGTATAAAAATATATTATCTTACAAATATTATAGATTATCTTACAAATATTTACCATGTGTACGTGAAGTAGTCTGTTTATTCAAGATAATACGTTTCAGACTAATACGTTGATTTTTTTGTAATTTTCTATAGTATATACAAAGTGTCAGTGTAAATTTATTTGCAAATTTTTATGGTTTTTATACCGGTATTTCCTTCATTCCACTTAGAGTTGTAAGGTACTGTAGAGAGAGAGATAGAGAGAGAGAGAGGAGGTAAGAGAGAATGATTCGTCTGTAAACATCTAAAGACAAGAGGTATGAAGACCTGAGCTCGAGAGAGGGAACAGGAGTAACGCTCAGGAAAATTACCTTTACGAAAAATTATCGGCAAGAGACACTCGCTCTCCGGTCGTCAAGGACGCCGAGCGATCCAAATATAGTGTGATCACCAATAGATCATTTCTCTCTCTCTCGATATACTCGTATATCAAAGTATATATCCTCGTAACTGAAATATCGCAGCAGGTGGTGTCTCACCCTCTGGAGGTTCATCGATTCCTTTCGCCATTTCGACCACCGAATCGACTTTCTCTGCTGTCATCGCTTGGCGACAAACTATCAGATATCGTCCAAGAAACTAAGGAGCGCCGACTCATCAATCGCAGTGTCGACACGACTGCATCTATTAGAAGACGGGGCCCCGATTTTTGCAAGCTGAGGACTTCGGCCGCAGGGTGAACAGTTTGCATCCATGAATGCTTGAGCGCAAGGTATGAATGTTTTGCGGCGCAAGATTGTAATCTATTACACGATATGTTTTTTGTTATATGGTTAAAAGTAGGATAAATTAACAGGTATATATTTAGAAGTAGGGACCCACGCCCATTCAAATTATTTATAGAATTTTATTTGTTTTTATCGTTATAATAAACAAACAGATTTAATATAAAGATTGCATTACTGATATAAATTTATACACCCAACCTTTACAGAGTTCTATAATTATATTAACATGTATGGTAATCGTATAAATACTTACCATTTATATATGTGTAAGATATTCGTACAAAAGGTAGTAGTAGTTTTTAGCTTTTATTAGCTTTCTAACGTTACTTCATACTTATTAGCTTCTCTTATGATTTATAAACTTTTATTAGCCTTTTGATATTTTGCCATTAAAATAATAAATTTGCGACCTTCAATACAGCTAATTACTTCTAATAACTTTTGAAAATTTTTACATACATTAATTTACCGACTTACAGGTAATTCTAATTTTTATGATTAATTAATATGATTATAGTTTTTCAAAATTCTAACAACTGCTAAGAACTGTTATAAATTATACTTAGCTTTGTCATTTTATATCATGATTAAAAACTTTTTTAATCACCTGATGTTTTCATCATTTTTAAATACATGCAATAATACAAATAAAAGCTAATAAATTCTAGTAAGATGTAGCAGCTGTTATTAGCTTTTACTTTGAGATTATTTTGTACGTACAAAAAACTTATAAAATCCAATAAAAGCTTAAAATCGTTTATAAAATTTTCAATAAACTAATTTAAGCTTACAAACATTATTAAAAATTATAAACGATCACTAGAGTCTAAATTCTGTATTTTAATAACTATTATTGAAATTTAATAAAAGCTAATAAAAATAGCTAGTAAAAGTTTTATTAAAAATTATATGCATGAGATAATTTCCACCTGAGTATGTATCTATAAACTATTTTGCCCATTCAGGATTAAAATGATAATTTCTGATTTTCCATAGTTTGCGTAACAATTTTGCATAATATTATTTGAATTTTTTTGGTTATATTCTTACTTACATTTATTTATATTTATATACATTTACATATATATTTACATATATTTATATACATATACACACGTGTGTAGAAAGATACATGTGATTGTCATACAAAAATTTTGATTTCTGGTCTTTTATAGTTTACGTAAGAATTTTACATAATCTAAAGAAAAAAGTTCTATGATTATATTTTCATTTACATACGCACACACACATACATACATATATGTATATATATATATATATATATATATATATATATATATATATATATATATATATATATATATATATATTAATATATGTGTATATATATACTATTATCTATGTATATATAAACTGTGTCCTTATTCATGAGTAAAATTTTTTTTAATCTTTTATTGTCTGCGTAAGAATTTTGCATAATATCATACGTATCTATTGGGTTATGTATATGCATATAAATAAGTACATACACCAGATATCCTTAGATATGTATATATTCTCACATAATCATGACATATACATGTATTTTATTAATTTATGTGAATCATAAGTAAAACCCAAATTTTTTCAGAATTTCTTTCCAGAATTTTTTTTGTTTGCGATTAAGGTATTATATCATATTCAGTTTATGAGTTATATATATGCACATATATATGTTTATATGTATACTCACATGAAATATGATGTAAACAGTATGTATTTTTTTAAATTGAGATTATTTATTCAGATTTTGCATGTATGCACTAAATAAATATATTTATATATAAATAAATAATCCAAGAACTACAAATGATACACTGTTTTCCTCGTAAACAAAAAGTAAAGAAGAAAAACAAATTTATACTTTTCTTTCCCTAAAAATTCCTTAAGTACATAAGTATCTCAGATTTTTTATGATTCTTTATTTACAAATATAAAAAGTTGTCTTTGTATGTGTTCAAAGTATATAAAAAATATATTTCATAAGATTGTATTTAATTGAATGTATTAAAAGTAAAATATTCATTTTTCTAGTTTTTGTGAGATTTGCGAGTAAAGCATTATATCATTATTATATATGATACATTTCAATTCTTGGGTTATTTTTTGGTACATATATGATATACAACTCTATGATTCTTTATTTACAAATATAAAAAGTTGTCTTTGTATGTGTTCAAAGTATATACAAAATATGTGTCATAAGATTGTATTTAATTGAATGTATTAAAAGTAAAATGTTCATTTTTCTAGTTAATGTGAGATTTGCGAGTAAAGCATTTTATCATTGTTATATATGATATATTTAATCATTTTTGATTAATCAATATTGTTGCTCACATGCGTATACTTCATGTATGCTAGAAGCTGTTACAGACGGAACCTTGATTTCAGTACTTTTTGTTTAGCTTACTATACAACTTTTTTAAAAAGCAATTATGACACTTTGAAAAAGTGATTTTTGTTCAGTATTTCCTCCTCTACAGGACTACTGGAATGGTTTTTTCCTAAAATTTTTTTGAATTAGTATAAAAATCAAATATTAAATTCAACCACTTTCATGGTCAAACCCAATAGGCTTTAGCCCTAGGCTAAATGGAGTAACTTCGTTACTTTATATAGGGGCGAGTGCCTAAAAAAAAGAAATCGAAACTCAAACTGTCTCACTAAAAATGACAAATAGATACTAAAAAAACAGTTTATATTTAGACACTACAGATAATAAGTTACTTGAATCTAAATGATTCCTTTGTAATAAAAAATTTTGGTTGTGTGGATTCGTTTTTAATTAAATGGTTTCTTTTTAAACCAACAGAAATTATGTAGCATCAAGTGAATTTTCATCTTATTAAATATTCAAGTAATTCTTGATAATTATACAATTATAAGTAAACGGCAATAATAAGGTATACAAGTGAGGGAATAACTCTATCTCAGTATTTCTCTGCTTTCCGCTTGCAAATAGTGCGGATCGCTTTCTACCAGGCTCGACTATTATTTTTATTAGTGCACACATTAGTTCAAATAAATACTTTTTGCTACATTATTATACTCCAAAGCATTCTGTTGTTCAATTGCCCTCGGAAAACCCGAATTCCTACACTCACGTTTATCGAAAATATATAAAGCTCAAGATTTAGGCTTTAACAATCTTGGGGTATATTTGAGAAGAATTCCGCTTGAATTACTAACTTCCATATTA
The DNA here is from genome assembly GCA_949152435.1 of Gastracanthus pulcherrimus. Classification (NCBI taxonomy): domain Eukaryota; kingdom Metazoa; phylum Arthropoda; class Insecta; order Hymenoptera; family Pteromalidae; genus Gastracanthus; species Gastracanthus pulcherrimus. The sequence goes on from OX424575.1 coordinate 39,285,646, forward strand.
ATGTTTTTAAGGTCATTTTTTGTATTTGACATGCAAACTTAGAATATAAAATGACGAATCAAAACTGGTGTGTCGCATTCTGTAAAAAACTTATTTATTAAGTTTTTTTTTAGTTATGTGACATTAAATGGCAAGATTTAGATAGTGATACAAAGAAGAAAATTTGAAGTGAAATTCCGATGGAATTTAGATCATCAAATTAGTACTATTATTCGCTATATTAAGCGACTATATGGGGAGCCACACAGTAGTTCTAATTCTAACCACTTCATTTATTTTTATATGTATTTTATAGCGCTTAGGTTGCTAAACATACCGAATATTAAGCCTGCTCTGTGTAACACTTTATATTTCCAGATGAAATAGCCGATTCGAAACGGCGGTGTTAAAAACAAAATAGAGTTTAAATTTGTATGAAAGATTATTTATAAAATGTTGTAGATTCTCTAGTTATAATCTTATGGATTAGCCTTATTATCATTGTAAAAATAAAATAAGAAATTCTTTAACGACGAATCAAAAGTCAAGTTTAGAGATAACGATACAATTACACATGGATTTTTTTATTAAATGTATCTGGATCAAGTTTAAGCTCAGTCATAATGGGAGTGTACTTTAATTGCAAGAGAACTCTCCACCTCCCGAATTTTCTTTTTTTCGTTCCACTATCGTAACCTTGCTATTTTATGTCAGATTATTAAATTTTATGTAAGAATAAATTGACCCCCTATTTATTTTCCCACTCCTCAAATAATATTTAAATAATATTTTGTACAATGATAAAATGTGCTGTTCTACAAAAAGTGCGTTATTACTTTGGTTCGAGCATTATTATAAATTTTAGCATGATTATCCTGACATTTTGATCTCATGAATTAATATTGTATTAATTACTTTATTAACATTTAAAATGTTTTGCAGACGTTCATAATACACCTTCTTATCGCCTTAGGAGTTTAACATCAGGTATAAAAGTATTTAATTAAAATACAGATTTATTCTTTAGCAAAATGCTGCCGTAACTTAGTTAATTTTTTTTATCTTCCTGCATTTTTAGGTTAAAAAATATTATATACGGTGTATTTATTTCGTATCTCGATTTATAACTAGTCATAAAGCACGTGTTGTTACACCTTTATGTAATCCGTATGAAGGAAAATTATGCCTTGAGTGCATAAGATACTAAACTTATAATATGATTTTTAATAATGAATGTTATTTATTTTATCTTATATGAAATTTTGTAAAACACGTTTGTTAAAGTTTAAATGATTTAGAAAAAAGATTACGCTTGCAGCTTTGGAAATAATTAATCCCAAAACTTTTTGAATGGAACTTTTTAGCAATGATATAGACCTGAAGTAGAAGTTCCCTTAATTGAGCTAATTTAAAACTCTGATACCTCGAGGCAAATTCAAAGATGTTTAAAACTGTGGACTAAATACTAACTAATTGTATGTCATACATATTCTACAAAAAAAGAATGTACTATGTAAAATACTAAAGTTTATATTTTTAGTTTTAGACTTATAAATTTAACATCCAGGTTTAAAAGTTTTCTGTTCGTTTATTGCTTATCTGATCTCGCCGTGAATGAACTTTCCTACAACAGTAATATAGTTCAAGAGAATACATACTATTTAATTAATTTTCAATTGACTTAAAAAAATTCGTTTAAAAAAAATCATTAACCGTTTTATTAGTCTCCAATACGTCACAATTACGAGAACAAAAAGAACTGTTTAAGAACAGCCATTGACGACTAGGATAATAACGTTACTCTAACGAATAAATAAACATTACTCAAGGTAACATTATACCGATTTAAAAAAAAAATCGATTTATTTTGTATTGCTTAAAAATATATTTATGCATTTGTTAAGCAATATTCAATGTTAATTTAGCCCAAAGAAATTCTTTTACAAAAAAATAAATGATTGTAAAAGTCAATTCTTTACATTTTTCATTGTTTTTATAAAAATATTATGCCCATCTCAACAAAAATGGCCACTTTTTTCCCTGAAAAGCGAGACCAATACTTTTTCCCCACAAAAAGGATTGGGGGGGGGGGGTGGATTTGCAAATGCGGGAAAAAAATGACTTCACTAGAAACTAGTCCAAATTACTTTATTTCATCAAGTTCCACCAATAACCCTGATTTTGGATTTTCTTTTGACAATATAAGTTATATTTTACCCAATAAAATTAAAACATAGACATTTTATACAAAATTTATTAGAGTATTCAATATTTAATACGAAAAATTATTACTTAGAGAATAGAGACTATACGTTAGTAGTGTTAATTATTTCAGTGCTGTTTACAAGAATATAAAGCACAATATTTCAGGAAAATGGCATTAGCCTAAAACTCGCGATTCTAAGAGTATTAATGTATTTCGTCGTTACTTAAAAATGTAGGAAAAATAAAAATAAGGATACAGTTCATTTGATTTCTGAAAATACTAGTAGATCAGGATATGGATTTTCTGCGCACGTTAGTGCAATATGTCGCAATTGTGAAAATGTGTGTACAAATTCGGAATCTAGCCCAAGAATAGGACCCATCATATAACAAATCTGCTTTCGAAATCAATCCGAAAGTTGTACATGCCTTTTCAAAAATTGGTTACGGCCTCGTTGCAATAGAAAATTTTAATGCTGTATTTGTAATGCATTGTTTAACTAAATTATAAACATCTTTCAACAGTAGTTGATCACGCTGTAAAACTTAATCAAGATACACTATCAACCAGTAGACAGCCACTTCGTGATACACATAAAAAATTGAATCCTCAAAAGAATAGTAATATTTCAAAATTATATAATGGCCCCATACGATGGTGCATATCAAAGAGAGGCTTCCCCTCGCTGTATAATATAGAATTTGTTTTTGGTGATACTACGAGACTTATAGTGGATATCGAATTTATGAGCAAGTACTGCCATGAGTGCATTGGTTCAGATAACTTTTTCGGTAAAGATACGCCAGAGTTAGATATGTTTTTTCAGTATCACAAAAGAGTGATAAATGTGAGAAGAACTATATAGTGCATCTGCATCTATAGAGATAGCTTGCCAATGCCTTGTTGAAAAGATCAGTCAGTGAATGCACATGAGGTATTTAATGTTGCTTTAAGATACCGATGCAAAGATTTACCAATACTTATAGAGCTGGTCAGTTTCATTATTAGGAATTGATTAAACAAAAATATGATTTCTTTATAGATTGTCAAGTAAAGTTCAGCATTAATTTCTCATGTATTGTTTTACAGAAACTTGTGCCAAATAATTCATGCCAATCAATTTATCACATGCAGTATTTTGTTACACATATGAAGAGACATATTACTGTATAAAAATGTGCTTAGACAACATTTAAACAAATTATTAATCATACTGTTGTCTAAAAGGATTTAGAAGGATTTAAAAGCTTTTGTTAAGGTAGTTATCCCCCAGCTATGCGAGTCAAAACAAAGCTGAATAATGAAAATCTCACTATACATGAATTTCTTTATATGTAAAATAAGAATAGCACGAAATAATTATTTTCATGTCGTTTTAATGCAATTAAAACGAAAAATATATAAATTACAAAGAAAACATAAACTTTTGACTCACGTAGTTATGATCAAAAGTGATATTTACGATCTTAGGATTAATATTATTTCATTATTGTATGGACCAGCTTTTCTAAAAATGAAAATATATGCTTTATCAGGGTTTCATCTCATTTTTCCCAGATTTTCAGACATTTCTCGAGACTTGCTCAATCGCTAGAGCTGAAATAAACTCATATTCATGGATTTTACGTTGAAATAGACATATTCTATTGAAATGAGACCTGAAACGCGTGAACTTTTGATGAGTATACCTCAAATCTATATGGTACAGCGATCGAAAATGTTGCAGGAATATTCTTTGAGATAAAAATTGATTTTGCTCAAAATTTCAGAAGTTTCTCGAGACTTTTCATTTTATGGGATAACTACCTTAACAGGGTTGGTGCAGGAAATATAAGACATAATGCTTGTTTTTGTTTAATATTAACACATTAGCCTGAATAGTTTTAAATTATATAATTCATAAACATAATTAAAATTTAAAAAAAATGTTATTAGTTATTTGTTTTATATTGCCGGCGTCATAATGAGGGACCATTGTATCAACCATCAATTCGGAAAATCTTTACTTCATACTCGATCAGACATCGATATCGCGTTTACCTGCCGAACTGTAGGGGCAGCAGCGAGCCGATATTCCGTATCTGCTTGAGTTCTTGCCTGCTGGGACCGCTGCCGTTCTTCTTGGGCTGCTGGTGCGACGAAAGGGACGAGGTGGCGCCGCCCCGCGGTGGTGACGACGAGGTCGACGAGGACGGTCCCGAGGCTGCCTTCGGCTGCGGGCTCGGGCTCGAGTTCTCGACGGTGACCTCGACCGCGTCGCTGAGCATCGTGCTGCTTGCGCCCGGGTCGTAGCCCGAGTCCTTGCGCGCGCTGCTGCCCGTGCTGAGCTGCGCCTGCGCCACCGCGCTGAAACGACAACTGCCAAATCGGAAGAATGGATTCGTTAATTTGGCTGCAGGAGAAATAATTTTGCTTCATCATAGAGGAAGCTTTGTGATGGTAAAAAAAAAAGTTTGTTTAGAAAATGTCTGCATAAATGTGTGTATGTGAGTGTATGTGTGTGTGTGTGTCTGCGTGTGTGTGTGTGTATGTGTCTCTATGTGTGTGTGTGTGTGTGTGTGAGTGGAATGTGTAGTGTTTTGTTTTGATTTTTTAAGGAAGGCGGCTCAAACATTTTTTTTTGTTTTTTCGATGAGTTGGCATCCACTTGAAAGAGTATAATATTACCTATCTTATCCGACCCGAAATTTTGAATAATATGTTTCCCTTGTTAAGAATATTCAGTAAAATTTTTGAGGCATTAGTTTATTTATTTTTTACTTTATTTTACTTCTTTTTCTTTTGAAGAGAAGAAAATCTTTCTGGGAAAAAATCGATTTCTTATCATTTACGATAACTGTAGTATAGTGGGAGCATTTAGTTTGAAGCTTTCCAAAAAGTTAGCTTTTTAATATCTCTTGGTTGAATACTTTGCCCACATCATAACGACCTATATTCCAAGGTATTTGAGGTTATGTAATTTTTGATAATTTTTTTAATCGCCCATATTTCAAGAATAGAACGGTTATTTTTGACCAACACAGCTGAATTTTTTATTTTTTTAATGAAGATTTGAAATTCAAAATAAATTTAAAGATTCTTTGATTCGTTTCTTTATAACAATTTTTTGATTTTTGGATTTATTAGTTTTAGTTTTTCGAGGTTTATGGTACGTTAGAAGTATTATGATCAATTTAGTGTAAATGCATTAACCCATTTCTTCCCAAGCGGCCATTTTATAGTCGATTGGCTTTTGCCCAAAAAATTATCGAAAAAAAAAAAAATAACCAATAGCACTTTTCTGAAGTAAAATTGTCCGCTCTTTCCGATTCTTAAGTCAGAATTTTGAAATTTCCGTTGGAGAATTTCAAAATGGCGGTTTTAATCAAAAAACCAATCGACTATAAATGGCCGCTTGGAAAGAAATGGGTTAAAAGGAGTATACAATTATCTATCTCTTACAACAACTAGTTTTTTGTTATACACGAAAAAAATCATATTTAGTTTAAACGGTTATATTTCGGAAATCTAAGATGGAAAATCGTTTAAAAAATGTTAGATGATTAGAAATTCAGTTAATTTGCGTATTAACATTGGTTGCATTTAATTTAAATATTTAAATAATATTAATAAATTACGTATAGAGAAAAAGTTGCTGTGATAAGAATTATCACCTATCGTTTTGTAATTTTATTAAGAAATTATCTTTCGTCAGACCATCAATGATAAAAAATCACACCTTTTTTGAGCTATAAATTAGAAAGAGAATTAATTTATTAAAACAAAGAGTTTAATAATGGAGCAATTAGTTTTATTGAACGAAGCCTAGTGCCAATGAATTAGCAGCGGCTTTTTTTCTGTCTGTGGTAATTTGATTAGTGGAAATTGTAAGCGGATTAGTACTATATTTCGAATTTATTATATTGATTGGGTTTGGAGCCTCCATGACTCAGGTAATAAGACGCTTACTTTTTAAGGCAAGAACTTTCTGAGGGCTCGGGTTCGATTCCACGTGATTTATCGGTGGCAGATATTGAATTCGATCTTGGCCAATATTTATATTGTATCAATCAAAAGTATAATTAAAGGTAAAAGAGCAGTAATGCCTGTATATAAATATAGATAAATAAATGAATAAAAGAAAAAAAAATAATGAAGCTAACAAAAAAATAATATTATATTATATAATATATATATAGGTGATCGTCAAGAAATCGGTTGTTTTTCACCTAATTTTTGGACCACACTAAAAATCTCTTTTTTAGTGCTAATTTGGGGTTTAAGTTATTACTTATGGTAAAATGAGACAAACTTTTCTTAGAAACAGCTACAGGGGTTTTTATATATATTTCTTATGGAGATTTTACCACATCGATCACGGTAATTACTTTTTGTTAGAAAAATGCACGTGATTTTATTTCAGTGTAACAAAAATATTTTTCCGCATAGTATGTATATATATACTCTCCTAGGGGTTGTAGGACCTCGTCGTGTGCCCTTCGGGGACGGTGGAGAGGCCTAATTCGGATGTCCTGGGGGCTAAAGCTCTGCCCCACGGGGAGCAGAAAGCGGGGGGACGGGCCCCCTCCTGATCCGCCGGACCCTATAAACGGGTAATCGCGTAGGAGGGTGAGGGACTGAGTATCCTGACGGTCGGGGCTGCGTGGGCGCGGGTGGGTGGGGATCGTTAAGTCGATCTCGGTCGATCCGGGTCTGCTAGGTCCTAACCTAGGCAGGGTCGAACCTCGCTTGGGTTCTCTCGGTGTGTCAGGGCCCTTTAAACCCCTCGGGTGGGGGCGGGGCACCACCTTAGCCCCGGCCCGGTGGACTTAGGGAAGCCCAGCAGACTCGAGTGACAAAGAAACAACCCTCCAACCTGAGCTAGGTGAGGCCTGGTTGGGGTATACTCACCACCGCGCGTACTCTGGCGGAAGACGCGCGGGTTACACACAAGCAAACTGCACAACACGTAGTACACAAACATTCACACACAGCGGAACATCCTGCGCTTGGTGTCCGGTGCAGCGCGGATCTCGGATGGGTGTCCATTCGGGTCCGACAGTGGGTACAGCTTAAAAACTGGGGGCGACACTCCCAGGCTGCCGGATAGTACAGGGGCCCGGTGATATCTAGCCCATTGATCTGGCTGCCCCATCAACCGGCGAAAATCTCCCCGGGTGCAGTAGTGCTGGATGGCGACCAGATAGGGTCATGCTGTGCTGGGGGGGGGGGGGGGTGGGCTCTGCCGAGGCCACTGCCGGGCGCGGCGGGTACCTGGATGAGGACACGGGCTGCACCTCCGACTACTGAGCGACAGCCTGACCTCCGACCACAATACACTTTGCATTTCCCTCCGCCACCACCCACCCTATAAAAATGAGTAAAAATAATATAAACGACGAAAATGTGTCACAACAGATGCCCAAATCAAAAAGGTAGCGATGGCGATACCGTTCGGGCGACCGACCTGTTACTACAGGCTGGCAATACCGACGGGATCCCAGGCAAAATTGAATCGGTAGAAGAGGGGGCTTTGAGTTCTGTAGCACCCTGTGACGAGGTAGGGCATAGCGAGATTCGGGCGCGCGACCCTCAGGCTGCCAATGCCGGAATCGCTATTCCCGAATCCATCAAGGGTGCACCAGGCTCAAAGCAGGTAAATAGGAAGAACAAAAATAAAAAGAAACAGTCGGGTTCAGAGTGGAGGAAACGGCGATGGGATACCGGCAGAGGCTTGGTGACTACTTCCGAGCCCATGGCCGTTGACACTACTCCGAACAAAAGACCTCACTCGGACAGTTCAACCCCGAGGAGTGTTAAGAAGGATAATAAGGAGGAGCCGAAGGTACCTCTGAACTACAGTAGGGCGACGGCCAACGATATGAAGATGGCCGTCATCCCTGCAGAGTATCCAGAGGTACGGCTGGACGAGGGGCAAGCTGGAAGCATAGTGGCGGCCCTGGAAAACGCCATTGACGAGTTTCAGGGAGACGCTGTTCCTCTGTTCAGGGATAACTGGCTGCTGAGAGGCGCGCAAGTTTTCCACTGTAACGGACCGGCAGACAAAGACTGGCTTTGTCAGAATGCGCCAAAGTGGGAACCTTGGCAGGGGGCTCGACTCGAAGTTATCGAGGCGAGCAAACTGCCCAGGTTGTCAAAGGCTACGATTTTTGTCCCCGGAAATCACAACTCCGAGGTCATAATGAAACGCCTGGCAAATCAAAATCCTGACCTTAAAGTGGCAACATGGAAGGTCTTCAGTACCAAGGTAGTTGAGGACGCTATTAAGAAAAAGACGGAGACCGCTGTTAACGTTCTCCTAGAGGAGTCAGAGGTCGCAGCTCTGAAGAGACTCGACTTCAGGCCTTTCTGCGGAGCGGCTCGAGCACATTGCTCGATGTGGTCGACCAAAGACAATAAGAAACAGGTGGAACCTCCAGAGGTAAGCGAGGAGATTCTAGAGGTGGACCGGACACCCGGGGAAATGGGGGGACCTTCTGCTTCCAATGAATAAGGGAGGCTTAAGGGGCGCGAGGCGTGGGAGAGACACAGGTTCGGTCAATCTGACACGATCCATTATCTCTTTCACGCAGATTAACTTGCATCACTGCAAAAACGCATCGGCGATTTTGGCTAAGCGTATGGCGGAGGTGCACACAGGTATAGCACTAATCCAAGAACCTTGGATTAGTAAGGGTAGAATTGCAGGATTGGGGGGCGGCGGTTTGCTTTTCCATGGAAGCGAGGGTCACCCTAGAACCTGCATCTTAGTAAAAGGTATGAAATGTGAGCCCTGGCTGAGGTTCTGCGGAAAGGACCTCACCACGGTTGTAATCAAAGTAAAGTGGAAAAATGGCATCGAAAGGGAGATAGTAGTAGGTGCTGCCTACTTCACATACTACCCTGAAGCGGGACCACCTCCCGAAAAAGTAAAGGACCTCATTTCAGTGTGCGAACAGGAAAAGAAGAACCTACTTCAGGGCTGTGATGCCAATGCGCACCACATAGTCTGGGGTAGTTCGGATTGTAACAAAAGGGGAGAAACTCTCCTGGATTACTTAGCGGGCACGGAACTAGACCTCCTCAACAGGGGTCGAGAACCGACCTTTAGAAATGCAGTTCGTCAAGAGGTGATTGACATCACTCTGGTCTTCAGGAGATTGGACAGGCTGGTCTCAGGCTGGAGAGTCTCTGATGAGGTCTGTATGTCGGATCACAGCCATATTCTCTCCGAAATCAGAGAGATTCAGGAGGAACGAAGTCAATGGTGAAACCCTAGGCGAACGAACTGGGAAGGTTATGTAAGTGATTTGTCAGTAAATCTGACGACTCTCACGGATAAGTATACCTCTACAGAGGTTATCGACAAAAATTGCGAGCTTATACAAGACGCAATTATTGGGGCCTACGAGAAGAATTGTCGCCTTCGCGACAAGACTTCACCCAATCAGACGGCCTGGTGGAATCCAGAACTGGAAGCCACGCGAAAGCGAGTTAGGAAGCTGTATAACAGATCAAAGCGAACGAAGAGCCACAAAGACCTGATGGCCTTTAGATTCGCTCAAAGAGAGTATAAAGAAGAAATAGCGTTGGCAAGGCGAGAAGGGTGGAAGAAGCACTGTGAGCAAATGAACACTTGTTCGGAAACGGCTAAACTGTGTCGTATCCTGACCCAAGGGAACAGAAACCACTCGGGCTCCATTAGGCTCCCGTCAGGGGAGTGGGCGGCGAGCGGAGACGAAGCTCTGGACTCCTTGCTCTTGGCCCACTTCCCAGAATGGAGGCCAGACCAGCCAGACGTGACCGATACTGGAGCCCTTGATTCACTGAACGCTGAGCGTTCGGTGGCTCATAGGATAATACAGAGGATAATACAGAGCGAAAAAATTAGATGGGCTATAGGGACTTTTGAACCCTATAAAGCAGCAGGGGAGGATGGCATTTTTTCAGCACTCTTGCAGAAAGGAATGGAGGTGCTCTTAGCACCCCTGAGTGATCTATTTAAGGCATGCTTAATCTGAGGTTACATACCTCAGAAATGGAGGATAGCCAAAGTGGTGTTTTTACCAAAACCCGGTAAACCCACCCACGAGGTAGTCAAAGACTATAGGCCAATTAGCCTTACGTCTTTTCCTCTCAAAACATTGGAAAGACTGGTAGATCGTGATGTCAGGGATAATGCTCTAGCGGCTCTGACGCTGCACCCCAGACAGTATGCTTATCAGGCAGGGAAATCAGTGGATTCGGCTATCAAAGAAGCTGTTAACCACATCAGAAAGGGAATAAAAAACAAGGGCATGGTGTTGGGAGCTCTGCTTGACATAGAGGGAGCATTCAACTTCACCACCACGGAAAGTGTTTGCCAAGGTGCCACTGAACACGGGATAGACAACTCCATTATCAGATGGATTAAGCAGTTACTGAACAACCGGGTGATCAAGGCCTACTGGGGTTCCTCGATCAGGCAAAGAGCTGTGAGAAGGGGGTGTCCACAAGGGGGGGTAATGTCTCCAAACTTCTGGTCGCTCACGATCGACAGTCTCATTAAAGCACTAAACGAAGCGGGATTTTATGCGCAAGCGTACGCGGATGACATTCTCATACTGATCATTGCGGATGATGAGATTATCTTAGCAGAACTCATGCAACAGGCTCTTTCGGTCGTTGAAGACTGGTGCAAAAAGATGGGCTTATCCGTAAATCGATCTAAGACAGTACTAGTTAATTTCACAAACAGATATAAGGTTAAACCTCTCAAGGATATCAGTTTGTTTGGAGAGAAGCTCACCATCTGTAGGTCTGCCAAATACCTGGGAGTGACATTCGACAGCAAGCTGAAATGGGAGTAGCATATTCAGGAGAAATATAAAAAATTCGTGAGTGCCTACTGGGCGTGTAGGCGAGATTTCGGTATCAATTGGGGACTAAAACCCCCCATGATTCAATGGCTTTATACGGCAGTACTCAGACCTAGACTCCTACATGGCGCTATCGACTGGTGGCCTAGGTGCTTGCTTAAAACCGGAAAGGAAATTCTGAACCGTATGCAGAACCTTATGCTAAGACGCATTACGGGAGCGATGAAATCCAAACCGCGAGCGGCGATGGAAAGGCTCCTAGACATCCCACCCTTAGACCTGAAGGTTAGAACAGAGGCGTTTAGCGCCAATGTTCGTACATTGACGAAAACGGAACGGTGGGAACATTGGGATAAAGACATACTTGAGGAAGCTGGCGTCGACCTCAAGTCATTTTCTAGAGACAGGATAACCCGGAAATTTAATTTCGGGAAGTCTTACGTTATAAAGCCTCTAACTAGAGAGGACTGGAAAAGTGGGTTCCAACACCCAACATCTTCCAATAGGGTTTGGTTCACAGATGGTTCAAAAAGCGAATCTGGCACTGGGGCGGCGGCCTGGCTAGTGGGAACATCCCGCGAACTAGTGTTCAGCCTCGATCCTCACGCGTCAATTTTCCAAGCAGAAGTAAGAGCAATCAGGGAAACGGTGGGTAGCATGTTAAGTGAAGAGCTGGAGGGCAGCGAAGTGGTTATCTATTCCGATAGCTCCGCGGCTCTCTCAGCGCTTGGCAAAGCGGAAGTAATCTCGATAGAGGTTTGGAAATGTGTGAAAGTGTTAAACAAGCTAACAGAGAATAACAAAGTAACCTTAGCTTGGGTTCCAGGACATGCTGGAGTCTTAGGCAACGAGAAGGCGGACCGGTTAGCAAAACGAGGGGCGGCTGGGTGCCGAGCCACATATTGCAGGGTGGCTATACCAGAGAGCTCAATTAAGAGCTCTCTTAGAGCGTGGACCCGGAATAGATCTGACCGTATCTGGCGGGAATCATCGGGAATGAGACAGGCCAAAACTTTGCTAGGTAGCTCCTCACCACCAATCTGGAGCGGGGAGTTAATACTCCGCTCCAAAAGCTCAATAAGGGAAGTGGTGGGCTGGTTTTCGGGGCACTGCAGGGTAGGCCACCATCTTTTTAACATGGGGCTGCAACGGGTTGATTTGTGCAGATGGTACGGTCAGGAGGAGGAGACCTCGACCCACCTGCTCTGTTACTGCTCGGCTTGGGCAATAACTAGATGGAGGTGGCTTGAACTCCCCTTCATTAAACCAGAAGACTTGGGAACAATGAAGCTTTCATTGATCTGCAGGTTTACAGGCATAATTAGAAGTAGGATGGAGGGTGGGACCTAAAACCAAGGAGGATAAACACAATGGGCATGGCCTGAGTGCTGGACCGGCACGTCCCCGAAAGAGGCCGCCAGTTTACCCCGCCCCTCTTACGAATACGAATACGAATGTATATATATACACACGTTATTACACCAGAATACCGCATACAACATTTTTTTCATATGTAACTTTCCAATAATTTTGATAACCACAGTAATTACATATCATTTTAACTTTTGAAATTATAAACGAAAAACGTTTAAACTAACTATAAAAACTGCAAATAAAAACTGGGTCGGTCGCTCACGTAGTTGTTTGAAGTTCGAACCAAATAACCTCATAGGTTAGATGACATTACTAAGCTGATGTACTCATTACAATACGATAAATTGAGCTGGGATTTTAAAACTCAAAAAGTTGGCGACAACATTCATAACACTTTTGTAGACAGATAGGTTTAAAAAAAATTCTGATAAAATTAGAACATATTGTACGTATGGTGTACTTTCAAGTCTTATAGGTTATATGTAATTAAATCCTAAAGTTATTTTCCAATAAATTCAGAATTACGCGAATAATTCGATGGCGACAGGCCACGGTAATTATTTTAGGCTATATATATATATATATATATATATATATATATCTCGTGTGTTAGAAATATAGCATAGTTGTCTTAGTTTTGTGTTTAAGATGTTTAAATGCATCGTTTTTAAGAAATTCAAACGTTTACCAGACCGTAATAATATGTCCTTTCTACTCATTGTATTACTAAAAATAAATATAATTAATATTGTAACACTAAAAATACCGTTTGTTTACAATCACCCATATATAAGAAAATAATATTATAATTAATAATAATTAATTAATTTTTTAATCTATTAAAAAATGTTGTTGAACACCGTGTTGAATGTGAAGCCTATAATTGAAAAAATCATTAACGATTATCAAAATTACTTAAGAATTTGTGGAAATATTTGGTTTATTACAATATGATGTTCTGTATTAATATCAAGTCGATTCATCAGCTTGGCTTAGAGTTAGTTTAACGCCCACTTTATAGATGGGTCTTTTTATTAATTGTTCTACAATAGTAATAGATAGTTTATGTAATGCGAATTAATGTAAATAAAAAATGTATTGCCTGCGCGCTGTTCATCTATGATATTCAACATTAATACGATGAACAGATTCTTTTCGAATAAAAGAATATTATATTTAAATTATCAGATTCATTTATTAACTCATTTCTGCGATATAACGAAAATTGGCAGTAAAAAATATAATTTGCAAATATATTTTTTTTACATACCTTAATTAAAAATAAAAAAAAATATCGTATAGATATACAAATCGGCTTGAATGTTCTATGTTCGTTTATAATTTTTCGATTAAAAGTTAAAACAATTTTTTAAATTTACAGACATTCCGCTACAATTTTTTGTAGTGAATAAACAAGAAAAGTTTCAATGCTAAAGAAACTTTATTTTAGTGTTGGTTAAAAATGTCAAAAGTGTATCTGTAATAAATGCAAATTCCAATAAAAAAAGGTATTATCTATTATATTATTTTATAATTTAAACCATAATTAAAAATTTACCTTTTATTTCGAAACTACTATTTGTATTTCATTGAACAAAAACTTAACTTCATACTTTATATTCGTAATACAAAGGATAGGAAATTGATGAATTTCATAGAATTCTTTCATGATGGAAAGATTAGTTCCGCTTTAGTCTTAAAACGAGACAGGAATCGTAATCAGGGTGCAAATGCAAGAATCGATACTTGACAACCGATAATGAGTTCTGATTATTTGCGATTGTACGAGGGTAGTTCAATAAGTCTTTAGAATGACCAATAGATGGCGCGCTAATCGCTCCAAATCATCTGTTTTCAGTCAGCACCACTCCCGACTAGATATATGGTGCAGTCACAGTCCACATCTTCTGAGTTTACGTGTTTTTATAACCAATTGAAAAAAAAAATTGCTTGTTAAGAAAAATGGAAAAAAACGAGTTCAGAGCGGTAATTAAACATTTTCATTTAAAGGGTTTAACTCCATATGAGATAAAAAATGAATTGGACTCAGTTCATGGCACATCTGCCCCTGCCTTAGCGACGGTTTATAACTGGGTAAATGAATTTAAGCGTGATCGTACATCAATAAGTGACGAACCACGTTCAGGAAGACCCGTAGAAGCAACTACTCCCGAAATCATCAATAAAATCCACGATATGGTGTTGAAGGATAGAAGATTAAAAGTGCGTGAGTTAGCTGAGGCCACAAGGATATCTATAGGTGCAGTTGTTTCAATTCTACATGAAAAATTAGGCATGAAAAAGCTATCGGCAAGATGGGTGCCGCGTTTGCTCTCAGCTGAGAATAAACGCAATAGAGTGGTCGCCTCTGAGGCTCTTTTCGCGCGCATAAGTCGGAATCCTGAGGAATTTTTTCGTCGATTTGTGACTGTGGATGAAACATGGATACACCACTACACTCCTGAGACAAAGGAACAATCCAAACAGTGGATTTCCACAGGCGAACCAGCTCCAAAGAAGGCAAAGACCGTAAAGTCAGCTGGTAAGGTTATGGCTACAGTTTTTTGGGATGCACGTGGAATTATACTTATTGACTACTTGGAAAAGGGTAAAACAATTACTGGTGAGTATTATGCATCATTATTAGAGCAGCTGAAAGAAGAAATTAAAAAAAAACGACCACATTTGGCGAGAAAAAACATTCTCTTTCATCACGACAACGCCCGAGTTCACACATGCTTCGTTTCAATGGCTAAAATTGAAGAACTAAAATTCGAATTGGTCGAACACCCACCGTATTCACCAGATTTAGCCCCCAGTGACTTTTTCTTATTTCCAAACTTGAAAAAATGGCTCGGTGGACAGAGATTTACGGACAACGAAGACGTCATTGCCTCTGTAAGTGCTTATTTTGAGGAACTTCCGAAAACGCACTTTTCTGAAGGATTAAAAAAACTTAAAAAGCGATTGACCAAGTGTATAGAGCTCCAAGGAGATTATGTTGAAAAATAAAAAAAAATTTACCCAAAAAAAATTGTTTTTATACTTTATTCTAAAGACTTATTGAACTACCCTCGTAATACCACTTATTGTACTCATTGTACTGACGGATACATTTCGATCAGTTATATTTGTTGAAAAGACAAATATAACGCCTCACTCTTACTAAAACAATTGAAGGCGCTAGCATTGAGTACGACAAATAGGTAAATCAAATACATTTTAACCTATTTAGGGGTAGAGCACAATCGCTAATATTGTCTAATAAGTGAAGCAATTTTTAATTTGTGCTAGACAAGATAAACTGCATGTAAGGCAATACATGTTAAACAATATAAATGAAAGTTAGACCCTACTATTTCGTAATTTAAAGGAATTTTTTATAAGAAATGTTC
Organism: Gastracanthus pulcherrimus; assembly: GCA_949152435.1. Taxonomy (NCBI): domain Eukaryota; kingdom Metazoa; phylum Arthropoda; class Insecta; order Hymenoptera; family Pteromalidae; genus Gastracanthus; species Gastracanthus pulcherrimus. The sequence continues at coordinate 39,301,437 of OX424575.1, forward strand.
AACATTCTAATTTTCTTTTTAAAGACATAAAAGTGTTTTTTTAATCACACCTATTTTAATTTTCTTTATTTATATGATCAATACTATTATGTACATCATATTTTTTATTTTTGTTTTCGAAGACTTTATTTTTTAAAAGTCATACTCTTGAAAAGAGCCAACTTTTTGACAATTACCCACAGTAAAAGGATACAAAAATTTATAAAATACATCCAATATATTTCTCATTATAAGCCAAGCTACACTCCAAGGTATTCTTAATAAAGAACATCTCTCTTGTCGCACTTCTGTCCTTGTTGGACTCCCTTTCTCAATTTTTGAGAGGTTGAAGTAGAGAACAAATACACGCAGCATCTTTTAATTCGTCCAGATTTCGCGAGTTTCGTTCTCGTTGTTTTGGAACCACGCGTCGTTCTTGAAAAATGTTTACGAGAAAAGTTTCGAAATTGCCCGTCTTTTAATTTCCGTCTCGCAGCAGGAAAGAATAGTAAGGGGAAAGAAAGCAGTAGGAAACAGTCTTTCGCTGGCGTTTTACGAGAGATGTTTCGGAGCTAAAAAAGGCAGGGTAAAGACGCAGAAGAAGTGTGCGCGGGAATAAAGAGAACAGAATGCTGAGCGTGGAAGCGTGAAAAAAAAGACCGCACGCAAGGCAGAAGTAGAAAAGAAATTGCGCGGGAGACATAAGCGGTGTCTTTACTATGTAACACCCAGCGTAAATAAACCAATGTACGAGTTTATTCTGCGCATTACGAGCTCATCTTAAGGAATTTCATAAAAATATTTTAAAATGTGTAGTTGCATTTCCGTTTTTATTTCTCCGGTATACTTTTGAAAAAGAATTTAATTAAACTTAGAGTACATACAAATTTTAACCTACTACATTTTAGATATACGTAACACACGTAGAAAATAAATTATTCAAATAGGCAAATGAAGATCTTAGCTTATATTATTAAAGTGACATACAACATGGCTTATAACTAAAATAGTTAGTTGATTAAGGCATTAACTCAAGCTCTCTTAAAAAAAATTAGCTTTTTACTCGTCCACGTCCAGCTGCACAGAAGGTGTAAGACGGTAAAAAAAAGATAAAAGTAAGAAACGGCGAACGGTCAGAGCTAACACGCTGATATTGTGGTGTGCGCCGCGAACTTATTCTCAAAATAAAAGGAGAGCGTAATTTCCTGCCGAGGCGCGTCCAGTACAGCATCGTACACGGCGAGCAGCTTAAAACGAGCTGAGAAACGCGTGCGAGAAGCTTGTGTATAGGCACGTAGAAGGAGGAAGGAGGCAGAGGAGGAGACGCAACTGCAGCGTCGGCAGACTCGGCCAACTTTGCAGTATTCGAGGCAGAAGTAATACCGCCTTAATTAGCGAATCTAGCCAATTAAGACGAAAGTTCAACTTGACCCGCGAGAACTCCGGCTGCTCTGCAGCTTGCTTATGTATCGCTCGCCCGTGCGAGCGAGCGAACGAGCTTATGCCCGATGTGAGCGAGGAAATAATTGTTTCGGCGATGCCTCGCTCGCAGAGCCATTCATCACTATGGCTTGAGGATTCGACCGGCCAGAATGAGTCGGAACTTTAGCAATTATTCGGTTTGCCGATTGATCGGATAAGAATAACGTCGCGGAACTTTCATTGGGGATGATTGACCGCAAGATAAGTTTGCTTATTAGCGTTTCATTCAATTTAAATTGCAAATGACGATTGAAAAAGGACTCACTTCGGCATGACGGTGTTTATGGGTAGGTATTACTTGAAAAAATTATTTTCTGAAAGAATTAGTAGTAGAAGATGAAGAAATAACAAGATATCTTGTTTCCAAGATTTTGTAACTAAATAAACTGATTGTCAAGTTATTATCGACTTAAAACACAGATGAAGGATTTATTAATGTAAGTCTGTTTCTCGTCTTTAGTCACATTAGTGTCTGACCATTTTTGGACAATATCTACTCATGCTTTTATAGATATTTTATATGATCAAACAATATTATGTATCACTGCTTAATAGGATAGTTCTATTACTAGACGAGATACATAGATGAAAGATATTAGGACAGATTTCGTAATATGAAATACCTTTTATGTCAGTAAAATAACAGGATAGTAAAATACTTAGTAGAACTCATTCGAAGGATTGTGGCTTATACCCATTTTAGTTACACTTTCTTATAGAGAAACGGGAAAGTGTGTTACCTATACTTAACAATCACTATGATGAAAAGAGAGCACGATGACAGTTCAATATAAATCTTCTATTTGAATGTCGAGTTAATATCTATGCAGTAAAGGTGATTATGGTGTACCACCAAGTTGTAATCAATATTAGCGAAATCAAGATTTAAAAAATCTACTTAAGAAAGAATACCTGAATTCCGAGAAACGATTACAAATACCCAGTGGCTTACACGGAAATTATTTGAAACTTGATAATATAATATAAGTTGAAGAACAGTATAATCAATCAGTGTAATCATCTGGCATATCCTGTAATTCATCCGTGTGGATTATGCCTAAGTATTCCGGAAGTATTAATTATTAGAAATTCACATACGACTCTACGATAAACAGTCATTTAATTTCTAAAGTAAAACGCTGAAAAAAGACTATGAAAAAGCGACTTTTTCAAAGATATTACATTTGCGCATCGTTAGCACTAGATACCTACTATAAAATAATAAGAGTAAATCCTTCAATTTGAAAAATAGTAACAAATATTCCTTGCTTATTTTCGCGATAATACTCAGTACTATCTGGTTAGGTAATTTTTTAATATTAATATCTTATGTTTTTTCTTTTTTTATGTGTTGATATCTGGTGAACGTAAGTAACATACATGAACTTCAATTTATTGCAGTTTCATAAAAGTTTAATATCGCAATAGAGTTTACCCATAGAAATACAACTTAAAGTATGATCCACTGACTTTTCAAAAAATATTTTATGATATGTCATGAAACTCTTATTAATTTTATAATTAAGTTTAAAAATATAAATGTTTTTACATCAATTGAGACGAGTCCCAAACAATTTGTCAATCATATTCACCCATCTCATCCTAATTTAGAGAATGAAACACACTTTTCTGCAATTAAAACAGAAGTTAATTGAAAAAGTTTCTTACTCATTCAAGCTTTACTATATCAATCCAATGAATTCTCATTTACTTTAGAATATGTCATAGCGTGAAAAATATACATGTATTTTCAATCGAAACATAATGAATCCATGTTTTTGTATAACATATTTGATCGTCAACAATTTGTACATACGCTCACCTTATACAAATTTCCTTTTTTTCATAAAGCTTTAAATAATATTTATTGAATCTTACAGTCACACCCTTCACTACTGAATACACAAGCAATAACTTTTTAAAGTTAGATACAAATTTTTATTATAATTTTATTACAACTTAAATTTTATTTAACTTTATTACAAGCTTTATTCATTTTGAAATATTTGTTTCTATCAGCTCTCAAAATGTTTTTACAATTGTAAAAAGAATGCTATTAACAAATTGATCGTTTTTGGATAAAAAAATCAGTAGAGATCCACCTTAACGAAGAAGACACTAAAACATTAAAGAGCTACTCACGCGGCTTCTTCCACGACGGTTGCGAGGAAGAACTCGGTGCTCTTGTCGTTGGAGATGACGACGACGGGATCGATGGGTGTCTCGTCCTCGTCCTCGTTGCTGCCCGACGCCGTGTTCGTCGGCTCCTCGATGCCCGGCGCAACCAGAGCCGCTGCGCCCAGCGCCGTCTCCGCGAACCTTGCCACAGAATACCCACTACGTGTGACCTTAGTCAAATGTTGCTCTAAGAAGCCTCTACTGCTTACGGCATACGCTAGTGTTCATCACTACGAGCTCGATATAGTTTTCTTTTTGCTTTCTTTTGGGTCTGCCAAATCAGGTTTCGTGTAAATTTTTCAGATAAATTTGTTCAATGTCGTAATTTAATAATTATGGTCTCTATACATCTGTGAGACATTGAGAAGGTTGATAAGGTGGTTCTTTCATTAGTATTGACCTTAAAAATAAATATTCATACAATAATGTGTGACAAAAAACAATTTTTTTTATGAAAATTTCGATATTGCAAAATCAGATATCGCGTAAAATAGATAATAATTTTACAAATCATCCGAATATTTTTTATTTTTTATTCAATTTTAATTTGGAAGGTCTTATCTTATTCCTTTAAAGATTTTATGGGGACTTATAGATATAAAAATTTAAAAAGAAAAACGAAAAGCCTGCAAAGTACTTACCCATGTGTACGGACTTATAAACAATTGAATGTAACTTTACAGGTTTTTCAATGTATTTCGATTTTTATATTAGTAAATCCCCTTGAAATCTTTTAAGAAACAAACAGAATAGAAATCGGATAAAAAAATTAAAAAGACTAGGATCATATGTCGAATTATTCTCTAATTTTACAATAACACAATTTTCATAAAAATAATGTTTTTGTTACCCAAAGTACCGTTTTTCATATTATAACGTTTCCGATATTGTAACATGTCAACAAATTATTGTATAAATTTTTTTTTTAAATTGATTCTCATGAGAGAACCACCTTAAAATGAATAAAAAAACTTTAATAAAAGATCATCAGTACCAATAATAACTTTAAAAATAAGACAGTTAGATGAATCCTAAATTTAAAATCAATAGGAAATCTTAAGTTTCTTAAGATCCAAAGTATTTCTAAACGTAAATTTCAGATTCTGTTATATTTTAATAAATGAATGTTAAATTTCGAAAATACATTTTCTGTCATTTGGAAGTATACTAAAATAAGCATTAGAAATAGATAACAATCAAAGTAAATTATTTATGTTCTGAAATGTTCTGGATATGATAGTGATGTTCTGTTTTCTTTGTTAAGGGGGTAAAAGGGTGTCTAAATATGAAAATTTGAAAAACTGTTAATAAGTCTATATTTTTTCTAAAAACAGCTTAAATGTTCTATTTTATGCTTAAATATATTATGTAAATAATAAAGAAGTTAAAAATCATGAAAACGAAAATTATCCAACCTAACCCATTGCTACCTATTGTCTTCATCGATGACTCCCAAAATTGACATAATCACAGTTGACGTAGGATATTATTCAAATTTTCAGTTTCTTGACCTAAAAAGTCTTTTTGTACATTCTTTATACATTCATTTATTGCTGTGACCAAAAATACTGAAGTTTTTTAAAATTGTTCGAAAAATAAAAATATTTTAAGCTGTAAAATCATTATTCTTTTAATTAATTTTTTTACAAAAGAATTGAAACATAATTTTATTTTTGGATATATCTTTAAAAAACTTGTTTTTTCGGCCACAGTAATGAATAAATGTATAAAGAATTAAAAAATAATTTTTTGGTGATGAGACTAAACATTTGAATTGATATACTACGGCAACTGTGATTTTGTCAATTTTAGGAGTTACCAATGAAGACAATAGGTAGCAATGGGTTAGGTTGAATAATTTTTTTTATAACTTTTCACTTCCTTGTTGTGTACGTAATATAATTAGGCAACATTGATCACTTAAGCAGATTTTAGAAAAAATGTGCACTCAATAACATTTTTTAAAACTTTAGACACCCTTTTACCCCCTTAATTAGAAACACTCGCATGGGCTATACACGTTTCCTAAAAATTGCTCGTCTCTTTTTCATATTATTCCGTATATAAAAATAATAACTTAGGCAATTAAATTGTCGAACAATGTATAAATACTGTGATTATAAATGAAAATTTGATTTAATATTAGATAACAGCAATGAACAATATTTTTATTTGAATATTTTATTGGGATTTAACATAGAGGCGGAGCCTACGAATATATGACTCTAGCCATATAAACGCAGTGCCTAGAATGAGCTTTCTGTACAGGAGACAAATGATTGCATTATTGGACACTAGGTAACGACCTATCTATGTCAAATCCCAATATGTTACGATCATATCTTACATTCGAAGAAAACCAAACTACTTTAGCTTCAGCGTTTTCTCTTTAAGCAACTAGCAATATATTATGCATGCATCTTACTCTATACTTAAATTAGTATTATAGAAAAGTATTATTATTAATTGTGTCAGACATTCAAAACTTAGAATGGACCTATATATTTTTAGTAGGCCTTATTTTGTATTATTTTACAGTAAAAATTTTTCAAATGATTTATTCCATTAAAAAACTAAAATTCAATAATTTTTATTTAATGAGGTTCCAAACAATATAAAATATTATGTTAAAAGCTTCATTTAAAATATGACATTTAATTAGAAGTAGACTATAGGCACTCTTAATGAAATAATACAAGTTATGCTTTATTCCAAGAAGCCAGATTATTATCTCCCATTAACATAAAGAACTTTGACCTCGTAAGTCGCACAACTAAAACGTAATACATCAATTACTACCCTCTACCTAACTAAAAAGCACATGAACGTAGAACGCAGCTCTCGAAAGAAACTCCCGACAACTCATTCGGACGCGACGAAGGCCGGCCAAAATTGCGCTTCGCGCACACAAGGCAAACCGCAAAAGCTCACACGCTCGCAAGTTCGCGGGCCCGCATCGCCGCTTTCCGCGCGGAAGTTCCGAGGGAGCGCGCCGCCTTCGTTTCGCTATTTACATCGCGGTGACCGCGAGCCCCGAGATCAGAGGGGCGCCGGAGTTTGATATTCCAATGACGTCGATAAACGCGCCAAGTTTACTGCGCTCTCCACCTCGACACCCCAGCAAGCGCGCGCGCGCACTCGCGCGCTCTCGAGCTCTTGTGCAGCTCGGATTAACGATGGGACTGCGTGCTGATATATCTACGCGAGTGTGTACTCGGGCAGTTCCGCATTGATTGGCTTATGTTCTACTTCTGAGTAGAACATTTTTAATAAATACTAAAAGAAATTGCACCGCAAAGATTATTATTTATGTTTGTATCGTTGAGAGATTATGACTTAGTTGCAGTAAATTGATGTATTTGAAATATTATGACCACCCTTCACCTTATTCATAGTAAAATTAAATATTCGTTTAATGTAATAATTTTTATAATAAATTGCACTAGAAATAGTAAGAAAAATTTTCAATGAAATACAATTGCGAATTTTACGGATAGGTCGAGTTTGAGTACAGAGACCATCAAAGATATAATTGCACTTTATAAAAACCCAATTAACTGCAGAAAAGTGAAAATATAGTATCTCTGTTGGATATTGTATAGTTAAGGCTGGAAATTTAGCAAGACCGTAGTTAGGTTGAAAGCTCGAATTTAATTGCTCCAACGTCGCTTAACCACACGAATAGAAAATCATTAACGTCATACTCAGAGCTTGGCTAAAGCGAAAAGGACACGCCCACCTGATCAGAAATTTTGTCAGATTTCCTCATTAATTTCAGATATAAAGCTTCAATAATTGCAATTAAACCGTTGCGCTATTAAGGAAAAGTCATCAACGATCGAACTTTAAATATTAAAATGATTAAAAAATTATATGCTTTATCATTTAAAACCTTAAAACTACTTACGTAATATTAATATTACGAATTAAGTTTAGTGATGTAATAATTACTATTCTGACATTTCTTAATAAGTAACATTATACATCTAAACAAAAGTCTTTATAACTTTGTAGCCGGGAATACACAACATAAGTGGTTTTTTAAACCATCTAGGGTATGAGCTTAGAAATCGACTGCAAATTCTTACAATATATCTTTGAAATAAACTTATTTTATATTCTATTTAATTTTCTCATTTTTTTCAAGTAAAATATAGATTATAATCCCTTCATGAGATACGGACTAGTTCACTTTAATTTTATCCGTATAGCATTTAGTTTATAGAATTTCAAGTTCATGACCTGAAAATTTAACTAGAATGCAAAAAATATAATCGTTGGAAAATTCGAGATAGAGTAGAACGGGGTCTTACCGATCACTTAAGGAAAAGGTTTTTCAACGTTAATCGTACAAGACGGGTCACTTCCGATCAGTTAGACAAAACAAAACGTAAAATAAACTTAAAGTTCTCTTAAATGTATATTTATCATGCTCGTAATGTTATATTTTAATGTACAAGACACGTACTTGCACTAGTAATGTAAAGAAGAAGCATTTATAAACGTTATATCACCTGATGAAAATATACGGTAATCCTAACCTCTTTTTGTGCTTCTCCCATTTAAATACACACTGATCGAAATGACCTCATTTCATTACACAATTTCAAAATTCATTTGAAAAATAATAAATATCACTTGGCAAATAAAAATATTTTAATTTGAAATTTTAAATGCTATATTTTTCTTGTCGCGCACTTAAAACCTCCAATAATTAAATTAAATAATTGTAAAAATGGGTTTAACGTAAACTTTTCTTATACAAAAAGTAGCTAAAACCTATCGATGTGAATATCCTTATAGAAGTCTTATATACGTTTGATTTTTAGCATTTATTAAGTTGAAAAATACATTTTAAAAAATATTAAAATATTTTCACCATTCAATAAACTTAATATTTCTCATAATTAAGTGATCGGTTTGATCTCGTTTTCCCCTACGTAATTTACATCATGACAGAATAATACTTTCTTCTCAGCAAACTTCAAACTATCCTTTATCAGAATTGCGCAAGCAACGGACAAACAATCTCTCATTATCCTAAGAATACGCGATAATGCGACTATCGTGTTTCGCGCATCATGTTCTCGGCCAACTCCCAGCGGTCCCAACATTCCCAAAACAAACCGAACCACGCGCGGAATATTCCCCGTACACGTGCGTGCGCATTAGCAGAGAGGTCGCAAAGGCGCGGCAGCGCATAGTCCCTGCACTCTGCACTCTGCGAGGCCCGCGGGCGCGGGCTCGAAACTCGCCTAATTCCAATTTATTGGCGCTGCTACCGGCCAACCGTGCACTCGCGCTGACTCTCGACCCCATCCGTTTAATACGCGCAAGGCGACAGCAGCGTGCGCGCGTTAATCGAGAAATCATCGTTAAGTTCCGGCGCGCTGACTTTTTTTTGATAGAGTACCGGTGCTTCGGATTATTGATGGTTGAAGCTGGCGCTGCGCCTGGGATGTTCTCGTGTTTTTTTTTTATTTTGGGTATGGGTTTGGCGATTTTACGAGTTTATTCACGATGCGCGTGTAATGTTATTGCAAAGATCATTTGTAACGATAGAAATTTTAGTGAACGATTTTCGACGAATTTGTGTGTTATTCAGAGACTAATTAAAATCAATAGTACGAGACAGGCATCCATTGATGATGCAAAAAATAAATTCTGATTAAATTTTTATTTTGTTATGATTTTTTAAAATAATTTATGGGAAATAATCATCAAGAAGATGAAATAATTTTACACTTGTCAGATTTTACAATGTTTTAGTTTTAACATTCTTTTTACGTTTATTTATATCCGCTTACGTGGACATAACACTGTTTTATTGCAAAAGTACGAAGTGAATGAAACGCGTATAATAGATAAAGTTTGAAGTTATACTGAGAGGATTAAAAGACTGTTTGAGGATCAGCCAATTTTTGTTTCGTTTATAAGCAAAATAGAAATGCCAGGCCGATTAACAAATCTAACCTTTTTGGAGCTTAGTGAAATGCTAAAAATGTTTTCAAAGGTTACTTATATTCTGTTTAGTTTTAAGAGTATAAAGACGAACAAAAATATTTGTAATGAATAAAATAATTATTTTCGTTTATATTTTATAAAATATTATCATATTTTATTATTAATGTATATTGAGAATATATTGTTTAAATGATATTGATTCTCAAATAAAAAATGTAAAAATACAATATATATTGTTTTGAAATAGTAGGCACATACTGGATGCTAATAGCTTCAAAATTAATTAATCGTGTAATTTGTCTGCCCTCGCAAATAACTTATAGATAAAAAACGAGCAATGCATTACTGTATTAATTACTTTCGAGCAAAAAGTAATTTTATTAGAGGAACGAGGTCGGTTGATCTCAGACAAGATTCTTCATTGAGAACTTTAAAGAAAACTCGGCGGAGAACAAAAGTTGTGCAAAGCGTTACTCATGAATTTCTCCCGCGCTTGTGCTACTGGTGAGCTAACATCGATTTAAACGAGTTTTCATACTCGATTTTATATTCAGTCAGCACGTATTTATTATGACGTACACTTTGTATACAATACTAAACTTGCTATTAGACATCAAAACCAGTTGAGAAAGTTTCTTACGAGATCTGCTTCCCTGTTCCCTGCTCTCATATGTATCTCTCATTCATTATTCCCTTTCTTACTATGTTCTAGATTATATATTTAAAGATATTCATAAAGAAAGAACTACACATCAAAAGCACAAGCGTCACGCGTTGAAGCACTGCTTTACTCACCTCCTTGTATTGGCAATATTTTCGATTATACAGCCGGACTTTATGTCGCCCATGTTTGACTTTCGATTCGCGCGTTTCTTTTTTTCTCTGTCGCGAAGTGCCTGTAAAAAAATAATTGATCATCGCGATAATATAAAATTCCATCGACACAATGATGGCGGCAGCTATAAGAGTAAACCAACAAGCGAGTCGGCAAATTATGGAAACACATAGGAAAGATTCGGCAGTCACTCACGCTGAATATCCTGTAATAGAGAAAGACCATCGTGAGGCAGGGTATATAAAAACTGCTTAGGCTCGAGTAGATGATGAAGTCGGTGTGGTAGAAGAGGCAGAGGTCGGGCACGCGATCGGGTGTGTTGTTGAGGCCGAGGACGATCGGGCTGCCGATCGCCGCCGACACCGCCCACACCAGCAGTATCGTCAGCCACACTCTTCTGTTGTTCTTGTGCTTGGCGTACTCTATGGGCCGGGTTACCGCGAAGTATCTGCAATTCAAAGAGGAGGCGACGTTTCATACTGTGCTCAGAGCAAGTGGGGAGAGGAGGAGCAGAGTAGCAAACATTGGGAGCGTGCGCACGAAGCATTGGGCCGATAGGGTAATGCGATGTCTTATGGAGAAAAAACTTTCGGGTGAATGCGTAATCGTATATGGATGGTCGTGGAGTACTGTGCGATGAAATCATCTTAGCTAACTGAATTCCAGTTTGGTGCATTGATTTACACAGCTTTTTCATGCTGTTTTGTAGTGTATAATAAAAGTTATTTTAATTTGTAATTTTATAGAAACGTGGTTTCTATGAAAAATATTTTTCGTGTTGTTACGTGTAACATGTACAATAACATTTTATTCGGTTAAAGTCGAAGAGGAATTATGCACAGCGTAACGTATTATCATGTCATGAATTATATACGTTATGGATTACTTATATTATTTATAAATTATTTATAATTAGAAACTAGTCAAAAAATAAGAGCAACTAGATAAAATTTTGTGCTTTTTCTTATTGTGCCATAGACTTGTTTCAGTTGGGTAAATTGAATATAAGTTAAAAGGGAAATGTATTAAACTTTTGAAAATCACAAATACCACATCATCTAATCTTCAATTTCACTCAATTTTCATTCGTACTTAGACCTAATAAATGGATTTCCATAAGTGTAAGGTACCAAATACAATAATTAACTTAAACTGTACAGTCCGGATGATAAAAAGTAATTGGCACGTTTCACGCCGCCTTCTTAAAACAAAACAAATTATTTGAAAAAAATCGATTTTAATTTAACTCTAAAACTACTTAACCGATTCTTAAACTTTTGTTTAACCCTGTAACGCTGAGCCATAGAAATCGTTGAATAAAATTTCTAAAAAGTATTTAATAATGAACTTTAGACATTTTTGCATGATATTTATGATACTAATTCTTAAATTTCTTTATTTAGATTTCTTGGCTTCTATTCAATCAAATTTAACTTAGGTCCCTATTATAAGATCTCAAATAGTCCACTTTAACCTGATGGACATATTTATTTTGTAGAATTTTAAGTTTATCACGTGTGTGGTGGTCCTATAGTTAATTTTGAAATATTTGCTAGTTACATGATAAAAAAATTTTAAATTGGTGGTTATATTTGTTGCCTGAAAAAAAGCTTTTTGTACGTTTTCGTCAATTTGTATACAGTATATCCATAGTTATGTAGGAAAAACTAGCAATTTTCAATGAAAATTGATGTTTTTTCAAAACTGCCCTTGCGCATGGAAATGCAAGTATAGCATTTGAAAAAAATTATGTAATATCTAAAACCTGTACCACACAGAACTGTGAACTCCAAATTTTTAAAAACACAATTGTAAAGCAAAAAAAAATTATATTGAATTTTTATTGTAAAAATAACATAAAAAACACATTTTTAACTATATTCATGAGCAACACTTTCTTAATAAATTTATTTTAAACATCGGTGTTCATGGTTGTAGTGCGAATAAGTTGAATAAGATATCCTTAAAGTTTAAAATTGATTCATTGCAATCCTATGCGCATAAGACTTGCTGAACACTGAATAACTATAAATATAGAAAACCGCACTTTTTTACCCAATTTTTCTATAGCAGAATATATATCAAATTTTTTTTTTTACTAATTTCTATGTTTTCTGAAGGTTGCGTGCGTAGTATAAAGTAGATTTAGGTACGGGTTAGGATTCGTTTAATGTAGATACACGCTAGATTGTATGCAATAAAGGTTGGAGGAAAAGTACGTACAAATAAACATTAAGTTCATTATTAAAATGATCTCTATGGCCAATATTACCAATACAAAATCATTTTCAGTTCTAAAAATGTACAAAGTATTAGAAAATGAAATAAAAGAAAATCGAGTTTTTCGTCAAATTTTACTATAGAACCACCTTAAAAGAACAGTAGGTGCTACTATCGGTTAAAAAATTGAAGTCCTCTTGACTTTTTAGTTAATACCTTGAAAAAAAATTGCATAATAACCGAATAAAATCGGCTTCAAAGTTTATTTATTCAGTGACAAACTGACATAACTTGCGTTTAATAAAAATTATTAGTGCAAATACAATGGCAATACCATAGAAGGTGAAAAAGTGCGGTTTTTTGACTTCTCTTCTATAGCCCAAGTTTGGAAGTTCGCCATTTTGTTAAAAATAATGCCAATTGATTAAGACGAGCAGGAATATTCCTCAAAGATAAAAGAACACACTCGTACTAGAATCTTTCAAAAATATTAAAAAATATGTCCAAAGGGTTGTCAACAACGAAATGTGTATTTTGGCAACGAAAAGTCGCCAAGAGATTGTTCGAGGCTTACAAAATTCAAACCATTTTAGAACACGAGAAATAATACGAATAAACTTTAATTTTTCCTTTTTTTGCGTTGCAGAAGTGTTATGATTTTATATTCGGTTAATTAAATTATAAAGAGGCGGACGAATTCGCCCGATGCGAGATTCGAACCTAAGCTTGTTTTTGACTCTCGTCAACGGGCGAGCACGCGAACCACTGCGCTATTCCTCCACACCGTCCGCTTTGCTTCGTTTCGAGTATATCTCCTATTTATTTCACCTGCATTACTCCTGACTCGTCACATTATACACGTGACACTACCAAGGCCCCACAAAATGACGACCTCATCGTTTATACTTCATTTGGCTCCTCCTGTAAATTTCTTCCTTATCAATTATGTGCTGCTCGGATCCGCGTGGAACTTATATACAAGCATGAAGGCTCTGTTAACTTTGCTACTGTAGGCACCAGACGCAACACACTTATATGAGGCATCATACACCTAATTCTTCATTATTATACGCCGGTAAGCAAGGCAGGCAACAGACAGTTCACTTGTGGGCGACATGGTAAGATCCCTCTTTTCGAAACCAGAATGTTACGATTTTATATTCGGCTAATTAAATTGTAAATAGGCGGACGAATTCGCCCGATGCGAGATTCGAACCTTAGCTTGTTTTTGACTCTCGCCAACGGGTGAGCACGCTAGCAACTGCGCTATTCCTCTGCACTGGCCGCATCGCTTCGTTTCGAGTATATCTACTATTTCACCTGCATTTCTCTCGACTCGTCACATTATACACGTGACAGAAGCTCTTCATAAATCTTTAATGTTTGAAAATCTTCTAATTCTAATTATTACTTAAAAAATTGAAGTTTGTTAATATTATTAATCTTATTTAAAAATTGCTTGAATATTTTATAATTTTTTAAACCCTTTTCGATCTTCTGGCGACTTTTCATTGCAAATACACTTTGTGTGGATTTTACAATCCTTAGGGCATATTTTTTAATATGATCGAAAAAATTTTGTGCGAGGGTGTTCTTGAATCTTTAAGGTACATGGATGATTTTTCTCAATTAATTTTCATTATTTTTAATAAAATGGCGAGCATTTCAACTTCAGCTACAGAAAAGAAGGTGAAAAAAGCATGTATTTTACCTTCTAATGTCATTGTAATTGTACTAATAATTTTTGTTAAACGCAATCTATGCCAGTTTATCACCGAATAAATTAAATTTTGAAACTCATTTTATCCTATTATTATGCGATTTTTTTAAAATGATATTAACTAAAAAGTCCAGGACTACAATTTTTTAACGGATAGTAGAGGATTAACCCATTAACGCCGTATGCGTCCTGTAGGATACCTTAATATTTTAGTTTTTTTTAATATTTCTACGTAATAAATTCGAAATGATGTAAACTAAATGTATGGATCAGATCGAAGTAGACCTTTTCCAATCTTGTAATGGGGGCCTAAGTCATTTTCTACTACATAAAACTCGAGAAAACTAAAAAAATAAGAAAATAAATTATTGCAGTATTCCTCTAAATAAGGACCAAAACACATTCATAAATGATTTTTCAACGTAATTGTTGCGGCCGAGGTTTAAATCCTCGCACCAAGCGGCTGTTGGAGCGCGCCGTGAGTCACTTGTTCTACGCACGACCGGCCGTGACATCACTGCGGGAGGCCTATTCGAAGGGTGTATAGCGTCGAGCTCGACGTCTCCCTTCCGTGTAATCTTTTCCTCCACATTTGAGGCAGTGCAAGGGGAACAAAACTCCTTGCTTGTCCGGTTTTCGCTCTCTTCCGCTCTACTCGCGGCTCTAGCTAGAGCACCTTCACGACCGAGCGAGCAACGCTAAAATTGTCATCACGTGTCGGCCTTTCGAAACCTTAAATCTATCTTTTCTTTTTACACACACGTACTCACATAGTCAAGCATTATTATTATTAATTTGTTGAAAGTTTAATTAACGACGAGCAAGAAATGCTATTATTATTATATTGTTATAAAAATAAGAGTACTTCAACATTCATTCGCCTCACTCACTCCAAACTCCTTATGTGCGCAAATTTACCTGCGGCAATCGGTGTATGTGTGCACCCGCTCGACGTTAATACCGCGCTAGATTAACAAATGTAACGCGCGAATCAGTTATACTATATATTTTTTCTATTACGCTACTATTATAGTGACTCTGTTACTTTATAAGGATTAAAACTCTGTTAATAAACGAAAAAAAATGTTGTTATCAATTTTTTAAGTGTTTTGGCTTTATTGCGATAATGACCTACGTTGAACAATATTAAGCTGAACGTAAAAATTTTCGTGATAATAGGTCCAGTGTTTTTCATTAAAGGATGGTACCTACGAATGCATAGAAAGTAAGATAACGCAGGAGAACATACAAAACTATCTCTATTGCTTAGAGCTTACCAAACATTCAGAATTAAATAGAAACTGTGACCCGGTAGGGTGAAGGTAAGCTTAAAAAATCGGTGATTCACTTTCGATAAAATTAGTGAAAAACTCAAGATTTTATGAGTTATTTAGTAGTCAAGTACGATAAACTAAGTGAAGAAAGCAACACTTTATCAACAATCAGTAGTCAAATACGATCAAGTAAGTGAAAAAATCAAGATTCTATCAGGCTCTCAGTAGTCAAATACGATCAAGTAAGTGAAAAAATCAAGATTCTATCAGACTCTCAGTAGTCAAATACGATAAAGTAAGTGAAGAATTAAGATTCTATCAGACATTCAGCAGTCAAATACGATAAAATAATTGAAAAAATTAAGATTTTCGCAGACATTCAGTAGTCAAATATGATAAAATAAGTGAAAAAATCAATACTTTATCAGACATTCAGTAGTCTAATACACGTGTGTGTATATATCTGCTTTTCAGAAAATACTTGTTCACAATTAATTTTTTGGGGCTTATTATCTGTATTTTTCTACCTGTTGCTACATTCTATAGTTATTTTGTTATACACGGGAATTGCATTTTTAGTACTATATATATATATATATATATATAAACTATATCATGAAGATTGAGTATAAAAACCCTTTTAAAGAAAACTTATCGTAAATACACATTATTATCGGGTAATATAGGAGCTGTAGCTGTTTTAATTAACCTACATATTTAAACAAATAATTTCATATTGGAACAATTAATTAAGGTTAAGGAAGCTAAGTACTTAATATATTACAATAATATAATATACAAGCTGAATTATAATCAGATTATAACTCTAATCTTTTGTGTATAAAAGGAATGAAACTCATTTCTAATTTTTGTTTTTGTCATTTTATTATAATAATTTAAGAAAATTGCTAATAGAAAAATTTACAGTTCATTTATTTGGTTTCTCCAATACAAGTATGGATCATTTAAATTTTAACAGAACTTATAATTTTTATACTTAATAAATTGCGTTTCTGCAATACTGTATGTTAAATTTAACTTTTTCACACTTTACCATACCCGCAGTATGAAAATTTTTACGATATTACCGATATACCCCACTTAAACTAGACAAGTATAATATTCTTTCCTACCGTAATTTGTAAACGTTACAACAAAAATTATTTCATTGTAGATTTGGTTAGCACAGTTTGTTGAAAAAATAAATTCGAAACATTATTATATAATATGAAATGTAAATATACTTTGAAATTCTATATTAACAAAAGCATTACATAGGTAATAATAAAACTTTTAAACGAATTTGTATATTGAAAAATTATTTCTTTCAGATAAATAAACCTATATAATATTGTGTAGTTCTAATTTTAAATACCAATATTATTGAAAGGCTAATATCGAAATATTTCATATATGAAAGTTATTTATAAAAACAGCATATTTATCATTTTTTACAAAAATAAAACTTTAAAAGATGACAATTTAAAAAAATGTAGACGACTTAAATTTTGTTTGCTTAACGTAAGGTAAAGTACCCAGTACTGGGATAATGTGATTCCGAACGGACAACGATTTTAGAACCAACAAGCAAAATTGTTCAAAACATTTAAATCTAAGCATTAATTTGCAATCAATTTTACTTATTTATGCACATACAAAGACGTTAAAATGATTTTTTATATTAAGAGAGTATGTTTGAAAAAATGTACACAAGGATACAGAAGTGGGACGGGCTATATCGACCTGGACGCACTTACTGGGACATCCTTTGGATGCAGTAGTGGGACATATAGTATCAAATGTGTCCCACTACTAGGTTATGCAAATTGAGAGACATGTGAAGTGGGACTAAAATTCGCCTCTACACGCTTCTGAAACGTAACCAAAAGATTTGTATTTTGTTTTATAATAATTTTAAGCTCTGAATTAACAAAATATCGTTTTGACTACAAAGATAACATCATAAACAACGCTAATGCATCGATACTTTTATCAGATTTAATAGTAATAGAAGTGTTTCGCTACTGTCCCAGTACAGCTCTCAATTTTCACTTTGTCCCGGTACTGGGTACTTTACCTTAGTACAGAACCCATGTCGGGGGTCACGGAAGGCGCAATTAGTTGCTCGTTAGTCCTGAAGTTAATGGAGGCCCAGGAAAAGCGCGCGTAATAAGGACGATGCGACGTCAGCCCTTTCTTCGTACCATGCGCTCATCGGCTACGGCCTTATTTTGAATGTCGTTTATATTCGCCTTGTGAATTATATTCCATTTATAGTGATGCATCAGAGATGGGACTGGTTCGGTTTAGACCTGACATGACCTGACATGACCTGACACGACCAGACCCAACAAAACTCAACTAGACCTATAAACTAAACTCTACTCTATAGAATATGCTATTTGTTAAAGTTATAAACTTTAATATTAACATTTTTCTATAACTTATTTATAATTCAGTAATAAATTTGTTATCAAAACATAAAAAAAAATTGGACTATTTATTTATTTTAGAAACTTCTATTTCATTTTAGTTATACTACGAGAATTATAGGTTTACGCAATAAATAATGAATTGTTTTCCAGTTTCAAAAGAATACGAAGAAACAATGTCTTAAATATACACGCATGAACGTAGAGACATTTAGTTACATTTTATTAATAGATAAAACCCCTGTGCTCTTGTAAATGGTGCAAATTGTAACACATAATCAACATTTGCAGAAAACAGACTTATGTTTTTCTAACGTAACTCGATTAAAAAAAGTATGCTTTGTAATAACTAAGTGTAATAATATTTATAAATAGATTAATAATTAAGAAAATAGAGAAAATTAGCATTTTTAATTTTTTATATAAACACTATTAATTTTATAACCACATGTACTGCATCTTGTACATATGACATTACGTTTAAAAGCCAACAAATCATGGTACCAACAAAACATATTCTACCGAACCATTTATTGTTAAGTCTGGTTGAGTCTGGTTGGGTTTGATTGCATTTAGTCGGGTTTGGTCAGGACTAGATCAAACCATTTCCATCCCTAGTGTCTCACTATGGATGAACCCTTACACTGCTATTGGAAAGTTTTGAATTGCTTTGCATAACTTTATCGTACATTCTGGATTGTTTCGGTATAACAAGGGATTGTTATATTTGAAATTACAATCCTGAGATAATTTTATTCGCAAAGTTATACTCTTGTCACATATAAGGTTTTCAATATAAACATCTCATTTACGAGAGTTAATAGGTTACGTCAATGTAATTTTCTTCGTGTTATGCATGTTATTGTGCCAGGAGACTTCAAACTTATTAGCGGAATTACTTTGAAATACTTTAGTTATTAAAAAAGAAAAAAAATGTTGCGAATTCATTGGCACGTATTTTTTCTAACTTAATCAATTGTTCGAATAGAAAACAGATTAATCTAATATATTGAATTGAACTTTTTTCTTTAATATTTATAAATGTTAATACTCAAAAGTTTTACTAAATATAGTTGATAATAAAAGTACCCACCACTAATATTGTTAATTAATTTCCGTCATTTGTTTCGAAGTTATAGTTTATCAGCAAAGCTCAATCTAAAGATTTAAATGAGGTATTAAAATATACGCAACGAGAACGCCCAAGATGCTAATTTGATCAAATAATGTATATGAGGCTTTAAGTTATATCTAATTGATCATATTATCTAGCTAAAGAGGTTACTTGAGTAAAGTAATAAAAAAGCTTTCAAAAGATCTTGAATGAATTAATTAAGTATTCATTGATCGAATTCCCAAAAAATATATTTTATTTTTGAATTTAAATGGAAAAATTAGCAGCGCCAAACACATTGCTTGTCTTCATAATATATACGCGTTACTTCGTCAATATGGCATCATCATTTTCAATGTTATGGCAGGTAGTTGAATTATTTTTTATATCTAACAATAATAGCGGTTGACTCTTCACCTAAACAAAACAGTTAAATGATTTAGAAACCTGTTTGAGCGGCTATCAATATATTGCGAGAGTAATGGTCCATCATTACGTGTAAAAAACTTTGGGCATTTCTATCAGAATAAAACTTTTAGAACAAGTTCTAGATTAAATAGTTTTCCAAACGCTTTAAAAAAATATAGTCATATACACTTTTTGCCTTGCCTTCTTGCAACATTCTAAAAAAATATAAACATATATACTTTGCGTCTCGCTGGTATTTGCACAGAAAGGAAAATTAGCGAGATTAATCTTTTTCGTATATTTTTTACAAGCCAAACTTAAATTTCGCTTGCGCCATTTTCCTTTTTCTCACTTTCTCTCTCTCTCTTTCTCTCTTCTCTCTCTCTCTCTCTCTCTCTCTCTCTCTCTTCCTCTTTCACACACTATTATTTCTCTCTCTCCCTCTTCATCTTTCTATTTTTCGGCGATGCTCGCCCGGGGCGCGTACACCAGCCGGCTTTTTGCTCGAGCCCCGTATCATTTTGACACCAAAGAGAAAAAGTAAGCATGCACTGCGATGACATACATACGCGCGTATACGTATACGCTAGTAAAACAAAGGGAAGTAAAAAATGAAAACTGTACGTTGCCGCAACGCGCGAGTGTCCAGTTAAAAAAGCATGCATATTTAACATCCTATTAAGATTGTCGTGCATGAATTATCGATTCAATACTGTTGTTTTCACCGTCTCTATGCTCTGACTAGACTTGAGATAAATTATTCATGGGATTGACGTATTAACACCCGGGATCAAGTTTGCAAAGACGATTGTACGATAAACAGGATTTTTATAGTGTTGAGGGTCGTCAATTATTATGAATGGAGTAGACTTTAAACAGTGAACCAATCGTAATGAGGTTGATAAATAAAAATGTTATTTGTATAAATATATAGGGTGATCAACCCAATTACTGACCCCCTAGCAAATACTAACACCTTACGTTACTTTCCTTTCAAAACAAATAAATTTTGCAAATTAATATGTACAAAAATTCTAACACAAATTTATCACTGTTATTGACAAAATCCTTAAGTAAACACGTTACTATTTCTTTTAATATTTTTAATAAGTCTTCAATTGTACGGATGTGGCAGTGAAAGCGATAAAAATGTCGTCGTATGTAGCGCGAGCGTAAGCTAACCTTTCCACCGCTGGTGTTTTCATTAGTAAACGATTATAAGTTACCGTTTTTGTAACAAAAGTGCTCTTTAATTTCAGTTATTTATTTCGTTAACATGATATACTAGATTATATAATTCGTTTTCAACACAAACTTCATAAATACGCTGGGTGTCAGTAATTGGGAGGTCAGTAACACATTGATAAAACTGCCGTGTCAGTAATAGCGTAACGAAGGTGCATTTTATTTCATGAAATCTCCGATTGAAAATAAATATTTTGAGACTTACTGATATTTTTTTCATAAATTAGATATATCAAATATTGATAATGTCGAAGAAAAATTTATATTTTTACTGCATTGACGTCAGAAAATAGGTAATAAATAAGAGTCAGTTTTAAAGTGTCAATAATTGGGTAGAACACCCTAGTAAAATTTTATGGTTGGGCCAAGATTGTAGGTGATTATTGAATTAAATTTTTCTAAATTGATTAATTTTTAAAAATCGATTTGTGTCTAAGTATATTAGTTAGTTTACTGCAGCATTTTTTACCTTCTTATTATTTGCATTAATATTTCTTTTTAAATTTGCTCACTCTATTGCTTAAACAAAATATTTGGATTTTAGTAAACTTACCTATCTACTGATATCGCCACCAAATTAAAGATCGAACTGGTACTACACATTACATCCATCGCTATGTAAAAGTCACATACAACTCCTGGCAAAGTCCAAGTACCGTACACCTGAAACAAAAAATATAAAAATTATTCAGTTTTAAAAACAGTTAATATATAACATATTTTTAAGCATAATAAAATATAAATGTATCCAATAGCGGCAGAGTAAAATTATTACACGACATTTTAGAACTTCAGACAAATACATATATTGTATAATTAAGTTGTGCATAGTAAGTACATTCATACATATATATTTCAAACTGATATTTTATCAATAAATTATTTTACAAAGGACAATTCCATAAAAATAATTATTTCTACTGACATTTCTTTTCTGCAACGTGAACCAGTTATTCAAGCATTTACCATTTCGTCTAAAGAGATAAATAAAATAAAATAATATTCCCGTTTTATTCGTTAAAAAAGTAAACAAGCGAAGTCGAGCTAAAACGAAAATGTTGCAGTACAGTTCGCTATCGAAGATAAAAGAGAGGTTCGTTGCTCTCAATATCGGTGAGGTGCGTTTTCCCGTTAACGATGAACGCGAACTCGCGGGACAAGGCGATAGACCGGCGGCGAGACCGAAGTCCATGAATCAAAGCGCCGCTCCGGACCAACGCGTCGACTTTTTTTGCGTCGCTGCTGCTGCTGCTGCTGCAGTAGTAGCGACTCTCTTCTGGAAGAGAATAGAAGAAATCTGTGATTTATCGCCCGAGCTGATTTATCGAGCGGTTAATACTTTTGCGTCCGGACTTTTATTGTTATAATGGTACGTGATTATTAGCTGGATTTTCATGATTTTTGTAAGTAGCGGTCGTTAGTTGACAGATATAATTTTTGCGTAAATTATGGTAAATTGAATACGATTGACAGTAGTTATTGAACAACTTTTTGAAAAAAAAATTATTTTCAAACAGATTTATTACATAAAATATTGGAGTATCAAAAGCTGCGCAAAATTTGTTATCAATGTTAAAATGAATGATTCTAAATGCTAGACAAATTTTTAATAAATTATAAATAATAAAGGATTTAAAAGAAAACTATTTTATAATTTCTGGTTTACAATGGAATTCATTGAAAGAATAATCCAACAATATTTTTGTATAGTCTAATACTAGGAGTGCACGGAGTCCGGGTCACGGAATTTGATGAAATTTTAAGGGTCGTTTTTTGGTACCTAAAAATTAAACTCATTGCCTGTAGTTCTATCAAATGGGCCTTTGTATGGCAGATACAACGTATTTCATTAACGTTGATAGTACATCTATACATATATATATATATATTCTTTTTAGCATTACCTATATGAGCTATACTAATATTTTAAACTTTATCTCATCTGGAGGTACCAAAAATCGATCCCCAAAGTATCATCAAAATCCGTGACCCGGACTCCGTGAACTCCCCTTGTCAGTCTTGAAATATAATATCTGTTAAATTAAATTATCCACTGCTACGGTTCGCTATTCAATAAGTCAGGACTCCATAAATCTATAGTAGTAATTAAATTCATCCTAAATAGAGTTATTTTTAAATGGATGAACCAAATGTGAAAATATGTTTTATAGTACTTCCCAGAGAACAGTGAATAAAATGTAATGAGTTTTTAGGGAATTTTTAAATGAATTAAGAATAATTTAATTAAACGTTACTGAAATATAGACTATATAAAATCACAAAGAATACTTTATTTTTAATTTTTCATGAATTTTCTGAACGTTATCTACAGTCACAATGCCAGGGAGCACTAATAAACGATAGTTCATTTAGATCATCAGTTAAAATGAAATTCTAACTAGGAGAGTTCATACCTCCAAATCACGGATTTTGATGAGGTTTTGGGACGTGTCTTCTGGTACCAAAAATTACAACTTCGAGTAGTAAGAGTGACTAACGCATTCCTAATCTCGAGATACAGCTAAAAACATTAACAATGGCAGTATGTCTACATATACAATATTTTGAACATAGTCTGTATGAGCAATACTAATGGCATAATCGTCAGTTATAGGTACCGTAAGACGTACCCTACAGTCTCATTCGTGATCCCGAGGTATGATACTCTCCTAGTAAGGGGGACCAGTTTTTGTACCTGGATTCCGGAGTCCACTTATTAACAGCAAACAGTATTAGATATTTAAGTTCAACAGAACTTAAATTGTATTTTTAATTACCAATATTAGATAAGAAATTTTTTAGAGTTTACTAATATAAAGGAAATAATTTGTGGATCATAAAACATTGTCATTGTTTTTTAGGTTTAAGCAGTAATTTCAATCCATTATTTTGTAATTACTCAATATTATATAGATAACTAACATTAAATAATAACAAACCAACAATCTACCTGAAATATAAATATAAAATGGAGATAAAAATATAAAAATTGTTTTGTATTTTCAAGAAACTTGTTTTTATTAAATTCATGTTCTTGGTAAATTTTATTGTTCTTTATGTACGGTGACATTGCGCGCATACATAATAGATCCTTCATCCTGTTTGAAAATCCGCGCTTGTAAATATATATATTTACCATGCAACGTTCTTGCCGTTTCCCTCGAAATATCTTTGTAAGGATTTCTAGTTTTCATGACAAATCGTGATGTAAATAATATTTAAATACTATTTGGTAACAAATTTTATCATTCCATTTATTCTAGGTAAAACTGAATAAATAAAATTTAAAATATTATTTAAAATTATTATTGTATTCATTGACACTTAGCTTCCTCAAAAATTGCCCTGGTAGAAATCAGTTTAACCCTTTGAGAACCGAATTAAATCTAACAATGGTAAACATTTGATTTTTTTTTATGTTTAATGACTATTTAGGACCTTAATAAGCAATCTGACTGGTTTTAAGAAAAAAATTTCTTTCGTCATTTTTTCGATATATTTGCATATATTAATATAATTCAATGTATATACATATGTAAATATATTCCTAACAACCAACCAACTATAGTTTGGAAAATATGCGATTTAAAAATATTAAAAATTAGAAACTGTACGTTGCTTATTAATTCAAATTTAAGTAAGTAAGTACATTTCCAATAAATGTTTCTAAAATATAACATTTTCGTGTTTAGCAAAAGAACAAATATATTAAATTTCTTACTCAGTTTGAAAAGATCAATTTTACGCTCAATTTCAGCGTATAAAATGCTCTTTTTATGCACTCATACAAAAATGATGTTTTTACAACTCAGGCATGAAATTTTACCCACCAATGTGATGACACACTCTATGATGTCGTAAAATTGCATTTCACGCCCTCAAAAAGGGCGTAAAAACGAATTTTTTTACGCACACCGTATGAAAATTTTTGCTTTTTCTCTCGTGTTACACACCATATTTTTTTAAACAAAGGAATGATAGGGCCGTTTCTTATGCATGAAAGTTGGGTAGGTGATTGCGTATTTCGTGTCGTGCACAACGTAGTTGAAAATTGTTGTGTTTTAAAATTTTCCTTTTAATCGTACAGTTGAAATATTTGCATCCTATCTTATTTCGATTTTAATCGAAACTCGCGCATGCACAGTTACGCACTTGAGACTAGCATGAACAAAGGTGAAACCTAAAAAAATGGGTTCTGAGCCTATTTCTTACATATTTTTGCAATTTTTGTTCGGGAAAAATGACTTTTTTCACCGCCTCAATTTTTTCTCCGATAAATGAATATTTTTTCATACTTTTTACAAATACGCTCGAAATGCGCGATTTTCTACGCTACTTTTAGGCATGAAAAAAGCCCTATTTCATGTCTGAGTTAAAAACAAATAGTATTCGTCATACGGGCGTAATCTTTACACCCTCGAGCGATCGCGCGACATTCGGGCCCTCGTGCGCATCGTTCACCACTCGTTGTATAAAATTCAACTTTACACGCTAGTGACGAAAAGGACTATTAAAATTTTTGGAAAGGAAAAGATAGCTAATTCTAAAATCTTTAAATACATTTGCAACAGATCAACAAAATTCTTGTTAATAAAAATTAGAATCTAAAAATTGCTAATAAACAAAAATGTATTGAATAATAAAATAATACATTTTTCCGGCCCACTTTGAAAAGAGAACATGCCCACTTTTAGATACACACACACGTATACGCACACGCTAATGCATACGCATACTCACACTCACATATACACACACACAGGCATACAAATACACATGCACTCACAGACACACACACGCACCCACACACGCACACGCACGTACACACACGCTCACACACACACAGACACACACAAATGCAAATACGCTCACACACGTACAGACACACACATGCACACAGACGCACACACGCACACAGACACACACGCGCACGCTCGCACGCACGCATGTTCGCGTATGAGGTCATAAAAACAATTGGTCGGGTATCATACCCCCATAATTCTAAAAGTTTGATTTAGATTTAGTACTATGCGAGTATGATAACTGTCTACACTGTTGTTTCAGTCCCAGTATTACGTCCCATGTCAAGATACCTAATAACCAAGACAATCTTAAAATATAGTGACCTTCATCAACCCAAAACTTCATACTTTCTACAATAACCCTAACATAAAATATACACGTCACATTTAGACCCCTTATAGGTCCTGCATAAGTAAAAGATACGGCTGAGGCCAGGACTTAGTATACGTAAAAAAACAAACTTACGTACTCCTAGTTCCCTTTATATATACAGACCCTCCCACTGCTTCTCTTTTCCATCGAAATATAACCAACGAAAGTCCGAGGCGAGGCAGAGAGTCCATGAATCAAGAATATCACTAATACTCCCCTCTCAACTATAGAAATACGGCGGGATATATATAGATATAAAAAAATGGAGAAAGAAAAAAGTAAGAGCAAAAACAAAAAAGTGTATATATATACATATAAATGTAAATACACACTTTTTTGTTTTTGCTCTTACGTTTTTCTTTCTCCATTTTCTTCTATTTTCATTTATCTTAATTCTCGTCTGTTCCATACTCTGTTTGTCTTTCATTTATTCTCTTATTCTAATGTTCTCTCTTTTACATTATAAATTTGTCCATTTCTATGTTAATCAACGCTTTTCTTTTCCTACGAGCAATCACATCGATATTTACTATTAATAGAATATTTTCTGTTTATGAAATCGAAGAAGTCAATAATCAATAAGTAGCCATTAATATCGAAACAAATAGATAAATAAAAACAGCGTGAAGAAAAAACAAAGGAACACCATAAAGAGGTAGCCAGAGTACGAGAAGAGCAGAAAGAGATAGAATAGAGAAAAGAGAGCAAATCTACTTTCGCCGCGGTCGCACGCTGCGCACCGCTGCAAGAACGAGAGGCCCGAGACTTGATTTATTTCGGCTACTCGTGCCGAGCTTACCAATGACCCGGCACGACGACGACGACGACGACTGTTTTACGGAGTTGACGTATACGACGACGCGAACGCTCGTGTCCTCGGACAGTCAAAACGAAAACTCACGCGTACGCGCTCGCGCGCGCGCACGTGTGTGTGTATGTGTATGTGTGTGTGTCTGTGTGTGCGGCTCACAAACACTCGCTACCGCCGCTGCTGCTGGCACGTGGCCTTGCTAGTCCTCTCTTCTTTATGCGCGCTCGCGTGACTTTTGCGATTCCGTTGTACTTTTTTTCGTCTTTCTCGCCTCGTCTTCTCTTTCGGAGTATGAACTTTTTTTGTTGTGAACACTGAGAGCAAGAGAGGTCCTGGAGATTTGTATTTTAAGTGCTTCGCAGAGAGGCTATTCTGCTTGTGTCGCGCGTGGCGTTTTATTAATGCGGCGAAAAAGGGAAGAGAGAAGAGCAAGATGAGAGGGAGAGAGAAAGCTAAGCTGCTATACCGCGGCAGTGTCACTGAGAAGTTTTAGCTTGAAAGCTTTTTTGGAAGGCGTCAGAAAATTAGCTCAATGTATCGGAGGCTGCGTTAATTACTTTTATAGTTTGCTCTATATCTTTTTGATCAGCTAAAGATAATATATGTATAAGTGATATGTATATACAATTACATTATACTTTTATTTATATTCAATGCACAATTTATTGTATTGTAATATTTCAAATACTTTTCTGTAAGCTTAATTCTGCAATGTTTCAGTATCTACTACTATATCAGTGTTATCTTACTGAAAGATTTCTATGTATTTTTATATATTTATGTCTTTAATTCCAAAATGTTTAGTCCAAAATCAAAGGACGCCGATTTGAGGATATCGAATACCGCGTTTCGTCCCGTATTTGCTGGTCCTCGTGGCCCACGAGGACGATTATCTACATACCGTCCTCAGCCACCCAAAGCAACTGCACATTACTAGACTACTAAATCCTTAATTTGGCTCAAAGGACCAATGTTAATTATAAATTCGTTACGATGGGAATGCTGAAAGTTAAACTGATTTACTTGTGCTCCAGTAAGACGAATTGAGTAGGACACAAAAACTCTCCTTGGCTAGCACAATATGAACACTCTGTTTTGACTTAAAGTACCTATCGCGATATGATTACTTAAGTTCAACAACTACGACCTCCCTGAATCGGACCAATCATCAGATCCCAAGATGTAATTCCAGTCACCTTTTAGAAAATACTGCGCAGAAGGG
This sequence comes from Gastracanthus pulcherrimus, assembly GCA_949152435.1. Taxonomy (NCBI): domain Eukaryota; kingdom Metazoa; phylum Arthropoda; class Insecta; order Hymenoptera; family Pteromalidae; genus Gastracanthus; species Gastracanthus pulcherrimus. The sequence continues at coordinate 39,329,496 of OX424575.1, forward strand.
ATTCCATAAATGATTGAAAATATTTTATATGAAAATGTATGTCAAAAAAAGCTTTTCTTCACCGCCTGAGGTACCTACGTGGCTCCTAATATAATTGACTGAATTTCCTAAGGTGGTCAACAAATGGCAATTTTAAACCAATTTTTTGATTGTCATTATTTTTGATCATTAAGAGCGGTTGAGGAGGGCCTGAGGAGGATCGTGAGGAGGAATGTGAGAAAGGCATGAATTGGTGGGCCGAGGAGAGGCGAGGGGGGGGGGGGAGGAAGAGTAAAAAGAAGATCAAAATAACGTATTTTTTTAAACGATATTACCTTATTTTGAGGATGAGAATTATAATATAGGAAGATATGTATATATAGTAATACTTTACAGTTCCTCCACTATTTCCATTTCGTTAAAATAAGATCACAGTGAAAATCAGCAGATACATATTCAATTACTTTTTGACTATATTTATTATGTTATAGTTTAAGTGAAATATTCACATACATGGAGAGAAAATATACAGTTTGCTAGCTGGTGGCTCCTGCTGTTATAGCAGAAGTAACTCATGCTGTAGGCTTCAAGTCATTCAGCAGATTTTTCCAAAATTTTAGGCAATAACTATCAGATTCTTCTAAATCAATGTCAGAACTTTTTATAAGAAACTGTGAAATTTTATTTGTAGGAGGTTAGGGCTGTAATAGAAATATAATCGACAATAATTTGGTCGATTGTATTTAACTTATTGTATTATTGTAGTACGATTTTTACTAAATTAGAATAGAATATATTTCATTTTAAAATTATCGAAGTTAATTTAGTTGTAATTATATTTCTGTAGGGTTTTGTCATAAACAGATAGTTCACTTTTATATTTTTGAGATATTAAGGTTAAAATATTTATTTTTTTCATTTAAATTAATATTAATAAAATCATAAATAGTGGATATATATAGTCATTTATTTTTACACTTTTCTGATTGTTTGCATTTTTACCAAAATCATTCAAAACTGAACCACCAAACCAAATTTACAGAAAAAGTTCAATATCTTCTAAAAGTTTTGAATAATATTTTTGTATTATACAATATTTTATAACAAAGGTATTCTTAATACATATTTACAATATGTAATACAAGAATATCTTTGTCATAAAACATTATATACATATATTTTCTTTTTAATCCAAATTAAACCTAAATTACAAATTATATATATATATATATAAAATTTTTCATAATAATTCCTTTTAAACATAAAAAAGTCTTCTGGACTTGTAAAAAAAATTATTCTTTTGGTTTAACGCAGGCCTGCCTCCTTAACAGCTCTAATATATATAAAGAATTTTTTTTACAAGTCCAGAAAACTTTTTTATGTTTGAAAGCAATTATTCTGAAAAATTATATGCCATTAAACCACAATAATATCTTAAATTTTACCGTTGCATAACGATATCAATATCTTGATCCTGCACGTCACAATAGATCACTATCTTCAATACCATATTTATTAAGGACACATTGTTCCTCACGCAATTCTAGGTGACATAATGAAAGAAAATTTTATTTCTGACTATTTATCCAGTTCTTTTGACATGTATTACAAAAAGAGAAGAGTACTTTTTTGTTAAGATTTTTTTTATTATTTTTCTTCGAAAATGTAATCAATTTTTTGAACAAATTTTTTAATATTTTTTAGAAAATTGATTGGATCTACGAAAGAGAATAATAAAAAAAATTTAACAAAAAAGTGCTCCTCTCTTTTTTTAATGCATGTAAGAAAGAGTCGAATAACTGTCGAGAAAAATGGGATTTCACGATAAAAAAATTACCTTCGCTATAATATCTCTTAGATAATTGACCAGCACCTCTATTTTCCTGCGTGTAGGCTCCTGCTCACTCAAAATTACAATATCAAGTTTTACAAGTTTTGAACTAATTATAATATGTATCTTTATTGGATAATGCTATACAGACTTGTTATTTTTCACTTGCAGCATTATCTGAAGCAATTCACAATTTCTACAAACAGAAAAAATGAAAATTCACATTTTGTTCCATTAATCTTATAATACTTCCATGTTAATCATATTTTAGGGTATTCCAAATAGCATCATCCTATAGAAGTATCAACTATAAATGATTTAAGCCCTGGAAGACCTCATTTCATGCTTTTGGCAGGACGCTGCACACAGGATCTAAAAATACAAAGTAGAGTAAGAGCGGGTTAAATTAATAGTTTGTTAGTGTAATAATACATTTAAATAGCATACCTCATTCATATTTATAACATTGTTAGTTACTCAAATAACTATCTTGATATAAAATGTCATTATACACTCATATAACCTGAAAAATTGATATCACATAAGTATAATGTAAAAAAATAGCTATACAATCAAAAGTGTGAATAATTCACATATACAATTACAAGACTAACCTTTCAGAGCTTTGTAATTTCCTTAGTAAAATGTTCTTCTATGTAAGATTTCTTTAGGAAGCAGGTATTATTAACCGACTTCGAAAAAGGAGGAGGTTCTTAATTCGACATGGCTTTTTTTTTCTTTTATTTTTATGTTTGTCCAGCAATTATTCCGAAACTACTAGACCGATTCGGATTACATTTTTTTATATGAAAGGTAATTATCCTCGGGTAGTCCCATTGTATTACTGGACCAGTATTGAGTCAGTACTTCGTCAGTACTGGCATTTTTATTTTATGTTTGTCCTGCGATTATTCCAAAAAATACTTGACTTATTAGGTTGAAAATAATTATTTAAAACTTGCAGCTCTTAGCTTATTTAATTTTCTTTATCATCAATTATATTGCATATAATTATATTGATAATATAATTATATTGATAATATAATTATATTGAATAGAATTATATTGAATATAATTATATTGAAAATAAAATAACCCAGAACTCACTACGTGGAGGTGTCTGCAATTCGAGTTCCACCCAGCTCCTATCCAACCACCCAGCCAAACGTAGGAACAGGAATGACGATACGATAATAATATAAAATGTTGTTTTTATATTTCATTCAGAGGAACTAGGAAAAATGTATGCCATCTCTGCGTGGAAGATTTCTCAATTTTTACATTTCTTTCAGCGCTTTTGCATCGTAGGGATTTTTCAATAATTTATTCTTATCTAGATCAGATATCGCTATACCACCTAAAGTTTTCACTCTACCGAGGGCTACGTAAGCTTGGCCTTTGGCAAATAATTTTTTGCCAAGGTCGATGACAGCCTTATTCAGTGTGAAGCCTTGCAATTTGTGGACTGTCACAGCCCAACTCAGGATTATCGGGAGCATTCTGCACTCAACATCTCCGTATCCTTTGGTCGCTTGGAAGGTTGTAGTGACAGGTGCGACTGCGACTAAACTATTACAATCTTTTGTTCGAGATCCTATTGTGTCGTCGTCGAACTTAATCAATACTGCTTCTGGTAATTTCCCAGCTTCTAATTGGTCTTTTCGCAGAGCTGGTCATTTGAACTGCTTTACTACTCCCATTGCTCCATTAACTAATCCATCTGAAATTGAAATATTCCGTCTAAGCATCACACGGAACTCTTTGGCTAATTTTATCGTATGCAGAAGCCCTCCGCAGTTGTTCACGTTCGCTGGAATTACGTTGCTTGGTGGCTTTCTTCCGTACGTCGCAGGTTCACGAGATTCATCGACTGCATTCATGACATAAATATGAGACGATTCGGCAATGATGTTGGTCATTTTCAAATTGTATTCATCGACCAATTTGATCGTTGGATAAATTCTAACCGCCACACCATCTGCGAAATCTTCTGTTAATTCGACCCTTCTCCTCTCGCACAATTCTAACTGGGCGGTAGTTAGTTCGCCGAATTTCATATTAATGGTCAGTTCGCAGAAAGAGAACTGATGTCATAGGTAGATTTCTGCTTCATACCACGATGGTTGTTCAAAGCACCAGTGACCTTTTACTGGCGGAAGCTGCATGATATTACCGAACAGTAATATATTCACCCCACCAAATAACTTTTCATTATGTTTGAATTCTTTTAGTCTCAGATGTATAATACGTAGAGTCTCATAAGAAACCATGAATATCTCATCTATTATCAGCCATTTGATATAACGCCATTTTCTTCTTTCTTGTTCGAGTCGTTACCCTTTTCAATTGGTAGAAAAAAGACTGATTGTAAAGTTTTCCCAAATATCTGTCGAGCAGCGATATCAGTTAAAACAGCAACTTCGATAAACTGTCGTTTTGTCAACACATCAACTGTAGGGCCATAACAACGTTTCACGTGTTCAACCAAAAGTTTTAAAGTAAACGATTTGCCACTGCCCGTACCGCCCGTTATGAACTGCAACATCTGGATTTCATCACCTCTTATATATTTTTCGATAGCTATAGTAACTTCGCCGAAAAGCTCTTTTTGTTGCACGTTTAGACTTCTTACACCAAAAACAAATACATCATCAGGTATTCCTGCAATTTCATCCTCGGCTAAAAAAAATCATCCGGAACATATAATATTTGTTTACCGCATGAATCATAGGTTCGTCATTGTTTACTTCATTTGCAGCTTCACGTACAACGTTAATGGCTACGGCTTGGGACAAAGCCTGCGGAATGACCTGTTCTAGTAAGCAAACTCATCTGTATTTAAATTTCCAAGAAAAGGTCTCAGTTCATGTTGTCGTCTAATGAAGCAGGCTTCTGCAGACTCGTTCTCCAGTAGAAGTTCGTTTTCATTTCGAAACGGTATAAGGTAAAGTGCCCAGAACTTGGACAAATTCAAAATTGTGACCAGTACTTGGACAGTGACAAGAATTGTAATTACTAATAAAGATGATAAAAAGATGTATTCATTGGAATTCATTCGGATAGTTTATGATCTGTATATAATTTAACCAAAATTATGTTAATTTACGTCTTAAATTTGCTATAAATGTAAATATAACATTTTGAGGTTATGTCGAGAACTGTAATATGCCGAATGTATTGTCCAAGTTTACGTCCACTGCTTTTTCTGAACTCAGTAGTTAGACACATTTAATTCATATGTTCAACTACTGGGTCCTAACTATGTCCAAGTACTGGAACCAGCTTGACATATGATGTCCAACTACTGCGACATATAGTTGAATTTTTAAACTTACTTTTTTAGTATAAAAAAGTATGTAAGCGTATTTTTTCTTGACTAATAACAGTAAAACATGCCGACTTTACGATTAGATTAAAGATTTGGGAAAAATATTGAGTTTTGGCTCTACAAACACTGATTCCGTATTTTCGTTTCAAAAAGTGTCCAAGTACTATCTACTTTACCTTATGACAGACAATTAAACTGTAGTAATAACCATCTTTGTCACTGTTCAGCGTAAAATATCGAGTGCGCAGCACAGCTGGTTTGCTTCTTATTCGCATACGTGTATGATTTCTCAGAGTTTGATATCTCCATCATCTTCTGTCCAAACTTTATTCGACACCGATTCGTATCTGACAGCAAATTTAGCCAAGCTTAAATCTTCAAGTTCATCTGGTCTCTCGATGTAGCGATCGAAAATGTTATTAAACGTTGAAGCTGCATTACCTTCCAATCGTAAAATTCAAAATCTTTCATCGGGCTTGCAGCTATTTACAAACACAGCCTTGCGTGAAGACAGTTTCAGTGGAAGGTGACACAGTCTATAAGCGCATTCTGTAGCACTGACTAACCGCAAAGAAAGAATGACCATTAATACGGAAAATAACTGATTCCTTACAGTTCCACCTCGTCTTTTAGCCTTTTGTAATATGCAACGGCAATGACAGAACCGCATGGTTGTATGTCCATATTTCCTTCCCAGAGAGTCAGAAGATCAGGATTATAATTAATTACCAGGACTTCAACCGCAGTTCTGCGTTAGATGCAAAAACGCCCGTTATTTGCAAGAGTTTCATCAGGACCCAGACACACTGTCTTTGTAACAAGTAACAGTGTGTTTGTGCATTTGCACGCATTTCACTATATGTCGTAATACTGCATCGTCAGAATCCAATGAACAAGACACAACTTTGTCAATAACATCCATGCCTTGTCTTGTAGCAAAATCAGGAACATTTTCACTCCAGACCAACATATGCAAATGAGGGCTTCCTCTGTTCTGAAACTCTATTCTGTACCAGAAATCTTTTATAGCACCACCCAAACAGTCAGGGTTATTTTTTAAATATCAAATTAGTGCATTCACTCATACCATTGCAAGAAAAGGTTAGAAACTATGTAGAAGATCCCAGGCTCCTGACCATTGCAATTAATTCCGAGCAAACCCGTCTCCAATACGATGCAGATCCTCTTATGTTTCGCATAATGAGATGCATGTTATCTATCAAACCCTGAGGTGTGTGATCTCCTTATCGGATTCTACATGATACGGATACACTAGCTTTAGCACGAAACTATTCGACAATAGAGAAAGTAAAGAAAAGGTTTTCTTGCTCTTTGTATTACGGGTTATTTATAAGCGACGTTCTCTTTCTTCGGAACTCTCGTTTGCAAGTCGATTGTGAATCAAGGAGAAACGATGTTCTCGTTTTTCGGGAGTTTCGTTTGCAAGCCGATTGTGAATCAAGGAGAGACGATGTTCTCGTTCTTAGACAGTCTCGTTTACAAGCCGATTGTGCATCAATGACAGACGATGTTCCCGTTCTTAGGGAGTTTCGTTTAAAAGGCGTTTTTTGATCAAGGATATTCGGTGTGTTCGCTCTTCTGTTGTTTCATTTAATAGTCTTCGGTGTACTCGACTAAGTCGGTGTTCTCTTTCGGATTCTGTCTCTTTCGATAATTTTGAACTCATATATTCTCGCATCTGGGACAGTTTTTCAACGCATTTGCTAGGAGATTCCTCGCGACAAATGTCTGCCATTTTCTTCTTTGCTCGAGAAAGGCGTTGAGATTTAGTCGCTTGCGTTTCGTGCAAACGGTCTTTTCTGTTACGTGCAACATCTTTTGTTTATCGACCTATATTACAATATAAATTGAATCAAACTCAACTCTTACAACTAAAAAGTCTGAAATAAAAAATTTTTTGAAAAAAAGAACCGACTTGAAAAATACACTAAAAAGTGTGAAAAAATGCTCTAAAAAGTGTGAAAAAATGCACTTAAAAGTATGAAAAAAAGGCACTAAAAAGTATGAAAAAAATGCACTAAAAAGTGTGAAAAAAATGCACTAAAAAGTGTGAAATAACTCACAAAAATGTTCTCGAAGTCGGTGCCGAATTACAAATTGACATATACCGTCACGTCTTTCTGTTTCATTGGTAATCTTATTCTTGACTAATTGTTTGATAACGTAGTTTGCGTACCACCGCTAGGTGACGATGGCCTACGCACATTAAGATTATCCCGGGGATAATACATAAAAGCTCGTGCCAGCAGTTACAATTGTAACAGTATTATTTGAATTATATCTGATAGTTTAGCCGATGACTATCATTTGAAGAAGATTGTGTCATTGGAAGTTCTTTTTAAAAGCATTTTCTCTCAAACCAGTGCTTTCGATTACGAGTTACTAACTTTAAGTGGGATATACGACAGTGGGACATATATTTCGTTCCAGGTTTAACGAAATTGGACCCATTTCAATATTATTTATAAATTATATTCTTGAGCAAGATACTACCATCACGGATCCTATTGTGGATCAGTGCCTCTATTGTGAATCATTTACTTTTAAATAGACATTATAAAAGTTTTGCGTTACTTTTATTATTATTTTGAAAGCACTTATTTTTATGTATCAAAATAATTAAAGAAGTAATGCAAAACTTTTACAATGTCTATTTAGAAGTAAATGATTCACAATAGAGGCTCTGATCCACAATAGGGTCTGTGACGGTATATGTCAACTTGTAATTTGGCGCCGACTTCGAGAACATTTTTGTGAATTATTTCACACTTTTTAGTGCATTTTTTTCACACTGCCGCGAGAGAAAAAATGGCGTCCATTCACACGTGCGTGGTGCTATTGGTGTTGTCTGTGAGAGTATCCGTGATGTCATACATGGTCGGTAAGGTTGTTTTCGGCTTAATCAGTTCTTACCCAGAGAGAATAACACAAATACAGAGGCAGACACATACGCTTACGTATCACACATATAGCACCGCGCATGTGTGAGAGGGGACGCCATTTTTTTGCTCGCGGCACATTGCTGCAGCCTAGCGAATTTTTTTACGACGGATCCCAATACTGTCAAAACAAAACATTCAACAGCTGATATTAGTAAGCTTGGAATTTTCTGGATCAGTAAAACAGATAACGTCCTATATGATAAACTGTGGTCTATATTGTAAGAGTTGATATGAAACTCACGCGAATTTTGAAATCGCCGTACTAATAAAATTATAATTTAAGCTCTTTAACTTTCTTATTTGACTTTATTAGTGCCTAAAATGTCATTTCTAAGTAGTAAACACCCTATAAATCAAGAATACATTATAAAAAAAATATTTTTTTATAATTTATAGAAATCATAACTCCCTTAACAACTTAGACATATACACTCTTGCGAGTATCCTTGTAACAATTTTTCGCGCAGATTGAGTAAGGAATAAAGATACACACATACGTGACGGGGATCTTTCAGCGATATACTGCTACCCATCGCCTCAGCGCCGCGCGCAAGTTCGAGGAGACTCGGCGAGCCTTCTCTCTCTCTCTCTCTCTCTCTCTCTCTCTCCCTCTCTCTCTCTCTCTCTCTCTCTCTCTCTCTCTCTCCCTCTCTCTCTATCTCTCTCTCTCTGTGCGAAACTTCTCCATAGATTTCTCGTCGGGGTACGCAGCGCGCGACGCGACGCGACAGCGTGGCATCAACAAATTTCCTTAGTTTGGGGGTGCGCGTCCCTCCGTGCATATACGTGTGTATATACATGTGTGCTAAAACTTGGCCCAGAACTGTGAGCTTGAACACGCGAAGCGAGAGGGGGGAACGCGCCGTGCGCAAGTAAGTTCCGAGACTTTCGGACGCGTCCAATGGGCAAAGCTGAGCGTGTATATGCCCGAGGATTGCGAGGAGCAGGCAACCAGAGGACAGGGGTGTATACACGTGGTACGTGGTCGTGATGAATTTCACGCAAAAAATGAACAGAGTCGGTGCAGGATGCGGGTGTTGGAGGGATAGGGGACGCGGAGCGAGCTTCTTAAGGAGGTTTGAGTTAAGAGGAGGTGTCGGATGAAATAATGGCTTCCTATGTATTTGTTCAGGTTAAAATTGATTTCGTGACGCGCTATTTTTCGTTCATTAGTAATTGATGCTTAATTTTAAAATAGTTATTTATTTATAATATTAATAAACCTTAATATATATATATTTATATATATATATATATATATATATATATATATATATATATATATATATATACTACATTCATGTTTTGATAAGCTCTAAACAATGGCAGTAGTTTTATACTTTTTCCTTCAACGGCGCAAGTAATATAAAATGTAAGTAATTATATAAAAGTAGTATTTTTTTCGTTATTATTTTTTTTTAAAGCCGAAAAAATATTGCAAATAATATATATATATATATATTATTTGCAATATTTTTTCGGCTATATATATATATATATATATATATATATATATACTATATGACATATGAATGATATATATTTTATTGTGCATTTATTTATTTATTATTCATTACTATCATTTATTATTATTATTATTATTATTATTATTATTATTGGATATTTTGCATTTATTTAGTAATATATAATATAACAATGAATTAATGCGTTTTTAATATGTGACATAAAGTTATTTATGGATATCTTGCTTACGAATTAGCAGTAAAATACACAAATAAAAAGTTTTTAAAGTAAATGTATAATATAAGCTGAATCTAAAAATAATTAATAAATATATAATTTACAAATATATTAAAAAAATCTTATAATAATATAAAAGTATCTATAAAATACTGTTTCTGCATTACATTTCCCAAATGATAACTTCATTCGCCGTCATACCCAAAATGACACAAATAAGAAGAAATTTATTCAAATCCAAGCCATACTCATTTCAAATCCGTATTTACAGCTCGACAAATTTTCTGAAAAGTAAAACTTCACCCTCGAAATCCGGCGCACAATTTCACTCCACGTTTCTCCTATTAAACAGTTCAATGCCAAATCCCCTTGTGGATCAACGCAACTTACAGTCCAAGCTTCGCTTCGCCGAACAATACTCGGAAAAACAGAGCCAGCTCTCGCCGACAATTTAGATTTTCATAAACATTCCGCGTTTGGCCGTTTGCAGTGAATGCACGCGCACGGGTCTGTATACGCAAATAGTCTGTTTGTATCCAAGCCACGGTGGGCAAAGCCGTGCTCGTACGTCCTTGTTTTATTTTATTTTTTTCTTCTTTCTGGGTATCCTTTCCAAGTGGGACTTGTATTAGCCCTTTACCAATGTTGGTTTCTCTTGTTGGTTTGTCTTCTTCTCGTAATCTTCTGCAGAATACGAATATACCTGTACTAAGATTAGATAATATGGATATGGTTGAACGTAAATGACCGTAAGGACTGGACATTGACAGATGGAAGTGGGAGTTGTGTGTCAAAAACTCACCATTTCCCCATTTATAGAGATAAAGAGAAAAGAATTTGAAGTGTGAGATATATACAAGTTATGGGAATCTATTTGAAATCTAATTTGTGTTTATAGAGGTGATCATAAAAGTCTTGTTCTCATTGGAGTATGATTGACAGAAAATAAGACAATGTGTTTTCAATGAGCTTGAACGTTATTCGAAATAAAATACAGTATGGCAATTCAAATAAGAGGAGCAGTAATTGCTATAAGACTTACATCGAGGATAAATTGTTACCATAAACGAAAAGCGAAAATGTCGATAACACGCCTAAAAGAAAACAATGTAGAAAACTTAGGAGCTTGTAAAAATACTAGAAACGTATTTTCGAGATGTGAAGTAACATATTATAGAACAATGGTATTGATCAAACCTTGTTTATATGAACTTCGCGACTATGATTTGATACTGTATGGTTTTAGAAAAATAAAAGGAATATTTGAAATAATTCAGGTGAACTGAAAATGGCTGTGGAAATGTACGATACAGAGATAAGCAGCGTATAAATGTACGAGATTAGAAAGAGAATAATATAACAGGTCATTCTTGTTAATAACAACTAAGGGACCGCAGTGTGAGATAATCTCAATGGTATCGAAGCATACGTGATAAAAATACAGCAAGTTATAATGTTATTTTTATCAAAGATACAAAGTCAAAGTCGGAACTAAACAAGTAGGCATCTAGAATTCGTAGAATTCTCGTCAGAATAATAACGTAGGATGTAGGAAAATATTTAATTGCTGAATAGCTGTAACGATAAATTACTTTTGAAATAAGATATAAGATCACAAAATCACAATCATAAAAATGATAATTATTATCTAAAGACTATACGATAATTATGAAATTTTCGCACAGTAATTCGATACCTCAGTAGAGAAAAATAAACCGAAAGATGAAAATGGTAGATAAAAGAATTATTAACTTTCCTTTGGTAGTCGAACAATCTGGACGCCGCTTAGAATCCGCAAACCCAGATGCATCCCCCGGTGATAACTGCACCGAGTCAAAGGTCTAAGACCAGAGACTGCCGACACGTCAAAGAAGACTTCTATTCACAAACCGCCAGAAAAATAACACTTCTGATATCTCCGTAGATTTTGATCACTGGTATATGCAATTTACCAACTATCCGAAACACGATGAAAATTTTCCAAGACAAGATAGTATAAAATATCAAACACCAAATTGAAAAGAAAAAATAGAGTAAACTAGAAACAGAAAACTCTTGGTGGATTCCGCCTTCACACTTACACTAGAGAGGGGCAAAGTAGAAGAGAAGGAGATTCGAAAGAAAGAGGTTAGAGTAGTGCGGCCTCTCGGCTCCGGGTCTTATCGCGGAATAGTATGCCCCTGTACTTGCGGTCGAGAGAGAAGAGTGGGAGGATGGTGAAGGGGATAGAAGAGAGAGATGACGATTACAAATATGTATAACAATGTCCGAGGCTCTCGGAGCTCTGATTTTATGCTGAATTTGGGTTTGATGGTTTGTGTATGTTAGTCAGTAAATGTGCAGGTTTGCTATTGAGAATAATGTTATAGGTGTACTTAGAAGTCAGTCAAGGTTACCGGAAAGTATATATATTTTTTCTAATTTAGGTTTGTTTAGATAATTAAATTAAATCCATAATAAGATGTATTTGGTTCAAGACTTTTTGAAAGATTTTAATTAGTAAAATTTTATTGTAGCATATCTGCATTTTCGTACCTATGAAACGGAATATCTGTAAAATTAAAAATGAAAGAGAATTCTGAAAGATCAGTATAGAGACACACAAACGAGAATAAAAGGCCCGGAAATAAACATATGATAGGGGTAAGTTGTTTTACGTAAGTCACAGACTGTATAAAGCGGGGCTTAGAGAAATAACAAGTTAATCTCTAGGGTTTCGGCTGACATGTCATTAATTACGGCGGCTATTTTACTACTAGTTTTAAAAGCAAAACCAACGTAAGTACGACTCTGTTAAATCGGTCTGTATACATTCGTGCTGCAGATGCTGTTTGCTAAACCGCACAACTTTTCATTTAGTTTCGTATTTACTTTTGTGTACAAAAATACGTATTCGTTTGATCATAGAAATGGAATTTGTTAAAAAATAATATTTTTAATAATATCTTACTATTTAATTTAGGTCAAGCTTTAATATATTAAAGCAGGCTTTCCTGATATTTTTTTAACCGTGTAATAAAGACTAAAACGTATTTCAGAACAGAGATTTTAATTCTTTTGATAAGACGGTTTGAAAATCTGCAAGGTTAATATTATTTCTTTGATGAATTAATGCTGAAATTAGTCAAAGAAATTCTATGCAATATAATATTCTTACCTTCCCAAATGTATGGCTTTAGAAAAAATGTAATTTTGCTTTACTAGTTAAGATATAACCTCATTATCTCCTAACAAGCCTTGTGTAATTGCGCGCATAATTATTATCTCGACAGATGCACGCCTACACTGACGCTTCGTCAGCCTCGCAGACTTTCTTGAAAAGCGAGCATGCGCATCGTAGGTACACGATAGTACGAAGAAATAAAAATTACTAAATAAAGGGTGAATATGAGAGGAAACCCGATAGCGTATACTCGTAAGGGAGACCGGAGTCAATTCAAACATTTTAATTTTTAAAGCTTCTATTATTTATCATTTTACTTGAATTCACTTTTACAACATACATGGTTATCAAGGTTTTATATATTAAACTAACTAAAAAAGGGCTGTAGATTTCTGCGTATTAAACTTATATTAATTTTCTGTGCTGGTAATACGTGCACTTAAAGGCGAAGTCATCGAATATGATGATTTGTTAAATCAATGGTTAAAGCTTTATGAATACTGCCTAACCATTTGTATCTTCAAATAGATAATTAAAACAGTAACTTTTCTTATAAGAGGACGTTGCATACTTAACTTTTAAATACACTATAATGCAAGCACTCTAAAACAAATTAAATTACTTCTAAGTACCGTAAACTGGGGTGACTTTGACCACTATTGTAACTTTGGACCATTTTTGTATCATGAAATTTTTCATATTTGAAAATCTCTAATATCTAGTATTTAGTTAATACTACAACTTTGAACTACTATGTTAAAAATTAATCCTTATACAAGGGCCTTATAGCACTTTTAATAATGATCCAACGTCACTCCGGTTTGCCGTATTCGTAAATACGTCCTGTACGTAATTACAAAAGTTATAATTTATAACTTATAACTATAATATATAAGTATTGTGAAAACCCTAAAAATTCTAGATATGTCCATCAAAATTTAATCTAGTAATATTTTCGCTTGCGAATCGACACAAAAAGAAATTAATCTTCAGTCGTTATTTCAGTCTGGTTCATCTGCAGCTGCAAATGACACTTCATCCAAAAGACACTTGCTATGCGCGAATCAGCCCCTGCTTTCCTGTTCTTCCCTAAAACAGAATAGACGCGCGGGTTGGCAACTACCGTCGCTCGTAAATAAGAATTTTCGCAGCAGCTCGTCGTCTCGACTGCAGGACGTAATTCCCGCTCCCGAGACTTACTGCCTCGCATCCGTCGCGGCATCCTTCTTTTCTCTAAATACGTGCGCTTAGCCGAGAGGCCGGGAGCTGCAATTAACGGCGGGAGCTGCGACGCTGCATGGCGCGGTACGAGATCAAACTGCAACGAGTCTCGTGCACACGCGTTCGCGCGTGCACTCGCGTATACAGGAGTGAGGGTGACATTTGCGCGCAACCGGCGCGATGGAGATGAGATTCACGCCCACGCACCCGTAAATTCGAGATAAAGTTTCTATTGCGCGAGAGCGTGGAGTTTTTTTTTCTAAAGCAGGGAGTGAATTTTTTTTTATGCTTGTGGAAGGTGGAGGACGAATGACTGGCACAGTATGAGGATTGATGGCTAGGTTCATGACCGAAGCAGTACGCTTTTTTTTTTTAAATTTGAGAATTAAATGTTATAACTGATCTAATATGAGTGCCAATGAAATGAATTCGAAGTTAGTTTGGTATATTATTTTTTACAGTTTCAGAATCACGTTAACTCAATTGGTTGTATATATTACGAAATAGATCTGATAGTTATTTGACACAACTAGTGTGTACTTATTTTTATTTATTGATTTATACACGGGTCTATATGAAGGAAATTCTTTCTGCAGATCTAGTAACCAATGTTTATTGATTGAAACCTATAAAAATAAAATGTAACTGAAACAGAATATAAATTGTAAAATAGAATCGATTTATTGATTACTAGCATAATGAATTGTAGTAGTTTTTCGAAATGGTCTAACCAAGTATAATTGATCTAATATGTTGATAGCAATCTGCGAGTTGGATTCGACGGTTGGAAAGTTGAAGAACTAACATCAAATTCGAAATGGGCATCCAAGAATAGTGCTAGGTACGTTCATGATTTCATTTATGAGAAGGAAATGTGATCTTATTGCGTACTTATATTGGTATAGCGATAGTTTTTCAACTATAAATAATGCTTTCTCAACGAGGAAGCTTTTTAATTAAAATACACAAGTAATTGTCATATACAAATTCTAGTAATATTTGCGTATAAGTTATAATATTTAGAAAAATTTCTCGCGATTTAGACTATATTTTTGAACTTTTAATAAGAATAGAGTGTATGATTATAAAGGGACAAATTTTAAGTGTTTCAATGAATCCTTCTACATATATGTAAAAAGTCTCGATGTCTATAACTTTAAGATATACATACTAATTTATAAATAACGTCATAGCTCTCTGTTCTTGGGTATGTAAGTAATTGAAATTATAGTAACTGTATTTAGTTCCGTACGTAAGTACGATGCTAGTTAATATATTTCCATTAAGAGTAATTGCTCCGAAACGCTATATTTATGAAGTACACCCCTTTGAATCGCTTTGTCGCGTGAATGAGAAGCCGCGAAGCGTATTGGCAACTGAAAATAGAATTACACGTAGTACATACTACGCGAATGTAAGTTACTCGGATTACATAACTAATATATGTCAATGAAAACACTATTTCCAGGCCTTACTCGCATACCAATTTCCACGTAATTCAAATTAGTTCCACAGAGACAAGGCAAACAAAAATATAATCATACGGCTTTACACATGCACGCGAAATGATTTTCATTACATAGCCCGTCGATCAGCAGCACGTTATATCATTAATTAACAGAGGCATTGAACGCCGGGAGCAACGTCAGCGGTGCGGTGGAATAAATTTGGCCCGGTATGTAGCGCGTGTGCGAGTAATCGCATTAATTAATGACGAGCCGACGAATGAAGTTTTTGTTTTTACGCGCGTTTCCCCGACGTTTCGCAAACTTTCGAAAATAATATTTTCGCACCAATCCGCGAGAGGTATTTCGATTTATCGCCGTAATTTGCAAACCTCCCGTAATATATTTCGGCGCAGATCGCCGGCTGAAGATTCGCAAAGTTCTCGCGACTAATGCCGGGGGGGGGGGGCGCGTTCATTACAATGGGCGCGACAATGCTAATGAAGCCATCTTACGCAGCATCCGTTTCGAAACGTTTTGTGGGATTTTATTAGGGGAATAAAAGCTTCCAACTTGCGAAATCTAATTTTGAATGTTGCGGTATTCGGTTAGCGTGAAGTTAGTGTAACTGAAATTAAAGTTATAAGCGACTTTGTGTGCGCGCGCGCGCGCGAGTACTGCGTACTATAGAGTGGAATCCAAGGTGCTGTTGGAATTCTGGAATAATTTCACAGCTGGTAAAATTTATAGGAGCAACTATCGAGAAGTATTTTATTCGTTAAACAATATTACATTATATTATAGGAAAATTTATAATAAATTTAAGGAATCCCAAATACACATGCGCGATACAGACTGTTAATATTACTTGCTAGTTAAAAATATAAATCATGCCGATATTCTAATTAGCAGTTCATAATTATTCCCAGCTACGTATGTGTCATTTTGCTGAATTTAGTATATATGGTTGTAAAATATCGATAATCTACTGCAACTCTGCATTAAACGAATTTAAATTACAATATTGTCAAAACGTTTCATTAGATTAATTAAAATTTTAACCTGATCTATACGTTATCCACGGACATCTATAGTAATTTATCTATGTATATACAAGCACATTAATTAATAACACAATTTCACGATGAGCGATAGAATCATTGTAAATAATTTACTACACTTATTCACTCATTGTTAGTGACTTTATCCTCATTTACATTGTGACGCAAACATAAATAAGAAATATTTTCGTGCGAGCTCTAGATGAAAATTGAAATTTTGCCAAAAACGATATCATTATTGTATACTAGTTTTATTTGTACTTTTAATCAAATAAGGTACTATCGTTATCATTTTATATAAAGATATAACATATTTTAATTTCAATAATAAAGTATGTTATGGTTCTTGGCACCTGATCATTTAATGTTTACATTTTTTTGCAAACTAATTAAGAAAATAGATTTGTTTAAAAATAAAACATATTTTTAAAATGTTAAAAATACATATATATGTTAATTAATATTATAAATAACTTTGTACAGATAAAGTATTAATAGTATTATTATTATTATTTTTATTTAATAATTGTATTTTTAAATGCTACTACTACAAATTTAGGGGATAAGTCACTGTTTAAACTAAAATGCAAAGCTTCCTTTTTGAGGAAGCAAAAACAATATATATGTGAAAAACTCTACCAATCTTTGCTTTTTTAACGCACGAAGTCAGAATATTTTTTACATTAAAATATGTTTTTTGTTAGGTATTTTAAAAGTTGTAAGTGCATTTGCTTCTTTTAGTTGGTTTAGAATAATTTGAGCCATTCCATACAAAATTTTAGTACAAATGTTAAAGGAGTATTGGCTACGTGCCTATCACTAGCGCCACCACGAATTTGCCGCAAAATTGAGAACCACGTGTTTGCGTAAAATACATTCGGTTATGTGGAAAGTTGTACAAAATATTTTTTTTATATATTACTATCATTTTAAAAGCCTGCAAATTTTTTTGTAAGGTAAATATACGTTTACCTTATCTATACAGCATTTTTCCAACGTTTTAAACATCTGATGATTTAAACAAAAATATTTTTCTAAATTTTGTAATTAAGCTAATACATTTTAGCAAATGTATAGTTCTTAGATTTGCCACCGAAACAGGTTGGGATGCTAGTGTGATGCACGTAGCGAATATGATTTTTAGGTAATCTTAAAAACACCATTCTCTGAAAATGTGCGAAATAGAATTTGATGAAAGTTAGGCATATATAAGGTCAAAACATTATGTGTTTGGTATAAACATTTAATCTATACACAGTTTTTCGCTAATTTTAAAGAATGTTGCCAACATTACTCGAAAATGCAACCATCTTTAATTTTCCAAATTACAATTTTTTAATTTTATAATAATATTATAAATATTATTTTGTTAGTGATGGAATCATTGGTTGACTCTGGTTCACTCCCCTTTTCTGGTTTATTCTGGTCCTAGTTTACTCTAGTTCTGGCTCACTCCCCAAGGACAAGAGTGGAGCTTTATGGTTTCTCTTCGGATGAGCTGAATTTAAATTTTTCTGGAGTATAAATCTCCCTGAGTGAAAGCGATGTTGACTTGAGCAGCATCCTGGACTCAACAGGTGACAACGCGACGATTTCGTCTTTAAGGAGGTAACTCTTTTGGATGTACTTCTGGCTGTTGATCATTTGTCTTCGCAAATCAGAGAAGAGTATGGTATTTCCCAGAGTGTGGCAGCTAAGGCTCTTCCATTCCTAGGCCATTACATCACACGGATTTTTAACTCCTCTCTTTCCTGGGGGCATCTTTCCGGTTGCCTGGAGGACGGCTCACTTAGTGGCTCTCAAAGAGACATATGTACCATCTTCAATTTCGAATTTTCGTCCGATAATACTACTGAGCTTTCTCTACAAGGTATTGGAGAAGATAGTTCAATACCAGATTACGGAGTTCTTACAAACAAAAAAGCTTATTGATACATTGCAGACAGGTTTTCGACAGCATTACAGCACACAAACAGCGTTCTTAAAACTAACTGAGGACATTCAGACTGGCATAAATGACAAAAGAAGACTTATGACGATACTTTTAGCAAGACGTTTGACACCATTTCACCATCTAAATTACTACGGAAATTAATACACATGGGTTTCTTTATATAGATTGATCATATTATTTTATAAGTTTAGTGAAAATCCGCATTTACCAGTGCATCAGCAGTAATTGATGCACTTACCCTACTGAAAACTGTTATAGAGAAATATAAATGTACATAATGCTCCGTATTTTTTATGAAACATCCATACTGATACTCAGTATTCAATGGATACGGTTTACGGATACTCAGTATCCGTCGAAAGTATCCGGCGCATACTCTTTTCGGATACTGAGTATCCGATGAAAGTTTCCGTCGGATACTTTTTTCGGATACTTCTTTAAATCGCGTAAATTGACTTAATACGTGGTATACAATGCTTAGAAATTAATATTTCATTGTTTTCTCTCAATATTTACAGAAAACAGAAAAGTATCCAAAAATATTTTGCAGTCGAATACGAACTCTGATACTAATAAATACATACAAATAATATAAGATAATGCTCTCGCAGTTTTTAGGCCGATATAGTCACAGAATAAGACAATCGTTTCAAAGCTGAACATTTTTTAAGATTGAGATTCTATTGGATTAGTCTAATAATTGCAGTATTGCAGTTTCAGAAAACTAATATAAAAATACTAGCAAGCTCTATTATCTAGAAGTTACAAGAAATAGTGCATTATCTAACTAGGAAATAAAGTCGAAGATTACTTCCGAGGGTGGAATTATAGAAATTTAAAGAGAGGTACTTCCGGTAAGAATTAGAATTTATTGAAAATGTATATTAATATAGAGAAAAATAACTAAAATAAAAATGCTTTTGCGGGAAGAAAAAAATGTGAGAAAGAAGTAAATTTGCGTGTAAAAGTAAATTTGACGAAAAAAGTAGATTTGCGGGAATCATACGCAACTTTTGTCCCTCTTTTAAGGTCAATAAAATGATCATAGTGGTTGAGTCCGGAATTAAAGAAATATTGTATACTTTAATATAAAATATAATTTTTTAAATGTTTTCTTACAATAATATTTATACAATATATACAATTATAATTTATAATTTCGAAACCCTTATAAATACCACTTTTACAAAAAAAAAGTTTTAGTAGGTTTTATATTAGTATTCTAGAGCCATATACTAAATTGCAGACCAATCGGATAAAAGCTTCTTCTCGAGGATCATTTTAAAGTCTAAAAAAAGAAACTATATAAAATTTTGAAATAAATGTATGAAATAAGAATTATCATTGTTTAATAATTATTATTCTTTATTTTTGCATAACATTTTTCATAACGAAATTGTTGTATCGGACTCTTTTCATCGCGCAAAACGAACTAAAATTACTTATAAACTACAAAAAGCACCTTTCCGAAAATCGAATTTGTCAAACGAAATTCATGAACTCTCGACTGATCCAGGCTCTCGAATATCCTCCACCATAACACACCGGCAGCTAGGCCAGCGCCGGTAATTGAGTCATCACAAGCCATCCACCGAGCGCAGAATCGCGTGCTCGTCGTATACACCGCGGCGGCCGCGGCGGCGTCATCAACAGCGGACTCTGCGACGCGACGCGATGCTGGCGCAGGCCAGGCTTATCACGCTCGAAACAGATGATCCCGCAGTGCGGTGCCCGCTCTCTGGCCATTTCGACTGCTCGCTCGCGTGCATGTAGGACCTGCGGAAGCGCGCAGATAAGCCCACTCCGCCCCTCTCCCCGCCCCGCTCGCCTCACGAGATTATGGCGTCAACGCGTGAATGGAAGAAGAAACGCGATGGTGTGTGTGTGTGTATATGTGTGTGCGTGTGTGTGTGTGTGTGTTGCAGCTGCAAACGCGCGACGCTGGATCGCCGATGGGTGAATCTGATAAACGTGAGTGTTATAGTGGACAGAAGGATCGAACGGTTGTATGGAAATATAGGTTTAACCAGAATTGCTTTTTTAGGTTGGTTCGTGATTTTGAAAAAGGCGATTCATGTCGTCATTATTTTAAATGCGGTTTCATTCTTTGAGATATAGGTTTATGTAGGCTTGGTTGGTTATATCTATCTAAATATGAATCAGTAAAAATTCACTATTTTCATAATAATGACGTAGTTTTAACTAGGAAATAAAAACATTTTAATAATTAGCGCTTAGCGAAAAAATTCATGCTAATGTTTAACTTGTTTTCTTTATAATTATAGATAATCGCGAGTAAATTATCAGGTAGTAGTGAATGATCACAAAATTAAATATAGTATTAAGAAATTACTTATGCCGTAATTATAAGTAACGTAGAAAAAATTTGATACGCCTATAGTCTACAGCTACAATAAAACTACGACTTTTGACTTGATTTTCATATTTAAACAAATATAAAATTTAAACGTTGTTTATCCAGTTAAAATTTAGCATAAGGTATTTGTTTAAACACACCTTCATTGTCAAGGATACTGGAATTCAATTGTTATGATACAACGCAATAAGCTGCAATTGCCATCTAACTTTCGCTAAAACAATTCCAACATTCTGCTTGCACGTTACGCGCGTATAAGCCATACGTGGAGATCCACCTGTGCAGCAATAAGAGGTAACCGTGGGCGGAGCGGGTTGGAGAGGGGGGGGGGTAGTGCTGAATTCAGTTTAGTTACTCGGTCTTGTGTTAGTACAAACAAGTTGAGTATCATATCAAGGTTTAGTCGCGATTGCGCGATGAGCGAGAGCTTCTATTAATTACTGCCAGCTGCAGGGCTGCTATGTACACAAAGTGGACTCCCTTCGTAATTTAATGATTTTCGCTTGGGTAAGTGGTCGCTGTTTCATAAAATCGATTGTAAAGCGCTCTCATACAATTGATAAGCTTACATTAGGGTCTTTGCTTCTGCTTCGCTAACATAATAAATTTACTATACTATATCTTACATCCGTTAAAGGGGGATTCATGTATAGAATCTTTTTCAAATTGAATTTTTTTTCTCAACGCAATCCGATAGCTGGCATTCTCGAGAATATATCCCGAAATTTACAAAATGAAGCTACAGGTAAGTTCACCGTGTAAGCACTGAATCCTTAGCAACATTAAAGAGGATTTGAAATTCTCGTAACCTTGAGTAAATTAAGCGATAAAAGTTCTTTAAATAGTTTGGAGGTATGCTGTGTAATCCCAGAAACGCAAATGAGTGTTAAACAGTTGGAAGTATCTGAAAACTTACAATTCTTATTTTTGCTATCAGAACTTAAAATGGGTTTATCTAGAAACGACTTTTTTCAAACTGATAGAAGTTGTAAGTCACAAACTATTTGACCTACAGTTCTGAATTTTGTATATGTATATAATATTGCATTTTGCTTCGACTGAACCTACTTTAGGAACAATTTTCTAATCTGAATGACATTTTTAATCTTCATTTCCTGCAACTTTGTCAACAATGCGAATCAAGATTTCAGACGAGTTACAAATCTTGCTCAATCAGATATAAATATTTTCATATGAGGGTTTTATTTTTACCTTTTAAAATTATTTTTACTATTTTTTGTTTTTTAGATGTTTTCAAAAATATTCAGCAATACTTCCCGCTGCACATATTTATTAAAACTTTTGTTAACGAATTAGATTCTTAAAAACTGAAACATTACTAAACCTTCATTACTGAACCTTTATATTACTTAATATTTCTTCCGCCTCACGGTACAGATACAATTTGACAGTCAGAATATGATGAAACCTGCATATACAACGAGAGATTATCATAATTATTATACAGTTGGAAAAAGGTTTAAAATTTAATGATTTTAGCAAAGTGATAATTGTTTTAGAATTATTATATTTACCAATGCAGAAGTGATTTGTAATATTGAACAAATATATATCATTGTACTCACTATGAGCTATCAAATATTCTAGATCAGTTATTGAGTTTGACTGTTAGTCTGAGTCTGACAAGGAACAGTCTGAACAGTACTTTGGGGATACCGATGAGTCTTTGATAAATGTCTTCTGGTATCAAAAGATGAAACCCAGTATCTGTTGATTATTCTAATGGACCATTTATTCAAGTTACAGCATACATTTAAGAAATGGTAACTATTCTTTTGATAATAATAATACCAAAAATAATATAAAAGTGGACGGATTTAGAGCTATTAAGAATTATAGATAGTGATATAAGTGCATCAAAAACCATCGTATTTTTTCAACAGTTACATTTCTTTAAATATTTATGCATTTTCAATTGTTAATAATTTTGGATAAGATTAATTTTAAGATTAATATTTGTATACAAAACATAGCTTAAATTAAAGCCTTTTTCGCACATTTTATTTTCATTTGGGCCGTTTTTCACGTGTAAATATTTGCGGTGTATTATCAGAAGTTGAAATTCCATTTTTTAATAAAATAATGGTGCATTAGAACAAAAAACACGTGTTAAGCTTTAATTTTAGGTACAAGTACACATCTTCTAAACGATTCTCCAAATTCTAAATTCCAAAGGTTTGACAAAGTCCTTGTAAGCCTGAATCATCTAACTATGAATTCAGATTTGAATAAGAAAAATACTTTAACAATTGCAGACTGATAACTTAATGTGTAATAACGCATCACCAGACAAATTTTACATGAGAGAAATATATAACTACGCAACGATATTGGATTAAAGTTAATTATTCTAGTTACGCACTGGCAATTTCGCTGAGGGTTAATTATATGCTTGACTAATAAATACGAATAACAATACAATTATGTTTATCTTGCATCATTTGTAATTTCCTCTTTCTATATTACTTTTTTTTAATTTTATCTCTATTTTACCGTGTAAACACATGCACATATTTCGCTGCTTGATTCTCTTTATGCCCAAGGCATAGAGTTGCGAGGAAGCTAAGGTATATTTAGTTATCACAATATAACAATAGCAAGAAGCTACAAACACGTTCAATTTTGTGATTAAATTTGCGAATATAATATTATATAGTCATCACCCTATACAATACCAAGAAACTACAAACACGTTCGAATTAAAGAATAGTAATTGTTTTAGTCAAGTGTTCTTTAGTAGCTAACTAGTTTGGATGGTATAGTAAGAATGTTTTAGAGTATTTACCTGCTCAAATGCTGAATATGCAAATAATTTAGATCAATAATTAACTTAGCACATTTTCTCATTGAATGATCCAATAATAAAAACAATGACTTCAGTAAAGCCAGGTGAAAATTGGTCCGTAAATCGTATCTCCCCGCTCAAAACAGTGATCGATCACCTAGAGGTCGGTATTCACACCACGACTTGAATGTCGATCCTATTATAGACCTGCTAATTGCTTTCGAGCATTGTTGCAGCTTGAAACTGACTGAAGTTACGATATATAGTGAGTGTTCGTAAACAGAATTACTCACTGCGTCTAATCACCCGTCTAAGCCCGCCAGCTCTATATGTTTGTCTTGAAAGTGCTATGCTGTAAATAGTCTTACATTCATCTAACTTTTCGTATTTGCAAAAAGAAAATTTCACCATTTGTTTTTTAAAAGATTAATATTTTGTCAGATATTGGCTATAATCCAATTTCTTGCCCACTAAGCAGGGACCTGTCCGAGAGTTTCGTTCCATTACGTTTCATTACATTATTACATTTAATACAGAATATTGAATGTTTAAAATTTGTCAGATTATCATATTTTGAAATTATTAAATTGATAATGCTTGAGAAAAATGCTTATCAATCGAATACATTATTGAACCGAAAGCACCGAAATAGTTTCGTGCAGGTCCTTGCTACTAAGAGTTTGTATAGTCAATAATTATTTCTTAATAGTCTTAAAATACTTTTATAACATTAAGGGGACCTGATCACCTTAGAATTTTAATTAAATTGGTTATATATTTTTAGGTGAGAATGAATTATTCATCATATATCACACTTTCTTTTTCGGTAAATTTATATATTATATCGAAATATATCAGTAAAAATTTATTTTTATTAAGAGTTTGTATTAAAAGTTCACAGGCATAAGTTATAGTCTCTCAAAGTTACATTTTTTTTAATTTTTTTACGTTTTTATCATAAATTTTGCATCTTCGGTAGATATTTAAGGTGACCTAATGACCAAAAAAGAAAATTTCTCCGATACATTTCGATAAAATATATAAATTTACCGAAAAAGAAAATGTAATATATGATGAATAATTAATTTCCGCATGAAAATATATAACCAATTTAATTAAAATTCTAAGGTGGTCAGGTCCACTTAGTTTTGGGGCATAACGATTTACATAAAAAGTGATGAGGAACGATACTTATATGCTAGATATTTCTTTTCGTGAAAAATTTTCAATATATTAAAAATAATAATATAATAAAATATAAAAATTAATTTTATTTGAGATTTGGTAGCATGCTACCTTTTTGGATGAAAATATATTGAAAAACTTAAGATTAAAAAATAAAAAAAATTTAAAGATAAAACCGACTTTGAAAAATACGCACTAAAAAGTATGAAATAATCGATGAATCAATCCAGTATACGTTCTAAATCATGAATCATATCCATCATATCATCTTCATACTATACGTCAGTTTAAAATTCGGCGCCGACTTCGAAAAGGTTTTTATCTATTATTCATACTTTTTATCGATCATTTCATACTTTTTAGTGCGTTTTTTTGAAGACGTTTTTTTATATACTTTTTAGTTGTACCGGCAAAATTTTATTTTTTTATCCAAATCCAAAAGTTTATCCAAATCGGTTCAGTAATTTCCGAATAATCGGCGGACGAACAAAACAAAACGCTAGTACTGACCTAGTACTGGCTCAATACTGGTCCAGTAATATAATGTAACCACCATGAGATCATCCTCTTTCATTCAAAAAAAAGTTTATTTAAATCGGTTCGGTAGTTTCGGAAGAATCGACGAACGAACATAGCAAAACGCCACTACTGACGTAGTACTGGCTCGATACTGACTCAGTGATGTGAAAACTCTATGGGATAATCCTATTTGATTATAAAAAAAGTTTATCCAAATCGGTTCAGTAGTTTCCGAATAATCGACGGACAGAGTCGGCACAGTCCGAAAAGTACGGAAAAAATATCTGGCAAAGAACTAAATTACTGGTCAGATACTAGACCACTCATTACAAAATTGGAATGGGACCACCATAGAATCATCCTCTTTCATTAAAAATAAAGTCCATTCAAATTGGTCCAGTAATTTCGAAATGCGCGAACAAATATAGAAAAAATATATACAGGTCGAATTGAGAACCTCAATCTTTTGCGAATTAGGTTAAAAATTACCGACAAACGTCCTACTGGGTTTTAAAAAATCGTTCCCTTTCATCCAATAATATTAATACTTCGGTAACATTTTTGTCATAATTGAAGAAGGTTAGGTTGCAAAATATTGTTGCGAATTTTTCACTAAAATTTTTCTACAAGCTATTGGAGAAAATGAATATTCTTGTGATGAAAACAAGTCAACACAAAAAATGTCAATTTGACGAAATCTATTTTAGAAAATGTATGATATTTTTTAACTCAAAATAAAAAAAAGTTAATTTTTTTGAAATTGTTTAAACTCAATTTATGGTTTAATATAAGTAAAACATTTCTTGTACAGTAATTTTTTTTTAAAAACTATATGTTTCAATACTTACAATTGACGATTAAAACATTTAACATCATAATACGTCAAATCCAAATATTAACTTCTTTTCAAAATACTTTAACCGATATTTTCTGGATGTTTAAAAAATATCCAAGAAAACCGCGTTTACATTAAGCAGGTCTCGAAATATTCATAAAACTATAGACAGAACAAATATTTAATAAAATTTTTTCGATTTTTTGATAAGAACTCAATCGAGTTCACCATTAAAGTTACTAAATGTTTATGACCCACGCTTGAATATTGGGTTATTTATTTGTTAATAAAATGTTTATTAGTCAAAATTTCTTTAAAATTTAACCTGGGCATTACTCAGATGATTTTTTTGATAATCATTTTGATTTATGAAAACGTTTGACAAGTAAGTACCCTTAATTTTCTTAGATATATTATAAAATCTGTGAAAATTAAAGATTAAGTAGATAGTATCAAGATACAGGCAGACGGTCTGATAAGATCAAATATATTTGAACACATATAGTTCACAAATTATTTTAGTTATCTATAAATTTAATACTTTTATTTACTTAGAACAATGTCAATTATTTTAATTCAACTTGCTTGAACGAAATTTTTTAAATAATTTAAAACCAATTACATGCAATAAGCGTCAGCAGAAATGCATATAAAAAGAAACTTAAGCGAAGTCGCGACAATGAAATTTTCAAGAATGTACATTGTCATCTACTTTCCTTTTTTAAATTCCCAGGTGACATTAAAAACCCATTAAGTTAAAATAATAGATTCCGAAGCGTGTATTCCTGAAGCACCCACGAATTTCTGATTGATACCCAACTATAAATCTATTTCTTGCATATTTTTCTTATTTATCTTCTTTCATTCATACTACTTTTAAGTTAATTTATCTCAATCCTTTTATTCTCTGATTATAGAAATACTGATATTTTTTTTCATTTAGGTATAAGCTGGTACCCAATTCTAAAAATAGTGAAAATTAATAAATACTTTGCAACTTTTATATTAGAATTTTAATTCCAAGACATAAATTGTACTCACTAATGATATCAAGAAAAATAATAATTTGAGATATTATGAGGTCAGCGAATACCTGATGGCTGTTCGAAGAATAATACATAGTAGGTATTAAGCCAAAGTTCACTTCAAGACAAATCAATATTTTGACCATTTCCTTCGAAAGTTAAGCTTTTTCCTTAAGAAGTGCAATGCTTTCTTGAGAGATAAAAATTTCTGAAAACGGATATCGAACGGGTTTCATGAAGTAGTTTCTGGTACCCCAAAATAAATTTGAAAAATGAATAATAATAAAAATGAAGCTTCAAAAGTTTAATTATATATATATAGGTCCTGGCGGAGGTTTTTTCATACGGGTTTTTCCTCCGTCACAGGTTATCGGCATAGGTAGAAATCTGCCATGTCTGTAACTTGGACGAATGCGGGATCGGCGTGGGGAAGGTGGGGTGTTAGGATCAAATACCTCCACACACAGGTGGTGGAGGTATCCTGTAAAAACCCAAAAGGGTATACAGGTTGGAAAGTAAAAGATTTTAAAGATTTATATATATATATATATATATATATATATATATATATATATATATATATATATATATATATATATATATCATATAATGTTATTCATGAAAAAATCAACTTTGATGTATATATATATATATATATATATATATATATATATATATATATATATATATATATATATATATATATATCATATAATGTTATTCATGAAAAAATCAACTTTGATGTATATATATATATATATATATATATATATATATATATATATATATATATATATATATATATATATATATATATATATATATATACACATCAAAGTTGATTTTT
The DNA here is from genome assembly GCA_949152435.1 of Gastracanthus pulcherrimus. Lineage (NCBI taxonomy): Eukaryota > Metazoa > Arthropoda > Insecta > Hymenoptera > Pteromalidae > Gastracanthus > Gastracanthus pulcherrimus. The sequence goes on from OX424575.1 coordinate 39,357,736, forward strand.
TCATGAATAACATTATATGTTAGGAAATGAATATAATGCGTAAAACGCACAATATGATACATTTCCAGCCGTTTTGGCCGCCGATTTTTGATATAAAAGTACATGCCAAAAGAGCCCCAAAAAAAATTTTCAGCCCCCTAGGTGCACCCTAGCCCTAGGGGTGGACCTCTTAATTTCGGAAAATAACCAAAAAAGGTCTATTTTAAAAAAAATCTAAAAGGCTCTCTATTTGACCAATGTAAACCTTCTAAAAAAGAAAATGTTCGCTTTCCGCCGACTATTAGAAAAAAATATAAGGATGTTAAATAGTGCAATGGGCTATTTACACAAAGCAAACCATGTACCCACATTTTTACGGTTTTAAGGTTATCTTTGATCCTCTACTGTTTACCGAGTTTTAAAACCTAAAATAATTAGGTCTGACTAGGTCTGACTGATTTCGTTCGTCTTGATAAGACCTTCAATTCTATTTTTGAAATGATCGAGTTCGTTAAATAGAAGTCGAGATACAGATCTGGAAAGATAAGGGTGTTTTCAAAATTCGCTAAGTTGGCACCCCTGTAACTTTTTTCCACCAAAACCAATTGAGCTCAAATTTAATGGAAATATAGTTCAAACCTCCTACAAAACAACGCACTTGGTTTGGTTTTGTATTTTGCATCACGTTCTTCTTGTGATTAGAGCCCTGTATATCTATATGTGGAGAACGAACCTTACAATCATACATACATCTTTGTAGGAAATAAACTTTTTTTTAATAATTATACAATGTGATGCTCAAAGTAAATAACCTACGAACGATTGAGTCACTTACATTTGAATGTTTATATTGCACTATTATGCAATGTTTAATATTCTTGACACTGACAAGAAAAGCATCATAGCTGCAGATCACGAATTTTGATGAAGCTGAACAAGGCGTTTTTTGGTACCTAAATATGATGCTCAGTATCCAGTTCGATCGCATAAACTACTGTGCAGAGTATACAGTGTGTCTCTTTTTATTTAGATGTAGGAAAGCACACTGAAGAAGAGCTAATAAGGAAATTAGCAGGCCATCATGATGTGGATATAAGACTTGTGGTGAAATCTCAAAAAATCAAGGATAGATTGACGTTCTGAGCTTACTTGCGTGGAAAGATAAGGAAATGTACAGAGAAAAAGATACTCGTACTCGGAAATCCCAGCAAAACATACGGAGTTCAAATGAAAGGCCGACGACTTGTTTTCAAGGGGCAAATCGCCAGAATAATAAATACAATGGCAATCAAAATAATAAATATAATAATAATTCAATACAAGAAATTTCGGAAGGGGGGACAGTGATTATAAAACAAATAACAAAATATCGTTAGACAAAACAATATCTAAAGCTCGAGCCCATAATAATTCTATAAATTATTGCAAAGTTTCATTAAATCAAGATTTTCTAAATAAGAAAACTGAAATTAATAGTATGAAGACGCCACAAGATAAGATTGAATTAAAAAATGCTTAAAGCAATATTTTAAGGTCAGATTCCGCCTCGAAAATAGAGGAAAATCAAAGGGAACAGATACGAATATTTGGGACAGAGGCACAAAAAAAGCGAAATGCTTGTGAATCCTCGAAGTCTACAAAAATAATTAAGGACACACTAAATGGAGAAAATTCCAGTGTAATTTCTAAACTAAATGAAGATCTCATTGAGCAAAAGTTAAGAGAGTTTCAAATTATCGAAAGTGTCAGAAATTAAAATAAATCAGTTACAAATAAATGAAGATTTGCAAAATTCAAAATTTGAAGATATTTATCAAGAAGAAGAAAAAAATCAAAAACTTGAGATTAAAAATGTATATACTAAAGTTGAAAATGAAGATAATACTTCTAAACATGATTATGAGAAGAATACCAAAGTTGAGAAAAATTCCTGGAAGAAAGGTAATCATGGAATCGGACCATTAAAGACTACTGATTTTGAAGTCAAGAAATCACGAGGCATGCGCAGTTTTGTCTACGTGAAATATATTTTGCTTGGCATGCGCAGTTTTGCCACAAGAAATGTAAATAATTCCAGTAGGAATAAATTATTAGCCTACGAGATCTACAATAGAACGAGACGACGACGAGTTTTCAGTGGATCCAAGCCACAGATGACATCACGTAGGTGATCAGTCGAACTATAGTGTGCAGTGTTATAGGTACGTTAGTATAAAGTGGGCGATTTATTAAAAACGTTGCTAAAACGAATTAATAGTGTAAAGTGTAAATAAATAGAAATATAATAATCATGGAATATAATGAAAAGACATTTTATAAAGGACATTAAGTTGAAATATTACAAGTGAGTATACTTAAGCAAATAATTTTTTGTATAAAATAATGTATAAACGTTTCGGAAGCTAAATGAATTTCTATTTCCTTCACAAAGTGGAAAAATATAAATTTATTTAGGAGGACTATGTAACGGTCCATATTGGTATGGTATGAATATGGGTATATTTTAATTATTTAATTATTAGAATACTTTTATATACTAATGTTTTATTGATATATGCAAAGAATGAATGATAAGAAGAAATAAAGTGAAGATGAGTAAATGAATTGAAAATCGCGTTTGTGGGTTAGGCTGATATTCGCGAAGCGAATATCCGCACAAAGAGGAATCGCGGAGAATAAGGATGTGTGCCTACATCCATGTGAGATATGACTGATGAAAAGGGTAAGAAAAGTGGGAGTCTGGTTGCTGGGCGACGTTAGCGGTGCGAGCCCGAGCCGCCGAAGGAAATTGCGAGGCCGAGCTACCGAAAGAATTGAGCTGGCTGCCGATCGGAGGATCGTCAGTCAGCGCACAGCTGCCTAGCAAGCAGGACCTTCACTCCTCCTGCTCTTATAAAATAAGTTGGTCAGCTTAACTCGGTTACTTCCAGTTTACTTATTACTATTGGAAATATCGGAGTTAAGCGCAAGTTGTTTTGATGGTATGGAACTGTGAAGTTGAATAAATGCGAGTCCTGGAACTTGACATTTTTATATAAATAATATATAGCATTTTATTTTTAAACCCATACAAAGACACATATACACTCATCCTATAATTTCCTTATTCCTTTCTATGATTTAGGTACCTCGGGGAAAGATAAATAATTAAATAAAATAATAAAAGATTATAATATTTAAATTAAATAATAATAACAATCACGAATCCTTACACCATGTTGGGAGAAATGTGTCAAATCAGCTGTAGATACGGATCATTGACCCTGTTGAATGTTGATGGATGTATCGTATCGTCCTTCTTATGTGGATTTAAAGATTTTACATTTGATTTGATTTTCATAGCAATTATTTTTTAACCAACTTCAAAAAGGAGGATCTTCTATATTCGACTGATTTGGAAAATTATTTTTTTATTTGATAGACGGCAATACTGCGGTAATATGATAAAAGTTTCGAAAAGGTAAAGGGCCGGTACAAAGAGTACTAGCAAAAGAGATATATACCCTAGTGTGAGAAATCTATTAAATTCTATTCACCAATACAAAAATCGCATATACATCCTATTCGCAAATAGGATCTTTTCATATTTGGAAAAAGGAATTAATAGGATTTAATAGATTTATCACACTAGGGTATATATATTTATATATAAACATATACAACACAAATATATTTTTTTTGCTAGTGTTCTTCGTACCGGCCCATTACCTTCTTGAAATTTTTATCAGATTACTGCAGTATTATTATTTTATATATATATATATATATATATATATATATATATATATATATATATAATATAATATTGAAAATAAAGATTGCGTATCACATGAATACTTTTATATTGATATGATAACTATACCGGTATTGCTCAAGTAACCGTACATATTGTTATCTGAACTATATGGCTGCCGGTGATATTGTATGGTTGTCACAGTAATATAATATAGCTGTGAGAGTTTAGATCGAACGCAGTTTAGTTCGAACAACCAGAATCTGGATGTTGGAGCAATACATTTTTTTCAGTGTACTTTTGAAACATTCTTTATTCTCTAAATGTTTTGACTTGTCATTGGATTAACATTTACATTTTAATTTTAGTTCGAGAATGCAATTTTCACAATTTATTAAACTTAATTTTAATTGTCGTTGACATAATATTTAAATTTTGAGTTTCGGTTAGCAAACTTGCTTTTCATGTTATTCTATTTTGTTGAGAATTTTAATTTTTTTTGTTTTCGAATAAGTAAAAAATCGCCAAGAACATTCTTATTTTAATAAGTTTTAGAAACTGCAGTTGAAAGAACTTCGTACGAAAACCTCCCTCTTCTCCACACAAACATATAATTGTTATACACAATCATATACACTCATGCACCCACAGTCTTACATACTGAAACTCCCATCTACACATTACAGTAGATGAGCCGATCACTCAAAGAATAGTCAAAGTCGAAGTAAAACTTTGCACAATAAAAATGAATAATTTTATGTGAATACGTTGATCGTCTATATATGGCACAACAAAGACAAAATCTAGCAAACACTTTGACTATCTTGTGTCCTTACATAGCGGAGAAATTTATTCTGATTATCATTCGCAAGTTGTTACCTTTAGTAACAATAAAATCTATATTTTCTTTTTTAGTTGAATATACAGGTATTGCTGCCGTTACCCCGATATAGTATTGCAAGCTTAATCTTCACCATCGAAACATTCATAAAGTCATTTTCTTCAAAATGTCCCCAAAAAATTTGGACTGACAGAAATTTTAACCACGCCCCTTGAGCGTCTTTTATCTTAAGGAGGTATGAGCAGCCAATGGGACTTAAAATACAACAGTATTTTACTGAAATTAATTCAGTAATAATTACATAAAAGTTAATATATGATGAAACAAGGGTGCTTCATGTAACTAAAAAATTTGTTTATCGAAATTCCACTAGCGTAAAATTAGATATTGTCAATTAGACATAATTGATAAAATCATACTAACTTTTTTATTTTTCATCCTATTTTTATTCTGAAGATATCATGTTGTTCGTTGAACCATTTCAGGGGGACTTACTAATATCGAAATTGAAAAATAATCAAAACCTGAAAAGTTACATTGAATTGTTTATACCTACAAATGTATACGCTTATAAAATAATTATGTTAGTCACATAAAGTACCCTCATTTCAAAATAATCACCGTATGATACACGGCCTATCACGCATCACTCGGAAGCATCGACGCATTTGGATAGGCATCAAAACTCTGAGGCCTCATTTGTAACTAGTGGTTGAGTACTTGCGGCATACTTGTGTAAAAAACTTGAATTGCTACGAACTCAGTGAAAATTAAAATTTAATTGCTAAATCCCTGCAATCTGTCATAATATGTTATAATCGTTTATACTCTGTCATAAATTACTTTTTCTACGAAAACATAAACAACTCTGTACTGATATTGCTTTACTGTTTCTGTATATATTATGAATACTATAAAATTGTTATCATTATGTACCTAAATTGGCCATATAGAGTTATTACATCCCCAAGGTATAATAAAAACACATTCAATCAGTCGCTCTCTCTCTATCTCTCTCTCTCTCTCTCTCTCTCTCTCCTTCCCTCGTCTCTCCCTTCCTCCCTCCCTCACTCTCTCTCTCTTGTTCTTATTGTCCGATCGTATTTATAGCATTGTAAAATAGTTTACTCTTCAACAAACGACAGAAGAGTGAGTGAGTGAGTGAGTGAGAGAGAGAGAGGGAGAGAGAGAGAGTGAGAGAGAGAGAGAGCGACTGATTGAATGTATTTTTATTAAGAGAGAGAGAGATTATTTAAGAGAGAGAGAGATTATTTAAGAGAGAGAGAGAGAGAGAGAGAGGGGTTGTAAATAATATACGCTTCTCCTGTATATATAATTATAGGTGACAAAACATCTGTATTCGCGCTCGCTTGGATTAGTATTGGTGCATACGTGGAGGCAGAAATGCCCGGTGCCGTAAGCGCGCAGACCTTCACGTAATGCGACACTCGAAAAACGGTAGCACTTATTGAAGTACAGAGCCGCAGAGCTTACTCACATCCCCGATGTTCCCGTCTTTGTCGTCCTACGTCTACGGCCAACTTTGGAGCCGTGATATCATCGATACTTATTGACCTAACCAACATGAACTTAGCCAGAGCTACGTCGTCTACTTTCTGTTGCGTTTATGTATTTTTTCTAGCATAAAAACTTGCAGAGCTATGATCAGAATTAGAGGCACCATTTTCTTACTAAAATAGCGCACAATTGAGATCAATTGGTTGATATCTCCAGAAGAAGTACCCATTACAAAAAACTAGAGGAGTTATACTTTATTTTTAGATGTCAGAAAGCACCTTTCAAAGTTTCAGCAAATATCGTTTTCCAAACCTCCGACACTCTCCTAGTTAGCATCCTCAAACTTTATAAAGTATTCGAATATGGAATTATTTATTCAATTTAATACTGTGGTGAAAAATAAAAATAACAAGTTTATTGCTTTTTAATAAGTCGAGATACATGTATATATTTAAATTTTGTAATTTACACTTATGTAAAAGCATATCATTATGAAACAATGTTTTCGATTAAAATATTTTGTAATGTATATAATGCATACTATTTTTACAAATATAGCTTAGCTAGAGCGAAAAACGTCACATGAGGTAAATAATCTACATCCGCAACCGTGTTGAAATATACTATTAAATTGTGTAAAAAGTTCAACATTTTTGCATATCAAGTTACATTCTTTTTAATTGTTAATAATAAATTTTGCGCCAGTATGATTGTTGATTAAATTTTATTTATGACTATAATGTATACTACTTTTACAAATAAAATTTTTCGTATTTTTGTAACTTTGTTCGAGTTTATGAACAACGGATTTATTCATTATTACAAAAATATAATAAAAATGAAAAAAACGGTATAAAACTAAAACGAATCGATTATTCTTAATTTTCTATTTATTTCAAACTTTATTAAAAAATAAAAAGAAAAGCTTTGAATAGCCAAAGAATACCGCATATTACTCAAGAGAAAAGCGATTAAATTTATTTTTGAAAAGACATGAATATCATAAAAATGAAAAAACGATATAAAACAAAAACAAATCGATAAATCTTAAAAATTCTTCTTGGTTTTAAATCTTTGATGAAAAACGTACAAAAAGAGTTGTAATTGGTAATAAATTATTGCGTAATTATTTACGCAAGAAGACAGCTAACAAAAATTTTTTGAAAAATAAAATAACACATAAAATTATAATAGGTTATAAACAAAATCGATTCTATGAATCTTGAAAATTCTTTTTGATGTAAGGGGGCAGGCCTGGGTTAAACTTAAAAAAAGATTTTTTCTTTGTGAGTCCAGAAAACTTTTTATGTTTAAAGCAATCATTCTAAAAAATGTCGTGCTACAATACACAATAATATCTTATATTTTACCGTCGTAAAACCTAAAAATCTTGATCCTACACGTAACAATAAATCATTATTTTCAATACCATATTTATTATAGAAACTGTGTTCCTCACACGATTCAAGGTGACATGATAAATGAAATTTTCTTTTTGACGGTTATTCGACTCCTCTTGACATGTATAACAAAAAGAACAATGCACTTTTTCGTTAAATTCTTTTTTTATTATTCTTTTTTATTATTTTTTATAGAGATCCAACCGATTTTTTGAATTTTCTTTTATATGTAAAAAAAATTGAATGGATCTAAGAAAAAGAATAATAAAAATAATTTTATCAAAAAAGCGCTCCACTTGGTTTGTAATACACGTCAAAATGAGTCGAATAACTAGCGAAAAATAAAATTTCGTTTATCATGGCACCTAGAATCGTATGCGAAACAATATTCCTTTAATAAATATGATATTGAAAATAATGATTTATTGCAACGTGTAGTATAAAGATTTTGAGGTAAAATTAAAGATATTATTAAGTGTAGAAAGCATACAAATTTTCGCAATGAATGCTTTTAAACATAAAAAGTCTTCTAGACTCATAAAAAATATCTTGTGGGTTGAACCTAGGCTTGCCCCCTTAAATTCTTGATCAAAAGGTGATAAACTTAAGCGTTCATTGGTCAAAATATTACAAAAAATAAACCTCGAATATCTTAAAAAATAATAGAGCTCAGGACCTAAGTAAAGAACTTAGCCAATAGATACTAAAAAAGCGACCTTTTTGGAAAGTTCCGAAGGAGTAATGTCGGTTTACTCAAGTTATCGTTTGCCATAGCAAATAAATTTTTATAAAATGATTTTTTTCTAAAGTATTAATAAATAAAATGACTCAAAAGTTTTACAAAATTATCTTCCCTCTTGTCCTACTCAACTCAATTTTTTTCAAAAATTTTCCATCATGTATTTCCGAGAAATCACCGTTCAAACAAAAAGTGACGTTTCCGTGTATAACAAAAGAAAGGAAATACCTTATCGAAATATTTGCGGGTAAAAGATAGGAAATTTTATGCTCTTTCAAATCCATTTTCGTTGGGTCGATGATATTATTTTTAACGTACGAAAAAACTCGAAAAACTAAAACCAAAAAAATCGACAAACCGGTAAAACCAAAAACTAAGCTGAACAACTAAAAAATTATTGTTATACCCCCTTCGTGTGAAAAAAATAAATAAAATGTGCCCTGGATCAGTAAAATATTACCGTGGATTACTCGAGATATTAATATATACATACACAAACACACACACGCATACGCACACACATATGCACACGCACACGCTCATGCACGCGTACACGCACACGCACACGCATACAGACTTTTTCTAAAAATAATGTATTATTACATACTACTTTTCTAAACGATTTAAAGAAAACTTAATTTACAATAAATAAAAATGTCCGTTTTGTGGATGCTTAAGATAGGCTTCCATGTTAAAAATTTAAACTTTGCAGCTAAATTATAAATTAGCTTGAGACTATTACTGTTCAGTTTTTAATGCGTTTAAATCTGTATTTCTAACCTCGAAATAATGTTTTTTATTTATTATTATTTAGATACAACATTTTCCTCATGCTTAAATCGATCAAATAAATTTACACAAGTTTAATAAAATAATCTTTACTAGAATGTGAAAGAATTACCGAGATATAGCACCGATCCGCCGAATAAGACAATAAAATCGATTTTATCATTATCATTTTCGTTTTTGTAGATAGGGCTACAAAAATCATTCCATACTTTTAGGCTGTTTTTAACCTTATTAAGTATCAACCCTATTGTAGACATGTCGGATACTTTATTTCAGACCTTAATAAAACGATTTACACAAAAATTGAAAATAGATCTACGAACGTTCCAAACTTCACCTATGTATAGAAAACAGTAAATATTTTGAAATATAGCAGCAAATTTTAAGAGACCCACTAGAACAATTATATCATCCATGTAGATCATGGTATGGTTACTATGGTTACTAATTCCATCCAAAAGGTTATTTTAAATTAAATACGCCGCGGCAAAATGCATTTTTTTCTATAAATATTACTCTTTTATTTTACAATTTTTTGCACTATTTAATATTTCAAATTTACTTCTAGCACCTTTAAAGCAGAGTACATACCATGTGTGAGCAAGAAGTTTCCGTGCGAATAATGGAATGTAGCAATGTCAAATCGAAAGGCAATATACAGTCAATCCAGTGACTTGCATTCGTCGATACATATCCCACGGGAAATTCGGGAGTAACGTGAATTCTCTTATGGCGTATCAAGGTCGTACGTGATCAACGTAAAGAATAAAGGAACTGGAGATTTCGATCGGTAAATGGTTTACACCCTACAGAAAGTCATAAGAGACATAAATGTCATAAGAGTGATCAAATCTCTTATTGTCTACAAAACAATAACTAAGATTTTAATTCATTCATTAATACTTAATGGATTACTGTCATTAGGAATTCTTATTACTTTCATTTTATTGATAATGAATTGCAATATAATATAATTAATAAGTTGTATTTGAAAGGTTTCATTATATTATTAAAAATTCATATTGATAGTACCTATTATTTTATTTACTTATTTACTTATTTAAGATTCAATACAAATAATAATTTAGAATTCGATAAACAATGAGTGTTTACCTAAACGGGTAAATAATGCTGCATTTTGTATCAGCGCATTTTAGATTCTAATTAATACATAACTTTTATTATCTTCGAAGTTAGTTTTCCAAGTTCTCACTTTTATTCATTATTATATATAGTTATTATTTATCTAAATGAGGCTATTGAGAAGACCAATGGATACCCTTAACCCAAACGAAATTTTCTCTTTTAAAAATTTCAAACAATTTTTCTCTGAACTTAGTTTCTATTTTATAATTTTGATCTATTTCCCCCTCTTTTACAGTAATTTTCTTCCCTTTTACTCATTCGGTAAGGTAGGGACTGAAATGTATACAGCATAGGTACCTTACTAGAGAAATGAGGTGAAGACATTTTTACCTAGCTCGTGGCGACAAATATATTCTCATTTTAGATGACTATATGAACCGATCCATAGAGTCAAATGTACCTAATATAATTATTATTATTATTATCAAGGTGACATGAATCCCTCCATGTATCCTACAATATATACATGAACAAATATTTTCATTTAATTTTCAATTTTTGATTTTAGTTGAAGCAATAACGTGATGGCGATAAGATAATTATAAAATTAGCTTGTATAGTCATTTTACAAATATAATTTATAATACTCAACGCTAATGAAGGAGTTCACTTATAATATAATGCATATTCTCTGCTTACGTGTAGTATCATAATTAAATTTTTTATTAATATTAATGAAGTATGCCAATATAACTTCAAGAGATTTAAGAGACTATGTAAAACATGTGACATAATATTACTATTACAATTATCCTAAGTAACATAAGAAAATAAATTAAATTTTCTCCTGAAATTAAACAGTTCAAACTTATTAGTTTGTCATTTATTAATTGATTAGACTAAGAAAACTTAGTTGTTGATAGAGATAATAATAAAGAATATCGCAGAAAGTTTAATATTACCTTAGAATTAATAAAGACATAATTTTAATATTACACGAATATCAAATGTAAAGAGAATGATATTATTAACAGTTTAATGAAATCATAATTAAAATACGTATGTTTACTTCTAAAAATACAATAATAATATAAAAGTGTTTGAAGAAAAAATAAATCAATATAGCGGCTCATCAAGACACAAACTTCTCAATCCGCCTTCATCTCAAGCACACCTCTGAGGGACAAAATTTGATTAACTCAAATTGATCGGTTTAACAAGTCCCTCAAAATTAAAGTCTTCGGCCTGAAATCCCTCTGAATGAATCTCCTGAGCTATTGCATCTATTCAGATACCCATCACTTGATTGACGTTTTTTCAAAATTTTGAGTTAGAGAAACCGAAAGAAAGAGAGAGAGAGTGAGAGAGAGATCGAGCAACATTTCGTTGCAGCATCTCCATGCTTCTAATATAATACACCAGTGGGGTATACAACTAGTGGATGTTCGAACTTTCCTGCGGCTCTGCGTCAGTGCTAGAGAGAGATGCTAGAGCTCGCTGCAGGCGTACATGTTGCTTTCTCCAATCTTCACCTCGCACTGTGAGTAACTCCCTGAACAGAGGTCGAGAAATGCGCAGAGGTGAGCGCGGCGTGGGAGGAGGAGTCATAAACAAAAAATTGGTTTTTCGTTGGTGAGAGTGGAGGATGCGAAGTATATTGAAGTTCCTGAAGTAAACGAAATCTTCGTTTTGTATTTTCAGTAGATGCAGGAAGAATATTAAATTATTATAACAATATCGTACTTATTTATAAATGTTCGGTTCTAAATATTACGAAAAGGATGCGAGAAATATTGTAACTTGTGAAGGTAGCGAAATTTTATTTTATAATTATTCAGTAGACATTGAAAGTATATGTAATTTTTACGCCAAATATATGGACAAATTCTCAAATCGCGATTACTGCGATTCGAACACTTATATGACCTGACTAATGCGTTTAAAAGTTCTGAAAAAATTCAGTCGTATACTAAAGATTGTACTTTATTATAATAAATTTATTACAAGACAATAAAGAACCTGCATGAAAAATTATTAGGTCCGTCAAATAGATTATCGAAAAATTATCGACGCGAATATATATATATATATATATATATATATATATATATATATATATATATATATATATATATATATATATATATATATATATATATATATTATTTGCAATATTTTTTCGGCTTAAAAAAAAATAAATAACGAAAAAAATACTACTTTTATATAATTACTTACATTTTATATTACTTGCGCCGTTGAAGGAAAAAGTATAAAACTACTGCCATTGTTTAGAGTTCATCTATATCTATATATATATATATATATATAGATATACTACATTCATGTTTTGATGAGCTCTAAACAATGGCAGTAGTTTTATACTTTTTGCTTCAACGGCGCAAGTAATATAAAATGTAAGTAATTATATAAAAGTAGTATTTTTTTCGTTATTGATTTTTTTTAGAGCAGAAAAAATATTTCAAATAATAAGAAAGTAACAATGACACAGTAAATATTAAACTCTTAGACATGAAAGATTTAAAAAATACCAATGAAATTAATAAATGCTCTGCAATACATTTGAAAGAAGAAGTAAGATTGGTTAGCGGAATGAAAAACTGGAAATAAGTTATTTTCCTGCGATTAAAGCCATCGTTTGTCCAAAATTATAATCATGGAAGCACGTTTTAGAAACATGTCAAACAAAGCAAACAACACAACCTCAACTCGCGCTGACCACTCCCTATCTCACGCATCGTTGAGTCGTATAATCCTTTCTCGGCGAAACTTTCGAAAATTCTTGGCCAAGACCCGCGCTGTATCCGAATATTCACCACTGCCACACTACGCACGTAACCTTGACACTTGACCATTTTACCATATAGAGCCTGAAGCTGAGAACGCAAAAAAAGAGAGATAGCTTAATTAAGGTAATTTCCGGTGTACCCGCTACCTGCATTTTACCATGTATGCTGCAGTTGACGAGCGGTTGCTGGCAGTGTCGGGGGACGTTCCGCACTGCAATGGATTCAATTTTCGAAAAGAAGAAGAGTCGGATGATTTTAAATTCCGGCCTCTTCTCGTCCGGGGTGGCGCGCAAAGGCTTTTTCTTTCCACGTTGGCAAACGTATATTATGTTCCGCCCCGTCGTAATGTAACTATTATTCTGGCCGTTTTAGTAGAAAATTAAATTAAAGGTCTCACAGTCTCGAAAAGGAGGCAATTAAGTTACCCGCTGGGCAGAAAATGGCGTGAAATTCTAGTATTTCTACCGAATAAATTTAACGCTCTTAGTAGAAGGTTAAATTTCGTCTAACTTAACTTAATGTGCTAATATTTTTGTATTTTATGATGACTTATACGCTCATTGATACATGAAACATTTATTTAATTTTAGATATAGCATTCTTTAAATAGAATTTTCAACTTTTAAGCACTTTTATTTGATATTCACTATTGAAAGTACAGTAATTAATAACAAAAATGCTAACATGTAAAATACTTAATGTCGATAGCGCTACTAACCATTTTGCAAACTGCAAAAAGTATATGTAATTAATGAATAATTTAATGAATATGAATAACAACTCTAATCAATGTATCATTTTTTTCATTGTTTTAAGTTAAAAATGTAATCCTTAAATATTGATTGAATTATCTATTCTACTAGTTTATAAAAAAAAATCATTTTAATTAAGAAGATGGGTCAAATAGTCGCGGTCGCGTTTTGCCATTTTTGGCTTATTTTACTTACATTATAACATTTTGCCCTAATATGTTAATAACTTTCTCTTTATAATAATAATTAACCTAATTTATTAATTGAATGTAATGCTTAAGATTCATACGACAATATTCTTAAATAATTTCGTTATGTAACTCTATTTAAGTTTTAAATTAATACAATAAGGTATATAAATTGAGAATACTATAGTAATGCTATAGTACTTGAGTAATGCTATAGTTTACTTAACTTTTAAATTATAATAAAAATGTTATCTTTTGAAACTAAATTGATAATATAAAAATGTAACATTCAACAATTTACTCTACTTCTGAATCTTTTTCAACCAAGCCTTACTTACCCTACATTGACAAGATCATCTACCCCCGATGACTCCCTTGCTGTGCATATACATTCATTGAATTCGCGTTGAATTGTTTCTCCATTCTCCCTCCATGAAAAATATTTGCTTTTATTGCTCAGCTTGGTTATATATGTCATAGAGATGGGAAGTGAATTTTGTGTACGTCTCCCCATAGTTATATGGCGTGACATGTACAAAAAAAATACATAACTCAAACTACAATATTAAAATGTCAGCAGCGCCGCATGCACGATTACAACCATTTATAACGCACGAATATTTGCCCGCATTTGTAAGATTGACAGTCCGACAACGCATTCGTATTTCAACACACCCTTTATTTCAAACCAGAAAATTTTTTCCTGCATTAATCTGTATAAGTATATTTAAACATGAGATACGACGTATGTAGTAAGTTGCCCAATGAATTGTTGTTTTTGGTTATTACAACTAAATATATACATATTGGTTCATTAGTCTTTATTTGTTTCGTGATATATGTATATGTTGGGTTGCTTTCTACCGCTAAAAGGCATTAGAGGAACGCTGCTGAATTTGTAATTTATAAGTTAAACTAACAAAGGAAGACTAATACGGGACCTGGAATCTTCCGAAAATTTGGAATTGTTGCACATAACAACACGAAATATGAGATGCGGGTGGCATACACAAATTTTGGTTGTATACATACACATAGATATATACAGACATTCAAAAAAAATTTGTATACTCTGATTTAGGAACGTCGGAAATTTTCATCTTTACAAAGTTTTCTTGTTGGCAAAGAAAAAACAAATGTAAAATTCAATTGTTGAATTGTGAACTAAAAGGGGCCATTATACCGACGTCAATAATTCAGCCTCTAGGTAAAATAAATGTAGACCTATAATGTTATTCACGATGCAAGATAATGGTGAAAAAGTAAAAAATTATTCATTATAGAAAAATGAAAAGATCTATACTTACAGCTATCTTTCGTTCTATTTTTATTTGTTTTCTGTGTATTGATTTTCGTTTTTTTTGCTTTTTAACGGTTTTTCGATTTTTGAGTTTTAGTATTTTGGGTTTTTTGGTATGTTTGAAATAATATCATCAATTCATTTTCATTGCATTTTAAAGAGCATAAAGTTACCTATTTTTTCCGACCCGAAATTTTAAGTAAACTATTTTCTATTTCTATTATACACGAAATCATCGTGCTTTGTTTAAAAGGTGATATCCTAGAAATATAGCATGAAAAATTTTTGAAAAAATTGCGGTAATTAGAAATATGATTAAGAATATTTTGTAAAATTTTCAAGCCTTTATAATTTTCTTTTTTCCAGAAAAAAATCATTTTGTAAAAGAAATCGTCTTTTTTTGTCGAACGATAACTTATGTAAAACGTCATTATTCCGTCTGAAAATTTCCAGAAAGGTAGCTTTTTACTATTTCTTGAGACTGTTAGAAGCCCAGATTATAGCGACTTTTACATTCCGAGTTATTTGAGGTTATATTCTTTTTTAATATTTTTTTGATTGTTTATGTCTCGAGATCGGTGCGGTGTGTGTCCCCTCTTTTTTTGGGACTCCGATATGTCACAATGAATATGTGATTTTATATTTTACATTTGTATTTTATATTCTTGTTTATTGTGTTGTGCGATGTTGGTAGAGCGAAACCCATCACCTGCTTACTAGCGTCACAGACACTTTTGAGGCGGCTATATGGGCGCATACGTCCTGCACCGAGAAAAAGGATTGGGCATCACATCAATACGTTTATATTGATATGATAACTATACCGGTATTGTTCGAGTAACAGTAAATATTGTTGTCTTAGCTATAATATGGATGCCGGTGATATCATATGGATGTCACAGCAATATAATATAGCTGTGAGAATAACAAAGTATTGTTGCAGCAGCAATACGTAGTTTAGTTTGAACCACCAGAATCTGGATGCTGGAGCAATACATTTTTCTCAGTGTGCTCCAAAGCACAATGCATAGTCGGATATCTCTTCCAGACGAAAAACTCGAAGAAAAAATTCTCGAGAATTTTCACCGGAAATAGAACCCTTGCTTCAGCATCTTGTATAGATAGGCAAGCGGCATACCAACTGAGCCAAGGGGGGCTCTATGATCGCTTCAATTTGCATTTGAAAGAGTATAAAATTACTTATAAACGGTAATATTTCTGTTTTTTTTTATAACTTTTCCATTGATATTATGAAATATTAATTGAAAAGATATTTGAAGATTAATGAAATAATGTAGATCGGCATTTTTTATGTTTTATCTCTTATAAATTTAGGTAAAAATGATACGTATGAATGATCTAAATATGTGATCTTAGATGTTGTTGAATTCAAATTCGAGATGAAATGTATAAAATTAAAATTATTAATTTAATAAAATAATGGCACCAAGAAATACTTAAAGCAGATTTAATTCATATATAGAAGTAAATTAAAAATATAAGTGTATAATAAAAATAAGATTATGACTACAGCTAGTTCAATCAACTGTTGTGAAATAAACCATTAATGATAAAACAGCACACATTTTTTGAGCTCCTAATTGAAAAGAGATATAGGAATTTAAAATTAATTTATTAGAACAGAAACTTTTATATTAGACCAATTACTTTAGTTTGGGGAAGCTAAGTTTTGCCAATGAATTGGCAGCAGTTTTTTCGCGTGTTGGACATTTTTTTTATATATTGTATGGCCTATAGTACAAGAAAAATGTGTACCATTTTTTTACTAAAATTATGCATACTTCGAGTATAACAGCTGATATATTAGGAACAAGGTATAATTCACAAAAGTACTGTGACGCCTATCTCATATTTTGGAATAATAAGATACATTCTAACGTTTCAGGAGTTTACATGATCGGATAGCCTTATTCTTCCCTTGCAAGTTCATCATAATTGTACTTTCATTTTTCACAATTAATCCAATTTCACTATCATTCTTCGATGTCACTCGATCCTAAACGTTCCAGATACTATATAACCCTATTCATACACGAAGCAATAAAATAGCCACGCATGCCTGTGCATATTGGCGAGGAGGCCGCAAAGGCAGAGAGGAATAGCGCGGAGTTACTAGCGCGAGATGACCCTACGAAGAATCGCGCACGCGATGAAGTGTACGTCGTCGTCGCGATGAGGAGTGAAAAATTTAAGAATCATGCGCCGCGTCACCCTGCGTCGGCAGATTATATCCGCGGCGGAAACCACGATACACCGCGTACACGCGTGCAGAAAAAGTGCGTCACGATATTAAAGTGCACGCTGGTGGCTGAGTTGAGAGGGGATCGAAGGAATTCCGCGGCGTGCACTGCATGGTAAGGATGAAAGGGAAGGAGAAAGGAGGCGACGGCCTGCGCGGACATCGGACAAATTGCGTGTGGCATTGTGAATGCGACTGATAGAGGATATAAGATTGATCTATCGTGGCAGGTTGTTTGGTAAAGGAATTAATTATATAGTATTGTATTTTAGCCCATTATTATCAATAAGTTAGTAAAGATTGAATGATGACCCGGATTAAATAAATAGTTTAATGGTAACCGATAGTCAACCAATGTTTAGCCGTACGTGTCAGTATTGCAATTTGTTCCATGAGGTCTTCTATTAAAACTAACGTTCAAGAAGTGCAATGGGTGGTAAGAATAAAGTAGAGCTAGACTTATACGGCTGACTATTGCAGTATAATTATGTTAAAAATATACTTATTATTCGAATCTGTATTTTATTTCTACAAAGGAAAACTGGAGTCTTTAAAAATAAAATATTTATCAAATTTCTGTCATTCTTGGAAAGCTATACGTTATCATTTGAATAAAATCTAGATAACCATAACCTCAATGGTAATGATTGAAATTTAAATCTAAAAAAAAGACAGGTATCGCCGAAATGGAGAGGTTTTTGATCGCGATGGTAAAAAACGCAAGTTTACAAGTCTACCAAGTGCAGGTATTTTCTACATCTAAAATTCTATTTCTGAAAATAGAATCCAAACACCAAAAAGCTTTACTTAGTATATCAAATATTCCACCTCACTTATACATAAAAGGCTATTTAGATTTTCTACACACAATAGAAAGTGTATGTGATAAGGATTCAAAATAATATTTTGGGTTTACTTTATTCACTTTATATTAAATAGTCAAATGGACATTTTATGCTATTGAATTATCTAGCGCATGATTTACGTGGTTCATTTTTTGACAAAGTGTGCATAAAGTTGCACTTTATGCATTTCATAAATTATTAAAGTTGCCATTTCACACCCACTGCATCAAAGAATAATGTTCGGAACACGGGAATTAAGCTTTACATCCTTGTGTGATGCTGAATCAACTTGCTGAAATAGAACGGCTGTGAAATTGCTAATCTTTTAAATGGACCATATTGTACTCGTCTGAAAGGTATTATGTAAATCTTTGTTCTTTTTATTTCGACTACAAAATTGGCAACTTCAGTATGAGGGAAGTAAATTCTATATCAGACATCATTATTTATTATTCTTTAAAATTTATAAATTTACAATTTGTGTAATTGTGAATTTACTAATATAAAAAATCAATAATATATCTCTGTGCGATTTTAGTTACATCGTCTCTTATATATGGAAATGTTTTCTGGTTTCTGGAGAAACCTCAACGTTCTCGGTAATAATCTTTAAGATAAAATTTTTAATCATATAAATGTGGTAAACCTATGAACTTTAGTGAACATCATTATGAACTATAATTACTAAAACGTACACTTCTTAATATTCAATAAAGTGCATATGGATATTTTGATTGCATATTTAAGTTCTAGGTACATATAAAATCTTTTAAGTAATTAAACTTCAGGACATGGGATAGAAAATTTATGGATGATCTGTGTGAGCCCCAAATTCCTATTAAAGAAGCCAGTAAATATATTATGACATATATACGCCCATAACAAAGTTGAATAGAAGTTTGTATTAAGTACCATCTGAAATAAGATCTATTGACTCTTTAATTGAATTTAAATCAAATATCGTACAATCATTTCTACTTGATAAATTATTTATTTATTATTTATATACCGGTTTAAGGCTAGAGTACCTGAAGGGGTAAAAGAATCAACTTATTTTTCTTCAAAAAACTATTCCTTGAAATCCACTTTATACGTTAGAAAGCTCCAAATTGTTTCTTAAAGCATCCTATAAGTTTTTTGAATATTTTTATTGTATTTAATTACATTGCCTTATATACAATTTGCAACCATTAAAGTCGTTTTTCTCAGCATTGCATTTTCGGCATTGAAAATGCTCCTTCCACAAATGCGAGCGGTGAAATAATTTGAAACTTCACAGAATTATTGTTTTTTACATTAGAAAGATATTGTCAGAGCGATTTTTCATATAACCCTCATATACACATTTTCCACACGATCTTATTAAATATAATTATGTATTACTTTTTGATTTGTGTGAGTAAAATTTGTATACGAGGGTTATATGAAAAATTGCTCTGACAATATCTTTCTAATGTAAAAAACAATAATTGTGTGACGTTTAAAATTATTTCACCGCTCGCATTTGTGAAAGGAGCATTTTTAAGGCTAAAAATGAAGTGCTGAGAAAAACGACTTAAAGATTGCACATTGCATATAAGGCATTGTAATTTAATACCATAAAAATATTCAAAAAATTTATAGGATGCTTTAAAATTAAATTTGGAGCTTTGTAAAGTATAAAGTGAGCTTCAAGGAACACTATTTTGAAGAATAGAAAATTTGATTTTTTGACACCTTGTGTGCTTTAGCCTTAATCCTTTACAATAATTATGATGTATTTTATAGTGTGCATTATACTTACTCGTATAATATAGTTACCGAATTTATAGTTTAAGAAAATTTGATTGTAATAGTTTTTTATGTTATGTTGTTAAAATAGTTATTTTAAGTTCTTTATAATTCGAGAACGTTGCAATACATCGCCTATTTTTGTACTATATTATATAAAACGGCAGTACTTGCCCATCAAATATTAAATAAATAAATATAATAAATAATAAATCAGAATATAAATTATGCTGATTTAATTGGAATAGTTTAATCATATATTACATAACTAGAATTTATTATCTTTTGAATACTATTCCCTCAAATGCAAATGTATACAATATTAGAATTGAATTATAATGATTACATCAATACGGTCTAATTATATATTACAGAATTGAATATATTATCTTTCAAACGTTATTTCCTAGTTACATGATAAATTATTGATTTAACTGTTAATATCGAAGTAGTTATTCATAAAATTAAATTATTTACATCTTAATATTCTCTGAATATTCATGAACAATAAATTATTTATTGTATCGTAATATAAAACCAATATAAAAACTGATAATACTATCCAATCAGCACAAAGCGATATGTTTTCAAATCAAATTCTATTTGCATCTAAAATAGAAGTGAAACTTCCCGAAAATGTGGCGTTGAAAGAAAAACCTTATACAAAGTTTATACGAGAAATAAAAACACATTCCATTTTAGCGGCTCGGTGGTACGCATATATATATATATATATATATATATATCTTTCTCTCGCTTTCTCTCTCTCCCAACGAAACCCAGCAAAATAGACCCCGCGCATCGATAAACGCTCTGCAACAAACTTTAAAGCGAATACCGCATAAAGCCGAAGAAATGGAACGCAACAGACGCAGAGTAGCAGCAGTTCAGCTGACACTCGTGACTCTCCCTTTTTCCTTCACCTCTCCTCACTAGAGCTGCTATATACATTTATCTTCGATAGCACGATCGAATTCCTCGACTGCGTCCTTTATTTTCCAGTTTTCACCGTTTCTTAATCTATTATCGAGGGCCCTGTTGCGGAGGCAAGCGAGCGAGCTTTCGTTCAGCCCAGCGTTACGTGCTTAATTCTTAAGTCCTAGACGAGAGAGAGAGAGAGAGAAAGAGAGAAAGAGAGAGAGAGAGAGAGAGAGAGAGAGAGCGATTTCGGGATCGAGATACGCGGGCGTTCAATTACCGGCTTTGAAAGTCGTTACCAATGGAAGCTAGTAGCGCGACGATTTTGCCTCATTCTGGCCCCCTCGGTACTTTGCTCTTGACGAAGTTAAGACACGTACGGAGAGCGTCCGAAGTACGTGTGGCTGTCCCGAGACGCGTTCGAGTATCTGATTTCTCCTTGGCTGTGCTTGGCGGAACGTGCTTCATAATGTTAAAAATTGATCGTACATATACGTGGTGTTTTACCGCTAGTTGGATTTGCGGAGCTTATGAAGCTATTTTCGTGTATATAATATAAGGAAAATAAGATGATGAGGGCAGGTACTTGCAAGATTGAAGACACATTACGGGTATGTGCTGGTATCAAACCTGAAAACGTGAAATTTACGAAATATTGTGCAACTTTTATGCTATAATTGTAATTATCAAGAAATAAATTATGTTTATACTAGAAAGTGAAGGAAAAATGTAATAGTTCAAGCGGTTGGTACTCAGCCAATATTCATTTCCATTAGAATTAAAAATCAAATGCTAAGGAAATAAGGAAACTTAACTATGATAAACTCAAATTAACTTAAAAATTGTTAGTCATTGAAGGCTGGAGAAGTTAATTGACGTTAAAGCCGAAAATTGCCGTAAACACGTGAATATTACAATCAGGACTCTCAAAAGTTTCAAAATTATTCGTAAATCCTAATGTTATGTCATTGTTTGCGTAAACTTTAAAAAATTAAATTTTCATTTATCCTTTTATACAATTCGTTATCTGAAAATCAAGAAAAATTATGATTGGAGCCTAGGGTAGCTATGTCAGCAGAAAAATGAATTATCACGTCGGTGACCCGGGTTCTCTGTCGAATGCTACCAATACCTCTGTATAAGCTACATGTACTTTGTTTACAAATACACCGCCGATACGCTTCGATAAATAACATACAGTGTGGCTGCACAAATATGGCGACATCAAACTATACACTGAAAAAAATAAAAGGCTGCTTCTACTGAGGACTCAAGCAGTATCTACTCGACCACTCGAGTAAAAGCAAAATAGATGCGCAGTAGACACGCACAATACTGCGCGGTAAAGCTCGGCAGAGGTGGGAGAGTCATACGAGGTTTTCTGCGCGTCCACTGCGCGCATATTTCGTCGTGTCGGGAGCCAAGCAGATACTGCTTGTACCCCTCGAGTAGAAGTAGCCTTTTATTTTTTTCAGTGTATAAAAAGAAATGAAAACAAAAAATATATATCTGGGACGAATACGTACTTATATGTAAGAACAACCTTAATATGAAAAATAAACTTGATCCAGAGCTCAAGTTAAAGATAATTATAGATATAGGTAATTAAAGATAACTATATAAAATTATAATGGCAAAAAAAGGATCGATTTCTTTTTAAAAACGTAAAATTTTGTTCTATGTCCCTCCATTTACTCATTTTATACTTTTGTATTGTATATATTGGTTTATTCGCATGGTATTTTCATACTAAAGATATTTTTTTTTGTTTTGTATGTTTCAGACCTTTTTTTAAGGATGCCAGCTTTTTAGGTGACCGATTTTAGCGGAGCCTCTGTACACGATCGCTATATATATATATATATATATATAGAGGTGAAAAATCACTTTTACAATTTTTTCTACATTTTTAAACCTACCTTTATTCATGAGAAAAGTATTATAAATGATAATAAATAATTTCTTCGTAAAAGAAGCACTTAAAAATTACCTTACTTGCGAGACTTCCCCCTTAATTGATGACTAAATTGATTGAAAAGTTTAGATAAATCGTTATAAATTAAAAATAATATCAAATATAAAATATTGTTGTTACGTATTTACTATAAAATATGTCATTCTGTCGATGCACGACTAAAAAGAAAATTTAATTTACTTTAAATAACAATCAGTCCTAGTTATTGTTCTAATATACAAATCTTACTTTTATCTACAAAAAACGGAAAAGTAAAATATACAAGTATAAACAAATATACAAGTATTCGCATATATTCGATGGAAAACGATTGATATTTGGATGTAAGCCACCGCTTACAAGTAGAGCGAAATCAATAATTCGAGGCCGTTTGTCCGGGTGTCGATGCCTCTGCCGATTAATTATTGCGAACTTGCGCATCCTCGAATTTCACGGCGTTAACGACTTTGCCAATATATACGCTCACGAGTCGCAGGAGCAGCAGCCCGACCGGGCCGGGCTTCAGAGAGACACGCGCATACTGCGAGCCCTGCACGAAAATTGCCCAGAAACCGGATATCGCCCTATCGGGTTCCAGTTCACGCGCACACCTCGCACCGATGATGTACTTCGAAGCTATAACCCTCCCCGCACACTCTCGCTTCCTCCTCTCGGCTCTTCTGCAGCACCTTTTCGAATGCACCGTAACGAGCTTCGATTTACATCCTGGGCTTCCGTTACTATTTAGTAATCGGCTGTGGTTCAAGCCATATCGGTTTTAAAAATAAGTTTGAGGAGCGGGAAAAGTCATTAGAGCGGGCGATTTGTACATTC
Organism: Gastracanthus pulcherrimus; assembly: GCA_949152435.1. Lineage (NCBI taxonomy): Eukaryota > Metazoa > Arthropoda > Insecta > Hymenoptera > Pteromalidae > Gastracanthus > Gastracanthus pulcherrimus. The sequence continues at coordinate 39,381,449 of OX424575.1, forward strand.
TTATCGATGTTTTGAGGTGTTATGTGTGGGTTAGAATTACCTAAATTGAAGTGACAAAGGTTATCTTATATTGCTATCTCGGAATATTTTGGATGATCAAACTTGCAGGCAGTGTATCTATCCTTTGAGAAAAGAATTTTTATATGATGTATTTGTTGGCAACTAGATATGAATATTATAGCACCTGTAGTTTGTTCTAATGGGAACTTGTTCTTAAAATACAAGCCGTTTTACCTAAATTATTACTTATTTTTTGTAACAAAAAATGGTAACTTTACTTCTGATTATAACTCTGTAGGATTTTTTGCTCAAAGAATGATTTGAAAGAACATAATACTAAATCGATCTGAACCAAAGAAGTTTAATTTAAAAAACCATTAATTTTCATGTAATTTTAATCACTAACAAGGAAAACGCCAATCATGCGGAACTCGGATTTTGATGAGGCTTTGGTAGGTGCTTTCTAGTACCTAAAAATGAAGCCTATCACTCTTAGTTTGTTCCAATGGGCCCTTGTCTTCGAGATATAAGCTATTTTACTACGAATGTAGTTTTCTAGTGATTATAAATATGCATATATTGACACTAGAAAAATGGCTTCAGAGATAATAAAAGTAGTATATATTGAAGATGATGGCTAAACATGCATTACATGCATTTTTAGTCTTCATCTTTAATTGTTAATAACTTCAGCTCCGAAAAACATTCTTTAACGTTACAGGTTTCAAGTTAAAGCTCTTACTGCCTACTTTTATAATCATTAAAGTAATTTTTTCTACTATCAATAGATGCATATTTATAATCACTAGAAGAAATACATTTTTCTCTAAAATAACGTATTTTCTGAGTAAAATAGCTTATATCTGGAATACAAGGACCCAGTAGAACAGACTAAGAGTGCTAGGCCTTATTTTTAAGTACTAAAAAGCACCTTCTAAGCATCATCAAAATCCGAGTTCCGCAGGGGTGGTGTTCTCCATGTAAATACAATTGAATGCATCGATTCTAAAACGTCCTTAGCGCTCGGCCCGGCTGCCGTTATATCAAAATTGACGTCATGGTGACCAAAATTTGCAATTTTACGGAAATGAATTTTAAAAAATAGTATCGTGCAGAGGATCAAAAATGGCAACTTTTTATATATATAATTTGTTTGTACAATGTTTAGTATTTGAAAAAAAAAATAAAAACGGCAAAATTTTAAATCTTATTTGCAACACGTTTTTTAAACTTAGCTCGCTGCAGCTCCGACAAATATGAACGGATCTTGCTTATTTTTTGCATAGACTCGTAAAATAGTCTGGCGCTGCTAATAAACTCATAGATAGTTAAATATTAAATATTTTTCATTCAACAATTTAATTGCAAACCAGTGAGCTACCTTTTATATGGTTAAGTATGATCAACGAAAAAAAGTATCGAGGGAAGTTTAAGACTCAACTAACTTTCAACGAGACATTTGTTTGTTAACATTTGAAGAAGTTTCTCAGAAAATTTCAGATGAATTGGATGAAAAGTGGCAAAGATAGAGCGATTTTGCCAAACTTGCACGCTCCGCGCGAACATTAGCGGGTCTGCGCGATACATGACGCTCAGTGTATGTCACTCATAGAATAAGAAATAATTTAAGAAACATGATAAAAGTTATCCTGAAATAAACAAAACAAAGTCGAACTCGTTTCGCATTGAAATCACACTGATTTTCTTGTTCGTTTACAAGCTGCATTTATTCACAAATTTGTTAATTTCTTTAATCTTTTTAAAAAACCTTTTACTTGCTAAATAAATTATAAGCATAATGTCGATCAATATAGGACGTAAAAGAATTAGAAATGAGCATGCATGGAAAAAAGCTATTAATAAAAGTTGTAAAAATAAGGTAAGTAAAATATCGTAAGACGTGTTATAAAAAAGAATTTCTGTTGCAAATATGATTGAATGACATGTATATAAAACTCGAAATTAATTAAAACGAAGAACTCTCTAAATTTGTATGCATCCCATGCGTTAATCAACTTCCACACCCGTGTCAAAATGCACTATTTTCAAATCATTTAAAATGAAGCTGTAATCAATTTTGTAAAATAAATTTTTTCATTAATACGTATATATAAAATGATGATTTCCAAACGTCTTTTATATAGGGATTAGAATATGAATCAGTTAGTGGAAAGAAAGTGCTTGAAAAGACGTTCACAGAAATCAGAAATTGTTGTCCTAAAAAGTGTTTTTTAAAAGTAGATCATGAATGGCAAAAAAGTATGTTTCATAAATTTTGGCGCAGTGTAGATTTTCAAGTACAGAATACAATATTAGAAAATATGATTGTAAGAAAAGAATCGACACAAGAATTAAAACGTTTACAGTGGCAATTTCATTGTTACTACAAAAGCACTAGTATCGATATTTGTCGAAAGTTTGTTTGCAGTATTTTCCAAATTGGAGAACGAAGAATAAAAACGGTTCAAGAAAAAATAGTAAGTGGCAAAACGATGTCTGATAATAGAGGAAAACAAGATAATCACAAGGTAAAGCTAACTGAAGATGTCAAAACTTAATACTGGAACATTATAAAAGCCTTCCGCATTCTGAGTCACATTATACTAGAGATAGCTCAAAGCTTTACTATTTTCTTGATATATCGTTAACATTACATTCACTCTATTTTTCCTTTTTGGATTTTTATGCAGCTGTAACAGGGAGTGAAGCTATTCCTATTGATAAAACAACATATTTTAATTATTTTAATCATTTTGTGAATTTCTCTATTGGTCTGCCACGTACTGATGTATGTGATCTTTGTTTTACTTATGAAACTAACAAAGGACGAGAAAATGAGTATTTTGAACATATCGTGCAAGTTGAAAAGTATAAAAACTTAAAAAATTCAATGTTGTCCTCTGTAAATGTACTAAAATGTGAATTTGACTTTGGTCAAAACTTGCCATTGCCAAAACTACCAGTTAATTCTCAACTTTTTCGTCGATTAGTTTGGATGTATTTGTTTAATGTACACATTTTCGATAGTGATCGAAGTTACATGTTCCATTTCCTTGAAGGGATTTTAAAAAAGGGCGCCAACAGCGTATGTAATATGGTTGAGTATGCGATAAGGAAAGAACTACAACTAAACGTCTTCGATAAAATATTTTTATTTTCTGATGCTGCAGGAGGTCAAAATCGAAATTATATTAATTTGAAATTCTTTTCATTTTTATCTTACAAATTGCAATTAGAAATCCAACATTTATTTCCTGTTAGAGGGCATTCCTACTGCCAGTGTGACCGAATTTCGGTTTGTATGGTAGTAAGAAAAAAAAGCAAGAAAGAATTGAAACAGAAAATGATTATGTGCAACTAATAAAAAATTCTAGAAATCCTCCATTCGAAATGGTTGCTATTTCACAGTGCGAAGTAAAAGATTATGAAAAACTGTTAGCGAAAGACGAAGACTTGCAGAAAAATGTAATTAAAATAAGCAAAGTTGTTAGAATTGTATATTTTCCTAACGGACAAATTGATTTGTATTACGATTATGATGGCAATCCAATTACAATTAAACTAAGAAACAGCAGTGAAGTAGATTTGTCGAAAGTATCATTAGCTAAAAAGGTAGGAATAACGAAAGAAAAAGAAAAGGATTTTAAACATTTATTGCAATTTTGTACTACTAATAGGCAACATTTTGGTGAAAAATTTTTAAAAACAACTTCTATTAAAACTGTTGTCAGTAAAACAAAGAATGTGAAAGAAGAACATGGTAACAAATAAGTTCGAAAAACGGAAGTTGTCTCAACAAAAAGAAGAAAAGTAAGCGACGAACAAAAGCAAAAATTAGAATTAAAAATTAATAAAAAAGAAAAGAAAACAAAAACAATAAAAGGAAAAAAAAAGTAATATGCTTTTGAAACGCGTTGTATGTATTGCGACTAAATTGTAAATAAATCTTAATGTAGAAATATAAATAAATATAAGTATTAGTTATTTGAAGTTTCTAATTTACTGAACAATGTCAAAAATCTGTGAAATTTATATGTTTCCCAGAAATTTATATTTTTAAAGATTGTAATGTACTATTCAATTCATTTACGCTGCAATATTCTTTTTAATGTGTGTGAATTTCATTTGCACGCTTTATTATAACCATTTATTATCTAGTGTATATAACATTTAGAATTAATAATAATTTCTAAAACTTTCGTACAAAGATTTAAAAATTCAACAACTTTATGAATAACTGCCGTTTGATTTTGCCTTTGCTTTGTTTATTTAATTTCTTATTGTTTCATCAGATACTTATTTTTCTTAATTTTTACACTATAAATCGACAGTATTAAATAGTATGATTTGATTAAGTATGTATTTAAAAAAAAAGGACAGCAAATCTTCAAGTAAACGGCTATATATGACTGACATACGCTGCGAGCGTCATGTATCGCGCAGACCCTCTAATGTTCGCGCGGAGCGTGCAAGTTTGGCAAAATCGCTCTATCTTTGCCACTTTTCATCCAATTCATCTGAAATTTTCTGAGAAACTTCTTCAAATGTTAACAAACAAATGTCTTGTTGAAAGTTAGTTGAGTCTTAAGCTTCCCTCGATACTTTTTTTCGTTGAACATACTTAACCATATAAAAGGTAGCTCACTGGTTTGCAATTAAATTGTTGAATGAAAAATATTTAATATTTAACTATCTATGAGTTTATTAGCAGCGCTAGACTATTTTACGAGTCTATGCAAAAAATAAGCAAGATCCGTTCATATTTGTCGGAGCTGCAGCGAGCTAAGTTTAAAAAACGTGGTGCAAATAAGATTTAAAATTTTGCCGTTTTTATTTTCTTTTTCAAATACTAAACATTGTACAAACAAATTATATATATAAAATGTTGCCATTTTGTATCCTCTATACGATGCTATTTTTAAAAATTCATTTCTGCAAATTTAAAAATTGGTCACCATGACGTCAATTTGTATATAGCGGCAACCCGAGCCGAGCGCTAAGGACATTTTAGAATCGATGCCTTCAATTTTGTTTGAACAAATGGCAATCATCTAAATATTTTTCAAGAGTGGAATTAGATAATGCCTAGACATATATATAAAATTAAAAAATCTTTTTTTTTATTATTTTCAATTATGAAATAAACTTATTGCTATTTATTCTACATTTATTATACAATGAAGTATCAAGACTTAAATTACCTATATTGTATACTTCTATTTAACGAATGTCATAATTACATTTTTCCACACAATTTAACCGATAAGTATACTCTTAATTCATCGGTGACAAAAATAATTTGCTAATACCACAGCTAAATTAATGTAGAAATTAGCGACATAAACATCATCTAGAATTTAGTAGACATGCGATTAACTGTATGTAGATCATAGGCACGATGCGGTTAGCATCTTACATAATTGGAATTACTAACTAAAAATCGAGACTAATTAGAAATCTATGTTTCTTATTAGATAATTAAAGATATTTAAATACAGTCAAAAGGAGTAGCCATAAGTAAGTTGGTCGGTTATACCCAAACAGCCTAACCATTAGCGAATTTTCTCTTTAATGGGTCAAGCCTGAGTTAAACCGAAAACATTATATTAAACAGAATTTTTGTTATGGTTATTCGACTCCTCTTGACGTGTAACAAGAACTAAAAGTGGTACTTTTTAGTTAACTTTTTTAAATTCTTTATCGGAGATCTAACTAATTTTTAAAAAAATTATTAATAAAAATGTTTTAAAAAATTGATTAGATCTCCGAAAAAATTATAAAAAAATTTAACGGAAATGTACCTCTCTTAGATTTTAGTACATATTAAAAGAAGTTGAATAACCCCCGAAAAAATTTGATGTTAACAGTAGTGATTTATCGTGACCTGTAGAATGAAGATTTTGAGGTTCTACAATTGTGAAATTAAAGACATAATCAAGTATTTATAGTCAAAGAATTTCTAGAATGATTGGTTTCAAATATAAAAAGTTTTATGGACCATAAAAAAAGAATTCGGTTTAACCCAGGCTTGACCCCTTAATGTACATAGAAACTTCATATGCCATGGATTTATGGTAGTATCAAATTATTTTTCTGACTGACACACTATACACTGGATTAAGCTTTGTAAGAACATTCCAAATCCGAACTAAGAATTAACAAAGCCATTTTAATGAAACCAGCATTCAAGTCCTAAAACAATAGCATAAGCATACAAAAACTCGTAATCTCGCGCTTTACATAACTCTTGTTAGTCACATCGTATATGCTCATGCTTTACTTATGCCACCACGGGGTCGTGGTCATGGTCGTACATATTCATGGTAAAATCAGCGAGCCACCGAAGTAACAGTTTGTAAACAGAAAAGGCAGTCCAGCGAAAAAGTCGTGAGCGCGCAATGCGCGGGGCGAAACATCTGTCGCGCGTACGTTAGCGCTAGCGTGGTTATATTCAATATGTGTGATGGTAGGAAGCGGTGGGGAGTAGCGGTTTTGCGCGTCCGAATGAGGTATAGTGGACAGTAGTTGCTGCTGCTGCTACACTCGTATTACCCGTCTCTGGGTTGTATACGGTAGTTCTGCAACTGTTACGTCTCCAAGCGCACGCGGTTCTGTCCCGTGTTGACTCGAAAGTTTTATAACCATGTATTTACATTCATTTGACTCAAGTATGCATGGATCGTGAGTAATTTTATGCAAATGTGTTTCGCGTACGGTCTTTTTTAGCGCTTATTGAGATTGCAAGTGTGTGCGCATTTTAAATCGGAGTGCTGTCTCCTAGCGAAAAGACAATTTTTTCAGATGGATAAATTTTTGAAAGGAATATTTATGTAACAAAAACTTTTTAGTTTTTTTTTAAATTTCTTTTAGTTATTGTTAAGTCTTTTGATACTTATATAGCCCTTGTTAAAACTGGAATAGTTGTGATTGGCATGACACATTTATCATTAAAAACAATCGGTAGCAAAACTACTACAATAAATCCAAATATAAATTTATTCAGACGGACTTGATGTTTCAAAGTTTTTTCAATGTAATCCGAACTATAAATTAATTATAAATTTAATACTATTTTCTATATCTGATTGTTCTAGCAGCATAATAATAAATTTTGTTTTAGGGATCATTAAATATATTTTTTCTCCATCTACTGGTTTCGTTGCAGTTTTACAACGAGGCGGGCGGTATGTTGCGGCCGAGGTTTAAATCCTCGCGCCAAGCGGCTGTTAGAGCGCGCCGCGGGTCACTTGTCCGACGCGTGACCGGCCGTTACATATCTGCGGGAGGCCTATTCGCAGGGTGTATAGCGTCGAGCCCGACGTATCCCTTCCGCGTAATTTTTTCTTCCACTTTTGAGGAGGCGCAAGGAGAGCAAAACTCCTTGCTCGCCCAGTTTTCACCCTCTTCCAGTTAACGCCAGTTAACGCGCGAATCACTATTCATGCATAATTTAATTAATCATAGTTGATTTTTAATTTAAGGTCGGGATTTTTTGTATGTTTATGTTTAATATTTTAAATTAATCTTGGAAAGGGTGTGTGCGAGAGATAGAGAGGGAGAGAGAGAGAGAGAGAGAGAGAGAGAGAGAGAGAGAGAGAGAGAGAGAGAGAATGCAAATGCGTACTGTATAAAAAACGATCGTAAGTTCTATTTGTAATTATATTTGTACACATCGGTCATGCTACCAAACACACTATTATTCACATACTCCATAATCAATGCACTTCTATCTAGGTATCCTACTATCCATGCATTACTCTATACACTCATTCTACTATTAAAGTAGCTCTATACCCAACTTTTCCACTATCCATACATCCCTCTATCCATTTATCGTACTATCCACTCACTTCTTTATCAATTTATCCCGCGATCTATGATCGTTTCTATTTACTTATGGTACATATTTTTTTAAAAATACAAACAAATTTTGCGATTAATATACATCTACACTTTTATGCCTATAATATAGTAATTATTTAAAGTTACATTTTATCTTTACTATTACTTTACACCTTTAAAGCATGATTACGATGGACAGTGGAAATCAAAGTGGAAATCGTTTTTAATAGATCACTATTGTAAAATTCAAAATGTTCAAAATGTAAATTTAATTAAAACGGTTAGCTCAAAATAAATCAAGTAAAGAAATATGATAAAATATATGGTAATTTTTAACTCCATTTTTTAGTTAAAAATTATTTGTCATATTCACTTAATCATATTTAAGTAATAATATTGTTTATTAATTATATTAAAACCATATAATAACATGCATAATCAATATATGTACATTATAAATAATGTTAATAAATCATTTTTGATACAAAATGAATATTAATATTTATTTACTGCAATGTATATTGATATTGATATCGTTAATGATTGAAGTTCTGACACACATTGCGCGCTGCGATTCCTAGCTAATCTAAATAATCGATTATTTATTTATTTTTTGACTGTTCAAATTCCAACAATAAATCGTCGAACGATAAGAAATTTATATGTAATAAAAATAACTGTAGAACGTAGTTAGTTTTCTAACAATCTTTAAAAAGAAAGTGATCGACCGTAAAATAAAAAGACTTTTTCCATAAAAAGTGCTATAAAACGTGAAATATTTCCGTGAAAGCAGAATGAATGCAGAATTAATTTTCTAAAGGCGGATACAGTTTACGATTTTCGAGGGTAGATTGTTAAGAAAGTTTCCCAAGCTTCGTCTACGATAGATGGGCGAACGAGAAAATAATCCACGGAAACTTTGAAACGATGCTGGCGCTCGATCGATCTTGTTTCACGTTTACAAATCGAACAAATCAAACTAATTATATGGAGAATATAAGACGCATTTCGAAAACTTCAAAATTAATATTTCAGTAGATAAGATAACACTCTTAAAATTGATAAGTGAAAATTTACTTAATTTGTGTCTCGTTATTCTGGTGAGAAAAGTATTAGACAAGATGAAATAATGCACTCAAATAAGAAGTCATTGTTCATCTTGTCCTTTATGACAAAGTAAAAAAATCCTGTTATTGAAATAGAAAATAAAACTACAATTTAAATAATGAGAAAGTATTGACCCCCACTGTGAGAGTGAAATTATTTCATACTCAATTTTGACTAGAAAGTAGAGTGAAATATTAATTTATACCCTGTATAATAGTCAAATTATTCACTATGTTTAAATATTATTCTTTCGCATGTTTTGCACTCATAAAAATCAAGTATTGTAATAATTCAATAATCAAATTAAGTTGAATGATCAGAAGATGAATATTATAATAACATTTAAATAATTATCATTCCTGCATATATATTATTAAATTCTTAGATTTTACTAGCAAAATTAAATACGCAATAATAAAGTGGCTTTTTGTATTCATATATAAACATAATGCATGGCAAATCGCATAACAATGGTGTAAGAAAATTTCATTTCACTCAATATAAATATCGCATCCCGAAAACAAGACAATGATAACTCAAAATTGTATGTTATTGTGGAGCCAAGAAGGAAAAGTAATTTTTTTTTACAAAATAAAATATTTTTACTAGATTTTGAATATTATATTATTTATTCACATTTGAATTCTTATAGTTTGCCACTCTTGTTCGACTGATTTCTCGATCGCATGAATTGTAAGTCTTGTCCGGGGGATTCAATATAACCTTGATTATTAATTTTATGAGTTAATACTTATATAATAAATGTGCTTTACTTTGTATTTAGTGAATTTGTTATTTTCACTACTAATGTAAGTGAAAATCACTTTGTGTGAAAATATTGATTATTTAAAAGCTGTAATGTGTCACAATGATGCAGATAGAGAAAGGGACAGAAAGAAAGAGATATGGAAAGAAAAGAATATTTAACGAAGAGAGAGAAGAAAGAGAAATGCAATAAGTGGGAGATATGTGAGATCTAAACCACTGTCGAAAGGTAGGCATTCGTAAAATTGATCGTCGAAAAGTAAACACCTAGTGTTCCTTTTCTCTCATAATTTCATAAAATATTTCGTCATCATTCAGGGCCCTTAACATTCAACGGATATTTTCATCTGAACTTCACGGCTTCGACTTCAAGAAAAAAGAAGAAAGAAAGAAGCTTGGATGGATTTATGTATGTATATGTGGGAATGCGTTTATGATACGTTCAATTATAATTTAGTTAATTTATAATCGTCAAGCCACGCCTTGATCAGTATATCTTAAAATTTTAATTTAACCTATAATTACTGAAATATTTTATTTATATTTTAATGAGTCTCTACGTTTTGTTCATTACAAAGTCTATTTAACTTTCAAAACTAGTGAAATTTGTACTCAACATTTTTAATATAAATCTGTTAATTGTTCATAATATATTCTATTTATTGGTTGAGAGTCATTTCAATCCGATATTTTAAACAGGAAAAAGATGTTTAAGGGAGAGTGGGGTAGCCCGGGCCACCTAAATTTTAATGTAAATAAATAGTTGGATATTGTTTAAAATAATACTATAAAAGATTAAAACGAATATTATAATAATATATATTATTATATTAACTAGATAATAATATAACAATTAAGTATATAATTAATAAGAAATTTTGAAGATAAATTCATTTTATATGTAAAAAAAAGAAATTTTTTAAGAAGTCATTTTAGGTTATCCGATGAGAAATGTCGGGTAGCTCGAGCCACCTAATAAACAATGCGGTTTTTTCCCGGTACTGAAAGTATGCTTTTTCATGCATATAAAGCGGGCGGAAAGTAATAATTTACCTCCCTCGGGCGGAAAACAAAAACCCTCGGACAGAAAGTGAGTTTTTTTCGTCCTAGGGGGTAAAGTAACGCATTTTCAGACCGCTTCATATATGCACGAAAAATCATCCTTTCAGTACAGGTAGAACAAAAGTATCGTGTACACCACAGGCGGAAGGCGATTAACGCTCGTGCTGGTTGCAGCCCTTGCCTCAGCATCCTTCTACATCCCTTGGCTCACCTTGGGCCGCTCGGGTTGCCTCGGCTTGACCGCAACATGCTCTCGCGGTAATCGCCTACTTTCTACCGTTGATACACAATATACTACTTTCTGTCATTAAAGCTTTTTAAATGAGCGTATTATATTTTGAGGGGATACATGTTGAGCAATAGAATAAATTGCTTTAGGATACTTTTGCATAAAATGCTGATCCAGTATCTAACGTGTTTATCAAAATATTCAATATCAATATCAGTGATTTTTTATGGTTTAGAATGATGCGTAAATGCAAAATAATAGACTTCGAATCTTCTCACAAAACTAATAAACAAAACTTCATACTTTTATACTCATACTTTAAGATAATTTTACATTAGAAAAATAGAAAATTATTGCTATAGACAGTACAGGATTCTCAAAATAGTACTAGCCCTGCCTATTCGACTCTCCCCTACATGAATTTTTATCAGCATTTTTATAATAAATTTTGAATATCACATATTCTGTAATTCGTTTTAAACCGTCTACAATAAAAATGTAAAAAATTCGTTAATTCAATTAATTTTTTATTAAAGAATAATTTAAATTGAATATATAATTTAAAATGAAATGTAAAAATGCTCTGCATTAATAGCACCTGGGAAACGATACATCCATATAAACCAAGCTCTCAAATCCTTCGAAATCGCATTCTGTCACAAAGAACGTAAACCCGAGCATTATCTACGGCCAAGCTTTAAAAACAAGTCATCCCGTCAAGTACCTCTCATCCTCGATATTCGCGTCGACTGGGATTCCGGATTCAGACGAGCTCGCTCGAAAATTTAATCCCCGCCAGGCCCGCAAGCCTTCGACAAAGTGCTCCAATAAGCGACTTTCGTTCGCTTCAAAAGGAAGCCCCGGAAAAAGTTGGAAATCTTTATTAACATCTGAAATGTTCATCCTACCAACCACTGCCTCTCCTCTCTCTCTCTTTCTCTCTCTCTCTCTCTCTCTCAATCTCTCTCTCTCTCTCTCTCTCTCTCTCTCTGCGTCTCTCGCTCCGCGAAAAAGGTATGTGTACATATTATACGGGAGGCTGTGTCGTCGTCGCGGATACACGTATAACTGGAACGCAGGATGAGCGCCGAGGCGAAGCCGTCGGAATGCAAAGTATACGGAAATAAATGCGGGAAAGAAGCGTGCACACGTAAAACGAAAGGATAGCACAGAGGAGAGAAAAAAAGACCGGGAGAAAAAATAGGGAGAGAGAATTCACGGGGCGAGAGTTTTAAGGCGCAATTCGTCGAGCTCGCGCGCCGATCCACAGGGATATAAATCAATACGCACGACGCGGCCGTGCCTGTGTACACGCGGCATTCTGCGTATCGAATCGGGCGAGTAATCGTCTGTTGAGACCTCTGCCCAATATAGTGCATATAGTGAAACGTAGGTAACTGAAATAATAGTGACGTATTAAAGGAGGGTGATAAAAAGCTGCGTTTGTAGATTTCTAAAGTAAAAGTAAGTATAAAGGATTAGTCTGGCACTATAGTCTAGCAATAATCTGGTGCTGGCCTCTTTTTTATAAATATAAATATTTCTATTCTAAGTACAATTGCAATATTCATGTTTATTTAAACTGTTTATATAGTTTAATTGAAAAGTCCGATTTTTTGCTATTCCGACTGATATTGACAATATATACTATTCTAACCATTTATAGGTGAATGATTTTACGTGATTAAATTTGAATAAAAATTTGGTATATCGCCTGGCATAGTGGCTAATCCCAAAATTTCGCCAGACTTTCGCCATACTTATTTAGCCAGTCTATAGCCAGACTAACTTTTTTACAGGAGTAATTTTATCTGCGAAAATTACATTTTACAATTTGTGCCTTATAGATTGTGGAAAAATTCTTAAATTTTATGATTAATATCTTTAACCACTCTCTTATAGTATTATAATCTGTAAAAAGCAATGTGTAAAGTCTAACTATACTTGGCAATTTCTTCTTATTTTTGCGAATTTTTACAGTGATTTTCTCAATTTTCCTTATGTTGAGAAAAATCATTTTATTTTAAATTTATCTTCTGATGCGTTCTAAGCAGTGGAATTTTTTGTTATGTTCCGCTTTAACGAAACAAGTATTACAAATCTATGGAAAGTGCGCTACTTCTCAAGTATATGCAAAGGTGATGGTTCGGTAATTTAAACTTCTTTATAAAATAAGTCTATATATAAATTACTACAACAAATTTTTCGTTTTAAAATATGAAACTGCAAATTGTGATAGCTTATTGACACCAAATTGTTGACACGTCCGATCCATAATAAAATATGAATAAAATACACCTTTACTAGTGAATATATGTCCATGAAAAATCATTGTATGAATAACCTTATTCATACAATGTACCTATATATACTTAAAAAATTTCTTAATACTTACAACAATACATGTTTAGGGTGATTAAAACTGGATTAAAATAAAACTGTCCCAGAAAAGGTGACCGTGTACGAATAAAGGCGAAAGTAGCCTGTCTTCTGTCACAGACAACCAAGTCTGCAACGCTTGCAGCGTGAACATATGAGACGAGTCAGCGATAAGTGGAGCCGGACTACGATGCACTTGGCCTGCATCGTAGACGTTAGCTCCGTGGTGTGAGCACGAGACCCGTACACTGAGGGCCTGGATTCGAGTCCCGTCGTCTACTATTTTCGCTGCCTACCTCATCTCCCATTCATATGTAACACTTCAAATAATAATTTCTTAATTTTAATCAAAATTTCTTATATGGTTTCCGAGTGACAACAATTATTCATAGATATTTATAAGTTAAATTTTATGAACAAATAAACGTTTTATAAACAAAATTTTGTTAGTGTTCCAAAGCGGGCAACTCTATCGTATAAAATTTAATTGTACGAAGTACAAAATACAAATAAATAATTATGATATTACATTTTTGGCAGTCGATATTCACAATTTTTTAACACCATCATCATAAAGACAAAAATTAATTAACGATAATCAGAGAATCAAAATTATTGTCGGTAAAATTAACAAGTAAAAACTATTGACTTTAAAATTATGTTTGCCAGTTTTGCATTATAGATGCTCCAGAAATTCGAACAATTTTTGTGAATTAGAATCATACGTCATTTCATCAAATAAGTAATTGCAAATTGAATATTTAATTACAATATATAACATTTATTCTATCAAAATACTGATGTTTATCAAAAGAAGCTTCCAATCGCTAATTCCTTCAACCTAAAACAAAGTACAGCGGAAAATTCTCTAGCATTCAATCTATGGAAAGCTGCCCGCACAATGGCACAGAATCTCCTTGCCTTTCCTCTTCTCCTTCGTTTCGTGAATTTTTCCAGCGCCGTCGACTCTTTCTCTCTCTCTCAGCAACGCCTCGTTGGCTTATTTATCCTAGCCGACGACGCCGGCGGTATCGCATCGAAGACGCGGGTTTTGCCTCGCAGCGCAACCTTTGTCTTCGAAACGTGAAATTTATTGGCTATGTATGCGCGCGCGTATCTTCGCGAGGCCGGGAGAATATCTATCGGAGGAAGCTTTCGCAGCAGCAGCAGCAGCAGCGCCTCGTAAGTCTGCCTTCATCGGCGCGGAGTTACTATATTGACAGCGCACCACGCTGATTCTTCGGGATCTGGGATAAGGGAGAAACAAGGCTGATTCGCTGGAAAAGCTGGAGGAATTTCTACGGATTTCGGATTCCGTTAATAATCGGACTTTTATCAGTTCGATACGAGAATCTACGGTTGTATCTTATTCGCGATTATTTACGTTGTTGGTAGTGGATGGTTTTAGTGATTGTTCTTGGTATTCTTATCGATGGGATGTGAAATACTGATGCGATTTGTACCTGAGTGGATTGTTTTTTTATCACTTTCAACATTGTTTTAGGTAATAGATATTTTGCAAAACCCTTTCTTTGTCCTCTGAATTTAGACTAGGGTCTTAAGTTAATTTTTTTTAGAAATTTCTTGATTGACTGTAGAAGTTAGTAGAATAGGTTAAGAAGTGTTGAAATATCTAACTGTATTTTAATACTCCTTGTACGGTTTCTAACCGCTATTTTTCTCTTACAGTTACTAATGAATTCTCTTGAAATTAAAAGTGAAAATTATTGATGCTTTTTAAAACGTTTGTTAAAATAAAAGAAAAAACAATAAAAGTGAAGAGTCATTAAGGTAGGCATTGGATAGGTATTTCACGTTACCTTTGAACAAGTGATTTCGATAACGTATTCGATAGTGTCTTCGATAATGTTACAGTCTTCTTACTCAGAAAGAATCATGTATACTCAAATTGATGCCTGGTGGAATTCTATTTATGATCAAAATTCTCTTGGAAGAACAGAATTATCTAGTGGAAGAGGGAAAGGGCATTTCCACAAGTGGATTTTGGTACCCACGAATGGAATTTCTTTAAGGGTACATTATATATCTAGTTTTAAAGAACATAATGATGTTTGATCAAGAGGATCCTATTCAAATATTATTGAGCAAAGCGAAAATGAATTTAAAAAAGTAAAAAAAAGGCAAATGGCTGTTCAGAAAAAGTGCAACAGGTAAACGACGTCATTTAGTTAAATACCTAAATATTTATTTCGTTGTGTACGTGTTTTTATAAATGACTAACATCAAAAGTAATGAACGGCCAATTACAGGCGGATGAGATTTACTAACTTTCATAAACATCAGTATTTGCAGTTATAACGAATGCATTATCGGTGCGCTCGTATATTTAAATACGCGAGTGGTCGCGCCGCGGGGGGTAATTTCGCGTAATGAGACCGTGAGCGCGACCACGAAATGACCGGCTGATATGCGTGAGCAGGCCGAGTGCATGACCCGGATGCGCGAATGCCAGAATTCTCCGGACGGCTGCCGCGTGAGCCTCACGGGTTTTGCGTGCGACCGCGTGCGTGTGCTGGGTGAAGCGAGAGAGAGTGAGAGAGATAGAGAGAAAGCGTGTGTGTGACCGACGAGTGCTAGCTGAGGAGCGGAACCTTCATCGCCGGCCAGCCAGGGTAGCCATGGCCATACCACCAACTCCAGCCTCTACAGCAAACCCCAGTTTCTGCAGCCAGCGACGAGTGTGTGGGAGAGAGAGAGAGAGAGAGAGAGAGAGAGAGAGAGAGAGAGAGAGAGAGAGAGAGAGAGAGAAATTCTTTTTATTTATTACTTATGAAAAAAATTTACAATTGTATGTACATTTGGTTAAAATTTTTTATCACATCTATCGCGTCGGAAAATAAAACGCCTTACATTCTTGCATTCATACACTCATTCACGCTAATAATTACACTCACATTTCACACATAACACTTAAAATAAATTAAAGACGACACAAGAATAAATAATACGCTTAGAATAAATTAAGACTACACAAAAATTTAACGAAAAACAATGACAAGATTTTAGTTGTTGGACTTATGGAGTCTTGTCGCCGTGTAATTCTTTAAGGTGCCTACCTAATGCCGTTTTAAACTTACATAGTGATGGCAGGCACATTACACTGCAGGGGAACAAGTTCCAGAGGTGTGCACCTTGGGCCCTAAAAGAATATAGGCCCTTATCCGTGCACGACCCCGGAACTGAGAGCTCTTTCATACCCCCCTACTTGAAGTCCTTGTCTGATTTTTTTCGAAGAGAGCAGTAAGATACGTTGGTTGCCGCATAACAATCGCTTTATAAAGGAGCAACCCCATAAAATACTCTCTCCTCGCCTTCGCATCTAACCAGCCCAGGCCCTTCCTGTGAGGAGTGTTATGCTCATCCCGCCTAACACCACATATATATCTCACACATGAATTTTGTAAACGTTGCAGTCGTGTCTGAAGCTCGCCTGACACATCAAGATAAACTACTGAGCAGTAATCTAGGTGAGGTAATATCAATGAACATGCCAACTGCTTACGAAGTGCCACAGTAATGCATGAACGAAAGAATTTCAGGCTATAACGAGTCCTGTTTACCTTCTTGCTAACCGTATCTATTTGCGTCTTCCACGTA
This sequence comes from Gastracanthus pulcherrimus, assembly GCA_949152435.1. NCBI lineage: Eukaryota > Metazoa > Arthropoda > Insecta > Hymenoptera > Pteromalidae > Gastracanthus > Gastracanthus pulcherrimus. The sequence continues at coordinate 39,398,451 of OX424575.1, forward strand.
AGTCTTCCGTCCATTACCACACCGAGGTTAGTGACTGTGTCAACAAAGGGTACGAATACGCCATCCTTCACCTCAATGCCCTGCAAGTCAAGGCTCTGGATCTGCTTGATGTTGTGATCAGAATCAAAGATGATCGCCTGTGCCTTGCTGACATTGTGTCGCAGCATCAGCGGCCGAGGCCCATTTCGACACCGCCCGCGCTACTGTCGACATGCGCTTGATACTCTCACGAAGATTCCGCAATGTTACCTACGTATAGGTTTGCAGGTCGTCAGCGTATAGTATATGTTCGACGTTGCGTACGTTAAATGCGTCTTTTAGGTCGTTAATGAATAAGCTGAAGAGCAAGGGACCCTGAAACGAGCCCTGCGGCACGCCAAGATTGGTGGTTAGCCAATCTGATTATCCGTTTATATTAGTAATGACTTTTTGCTTACGACCTGTAATGTATGACTTAAGCCGCAGGAGAACGCTCACATGCCCAACAGCTTACGCAGCAGCTTTGAATGTGATATAGGGTCGAATGCTTTGCTGAAATCGAATAATAATAAAATTTTCAACAGTTTACTATTACAATTTACAGTTTACTATTACAATTTACAATTTACAATTTACTATTAATTTCTGTTCTGACGTCTTCGGTGAGTTTCAGTAGTGCTGTCTGAGTGCAATGATGTTGTCGAAAACCTGTTTCCATTCAGTCCATTAATTATTCGTACTAATCTCGATAAATATATATATATATATATATATATATATATATCTATATATATATATATATATATATCTATATCGGCGATCTTTATTACAATTTAAAACAAAAACCGAAATTTAGCTAAATTAAATTAACCACCACGACAATAATAATTTCTCTACTCTACCGATTAAATTCCGTATTTAACGGTCGCACGTTGGTGGTCCAATGGCCGCTCCCTGCCTCTACTTGCACGCACCATGTGCCGACCGCGTTGCCAGTATTACCAGTAACCTGTAATACAAAATTCCCTACCTCTGGACCCCTCGATCTTAAACAAATAATAATCGACGGCGAACACACAGCAGCTTCAACTCTCCATCAAGCCTCGAACCTCGACTGCACTGGAACAAATCAAACAAAAAGGAAAAATCTCACCAAGTAATTTTTATAGTCAAAACTAATTATTACAAAACTCTCTTGAATAACTCCTAGGCCGGGCGTTTTGTGGGCAAAGACTCGCCGACAAGAATATATTCACTCATGTTGAATATATTCCAAATTATCAGGCACCCCTTTACTCTTGTGCGAAATCTGCACGCGGTGCGGCTAACCTCTAATTGAAAAAAGAGAAATACCACGGTTACTCTGATACAAGACTGTACTCGGCGATGGCTACGGACGGAATGAGCAGAGTGTAAGGACTCCAGTCCTCTCCTCGTGGCATCCCTGCACCCTAGCTCCCTCTATATTACCTTACTCGATCTTCTCTCCTTTTCTAACACCTGTTGGCATAGGCCCTCAACTCGATTTTCACTAGAGTAGTAACCGGAGGTTAGTTACTGCTCTAGTTTTTGCCATCATGCATTTCGCCTCTGTGACGCGCGTAATTTAAAATATTAAACAGCGTCCTCTATACTGCAACGCTTCTCCGATAAACGTATACCCCATTATACGATAGAATAATGTGTAAGAATTGCTAGAGTGCGACACGCTCGTTGTAAACGTGCCTTTCTCCCTTCTCCTGCCGCGCGTCTATCTTCCTATCTTTTTAAACGCCTACAGTCTTCCGTCTCTTTCGCCGCTTGACTCTCCCCTACTCTCCATATCGGCTAAAGCCGCGTGGCCCGCGCCCGTCTAGTCGTCAGCTGCTCTCGTCGTTGTCCTTATAGATGACGCCGCTGATGCACCTCGCGCTCCGATCGCGCTCTCGGGTGTCCGCGTACGTGAGTGTGTATGTGTGTGTGAGTGTATTATCGCCTGCTGCTGCTGTGCTGCTGCTGCTCCGGCCCTACGGCTCCCGACCGTTTTTATCGTCTCTCGCTTCTCTCTCTCTCTTTCAGGTCGCCGCTACCTGTAATATGAAATGGACTCGACCTCTTATCCGTCGTTGCCGCTTCCTCGTGCTGTTCAGCTTCCCTGGGCATTGACTGCTGAGTCGGCTGCTACTGCTACAGTGTGTTTGTGTTGGTGGTGTGTATATGGGTGTCGCGCCGTCGATCTCCCCCGTGAAATATATCACAATAACGTGCGCGATTAATAAGCTTATTAATAATAATAATAATACTAATAGCGTGCGTACGGTGGTTTGGTGCGTGCGTGATTCCGTCCGTCTATTTGTTTATCCCCCCAATTAATAATAATAATTGATGCTCAATATCTCTACTACCTAACCCTACCTACCTACTCTAACCTAATCTTATTACTCTCTCTATCTCTTTGCATGTGGCATTTTATATGTCACACTTCTGATATAAAATTATATTCTTCACAAAACATTTGCATCATCAAATATATCTTACACATGAACTTTCCGCCTCTTAACTCATAAATTCTATTTCTCCGGTTCCCAGCCAGTAAACCACGAAATTTGAAAATCTTCGCAGTGCGACTATCTCCCGGCATTGTAATCTAAGACGTGCCAGTTTTACGTCTCCTGCATTCCGCTCGACTTTCACGAGTACGTACCTATAATCCTCTGAATCTGCGTGCAGCATGGCGCCAGCGCGGCGCGGCAAAACATCGGCCCGCGGGCGAAACTTTTGAATCGAGTTCGTGCTTATTGGACGCAGGCAGTCGACCCACTTTTGCGCGCGAGAGGAGCGGACGAATTCTAAACATGACCAATTCCGTTCCATCAAACTCAAAGGCGCGCTGCGCCGCCCCGCGGGCTTATGGCGCATATATTGACTCCGAAGAAAAACAAAGCTGTGAAACAGTCAATAGCGCTCTGAGTCCATCAATGGCGATGAGACTGCGCGGGAGGACGTGATGTGAGGGAAAAGTTCGTTTCGCGAGCTGCGATTAACTTCGGAAAATTGTATACGCGGAGCATTCGCGTAGCGGCTCTTGCTGGCCGCAACAGAGACTTGGGAGGGGTGAGGGAGAGGTGGAGATACGAGAAGTCTGTGGCTAATGGATCCCGGCGATTTGTTGACTATTTCGTAGAGTGCATTGAGCGGAATTGAATTGAGGCCCGTTGGATTTTGTAGAGACAAATGAAATCCTATATCTGATTATTGAGATTATGATGGTTGTTGTTAGAAGTATTATGTGTATCGTTACAATTGAACTGATAATAACCGTTACTAGCTTAAGAATATTTATATTTTTATTTTTCTATTCGATACCACTTTCTTAAATAGACTTGACACTCTAAGAAATACAAAATTGTAGAGAGAGCGGGGCTACGTCGCGTCGTAAACAGGAGTGAAGTTGTATACGTTAAACGTCTTGTAATAAACTTTGAAAGGTCTACAAAAATTATAAATCAAAAATATGTTCAAGGTTTGGCTAATAGATTTAACCTCAATGTATTTTTAAAATATAATTTTACAAGGTATACATTAGAAAATATTTAACATATACCTACAACTTAACCCTTGTATAGAACATAGTTCTGTACGCCAGTAATAAAAATGTTTGTTTGTAGTTTTAATTCTTTTTATATTGAATTATATTTAATAGCAGTTCTCATTAATATTTATATTGTTAGTATCTTGCGTACAAATATTTTTTTTAATTTTATACCTGTATTCAGTTGAATTTAAAATAATTGCATGGAATGATAATGTAGATCAATTTGAAGACTTTGATGTGTAAATATGTAAATATACAGCAGAATAATTAAAATAATTAAATTCAATCTTAAAGAAATCGTTAAAGTAATATGACAATATGGTTAATGATGTAATAAATTAATATTTTTAACGAAGCAGTTACCACAACACAATGTTTAAACTCTGGCGGTATATAATGCATATAAGAATCATAAAACTGACAACTGTCGTGAAATTACTAAACTTCGCATATTTCAATTGAATATTGCACCGTTACATGTCTCTCTCACCAAATACACACGTATTAACATATATTTGTGTTACAGCGACGACGACGAGGGGAGAGAGAGAGCGAGAGAGCGAGAGAGCGAGAGAGAGAGAGAGAGAGACAGAGAGAGAGAGAGAGAGAGAGAGAGAGAGAGAGAGAGAGAGCAGGGATAAGTTACCGACGAAATACTGTATGTTATAGTCACTGTAGCTATGTAGTCGGATATAGCTAGACATAAGCTGAACTAGCTAAGTGTGGTGTTTCGTTTATTCAAAAGTAAACAGGGCTAAACGCAGGTTCTGGTTATGTTTTGGAAACTAATTTTTTTAAATAATTTTTTATATAATTTTATATAATATATATATATATATATATATATATATATATATATATATATATATATATATATATATATATACAATAATTAACATTCAAAGATGAAGATTAAAAATAAATATTTAACTATCATACTTTATATAAATATAATGATCATTATCGAAAAGTTGAACATTTTCTGTCCCGCCTATTTTACAGATACAAGAGCACTCTAGTAATCTAAAAGCAAATTAGTATATCTCGACTAACGTTAGCAACGTTACTGTAAATTTTCAGGATGTCAAATATTTTCTAATTTGAGTAGAAAATCAAAGACTAGTCCAAAATGTGTTATCGGTTCCATATTCCAGCCTCAGTTTCACATGACATACGCTAAAAAGTTTTGTGATACGACGAATTTTAATTAAACAAACGGGCACAAATGATAAATATATGGATTAAGTAATTCAAAAATTATGCCCAGCCTTTTCAATTATGCGCTCTGTATTTGTATGATGGTTTCAAAATATGTCCCGAAATTTTGGTGTCTCATTGGTCCTAAGGCTTTAATCAATTAAACTTGTATAAAAAAAATTCATAAATCAAAGTTTGACTAGTTGCTATTTATTACTCATATATTTATAAGTTTAAAAATTAAAATCAACATCGAATTTGTCATTTAAAAATATAGATAAAGTAATTTTCTATTTAATTTTGTTATGGATCCTGTAGGATTAAATAAATAATTCACTAATCAAATGTGTACGGTACGCGTGTCGCTTCGGTTCCGCTGTCGGTAAGTAAACAACATTCGAACCTATTCAATAATAATAGAGCATAGGTTTTAATATTCTGTAATGTACAATTCAATTTTTAATTGTTGCTAAAACAAAGAAACTACGTGGAAATTAATATATCTTTGACAGCAGTCCATGATATTTGAAACCTTTTATTTCACAATTTAAAAAAATTCGTCATGAGGAATTTTCAATACTTCAATATTTATTTCTGTCCAACAAAGTCTCTTTTTTTGTCTCGATGATTTATATTTTAGCTATTCATATGGTAGATACTATTAAATTATATTTTTTATTTTTTTCATTATGGCCAATCGAAGACCTAAAAATATTAAATTATAAAAAATATTAAATATTAATATTAAGACCATAGAGAATATTAAAAAAAATGTTTCAATATTTTCATAAACTATTCAACTTTACCGTAAAAAATAAGTAATATATGATGCGTAACTCATTTTTACATTAAAATGTATTAACAATTAATTTAAAATTTAAATATGTATCTGCCCTCTTAGCAAACGCTTTACGCTTAGGGTTTTGTTAACCGTAATCGTACAAATAATCATGTAAAATAGGAGATTATCGTTCTTTATTATACATCTAAAACTCTTTAAACATCATAATCAGCATTTCTCACTTTGTCCCTATAATTATTGTCATCTGACTATTTTTTAGCAGAATAGATACTATTAGTTAATTCTGGTTTACTGAAAAATCATGTCTTGCCATACACTAAAAAGAAGGTAACACTTTTGTTTTTTGACTACTGATAACTACCAGGACTTCATTAGCATACGTGACATGCACATCTTTTTTGTCGGAGCCCTTGATTCCGAATGATTCACAGAACAAGAAAAACTGCTTCAATCTCCATCGCAAACATCTAACTTTCGTCGCGCAAAAACTCAAATACGCTCAGTATCGAGCTGGAACTAAGACAAAAGAGAGAGATAAAGTTTGACGATTGGCGTATTTTTCTTTCTATGCTAAGACCACGATCGATCAGATGGCGGAGAGATGCTGGTTTCATTAAGCGCGCTAGTTTCTTTTGAGTGACTTGGAAAAAATTACGACTTATCTGCTGGTAGCTAAGAGATGAAATTAGGATTCAATCGCCAGACGGAGACTGATAGCAGCCACTTGCAACGTCAGGCGCAAGATGCTGGGGATTCATGTGCAATTGCTTGTATTTATCGCAATTTCAAAGTAGTACGTAACTCTAATATTATGACAGTGACAACAATGCTATGTTGTATAAAAACTATTCATTATAAAGAATGTAAGGATCTATATGATTATTAGTTTTAGTGAAAACAAATCAATACCTACAATTAACTAGTTCTTGAAATCATTTATGTGCAGACTAATACAAAATATATTCAAATATTATTAAGATTTTCCCAGTATACCTACTGGAGCATTCATTATTTTATTTTAAGTAGAAGTCAAGTATTTGAAATTTAAAGTAATTCCAGTTAATCACTATGATAATTAAAATAGTAAAAAAATTCATTAACTTTTAAATCTGGAAACTTCAGCCAATGCTTAGCTTCAATAAAAACAATTATATACTTTACTTTTTATTTACTTCAAGTATTGTAAATTTCTGTGCATTGACTTATTATGTTTAGACTGTGTATATTTACGACATGTGAAGCTTAAACTTTTTCACTTCGAGACCTGTTGTACAAGTTGCTTAGATATTATTTCATATAAAGTCATTAAAATTTAATCAATACTTTACGAGTCACATTTGTAAAGTAGATGTTATTACTAAGATGTTAAAATAGGGTTATAGCTCTTGGAGATTGATAGAATTAAATAATTAAAATCTTAGTACATATCAAATGATGTAAAATAATCGTCAGAAAAAGAGTTTTGTTTATCGTATGACATGTAATCGCGAAGTCACCAAAGTTCCTTGAATAAGTAGGATATTAACAATGGTAAATTGTGACGTGTAGGATAAAATTTTGAGACTTTTCAACAGTAACATTAAAAATATTATAAAGTATTTATACCAAAAAGTTTTTTAGACTTACATATAAGAAAATTTTTTTGGGGTTTAAAGGTACCTTGTCCCTTTTAGTATAATTGTATAAATTTGATTTAGATAACGCTACTTTATAATCTATTCTCACCATAATTATAATAAAAGTTATAATATTATCAATAATATTTATATAAAAAAAAGTATTACTAGTTTATAAATGAAAAACCTAATAATTGTAATATCTTAGTATGATCTTTTAATAATACGAGTCCGATGAGGCCAAATAGGACTGCAGCGGTAAAAAATTAAAAAGCCCACCATATTTAACTTAATATTTTATTTATCCTTTCACAAAAAAGCAATATTATTAAAAGAAGAGTGAATATATTGTAAATAAAGTAATCAAATCAAATGAATATAAGTTCGTTAAAAACGCAAAATCCATATAATATTTGTTAAAATATTATGGTTTTATTAATGTTTAAATATTTGATATATGATGATAAGACATTTTCATTTCTAAAATATGAGTTGCAATAATGTGTAAATATTCTAATTCTAAAAATAGAGTATACTCAAATACCATAAAATTCGTATGAGCAATGCAGAACAATTAACCTAAAAAGCAAGATAAGTTTTGCTTGTCTTCACACTCTATCAGCGAAAATCTTGACGATGAAAGCGTCAAAGTCGACGGTATTAAGTCAAGGCGTTTGCAGCTCGAGGAAGTTCATTAAACTTATAGTGCATTCGTGTGCATTCCTAATTCCAAAATCATCGCAGAGCACTGTTCTGTGATAAAGCCACTTCACCCGTCACCTCGCCGACTTGCAAAGAGCAATTAATGCTGCCACTTAAATGCTAATGTTTTGATACGTTCACGCATAATAATTTAAGCAAACTTATATTAAGTGTTCTATATTGAAAAATTAATAATTCATCAAAAATGGTTTCTTTTAATTGCTTTATGCAAAATAAAATAAATATATAGCATATAAGATTTTTATAACATTTTGCAATACTCACTTAACAAACATTGCTATCTATAAATGTGTAACGAGCATCTTTGATAAATAAATGCTTACCTGCAACAAACAATTAGAACATCGAAATTTTAGAATTATTTTGGTGAATTATATTTTAGTATTAAGTGAAAAATGACGCTTTTAAACCAAAGCATATACAGTTGTCTTTATAAATACAAGCAAACTGAACGTTACATTTTGTATACCGCCCGACAGCATAAATAACTCTAAAAATTGAATAGCTGTAGCAAAAACGAATTTATCAACGTTAGTTTATATAAATAAATACTTGTAGCAAAAATAAAATGTATTGGCAGTTTGAGAGAAGCGGGTATATGTGATGATGAATCTCATAGTACACAACAATGCCATCGTTTTCAATATTTGAGTGTATCTGTCACGCAACCAAGCAAAACTCTGTATATATATGTCAAGCAACCAAGCAATATATATATATATATATATACGTTTTCGAGCGTTAACTAAAATATAAAGACTAGCGTATAAAACGTTCTTAAATAAATTATGCGTCAATGTAACTTGGCTTGAGAAACACAAAAAATGTTGGGATCTTTAGACACATGCATAAATAAATTAAGCTGTTCAGAAAATATATTCGTACATTATAAATGCTATAGTATATTGTGTACCAAGGGCGTAAATTGGCCTATTTTTAGACCGAGTGTGGATTTTGCAGTACGAGTCGAAGGCGAGTATGTATCGCGAGCCGGAGATGAGTACTGCAAATACACGAGGTCAAAAGAGTCCGCTAGCCCTTGGCGCATACCATAATTTTGATGACAAGGCGAGACTGGAATAACTGTTTTCCGACACAGCAACCACGTGTCTATTAGAATAAAACATCTAAATTTTACATGGTTTTTGCCCGCTCTGGACTTTTTTCGCCTGCTGCGGCCTGGTCAAGTTAGTCCGGCTTTTCAGCGACGAAAAATGCGAAAATCGAGCCTGTGTTACAAAAATAATTCTAAATAATATAATAAAAATGTAAGATGGTTTCTGAAAAATTTAAACTACAGTCATGCAAAATAATATATACCGGCAGTTATTCTGCAATATAATGTACTGCAGCGAAAATTCACGAAATGACAAACTAATGATTGTAACGCTACATATGCATGTCATTGTTACTATTTGCAGATCCAAGTGCTTTTAGATAAATTGTGTATATATATATATATATATATATATATATATATATATATATATATAAATTTCGTAACCTTATTATAATACTAGTATTTCGGTTGACATATATCTTTATAATATATTTGTTTACAGAATAAAACCGGAAGTTGGAAGTGACGTCGGGGAAGAGACAAAAATCGAACATTTGGACGCTCAAAATGAAAAGCTTTTTGGAGAATTAATTTTAAGGAATCTTATTTTATTTATACGATAAAATTCATAACTCTTAAGTAAATACCGATGTAGTCCACAATGTACAATATATCATTAAAGATCAATATAACCGAATTTTGATAAGGTTATGGAGCACGAAATCAAAGTATGAGGTTCACGGTGCAACCCCGAAGGCTTCGTATCGTACCTAGTACTTATACTTGTTATCATGGCGCTATCGCGCCCCTTGATTTAGTTAACTTTAATATTTTGTTATGTATTTAAATTTGCGCGTGTTTAAATATTGACTATACACATATGTAGGGCATATATTTTGGAAAGCACTTAATATGCCAGTAGGCTATTCGATGATTTTTCCATATCCATCACATTTGCAATATTATCAGTGACCACTGTCTAAATGTTAATATTGTATTTAGTATGGGCTTTTTTAGTACAATGATTAAATACAGTATTAAAATTAAAATTGTGAAAGTGTTAAAATTAAATTACAGTGAAAGGAATATTAAATCGAAAAAATTAGATAGTAGTTTATTTATAATTTTTATTGAAATAAATAAATTAATTTCAATAATTTTAAACTTATACTAATTATACGTTTTTAAATTCACATATATTTTATATTTCTTTTACCTTGCAATATTCATTTTTCACTTTTTGTTGAATTTTATAAAATTAAAAAATAATGTTTTTAAACCGACGACATATATGGAGTCAAAACCTTAGCATAAAACCCTTTACAATTCCGGGAATGGTCAACAAATGGAAATGTATATACTGACGCAAAGGGTTTCCAATCTTTCTATTGAATAATGGAAAGGTTATTATGCTAATCATAAATTTTGCAATCACAGAAACGTTCGACCGTATTTTGAATGAATTTTGGGGTTTCGAATGTTATACGTTCACGGGAATAAGAAGAAATAACGAGGAATAAGAATATTATTTATTCATATTTTTTAGCGTGCTAGTGGCCTTACTGTCATTGGTTGCAAGCCTTGCAGTATTCTCGAGTTTTGTCCACCACTATGACCGTCGATTCCTGCTTCAATGCTTAGTAAAAAAAGAATCGGTTCTTCAAGAATCGATCTTCAAAAAAATCGGTAAAATAATCGATTCTTTCAAAAAAAAGTCGAGTACTTTTGAAATACTCGAGTAGAATCGCCCTTCCCTACAATCCTTAGGGGAAGTTATAACAAAACTTTATTATGAAAAATCAACCAGAGGAAGCAGTCAGTCTATTTGATGTAATCGTTCTGTTAAAGTTTATCTTCTTCAATAATATTTGTGTTTAATAAAAATATCCATTATTGACGAGCATATCCATTACCTGCCCATTATTATTATTTTTTATAACACGTGTATAAAAAAGACCATTTTCGGCGCCTATGAAGTGTAGCGAAAATAGAGTTTTCCGAGCGTCAAATAAAGGGTACCGAAAATACTTATTTTCGCTACCTTTTATTGGTAGCGAAAATACTCATTTTCGCTACCATTTATTGGTAGCGAAAATACTCATTTTCGCTACCTTTTATTTTCGGTCCCGAAAATGAGTATTTTTGGTACCCTTTATTTATTTTTGATCCATTTCCTTAATAAAGTTTTTAGAAAATTTGGAAACTGTTGACAAATTTTAGAATATTCTGGAAAATTTTGGAAAATACTGGTAAATTTTGAAAATTTTATATATATACGTGCATACATATATATATATATATATATATATATATATATATATATATATATATATATATATATATATATATATATATAATATATCATAGAATTAAGCGGACGACTCGAAAAACTTTATTCTCAATTCACTTTGTAGACGACAAAGAATGGCCTTCTTTATGCACTTGCATGATAACTCGGATGATGATTTTGAGCACTCGTGTACGTCTCGGGCCCTTCGGCGCCCTCGACTTCCACTCGTGCTCAATCATCATCCTCGCTTGGATATACCCATTTTCGCCCCTAGTTGCATAATATACTATTTCTCAACACGTGCGTGAAAAAGGCCCCTTTCCATGCTGGTAAAACGAATGAAAAAGTGGGCATTCCGAGCGTCTTTGCCGGAGTGGGAGGGAATGTACATTCCCTCCTGCTGCTGAAAATCCCTGAACATAATGTAAAAATTTTATATTTTCTAAAATTTAAACTCAAAATTTTGAAAAAAATCAAAATTTTGGAACAATTTCCATAGTTTGAAAAAAAATTTATATTTTGGAAAAAATCAAAATTTTGGAAAAAATTTAACATTTTGGAAAAAAATCCAAATTTTGGAAAAATTTATTCTCTTTATTTCGTAGGTCAGGTGGACGACTCGAAATGCCCATTTCCCCATTCCCTTTGCATACATGAAAAAGGCCCTATTCACACAAGTGTTAAAAAAAATAAGGTATGTAATACAAGACTCGGATGATGATTTGAGCACTCATGCTATGATGTACTATTAATTATTTTCTTAATATTTTTTATAATTGTGCTAATATTAATCAAATTTTGCAATAACGAAATGATACTTCGAATAATTATTTGATTTGTCGCATAAATTATTATAGGTAATTTTTAATAGCAGAAAACATTAATGAAATTCATAATTATCTTTTGCTGTACTATTCACTTATCGAAAGAAAATTTGATATGTAAGCTAAAAAGACTATGTTGACAGCGTCTATCACAATTAAGGCCGAGAGTTAAGCGATTATGGCGGTGACACGGAAGCTCACATGATTTCATCAATCTTGTATAATATAGGTCGATTAGAGATTGCGTGGTACACTATCATATTTATATTTATAGCATGTACGAGTAATCTTCTCTTATAACAACGATCGACAGTTTTTGAAGAAAGAAATTAATATGGTTTCAAAAGCGCCTTAATTAAAAATTTAACTAAATCCATTCACATAAAATATTTACACATTCTATCGAGTTCGCAATTTCATTTAAGGTGACAGCATAAGTCCTTAACGGATGTACCGATTTCGATGGTTCTTATTTTATCTGATAAAGTATCTTCCTCTGGTGGTCCTATCAAAAATTTAAGTTGGTACTGGACCAATACTATTACTACTGTCCAAATAAAATTTTTATATCTTTATAATTTCATCATTGTTTCATGAATTTTGGTGCATAATTTCTTTCCAGTTATGCTAATTTTGATAATTCATTTCTTTCTACAATACTACCAATATTGGGCAATAAAAATGTCGTGTCATCTTTATTTTGTGGATATAGCATTATTTATTACGAAATGTATCGATTTGGATAATTATTTCTTTATATGATATGGAAGGGGGGGGGGGGGATTTCTGGTGGCCCAATACAATTTAAAAAAATATAAAAAATAAATAAAAGAAAACATATATATATATATATATATATATATATATATATATATATATATATATATATATATATATATATATATGTATATGCAGGACCAGTACATATTTTTTTAAATTGTATTGGGCCACCAGAAATCGCCCCCCCCTTCCATATCAAATAAAGAAATAATTATCCAAATCGATACATTTCGTAATAAATAATGCAATATCCACAAAATAAAGATGACACGACATTTTTGGCATATATATACAGCGCGTCTCATGACTATAGAAACACCACAAATTTTCACGTTTAAATGTGTATATTATACCTTTTTTTAAAGAACCTGTAACTTTGGAAGCAAAAATCCGAGGATAATTTTGCAAAAAGCCAATGAATGGAAAATATATTCTCTTTAAAACATTACTAGAATATTTCTTTCGCATCAACATTAAAGAAGTTATCGTTGTTTCATAACTATAGAAACACTTTTTAGACCCATTTAAATCAATGTAAATTTTTTATCTAGTATTCAAGTTTTGTTTAAACCGTCCGTGAATTTTTCATAAGTTAATGTAGACACAATATTTTGGTAACGTCTTAAAGAGAATAAAATTGCCTTTTATTTGCTATTTTTAAAATTATCCTTGGTTTTTTGCTTCGAAAGTTACAGGTTTTTTAAGAAAAGGTATAATACACAGATTTAAATGTAAAATTTTTTGGTGTTTCTATAGTTATGAGACGCACTGTATATAGATGAAGAGGAAAGTTTGAGTCGAAAGCAACCCATTTAACGAACAAAATAGATAAAATGATAAATAGAAAATTCAAATTTCAATATATATATATATATATATATATATATATATATATATATATATATATATATATATATATATATATATATATATCCAGAAATCAATGTCATTGACTTCCGCTCTGGACCGAAAGTCCAGGATTCCATGATATTTACTAACGGTTTGAACCGGAAGTCCGAAGAAGCACGATATATTTTACTTCTATATATTTTGTAGTCTTTGAAAGAAATTACCCGCTACGGCACATAGATGGGTTAACTCCTATTATAAAAAAATGCTTAAAAATGACATTATTCTAATTTATTTCAAATTGTCCATCGAATGATTTCAAATTTTACAGAAATATACTCTACTCAACATAATCCAAATGCTGCTCATGTTAATACAGTTAATTTTCGACCGGTTTCATTAAAAAAATTTACAGAGGAATAGACGTTACAGCAAATCTAAAATACTGCATTAACTTTTATGTAATAGGGCGCCATTTTGAAATTTAGAAACCGGCCCCGGCGCATCTTTTAAGTCTCAGAGGTATCCCCAATTGCATTATCAACAACTTTGAACATGGTTTTACATTTTCCTTCATGCTCAAACATTTGTCAAATTTTCCCCTTCTGCGGCCATTTTGAAATACCAAAATTGATTTTTCAATCTTCGGAAAGTGCTAATCCTATACAACATTTAATTCTAAAGAACTTTATTGAAGTGACTTTTTTGATAAAATCCATATTTAGCGAGTTATTTCAAGAAATGCGAAAAAGGGTATCTTCGACAATTCAGGGTTGTATTCTAGATGTCAAAAGCTGTCTTTTGACTCCTCGGTTATATTCTTAGGTGGCAATTGGGCTAATAACTCCCTGACGCCTGGATTAATTTTACAAATGCTACTACTTAACACCCGGACATTCTACGTACAACCTCCGCTTCTCTCCAAAAAACGACGTTTAAAAATTGCTCGGATAACCATCGTTTTCCTTCTTTCGCATTGTCCTACATGGGCGTAGTTCTTGACATGCTTATACAAATATCTCGTCTCATCGCGCGCCTTGGTCAATTATTCGAAAAGTACACAGCAAGCTGCAGAGAGATAGGGGGCATACGATAACAGCATTATATCCATTAACACGTCGCGCGCAAAATGCCATCGGGCATAAAGCCTCGAGTGCGATCCTTAATGTCGCTAGAGTTTTCGTTCGCAGCGAATAATAACCATTACCCCTAGTTGTTTCAGCGAAGGCCCGTGCCACCGTTCGACAGCCGGCGTTATAACGCCGCTACATTTGAGCGGGGTAGAGATTTACGGTCACGTAGCGCTCGTTTTGTATGGGCAGAGCCGCGTTCAGAGAGCGAGAAACCTGGTGCCGGAGAGAGGTTGTTTTTGGATTGTCAGCGAGCATGGCTTGAGTTGATAAGAATGAGATTGCAGGGGAGGGATAAGCATGATGTTTGTTCGAAGACGTGGCGTTTATTTTTTGTGTACCACGATGGAGATTTTATTATTTGGTTAGCTATAAAAAGGATGTATGTACTATAGAGGTCAAAGAAAAAATAATTTGATAGAATCACCGTTTTACACATGTTAAAATTGGATTTTGAATAAAGTTAAGACGATAAGAAAAAGAATCTCTATTTTTAGGCCGAATCTCATTTTTGAGCACGTATCACAATGAGACCTGTATACCCATAATAGACAGTAATGTAGAAAGCTAAAACAACAAGACTATATTTGGTAGTTCGTTTCTATTTTAATTGCACTCTCAGTGGTTTCTGGACGTGCCGCGCGATAACATCATGCGCTGGCTAATATATATAGAAAACGTTTTTGTCTCCTTTTGTGAGCCACTTAGGGTGCAAGTTTATAGTGTATTATGTGTTTTATGTGAGTAAAAATATTAGTTGGTGTTATATTTTCTTAATTAATTTAATAATATTAGGATTAAAAATTTCATAGTTTGTTTATTTTTTGTGTTTTAAGGATGTGCTTTTTTATTGGGTTTGCTTGTTTGTTGTAAGAGATTCGTGATCATGTAACCGTAATTTGTTATATTAGGTATGTTGTTATGTTAGATTATATGTCAATTAATTGTTAGTGCGGAAAAAAATCAATTATTGTATTTTGTATTTTCTTTTTGTAGCCTGAAGAGGGGAGTAATAAACCTCCCGAAACGTCGCTAATGAAAATAAATTAGTGGGTTAGTTCCTAGAGATCACTCGATTCTTTATTCATCTAAGAATTTCCCTTGAAACAACAAATTCATCTTTACAAATATATTTGGTAGAATTAACGTACGTATCACTAGATTCTACTTCTTATTATTTTTCGTGTAAGGGGGATGTACAAATTTGTTAAAATAAATTTGTAGGCATTTAAATTGGTGAAGCATTTCTTGAATTTAACTATATGTTTTATAATGTTATTAAATTAGAAACATGGGATATCTTTGTTTGGTTCTTTATATGAAAGAATTATTAAATTAATTTTAAATACCCAGGAGATACATTCACTAATTATATCATACCTTGGCAGAAAACTTAGTGATTTATAGACGAAGAAGTACTAAAAAAGTAATAGTGAAATGCTTCAGAACAGAAAGATTTTTATTTTTTATATATTAATAATACGATATAAATAAAGTATTATATGAAATATTGTTGTTTTTAAAGATTATATTTTCACTTTGGTCTCTGAATTGAATTTTTGATAAATATTAGCCTTTTATTTCTAAACTCTTATTGGGATTTAAAGTATCATGAAGCAAAGCAGTTTTGAAATTTTTTTCTTTCCTATAAAAGCATACATAACGGATGTATTTTTAAAATAAGTATACCTACGAATTGTACTAGACGTGGTGCAAAGGTTTTATATGTAAAAGTGCAGGAATAACATGGTGACAAAAATATTAATTCTATTTTTAACGGACTAGTATTTTGGAATGAATCGTATTTTTCAATCATTTTTTAAACTTTTTAATAGTTATCATAAAATTAGTTTCTTTGCAGATTATGAAACTGAAAAACATACACAATTTTTTCATATAATTAGTTTTAAAATGTATCCGTTTTATATGCTTACTTACGAAGAAGAAATTATTGAGACTGCTTACTTCGGCTACGATACTTTAAATCTCAAATGATGATAGAGAAATATTTAAAAAAACATTTAATTGTAAAAGCAAGCGCTAATGTTTGAGTAATGCTATTACAAAATTGCAAATTTCTAGTCTAAAATTAGCTCCCATTCTCACCAGGAATACCGTTCTGATACATACTATCTTTTAAGATACTATATTTATTTTACTTTATTCACAATTGTCAGCGAATTGTGAGATAAATATAATCATAAAATTTCATAGAAATGTAAGTACATAGTTATGTAAATCTACAGAATTTATAACATTCCATACAATTAGCGAGAAATTATTAATGTACAAAATATTAATTTATTAATTTGATAACGAGAGAAATAAAATAAATAATTATGTAAAGTCGTCTCAGATACAGTATCTATTTATATGTTATAATTTCAAAGATTGAGCTTGATATTTTCAGAACATAACAATAGTAATTTTAAATCTACTAAAATTGCATTCATACATTAATCATAGAATTATTATCAGGTATTCTTCAAGTCAATATACTTTCGTCGTACATAAGAAAACATGGATTCAGTGAAAAATATTTGTTCCATACAGATTGAATGAATAATACCAATTATGTTTGAACTAATGATCAAAATTACGCGATAGTCTCTCAACGGCAATAAATAACCGGATGTCTTCTCTCGTTCCAGCCAGCCCCTCAAATATAGATTTCAATGAAAAACTAAGCCGCTTGCAACTAATAGTCGAAGTTCCGCTCGAGAAAAGAAAAGAGGCGAACGACGCATTTAAAAGGCAGCAAAAAGGGGCAAAGAAAGCCGTGAGAGTATCTCGCGCCGGGGGAAATGGGAGCCTAATTGGTGCTCACCGAGTATATAAGTAGGAGTTGCCGACGAGCTGCCGCCGGAGGCCACTATAGCACGTCATTACAGCCAAATTGTTATTGCCGAAGAGATGCTTTCCTCGACCCCCCCCCCCCCCCCTCAGCCACTGTGAAAGGGTTCTTTTTTCTTTTCTCCCTCTCTCTCTCCCTTTCTCTCTATCAAAGCGCCAGGGGTAGAGCGCGAAAAAGAGAAATTCCTGCGCACAATATCTTGTACTTTCCCTTTATTTAATAAGTTCGAGCGCATTTTACATCGAGTTTCTTCATTCTTTTTTTTCTTTTTTATTTACGGCTCTGCGCGAAATCGCGGAGACAAACGTGAGCACGTCCCAGAATTGCGCTGAGACGCTGCAGAAAGCGAAAGAGAGAGCGAAGAATAATGGAGCAATTCTTCCAAGTTCGACTTGTAGGTGCACTCCCGCACTTGTATATATATAGATTAAGAGTGAAAGAGGGAGAACGAGAGAGAGAGAGAGAGAGAGAGAGAGAGAGAGAGAGAGAGAGGATTGCCTCTATTTTGTACGATGCAAGAGAGGCGTGGGAAAAGCTCGTTTTTTCTCCGTCGACTGTTTAATAAATTATTAGCGCCTCTAGAACCCTTATCAATCACCTCGCGTGATTCCCCCGCGGAGCCGATTTTCCCAGACGCGCCGATAAATAAGACGATGGAATATTTTATGTTGAGTGTGTGTCTGAGTAGCTGAACGAGAGAACGGATGCGGCCATAGGTGCCTAGTAGAATATTCGGGAAATTTTTCGAATGTCGAGTGGTTCGAACAAAAATTCGCAATTTGTCGCATGTATCTATGGGATGAGGAAGAGATAATCGGCAGAAATAAAGATAATGTAAATCAGTGACTATTTAGAAATACCGCAGTAGGCACAATAATCAACAGAGATGATATTAAAAACTATGCTTAATGTTTTTTCTATAATAGAAAATAATTTTGAAATACGTTATATGTCGAGTTTTAAATTAAGGTGGGTGCAGGTGATGTGGCTATACAGGTAAAATTGATGCCTACACGAGATCTAGCTGTATGTGATGTTCTGGGGCGCCGAAACTCATGCAGTATATGTATTATTACAATTAGTAGGAGTACAATTACAAGTATTGTGAGAATAGGTGTTGAGAGTCGCGGCGACCCCGCTGCTAGCGCCCTCTAATTATAATACAGCGTCTAGTTTATGCGCGAAAGCATCAAAACTTTGATTTCGTAACAGTGCATGTATGTAAAGAAACCAGTTTTACACCGTACCCTGGCCGAAAGTACCACATTTCCTCCCGGCTCCAAAACTGAAATGTGTCATTTTCGTCCCGGGTATGGTGAAAAATAGTATACGCACCACGGGAGGAAAAATGGCTACCCCATAGCATGTGTTTACCACCCTCGCCTTCGGCTCGGGTGGCAATTTGCGCGTGATATGGACTAGCCAATATTTTTCCTCTCTAGTTGCGTAATATACTATTGTCAGCGTGATATAAGCGAAAAAAAATCATACGATACATAAAATTGTAGCTTTCTTTTAAGTGCTTTAAGATGCATGTATCAGTCTTTGCCGTGGAGTTTATTTTCGATGCGACTATTGTAACTTTCGTGGACGTTTATCGGTTGGTAAAGTGGTCATGCAAGGATAAAGACAATCGATGTAGATAAAAATGACGATTGTTTCTTACAAATTCCTAGGCCTACTAATCCCACAATATCGACACCAAGTCATATGCTACGGCACCATGTAGTTAAATAACACATAAAGGAAGTCTGTGCTAGGCTATTCTTGACTTTTTGAAGCTACTATACGACTTTACCATAAAAACTGATAGATGGCCACTTTACCAACACTGTTGGTAAAGTGGCCAATTTTTAACTACTTAGATTTTCTTTAATTGAAGTTCAAAGAGAACATTTTTTTCTAAAACATCTCATGAGGTATTAGAGATAAAGGTTCAAATAACATCTTTCAATAGTTTCCAAAGTCCTAAAACCGATATATAACTACTGGGAAGTAGTAGGATTGCCGGGGAGACCAAAGGTAGTCAAATCCAGAAATCCAGTTAAGAGATAGATCGATAGATGGATATGTGTTTTATTTGTTCAGAACAAAAATTTCATACAGCAATTATATTATAACTAGCTGAACAACATATATACAAATCGATAGTCGATACATAATAATATATTAATACTATACAGCATACAGTATATACAAAACGACAGCCAATACATAATAAGATATTTTAGTCATATTAGTTACATTTGGTTTAGATCACAGATTATCGACATTTTAGTTGCATTTGGTTTAGATCACAGATCATCGTCATTTTGGTGAGATTGCTGCGCATTCTTGTATTAATATCTATCGCATCAAGCGCTTAAAATATCGATCATTCATTTTACACCATTCCTCATTCCATTCTCTCTTATAAATACATTCATAAATATTGACACATATTTCGCCCTTGAATAATCATTCAATCCGCTAACCGTTATTGTTTAGGTCCCCACGGGTCGACAGAGGTGATTTTGAACGGCAATTCTAAAACCTTCCATTGATTGCTTACATCGCACATTGTCTGGAAGCGAGTTTCATAGTCTACATCCCTGTGATACAAATGAATACAGCCCGGTGTCTGTTTGATAAAATGGTACCGTGAGCTCCTTTATACTACCCCTATCAGAGCTCCTGGACTTGTTCTTTTGAATGAGAGCAGCAAGGTATGGTGGATACTGCATTAGGATTATTTTGTACAAAAGCACCACCGCAAAATACTCTCTCCTATCCTTTACGCATAACCATCCGAGGCCCTCCCGGTATGAGGTTATATGCTCATCCCTCCTAGCACCGCTTATATAACACACGCATGCATGCTGCACGCGCTGCAGTCTCTTCTGAGAATAGAGAAATATTAAGGCGTCAAAAGATAGCTTTGACCTCTAGAATACAACCCTAATTTCTTGTACTTGGATTTGGACAGGAAGTATGATTATTTAAGCCAAAGGTAACCTCAAAATAGCTTTTTTTCACATTTCTTGAAATAACTCGTTAAATATGGATTTTATGAAATAAAGTTACTCTAATAAAGTTCTTTAGAATTGAATGTTGTATAGGATTAGCACTTTTCGAAGATTGCAAAATTAATTTTGATATTTCAAAATGGCCGCAGAAGGAAAAAATTTGAAAAATGTTTGAGCATGAAGGAAAATGTAAAACCATGTTCAAAGTTGTTGATAATGCAATTGGGAATGCCTCTGGGAGTGTGTGTGTGTGTGTGTGTGAGAGAGAGAGAGAGAGAGAGAGAGAGAGAGAGAGAGAGAAAGATAGATATAATATTTATTTGTAAATATTTACAAAATCGTTTTCTAAGTTACATCAGTCTCTTATCACGTCACGTTTCATATCACGTCGTTAACTTAACTAAAATAAATTGCATATATGTGAAGTCAGGTACATAAAGTATTGCACTTTTTTGTTAGATATAAAATTCCTAAATGATTTGTATTATACCTATCAGTCAATTAAATAAAATTATATACATACATTAGCAATCGTTTTCAATCATACCAATAAATACATGCATAATTTTTAAAATTGTTTTTGTAAATTATTAAGTAAAAGAAAAAAAACAAAAAGAGAAAAATTAGTAAAAAATAAGCAAATATACCGATAAATTAAATAAATTAGAAGTTTACAATACAACAATAAATTAAAACAAAAATAAGAAAAGACTTAAATAGATATAATCAATCAATGATAACAATTAATCCAAGAATGCAAAGCATTTCTTGAACGCCACTTTGAAGGCTATTAATGATGGTAGAGTGCGTATTTGAAAAGGGAATGAGTTCTACAAATGCGCACCTGTCACTTAAAAAGATCTTAGCCCTGATTCAGTACGCATCTGCGGAATAGAGAGTTCTTTAACCTCACCCCTTACAGGGCATTTTGTTTCTTTATTTTTGAAAAACGGCCCGCGATAAACTGGTTGTTTTGTCCGAAGAATCTTATAAATTGTAATCGTCATAAAAACGGTTCTTCGAGAGTCAACCCGAGTCCGCTCTAATTGCTCTCTTTAATGGGTGACGTGCTCGTCCCTCCTAGCACCTAACACGTATCGCACACACGAGTTTTGCAGTCGTTGCAGTCGGCTACGAAGCTCGAGTGAAGCATTGAGATACACCAGAGAGCAGTAGTCAAGATGTGGAAAAACAAGGGTCATTGCTAAGTGCTTGCGCAAATCCTGAGTGGTATACTTTCTAAAAAATCTCAAATTGTATAATACTCTATTAACTCCTTTCCACGTGAGTTTAGAATCGACTATAGCACCCAGGCTTGTGACAGTCGGCGAAAAAGGGACGAAGACTCCATCCCCCAGACTGATTTCCGGCATACCTTGTGACTCCAGACTGATTATATATTTACAAGAGTCGAAAATAATAGCTTTAGTCTTAGTCTTATTTAGTCTGAGTAATGCGCCGTCTGCCCAATTAGCAACCGCTTGCGCAGTACGGCCCAAGATCGTCACTCCCTCGTCAATGTTATCAGGGAGTATCAGGATGTAGATCTGAAGGTCGTCTGTGTATAGTATATGTTTCACGCGTCGAGGGTCATCCTTTTTGAATTCTTTATTAAGCTTGACAAACAGTTCTTTTATGTCATTGATGTAAAGACAGAGAAGCAATGGCCCTAACATGGATCCCTGGGCCACTCCAAGATCTTTTGACAACCAAGGTGACTTGGTGTCAGATAGCTCAATAACAGCTTGTTTTCTACCCAAAATGTATGAATTAATCCAATTTAATGCATTCTTTAAACAAACTTTAAAGCGAATACCGCATAAAGCCGAAGAAATGGAACGCAATAGACGCGGAGCAGCAGCAGTTCAACTTCCACTCGTGACTCTCCCTTTTTCACCTCTCCTCACTGGAGCTGCTATATACATTTTCCCTTCGATTGCACGGCCGAATTCCTCGACTATATCCTTTATTTTCTTAAGCAAAGATTCGTTACGCAACTTTAGGAACTCCTCATAAAATCGCACATCACCCGTTCTCTTATAACGTCTACTAACGGTTCCTCGCACAGAGTATACGCATGTACATTTATGGCGACATCAAAGATGTTATGTTTGCTAGGCAGAGTTTCATCGAGGTTTGTAAGTTCCGTCACTACTTTCAGTATGATGTGTAGCCACGTGTTAGACAATTTGAAGTGACAGTTGAGCTGTTAGTTTTCGAAAAATATTCGCTTCATCGCTGTCGGTCAACATATCCGAATTCAAATCTTCCATAATAATTTTGTGACTGTATGCATTACAATATTTTCTCAACTTTTCGATAAAATACGAGTATTTAATTAATAAAATGGCAGGGGCACCATACTGTATCTCGCACATGATATATTCAGACTTGTTTGGTTTATCCGGCCCATCAGTGTTTGACTCAGCCAGTACTCTGACCCTATACTTGTCTCGAACGTAAGGCGCCCCTCCCCCCCCCTCCTCCTGTACATCTCTATCCTGACGCACAAGCGAGTAACAATAGACTTGAGTGAGATCGTCGTCCTTCTCGTCAACTAGCTACGTTTCAGCCACTACGAATAAATGATAGCATTGGCCGTCACTGAGAAGTTGATCGATTTGCTTGATGCAATGTCTAATAGAATTTGCATTAATGAAACCCGCTCTCATATTCACCTCCTTGTCCGTCTCACAAGTTTTCTCTACATCTAGTCACACTGATTCTGACGGTACTGTCCCTGTAGTTTGTGCTTTATTGCTATTGATATTGTGTTTATTATTGTCTGTGTTACAATCGTTGTGAGTATGTTGTGATGATACTGATTTATTATTGCCATTATTAATGGTCTTGTCTCTATTACTATTGCTATTGTAGTTGTTACTATTATTGTGGTTGTTGCTGGCACTATTATATAAATTTGCAATGGTATTAAGATCTGATATTATTTGAACACGTGTACTCGCAGGCCTTCTCGCAGTCGAACGCGGAACTTACCCCGTCTATGCCGTAAGAATTTAAAGTCAAGACTTTCGGCTATTAATTTTAAGCTATTAAATTAAGAGTAAGCAGTTGACTCTAAAACCTCATTAATAAAAATATTCGTATGATACATGCTTTCGGTAAGCCCCTCGCTCAGCCGCGAGAGGTCTATATCACTTGTATTAAAGCGAGTGAGGGTTGCTTTTGTCTGCATCATCTCTTCCTTCTTGGCTGCACTTGTGAGATGGACAGTCAAAGATGGCGGTCTAGCATGGCCGTCAGTGTTTGCCCTGAGAATTTTGCCCTTCATCGTAAGGGGGGCAAATTGCCTTACACTAACGATATCATTTTTGCTGAGAAGAGGCATAGTTGTGCTGAGGATAACATGAGCAATCTCAACAGGGTCATTCTTAGTTCGAAAACAGTCAACTATGCCTGTGACAGTCAGCTCCGGATTCACATCGTAGCTACTGTCTTCACTCTTACCATGATTGAATCCGCTTCCTCCATGAGCAGGCACTGAGACACAATTCGATGCAGGGTCGTGTTTATGACGCGAGATAAGTGTACGAGGCCGACGGTCCTGCATTTGAATTCAACTTTCACCAGTATCTGCGACTCATTTTCATGTTCATCGCCATTAAAATGCTCGCTATAGTGATGATTATTATTGCCACCAAGCATATCTCCGACTACTGTTATTAAATTGTTAATTCGTTCTTTTAAAACTTTGTTTTCCTGTGACAAAACCTGAGCAGTCAGTTTGTCAGGCAACGATTCCGTTGCTACGGCGTTAGTCGAAGCAGTGTCAATGACACCATCAAGTTTCCTCACCACATGCGATTTAAGATCGTCTATTGCTGCTGTTGAAGGAATTAGAAACTGTTTATTAAACAGATCGAGCATACTCGATGGCATAGTACAATAATTTATAGCATCTAATGCCTGAGATGAAACATCACGAGATTGTTTTTCCGCTGCGTTAGGCTTTAACGACGCAATAGGGGGGGCGGGGGATGCGGTAAGTGTGTCCCTATCACCGACATTATTTGACAATTTTTTATTGTTATAAGGGCTCTCCATAATCAATTTACCCGTAGTGTCGGTTCTACTTAGCACATCAGTATTATTAGTAGAGTTAGGTGTTTTGTTCTTATTACTGATTTTATTCGTTCTACTAATTTTACAGCCTTGGTAGATATACCTGTCTCTCTATAATGCTATCATACTGTAACACATATCATAGTATAATTTTAGGCAAACATAACGACTACGTATAACAGAATTTCTTCTTGTAATCTTCATACATTTAGACAAAACACGTTAGCCATAATGTGAAAGACACGTAGTAAGTTTGAGTATAGTCAGAGATAGCCGGAAAAATCAGTAGAGCAAATCTACGTTCAGTTAGAAATGGTCAACGTGTAGTCAGATTTTGAATTATTTTGAAATAATTAATTAACCAGTTGATTTTAAATTGATATTTAAATGTATTTCTCGTGCGTAGAAGCTAGCGGAACTATGTAAAAAACGATTGTTAAAAGTCTATCACAGACCAGATTATTAATAAAAATACGAAAAATAACATTCTTTCTACTAAATTAATTTTGAAAATTCGTGCTTATGTGCTGAGTTGGATGGTCCAGCCATCTATTGCCGATCAAACTGAGAACTAGGTGCTGTCCTCTGATGGTGATGAATGAAAAGGCAGTGATGATATCTGGTGGATGAGACAGAAAAATTTTGCTAGGCGTCGTTGTCAGATCGACTTAGCGCCGATGAAGAGAGAAAGAAGAGAAAGAAGAGAAAGAGAGAGAGAGAGAGAGAGAGAGAGAGAGATAGAGAGAGAGATATTGATTGATTGATTGATTGATTTATTTATTTAATCGACAAAGGACTCTTGGTTCTATACAGCCGCCGCAATATATACCAGTTTTAGCATACATGAAGTAAAAGCAATAACGCAAGGGCTAAATCGCCCTGTACATAGTTGTTAAAAATGCTTACAACTAAACGAAACCTAATAAACATAAATATGTATATAAAAAGAGATGATGAGTATAAATAAATAATAAGAAAATTGGTAATAATAATATAAACAACTAAAAAAAAGAGAAAAAAAATAAATAAATTTGTATATACATAAAACGTTCAAAATTGTATATATATAATTAAATGTAAATATAAATGTGACAAGGAGCCAATGCATAGATAAAGCTTATATACTAATAAAATTGTATCTTATTTTAAAACTGATTTAAAGGTGTTCGTAGAGGAGACGTTTAAAACAATAGTTTTTGTACAGGCCACAAATGCTAAGTGGTATTGAATTTCAAAGATTTGTTATCCCTATCGTAAATGAGTTTTGATAGCTATTGGAATGAGCAAATTTTATATTGAGATCGTATTTAGAGCCACGCTTAGATCCGATTTTCTCCTCATCCCGAAATTCGAATTTGTCCCTAAGGTACGTCGGTTTACCTGACTTAAATATAAAAGCTAAAAAATACAAACATATGTAGTTACGTCGGAGTGCAGGCGGTAAAACGTCGTGTTTTTTGTAGCTAGGAGTGACGTGTTCATATTTTTTGACGCCTGATACGATGGCAGCGTTTTTACATCTAGTTAACTTCGAATTAAGCTCATTTAAGAGGTCGAGAAATATCCCACTACAATAATCAATATATGGAAAAATGAGTGATTTTACGAGAGCTAACTTGGTGCAATTAGGTATTGAATCTCTACAGTTACGCAGTAGGGTGAGAGATGCATAGCATTTTTCCATGTAGCTGTACATTGCTCACGCCATGTAAATGTCGAGTCTAGTGTAACCCCAAGAATTTTTATTCAATTACAAGTATATATTACCGTACCATCAAGCATTACGTCTGACAAATTCAGATTTTTTAGGTGACTTATAAAACCTCTCGAACCGAACCAGATAACATTAGTTTTCGACGTATTAATAGATAGACCGTTAGCCATGGTCTACTTCGATTCTTTCGAGGTCAACATTTAATAAACGGTCTAAATTTGCGGCGTCTGCATATAAATGATACAAACAAAAACGCAGGAATAATGGGAGATCATTGATAAATAGCAGAAATTTAAGGGAGCTGCGTGTAAAACCTTGTGGAACACCTTTAAATCTCGAAAACGGTTTCGAGGACTCACCTGAGCCTAATAAGATTACTTGCGATCTATCTGAGAGGAACGAGCGTATCCATTGAATAGCAGGGTCAGCGAATCCATAGTACCTTAATTTATGGTAAAGAAGGTCGATATTCACTAAATCAAAAGCTAGACGTAAGTCGATTGAGTCTGCAAGTGTAATGAATTCGTTATCAATGCCTTCCCTAATATCGTCGACTAGTTTAATAACCGCTGAATGCGTACTAAACGATTTTCGGAAGCCGGACTGTAACGGGTTAAGAAAATCTAGATAAGCGATATAATCATTTATTTGCATATAAGCTACTGATTCAAGCAGTTTCGTGGCGGTACAGAAATTACTGATGGGGCGGTAGTCTTCCGCGCTTGACGGCTATTGTTTTTTCGGAAGGGGGCGTATAAGGGCTTATTTCCAACGAGATGGATATACACCTGACTGTAACGACGCATCGAAAATATTTAGCAAGACAGACAGAATTACCGGCAAGGATTCTTTGATAAAACTAAGGGCAATATCATCGAGCCCTTTGGCATTTGAGTGCGAGGATATAATTGCTTCTATAACATGGTCCACCTGCACATGTCTGAAGTAAAATTGATAGTCATTTGGTACTACTGTGTATGGAATGTAAAACTGAAGAGTAGACGGAGTCACTGAACCAACAAATTGTTGATTTAAATTGTCAAGGGTGACAGGCAGCGCTTGTTCATTATTATTATGGGGTTTTAAACCAATCTCGTCGATTATTTTCCACATTTGAGTATTGTTTGTGCAGCTTACCAACTTATTTTTAAAATATGCATGTCTCACATTTCTAATAAGAGTTTGCATGCGGTTGCGAAGTGAACGATAAAGATCGTAGTCGGCTCTTCGACCAGAGCGTTTGTATGTTCGCCATATTTTGTTGCGACGCGAAATCAAGGATTTAATATAAGAGGAAATCCATACAGATACTTTTTTTAACGACGAATGTTCGATATGGAGCATGTTTATCGTATAGGTTGAGTAGAGCAGATGTGAAGAAGTGCGCTTTAAAATCTACACTATCTGAGAGTATTAAGGGGTCCCAGTTAATTGCTTTAAGATCAACAATAAAGTTATTCATATTTCGTCTCTTAAACGAACGCGTTGAGATAGTTGTATTGACAGTTTTTCTGACAGGGTAAGAAAGTGTCGCTAACAGGACATCATGTTCCGATACACTAGGCCAGCTAATTTGTTGAAAAAACTGAACTTTAGACTTGTCACTTAAACAAATATAATTTATAGTCGTGTGAGAATTACTTCTCTGGCAGTAGTGTGTAGGTCCAAAAGGGATTCGATCTAGGCAGCAAGTTTCAAGCTATTCGCGTAAGATTGTCGACTGGTTCGAAGTGACGTTCCAATCGATATTAAAATCCCCTAAAAAAACAATATTATCGTAAAATATATTACAATTTAAGATAACCTCTTCAATTAATGCCCAGTAACCAGTCTTTGGGAGATTATAAATAACCCCTAAGAGAAGTATTACATTGTCAAATTGAATATCAATAAAAAGATACTCTGGCCTTGGAATATAAGAAGGTAGTTGCAGAGAACAACAGTAGACTTTGGATCTTATTATGTTCTGTACATAAAACGCTACGCCTCCTCCTCCTTTGCCTAGGCGATCATTACGATGCAAAATATACCCTGGGATGTCAACTAATGCTTCAATTGAGTCGGGCTTAAGCCAATATTTGCTTATAGCTAAGATGTTAAGCTTATTTTTCTGTATAATCGTGCGGATATCATAAATATGAGCAGTTAAAGATTGCGCATTACAGTATCCTATTATTAGATTAAACGTGGGCAAAACGTTGTTGTTATTATTCATAATTAATGAAAGCGGTTTTATGCTACATTCTTAGGCGCATAATGGGGCATTTAGTTTTGTTGAAAGGTGCGTGATTTGTAATACTATATTTAGCTGCTTTGCAATTGGCACAACTTAATAAAATTTTTGCATTACAGTCTTTGGACAGGTAAGCTCTTGAGCAAAATCCACACTGCACGCTACTTCTACACTCACTAGCAATGTGACCATATTTCATGCACTTGAAACATTGTACAACAGTAACATGATCCGTCATGCGACAAGATGTTTCTCCTATATACGCTCGCTGCGATATGCACAAACTTTTCCTATACTCTGGCGTAGTTTCTAAAATGCAAGGACGATATTTCTTATCTCCGCGTGGATATAGATGAACAATATTGAAATCATCGGGCGAACAGTTAGGGAAATTTTGCTTAATAAGACATGCATGAATATCGCTTTTTTTCATAATTTACCGGAATATCATGAATTATCATTCGCGGGTTCTATTTTTCCTTACTTTTGATCTCACGACCTGCTTCAGTAATTGCTGGGCATTGCTTTAAAATTTCTGCATTATTCGGATCGCTTGCTATAACAATAGTTTTTTTCGCGCCGTGAGTAATGCCTTTAATTCTTAGGCCGAGTTCCGCTGGTTTAATTACACACACATATATATATATATATATATATATATATATATATATATATATATATATATATATATATATATATATATATATATATATATATATATATATATACGTCACGTTTCCCACCATCCTTTAAATTAACAATAAGCAAGACCACATTTTCTAAAAAATTTCTTCTCATGAAATATTGCAGTAAAAATTATAGTTTTCTCTCTTTTGCTTATTCACCTCTAGCTTTATTTTGAAGAATATTCAATAATTCTTGTCTGTTCCCTATTTATCTTAAACATTTTATACTGTATGTAATAAGCAATCATAAACGAAAATAGAAGTTACATAAATTTTACATTGCCTGATACTCAAAATATATTAAAAAATGTATCATTTATAAAAATATTAAACTCTGTTTTATCTTTCGATAGTTATTGAAAATCATTTTAATACTTATTATACGCCCAATAATAGGCTCTTTCGCGCAGCTTAGAATAGCTATATTTAAATTTTCGCGCCATTGCGCGGAGTCCCCGGCAGCATAGTTTGACCGCCGCCGCTAGGTACCGTCGCCTCCCCCGCAGTAGGAGTAGCACAGAAAGGCGCATATAGGGCCGGCCAGGAAGGCACTCGATCGGTTTCTCCCGCCACGTGACTCTCACTTGAGAAACCTACCCAGTAACGCCTAGAGACGATTACAGGGTTAATGACTCGAGTCCGAGAATAAATCACAATTTTGTTCAATTAAATAGTTTGTTTAATTATTTCATCCCACTCTCTTTTTTGTCAACTTCTATATCTACCTATGCAATGAGCTTGTCTCATCGGCGATGAATGCCGCCGGGTTGCTCCTTTCGGAGCAACTCTAGACTCAGAGAGCTAGGTACAAGGGTCAGTGCTGTGTCCTCCGTCTACCCAACGAGGAAGCCAGACAACAACGACGCGGGACTCAACCTCCGGAGGACGACGAGCGCCTTCAATGCTCCAAGCGCTCCATGCCAGTGTTCCAGCATCACACCACCTTCGAGGGAAAGGCGAAGCACTCATCGGTGGATCATCGCCTCTGCAGGCAACCCACAGCCCTGCCGACACGTCGCTCTCTGCTTAGCGACTTCACCAGAACTATCGGACATGGCTGTACACGTCATCTTCCCGCTCTCTCATCATCCCACCACCAGGCGTACAACATACTGTACAGTGGAAGAATTTTTATATAAATATACTTCCGCATTCTCATAGAATAACGTTAACACACATCACAGTATGGATGAAAATAAATCATATCCAAACAATCTTTGAAAAAGTTTACATTTTTAATAAAATTTCATCTCTCTGTTATATTTTTACGCCAAAAAACCCATTTACAATCGCGCACGGACCAACAAAAAGCACGCGGGAACTTCGTTACCAGGTAAAATAAATATCGCGCGCATACTTCGTAACTCGATTTTCCATTTTCTATAATTCGCACAAATACGCGCGTAACAGAATTGGACTCTGGTGCGCCAGCCCCCGGATCACGGGCTAAAATCAACAATAATTGAGTCTGTCTCATCGACAATCCCGCCTAGTTATCAGAGAGTTATATTCCCCGGGCGCGAGCGAGCGACGCCGAGAGAAAGAAAAAAAGGATCGACAGACAGAGAGGGAGAGAAAGGGAGAGAAAATAGAGACTGAAAGGATTAAGGGTCGACGGTGAAAAGTTAGCCATCGGCGGGAAGCGCGCCACACGAGCGTGAGCCAATTTTCCGAGTTACGCTCAATAAGAGGAGGCAATTTGCTAGCGCGATAAAGTGAGAGATAGCGCCCGCATCCACCGCCGCGTCTAAAATGACGTAAAGAGAAGCTCTAATATGTACATGGGCAGAGGCGTAGCGCGTGGCGAATTGTTTTGTGTAAATTGCACACGAACGGGACTTCGAACTTTGATTTAACGATGTACCGTTTGTTGGTCGAATGAAACGACTGGTTAGATCATCAATGCGGAAAAAATGATTTGTTGTTATCATAATAGTCACATGGTAAAAAATTGAACAAAACCATTTTTTTCACAGCAGTTTGTTGGTTTTACGAGAGTATTGAAACGGTTGGAATCCGAAGAACAGACTGTCTACAAAATTGCGGGAAGATGCTACTTTTGACAATGATTTCGTGTTTTTAATATTATAGTGGCCAAACTGAAGTATTAAAAAGTGAGAAACTATTGTCTGAAATAGGCCTTTTTTTGCGCGATTTTTAAAATAACTCGTCTTTTACGCGCTAATTGAAATAGCTCGTTTTGCGCGCGTTTTATAGTCTCTATAGATAACCTCTTCTCTGTGCATGTTCTTAGATAGGTTCTCTTTCTGCCCAACTATCGATTTGAATTTATAGAAATAGTAAAAAACTTTGAAAGTGATACAAAGAAGTATTTGGTCTAATTTATACCAACTGATATTACAATATTAATAAATCACTTTTTACCGTGAAGCAATTATAATTCATAGATTTGGATTATAATGTTATAATCTTGCACTTAATATGTTAATTACTCATTAAGCGTGTCAATGTAATATTTTCATTACAATTAAGACTTTAAAACATTATTATTAATAGTTTAACCAGTTTAATAATCGATTTGTGCAATGGCTGATAACAAATATTTTTAATGTATTATGTTATTATCTTTAAAAAAAATTAAACATTATTATTTATTTTTTTGCTAATATTAAAACATTTTCACACCTTGATTATTATATTAATTAATCTAAAAAATTCAATTTTCATTGATACATATTCTTATGCACATGTACTTAGTGCGCATGTAATTAAATACGCTATTTATTTTGAAATTTTAGTTAGTATAAATAGACATATAATTCACTAGTAATCTGTCTCACTTATTTACCTGCAACCGCTCTCCTTATATATATATATATATATACACATACATATACATTCAGTACTAGCTGCAACAAACGGAAATTGGACGGTCCCTTGTCTTCCCCTTGTCTCCTGAATACAGAGGAAGTGATTAACCCGTAAGATTTAGCTATGCGCTTCATCTAAGTTCAAGCAACAGTACTATCTGCATAAAAATTATAGTCGGTGCTCCTATAAAAATAAATTAGTTTAAATTTTAAACATTTAATACAAACTTTCTACGCAACTTTTACTCATTTCCGTTATCATAAACGTAAGTATATTTCTAATTTAAAAACTATTGATGATAGCTTTAAAATCGTATTTTTTATCTCGAAAATTTCTTCAAATTAATTGAGAGATCCCATGATAGAAATCTAAGCCGGTTTTCAGCCAAAAATTAGCTAATACTTTGCAAATTAGCTTATTTCTACTTAACTAATTAGCTAAAACTAACAAATTTTTGTAAACGTCATAAAATATATATTTACGTTAATTTTAACATTACGTTAATTTAAGTATCTTAGTATAGAATTACGTTGAATCAATAAGAAATAAATAATTAACCTATTAGCATAAAATAATTTTACAAGAAGCATATTTCTTTGGCCCTTAATCCAACCAAGGATGATAATTCTTAATTTGCCTGCTAAATTTCAGTTATAAAATCACTTTTCATTGTTACCAAGCTTTCTCTTGGAGAAAGCAAAATAAAAACTAACTGTACACTATTATTTTAACTTAACATTCCAAAAGAAATTATTCATTAGAAACTTTAATTGCATGCATACCTGCATATAAAATCGCTTCATTCTACCTTTGTAATTTTTTAAATATTTTGCACATATAATGTAAGAGAAACATGCGCATTTTACGCTTTATTGCAAACTGCAGCTATAATTTTTTTTATCTACGCCTAAAATAAAGAGGCAGTTTGCAACGGACATTTACGAGCATCGTAAGAGACACGTATAAGAAATATTACTCTAGCGACATCTTATAGACTGCACTAGAGCTCCTCCCTATGCAGTCATTCACTCGCAGTTCTCCTTTGTTGTAATTAAATTACTGTCAACGACTTTTTTTATGTATACGAGACTTTTTATGTCTTAGATTAATTCTGTACTAGTGTGAGAATTTCACGCAGAAAACATAAACAAGAAAAAGTGTATGACATTCTCTCGAAATGAAATAATGTATGTACCTAGCCCTTTTATTACTGCAGTTAGCAAGTTCTTATGTTATTTAAATAATTTTTATAATTTCTAGATTATATATATTCATTTTAAAAATAT
The DNA here is from genome assembly GCA_949152435.1 of Gastracanthus pulcherrimus. Lineage (NCBI taxonomy): Eukaryota > Metazoa > Arthropoda > Insecta > Hymenoptera > Pteromalidae > Gastracanthus > Gastracanthus pulcherrimus. The sequence goes on from OX424575.1 coordinate 39,431,968, forward strand.
AAATATTTTTCACTAGAAATTTATATTATTTTAATAAATTATTCAAATAATTTAGCTAAGTAATCGAACATAATGTCATTATTGAACAACAAACATTATAAATGAAGTAATTTAATAAAACATATATGCGAAACATAAAAACCGCTGCCAATTCATTGGCACTTTGCTTCTTCAAACCTTGTAACCTTATTGTTACAATATGAAATTATTTCCTTTATTTAATTCTGTGGTGAAAAATCAAAACGACAAGTCCATTTTTGCTTCCTATAGATGAAGCTATATGATGCTAAAAGAAAAAGTTTTGCTAAAAACATGTTAGAATGATGTTTTGAGATACTGGGAATCAAAATACACTATTTTTAGAAAATGTATGTATGGATGCGTATGTATGTATGTGTCTGTGTGTGTATGGATGTGGGTCAACATTACTCTGAATATACACGGTGAAAATTAATGTTTCGGTGCTAATTTTTTGTAGTTTTTATTAAGAACGACGGACCATCAAAAAAAATTTTTATGCGTGTTTGTTTTTCTAGCGGCTTTCGATTTTTGAGTTTTGATATCATAGAAATAATATCATCCATTGAGTGATAATGTATTTGAAAGAGCATAAAACTACCTATATTTTCTCACCCGAAATTTTGAATAAGCTAATTCCCTTGTTTTGTTATTCACGAAATCGTCATTTTTTCAAAAGGTTATATCTTTGAAATATGAGAAGGAAAATTTAAAAAAAAATGAGATGATTAAGAATATGGATAAAAATAATCTATAAAATTTTTGAGGCTTTATCTTTTTCTTTTGAATGGAAAAAAATATTTTTGTAAAAAAATTGATTTTTATTCGGCGGCGAATAATGGAGTAAATCGGCAGCATTTGATATGAAACTTTCCAAAACGGTAGCTCTTTACTATCTCTTGAACGAGTTCTTCGTCCAGATCACAGCAACCTTTATATTTCGAGATATTGAGGTTGTGTATTCAATAATTTTTTTTTGATGGTATATACCTTGAGAATGGCACGGTCATGTTTTACCAAAAGGACCAATAATAATAAATAAAATAAAGCAGACATTTTTTGAGACATTAATTAGATTATTTACTATCACAAAGCTTCCTCAAAGAGGGAGCAAAAATTTCTTTTGTGAATTAAGTTATTTGGAAAATTTATTTCACAAATCATAATGTTTGTTGAAAGTAAAGCACTGTAACTTTATAAAATTAAAATTCAATGATTGATCAAAAGCTCGATTTATTATTCGAGAAATCGTTCGAGGTCAGTGCGAATCTCCAATCGAAAACTTAGAGCTGCAGCGATTTTATTAATTAAAATGTGCTAAAGTTTCAATAAAAAGAAAAGAAGAGCGAAAGATTGCTAAAGTATCTTCTCTGAAATTCAATCATTTCGCTCGGCATGCGCCGCCCTGTCAAAGGCAGTGCATACTTTTGTCTCTCTCTCCCTCTCTCTCTCTCTCTCTCTCTCTCTCTCTCTCTCTCTCTCTCTCCCCCCCCCTCTCTCTCTCTCTCTTTTCTTTTGTATCTCTCTAGTGCTCTCTCTCACTAGATACAGGCTGATGGACGTACATGTAGGAAGGAGAGGTGAGAAAAAGGGCTCTGACGCAGTGGTGGCAGCGGCTGCCAAAAACTTCGCCAATATGCCGTACATAAATGGTGTGCGTTGGAGAAAAAAAATGGTCGAGGAATAGGGAGAAAGTCGTGATGTTGCTCGAACGCAGGCGCCTGTACATAATATACGATTTCGATGAAAGTTTGGTCGATCGTATACGAGAACTTTTCAGCTAGCCCCGGTGCCTTCGCTATTAAGTGGGTGTGAAAAAAGAAAAACAAAGTATTGTATGTTGTGAAAGTTTGGATATATCCACATAATGATAAATATGAATTTCCGAGCTATTTTATGTTTTATTGTTATGAAAGTTTTTTATATTTTTAATGAGCTGTTTTTGGGCAAATAATTATTCAACTTTTCCGTTAAACTTATTATTGCAACAACTTGCATGTATAAGTAGTCTACAACATGCTTTAAACGCAAAATAATACAGAATATCATAATAATAACGAACGTATTTTTATTTCTCTATATCAAAATGTTTTCCTCTATTACAGATGTCATTATCGCAATAATTGTTTCTTCTTAGTTTATTAGGATATGTGTACCTCTAAATTGAAGAAACCAAGACTAAAAAGACTAGTCCGCTTGTGCTAAATATTTTGGGTTTTCGGCTGGTGATCTCCGATATTGCTTCCTCAAAGAAGAAGCCTTGTGATAGTAAAAAAAAGTTTTGATAAAAACATGCATGTGTGTATCGACGTGCATCAGCATTACTCTGCATATAAACAATGAAACTTAACGTTTCACGGCTCATATTTTTTTGTTTTCTTTAAAGAATAGGGGGAGAAAAATATTCTTGTTGTTTTTCGATGTTTTTTGCTTTATTAATGCTTTATTGATTTTTAGTTCTTAGTTTCTTGGTTTTTTTACTAACGCACATGTTTCGCATTCGTATAAAAGTACTGACATTATGTTTTTTATATATATTTCTAATTTAGTCTTTCGCAGTAGTAATCGTGATTTTACTAAGTTATTTACCGAATAGAGGCATACATTTCCCGAATGCAGTCTTTTCTTGATTTTTTTTTAAGTTTCATTTTTATGACCTATTATCGTGCCAAGGTATTTAAACTCGTCTACTTTTTTGAAAGTTTTGCCCGAGACTTTCAAGTTGTGATCAGCAATCTCAGGCCCTGCTCTTCCAGTGACCATGTACTGGGTTTTCACTTCACATATTTCTGGGCCTGTTTCTTCAGCTATTTTTATTTATATTTCTACGTTTTTTATTAGTTTCTCTGTTTTTTTCTATAATGTCTATGTCATCAGCGTATGCTAACAATTGTGTCAGGGAACCATTTATTACAATTCCCTCATTGCTTTCTTGTACCGCCCTGGCAAAATATTCTAAAACTTAATTAAATAAGAGGGTTGGTAGTGCATCTCCCTGTTTTGGTCCGTTGTGAATGTTAAATGGCTGCGATAGGCTCCTACCTGATCGGACTATACCCCGACGGTTATCTAGGCACATTCTGATTAAATTGACTAACTTTTTTGGCACTTCTAGCAGTACTAAGACGTAGAATATTTCACGTCTTATTATTGAGTCATGTGCTTTCTTAAAATCAATGAACAATTGGTGTACCGTTTCCCCGTATTCCCATTTCTTTTGCAGAAGCTGCCTAACTGTGAACGCCGAAATCCACACTGGTAGTCCCTGAGGATTTCCTCCGCGAGCGGCGTGAGTTTATATAGTAGTACATTAGAGAGTTTTGTAGCATGTACATATAAGAGAAACCTCTATAATTATTACAGTTTGTTTTATCTCCTTTTTTGTGTATTGGGACTATGATTAAGTCTTTCCATTCTTTGGGTATTGTTTCTTTTCTCCATATGGCGCAAATAAAATTATGAGTTATTTTATTAAGTGCCCCCCGCTGTTTAAATCGTTCGACTCCCAAATGATATACTCCTGGAGCTCTATTATTTTTTTAACTTTTTGATTGTCCTGTAGTCCTCATGTAGGCTAGGCTGTTCGGTGTGTAGTTCAGCTAAGGGTGGATTTCGATATAGTCTAAAGCGATTTGTTGCTCGTGTATGTTTAGGGGCTCGTCGATATAGATTTCCATCTATGTAGTAACTCATCTGTATACATTATAAGGTTCCCATATTCGTCTCTGAGGAAGTTACTTTTACTTTGGGGTCCTCTCCTTATTAATTTTATACCTATATACATTTTCCGAATATTATTTGTATTACCGTTTTCTTATTGCTGAGACTTTATTATTTCCCATTTACGTTTATTATTCCGAAAAATTCATTTTGCTTGTCCTCTTATATTACAGTATTGCACGGAGGTGATCTTATTCGCGTTGTTAAGGCTAAGCATTCTTGCTCTTTGCCGTTATTTATTCGATTCCTTGCATTTCTCGCTAAACCGCGGTTTTTATTTGTTCTTTGTCCGCTGACGTAACACCGTCGTAGCAGCTTGTCGTATAAAACTTTTAATATTTTCCCAGGTACTTTCGATGTCATTCCCTTCCTCCGGGTCGCCTACCCTATTGCTATCCGACACATCTAGTTTAGTTGAAAACTTCTCCCTATATCTAGTTTTAATTCGCGGGTCAATTAACTTTTCGAGAATAAATTTCTCTGTTTGGCTCATTTTATTATTATTTTTGTTTCGGTAGTGGTAAACGAGACCTAATATTGGCTATAATGAGAAAATGATCTGAATCGTAATCGGCTCAACGGTAACGGTAAGTTCAGCCGGTGAGAATGTCAGCATGCCGTCTTTGGTCAATTAAAACGCGGTCGATTTGGTTGAGTATGCGTCCATCGGGACGTCTGCAGATTACTTTGTGTCTATCTAAGTGAATGAAATATGTACTTTTAACTATAAGCTTCTTAGACGCGGCAAAATTAATTAATTTCACTCGATTATCGTTACGCACGTCATGTAAAATTTCTTTTCCTATGGTCGGTCTAAAATTTTTCTCCTTTCCAATTTTTGCGTTAAAATCTCCGAGCAATATTTTTGCGTCATGGGTTGAAAATCTATCAAACACCTATTCTAGAGCCGCAAATTTTGGATAGGTTTTTTCCCTTCTTTTGTTGTACACGAAACCGTAGTTTTTAATTTAAACAGTTGTATTTCGGAAAGAATTTCGTATTGAAACAATTAATCTAGTTTGAGGAAGGTAAGTGCCAATGAATTGGAGCGGTTTTTTTCATTTGATTAAAATATACCCTGCGACATCTGGTGCTGTATCCCTGTGGCAGCCGTATTATATCCCAGGGGCAGTAACATTTTTATTTTAACGTTCAAAATTATATATATATATATATATATATATGATTGATTAACCTTCTCTTTTGCATAAGTGATTCCCATTAATGGAGTAAAAACATCGACATAGTCACTTGTGTCGCCATTCGGCCAATCGTTGCACCGTGTATCAATCAGGCACGTACACTATACAATTGTAAGGAACAAATAAGTATAGTATAGGTATATATATATATATATATATATATATATATATATATATATATATATATATATATATATATATATATATATATATATATATATATATAAGTATAGTATGGGATGTGGAAAGTTCGAGACTATAATCTTACACAAACAAATGTTACGCACTCATAGATACTCTCTCCACCGGCCTCACACGTACATTTCTGAAGCTTTATGGGAAAGAGATAATTAAGTTAGCACCCGCATGATTGGAGTGAATGTTTTCTTTTACAATAACATAATTTGTATTTGTTGACCCATTACCCATTTCCTTCTATCTCTCCCATATTCCCATCCCGCTTTCTTATTTTTCTTTCACTAAACTCTCTTTGTCCCTTTCTTCCCTTTTTCCTTTCTTTCTCTCTGCATTATCATCCTTAATGTCTTGCTGCCTATGAAATTGCACGTTGAAGTGCACATTTCAGCAGGACTCGACAAAAAGAGAGAGAGAAAGAGAGTGAGAGAGAGAGAGAGAAAGAGAGAGAGAGAGAGAGACAGAGAGAGAGAGAAGAGAGAAGAGAGAAGAGAGAGAGAGAGAGAGAGAGAGAGAGAGAGAGAGAGAGAGAGAGAGAGAGAGTAGCCAGGTTCGGTAGTCGGACAGCAGCGGCGGGTCTTCTATTGCAAATATTATGTTAAATCTCTCCGTTGAATGGGGACAATGGCGGCCCGCTTTCTATTATCAGAGTCTTAAACGCGGATGTAAGTATATTATATTAGAGCTATATTGTTGCAGCGGGGCAAGCGAGCGTATGCGGGAGCGCCTGGGTGGCTCCCACGGGAAATACCGCGTATGTGAGCCACCGCCACCGCCGCCGCTGCTGTCTCCTGTCTCTTTATGTTGTACGAGGACGAGGGAGCGGCAGTGTAGTCGGCGCCGCCGGCTAAGAAAAGCTCACGATGCTGATAGTTGCAGCGGGATAAGGGGCAAAAAATTTATCAGTGCAAAGATTTATTTTTTGAATTTTCGAGGAAAGTAGAGGCAGTTCTAAAAGTTGGAAATGGGAGACATATATTTTGTTTTTGTTTAATGCTAGATAGGATACTGAAGCTGTATTTATTAATTAAATTATAGATTAATGAAAAAATCATGAGGTTTATTATGATCTATACTACAAAATATTCATATTCTGCACATTTGTCGATGGTTATGGTATAAAATTTTTTCAAAACTCATTATATTGTTATAATGAATTAAACTGAAGAACCAATAAGCCATGGAAAAATGATAAAATTCATTGTTCCCCAGTTGTAATAAAATGGAACAAAAAGGTTCGATTAGTTTTTGAATCAACTATATTAAATCGAATACTATTACTATCAAGAATTTATACATTTCACCAGAAATAAATTAAAAACTTGATCATTTAGCTGGAAATTCTGGTACTGAACTACAGATGTAAAGATATTATATTGATAAATGAAGATCAGAAAATAAGATACAAGAAGAAGAAGACTAGTTTGTTTATCTTGAATGTAATAATCTTGGAGAACGTTTAAAGAAACGATGAAGAGATTTGTTTTCTTTATAGGAAATATTTAATTTCTTAGTGCTAGTAGTAACACAATGAAGCATAGCTTTCCAAAGAAGATATCAACTGGAGCTGGCATATTCGATTTTCTAAAAGTCGATAAGCTACTCAATTATCGAAAATAATTTTTTAGTCAAATTTAATTAAATTCGACTCTGACTCATTCGATTTTCAGAGCATTCGGAAATTTCGAAACTCATTTCCGAATGTATCAAAAATAATTCACAATGTTTCAAGTAAAGCAATGACACTTTTATTTAAACAAAATATTTTTTTTTCGTTTGATCAAATTCGGTTATTGAACCAGTCAAAAGTTGACTACAGTTAAATCGACTTTTAGATTTTTCGATCAAAATAGGATTATTTGAATAGACAAAATACGATTTTCGAAAACTTGAAAAAGTAGAAAAAGAATGCTAGCCGTAATATCTGTTGCCAAAGAACATCTGATAATTTGCAACATGATTTTGCTCTTATTGCCGTCGATATGAAAAAGAATTGTCTTTAATTGCTTAATCATTTTACAGATTTGTTTTTAAACTAACAGAGAATATGGTTAAGTTTCACTGGTCTGATAAATATCAAAATAATTTTGAATAATTATAGCAAGTTCTTAAAACGCCACCCATGCTGGCTCTGCTATCACATAGTTACTAGTTTATCTTAGACATACATGCATTAAATCGTGGAAAATAAGTAGGTTCTGCCCAAATTCAACATGGAACAAAGTGTATTATTTCGTACCATACTAGGATTCTTAACAAAGCAGAAATAAACTATTATAACTAGAATTGAACTTCTAGCTGATATACACTTCACTCACAATTTTGTCCATTATTAGGTTGGAAAGTGAAAAAGTGAATACGAGATTTCTTTTACGCAAATCACGCAGTGTAATTTTCTTCTCAAATCTAAAGATTAATTCCACGCTACTGCATAACACCTTTAAAGTAAAGAAAGAAAATTTTCATTTCAAGAAACGGGCCCTTGATCTGTGGAGAAGATGGAGAACAAACAACTTGAATTGAAGAGCAAGGCTGATGAGAGAAGTTAAAGTTCAGTGTCTTGACATGGTATTATAAAGAAAATAAGTAGGTCGTCAACAGTTTCTAATTCTAGATTATCAAAACAACAATCTGAAGATAAGGTAATCAGTGCTATGCCTGAAAACACCAACGTGCGTGAATTCGAAAGCTACGAATCTCCATGCTTAATAATGAGCAAATGATATGACAAGATGTATTGGCTGATTATAAATAGCTACAACTCAGCACAATAATGTGCACGACTTCCAATGAACAGCTTCTGTATCTCTAAACGTTTTTCATAGGAGGATACACGCGATGGTGTAGGCGACGTGGTGTAGGGGAGTATCTTTGTGTAATGTATATGCTTTGCTTAGGCGAATGTTTTTTATTTTAAACCAAGCATAGAACCAAAAAATCGATCATTAAAATATTTACAAGTGTAAGCATGACTCTCTCAAAATTATTTTTTTTAAAGATTTAATGTTTTTCGAAAAAATTTACTTTTGTATCTCTTTACATTGAATATGATTTAATCAATTGTATTTATGACCAATATACAGACAAAAAGAAAATATTTTATAGGGGAGACTGGACTACAACGGGCCTCTTAAATGCAATGACCGAAAGAAGTAATAAAAAGCATAATTTTAAATAAACTAAAATGGCATTTTGTTTACTATCTATTAAAGAATCTTAAACCTATATTTATGTAAATATTATATGTTTTGTTCCATTGGAATATACCAGGTCACCCTATTTGGTTATAACAGAACGGTGTATAATTTGTTCTTCTTTGTTCAATTATGGGCACAAAAATATCTTAAGAGAGCGGTACAATGTTTTATTTTATGATTATTTAATCTTAATATTAGATCTAAGACACTTTACAACAACTGCTAATCAAAGAGAAAACTCATTAACCTTGCATAACATTTTTTGTCATTTTCACAGTTGTAAAAACTTTTTGTGCTGTCAAAGTTTTTCTGTTTCGATGAAAGTTGCGCATATACAGAACATTAACTCATAATACTACCACAAGTAGACTGTTACATGCAACAAATGATTTTTTCGCTCTACATAGGAATATGGCTGGTGAGCCGTGTTGTGGCCCGTTATATATAATCCAAGCCGTCTTTAAAAGGCTTAGGTTCTCCATGAATTATTCTTTCATCTAAATCTAGAATTTGGAGATAAAATATTTCTTTCGTGCATTAAATCGATTAATATTAATGGAACTTGAACAATACTTCATTTAAAACTATATAAATTATTCAAGCCATGATAGAAAGTTCTATTTTAATGATGTCGTAAATATTTTGAAAGATAATGTACTATAGCACAATCTATAATTATAACAATTAAGATAGTAATATATTGTTATATTATTATATTGTAAACGAAAGAGTTAAGTATTCAATTAGGGTATCTTTCTCGATTTTGTAGAGTAAATCCAACAGTTGAATTGTTAGCGACGTTTCGATGATTCTTCACCATCTTCATCAGGCTATACCTTTATTCATAATAATATTTACAATTGGAACATACATAATTATATTTAATATTTACATTATTTGTTACTCACTATTCGTTACGCATTAATTACAAATATCATCTTAGTATCACTAATTTGTCGCTCTATCTATACAAAAACAATAAAAACAAAGGTTAATTATTATTTTGAATACAAACTTATTGCACATTTATAGGTTATGTTATCACAGTTTACCTTCCTTTTACTTTTTCTCTCATATACCAAGATTGTCAGCTCGATTTTAAATATTATACACAAATAATTACTTAACGGACCATTCATATCAATTACATAAATTGATTTACACACTAAAACTCTAATCTTACAGATTTTCTTTCAGACTTAACGGCTGATCGGCTTCTATTTTTGAATATTATACACACACGAACACACATATACACATACATATACATATATATACACCCACATATACACATATACATAAATATACATATCATACACATACACATATACATATACATATACATATACATATACATATACATATACATATACATATACATATACATATACATATACATATACATATACATACATATATCTTGTAATACTGATTGACAGAAATTAAATTTTCCCGCCAATCATTGTCTCTTATGGAGCGTGCGTACTAGTATACATAAGTAATGTGACTAGCATTTACCGTAATTATATGAGATCTTTTGAAATGAAAGCTAACCTACGACTAATCATTTTTGGTTTTCAATTTATAAATAATACTATTATAATGTAGACTAAGATTGTTAGTATCTTCTTTGATATTTATAGGTTCATCTTGCATTTTGATATGTATCATCTAAGAAATAAGTCTTTTCCTCCAATTACTCTCTTTGTCTAAAATCTCAACCTTATCAAAGTCAAATTTATGGTTATGTTGCTTCATATGTTCATTGATAACAAATTGTTTGTCTGTTTTTTGGTGTTATTTGAGTGCTCTTTACACGAAAGTTGGCTGATTTACACAAAAAACTGGCTAAAGCTAAGTGTGACTTACAACGCATTTTCCTATGAAAATCTAGACGAACAGATGTATTACCAATACACTTAGTGAACATTTATAGCAACCTCGAGCAGATAACCTTAATTAGTAAAACTTCAAAAAATAGAATGGCATACAATATTAATAAATTACATACAAGTATACTTAATATAGAAATACAAGATGTTAATATTAACATTAGATATATAGATAAAGCAATAGGAAACATACTAAATTCTTTAAAAGATACATTACCACAGTATTTTTTGGACAATTTTAATATTAGAAAATCTACACGCGGGTCTATTATTTATAAAGAATGTAATAATAAACATATAAAAAAATACAATAATATCATACGTAAGATTAATAAAAACAAAGGTAAAAATAATTTACGATCAAATAACATTAATACAAATAATAATATAAATAATGATAAATGGTTTTTTAACATGACAAATGATACAATTCCAATTGAAGTAATAGAAACAGTATCTATGGGTCCAAAATTTAGTAACAATAATATTTTAGATAAACAAAATATAGTTGAAATTATTAAAAATATTGAACAGTTACTTGATTGTAATAAATTTCCGGATGAACGAAATAATATAATAAGAAAGAATGTGATAGAAAGCATAGATATACATTTAAAAAAAAAGAACCATATAAGTTGCGAAGACAGACTTTTTGCACAAAAATTAAATACAACTAAACTTTTCTTAAAACAGAATGACAATATATTTTTTACAATGTCGGATAAAGGTAATGTAACAGTAACTATAGATAGAGCAATTTACAATGATAAAATGAATAAATTAGTGTCTGATAAAAACACATATCAACTATTACAAAAAAATCCTGTATCCAAACTACAAAAGGATACGCAAAAAATTATGAAACGCTGGAATGAATTAGAATATTTAGACAGGAAATATCACAATAATCAACTCACACAAGCAGATACATTACTACCTAAAATGTATGGACTTCCGAAAATACATAAGAATGACACACCCATGAGACCTTTTGTGTCATGTATAGGTAGTCCTACATATGATATATCAAAAATTTTAGTTGACATTATTAATAGTAGAATACCAAAACCAGCATTTTATATTAAAAATAGCCAGGAATTAATAGATAAAGTAAAAACTTGTAATATTCCAGAAGATCATGTTCTGATATCGTTAGATGTTATAAACAAACAAACTTTTGGATCTCCCATGGGTAATCCAATTAGTCCATGTTTAGCTGATATAGTTATGGCAGACTTAGAAGACACATGTTTGCACATGTTAGGATTTGCACCTCTTTTTTACTTCAGATACGTTGATAATGTAATCACTTGTATTCCAGTAAATAAAGTTCAAAATATGGTTAAAACCTTTAACTCATACCATCCTAGATTACAATTTACATATGAAATTGAAAGTGGAAATCGTATCAATTTTCTGGAAATAATGTTAATTAGACATAATAATAAATTAATCACTAATTGGTATCGTAAAGAGACGTTTTCAGGAAGGTTTTTACATTATAAATCTAGTCATCCTATTGAACAAAAAAGAGCAATGATCTTTACTTTAGTCGACAAAGCCATAGTCTTAGCAAATAAGAAATTTCATGATGATAATCATAGAATAATTAAGCAATCTTTAATAGATAATGAATATCCTAGTAGATTTATTGATATACATGTTAAGAAATGACTGAGAAGTATTAAATATAAACAATGTGATAAAGAGTCTAATCTAAATATCAATCATTATAATGATATACATTACAGGCTTCCTCTTAATAGTATTCCACATGTACCTGGTTTTTATAATAAAATTAAGAACACGTTAAAAAATCAATACGTTCGTACTGTTCGTAACATAAAGAATAATTTAAATGGTATTATCAGAATAGGTAAAGATAAACATGACAGGATGGAAAACACGAATGTAGTGTATCAAATTAATTGTAATGATTGTGATGCGACATATGTAGGTGAGACAAAAAGACAATTACAAACGAGAATTAAAGAGCACTCACAAGAAAACAGACAAACAATTTGTTATCAATGAACATATGAAGCAACATAACCATAAATTTGACTTTGATAAAGTTGAGATTTTAGACAAAGAGAGTAATTGGAGGAAAAGACTTGTATCTTAGATGATACATATCAAAATGCAAGATAAACCTATAAATATCAAAGAAGATACTAACAATCTTAGTCTACATTATAATAGTATTATTTATAAATTGAAAACCAAAAATGATTAGTCGTAGGTTAGCTTTCATTTCAAAAGATCTCATATAATTACGGTAAATGCTAGTCACATTACTTATGTATACTAGTACGCACGCTCCATAAGAGACAATGATTGGCGGGAAAATTTAATTTCTGTCAATCAGTATTACAAGATATATGTATGTATATGTATATGTATATGTATATGTATATGTATATGTATATGTGTATGATATGTATATTTATGTATATGTGTATATGTGGGTGTATATATATGTATATGTATGTGTATATGTGTGTTCGTGTGTGTATAATATTCAAAAATAGAAGCCGATCAGCCGTTAAGTCTGAAAGAAAATCTGTAAGATTAGAGTTTTAGTGTGTAAATCAATTTATGTAATTGATATGAATGGTCCGTTAAGTAATTATTTGTGTATAATATTTAAAATCGATCTGACAATCTTGGTATATGAGAGAAAAAGTAAAAGGAAGGTAAACTGTGATAACATAACCTATAAATGTGCAATAAGTTTGTATTCAAAATAATAATTAACCTTTGTTTTTATTGTTTTTGTATAGATAGAGCGACAAATTAGTGATACTAAGATGATATTTGTAATTAATGCGTAACGAATAGTGAGTAACAAATAATGTAAATATTAAATATAATTATGTATGTTCCAATTGTAAATATTACTATGAATAAAGGTATAGCCTGATGAAAATGGTGAAGAATCATCGAAACGTCGCTAACAATTTAACTGTTGGATTTACTCTACAAAATCGAGAAAGATACCCTAATTGAATACATTATATAGAGTGATAAATAAGAAAATTATAAAAGAGTTAAGTGTTTTCGAAACTATTTTAAATAGCTATCAATAGTTTTTGGAAGTTCGAAAGAGGATGAACAAAGAGGTAACTGTAGTGGTTAAAAGGTTAAAAGCAGGAAGTTAAAGAGCGTTAAATGGTTAAAAGCAGAATGACTAAAATTCATTTTTAATGCTAGACTCTACAAATTATATTCAGAGCTATTTTTTAAATAAATTATTTGGTGCATATTTTTTAACATATTGGTGATAATCAATTACAAAACATTATTTTATTTTGGCTGGATAGATGGCTGTGTATTGTAGGGATAAATATACGCGGGCAAACTGTTTAATAAATACTGTGTACTACATACGTAATATGGCAGTTAATATCCAATGCACATTCTAGTGTAGAATACAAAGTATATATTTTAGATATTTCATATGATATAGCTGTCTTAATAAATCAGCGTTAAGAATAATTGGAAGTAAATACTTGATGAACTCTCACACAAACCTTAACCAGTCCAAACCTACAAAATCTAAGGAAAACTAGTTTGACTTTTTCTCGAACGAGATCTTAAGATATTACCCCGGTAACATCGACAATTTCCTGCACGTCCTGCGCGCAGCGCCGCGTATCGAGGTGAAGGTCAGCGAGTGTGCTTCACTTGCAGCGCGGCAAAAAAGACCATTGTTCGTCAAGTCATTCCGCGAACCGCAAAAACAGAAGGGCACACCGCGCGTGCACCGCGCGAGCACACACAGACACACTCATGTACAGCTGCGAAGAGAAAAGAGCGTCGTGAATAATCGAAAGACGTCGGAGAAAGAGCCCCCAGGACATATATCTTGGAATGGCGCGCTATGCCTCTTCCTTCTAACGTACGTATACTTACGTACGTAAGGTACGTTCGATAAGACCTGCTGTATAAAATTCTTCGTACATCGTATGGAACCGTAGCTCGAGCAGCAACCCCGAGAGCCTCTCTCTCTCTCTCTCTCTCTCTCTCCCTCTCTCGTTCGCACACGCGCGTTTTCTCGCGAGCGCGTTGTACGTGCCAGGCGCAAATAGTTCTTCATAAATAATGAAATTTTAGGATTTGCGCAGATGTCGTCATGGGCTACCTCTGCTCCCGCCCTCGTCCTCCGCCTCGTAAAATATTCTGGACGTGAAGCGTACGGAAGGCGAAATTTTCTCGAACCAAATAAGAGAGCTACGGGGGTGGGGTGGGAGAGGGTGGGAGGCAAAAGAGTTCGGGGGGAAACTCGACTTTCGCGTGCGAGTTTCGTGGTTCGCCTTCAGCAGGATATGCGAGAGACAGAAAGCGGGCAGAGCGAAGGAGAGATTTGAAAAGCAATATTTTTTTTATAAGGCGATGTAATTTTATCGAGAAATTGGGTTATGAGCGCTCGCGCGCGCTTTGTGTCTGTGCAACGCGCGGAGGTAAACAAAGGAAGCGCGCGAGTGACAACGTGCTCGGAATCGACAGTAGTGCGCGCGCGCGCGCGAATTTCTACTCGGATTCGCCGAGGAGACGGAGGGCGATGCTGCTGTGTATGAGCGCCACCGCGATAAAATTGACTTTGCGGTTTTTATTACTTTGCTGCTAGGGGAAGAAGGGGGAACAATGCGAGAGTGGGAGTATTGCGTTTGACGCGCGGCGACGTCTTTCATCACGGAGAAAACGAGTATTGGTGCTTTCTTTTTGTTTCGAATTCATCGTAAACCAGGTTGAATTGCAATGTTGTTTAAATACCAGCTGATAACAGTGTGGAAATATTTTAAGGTCTGCTAGGATTGCTATAATTTTACCTCAGTTTGTATAGACATAGCATTGCTACACTAAAAATATAGTATAGTTTCAAGAATTAGTATGAATGTAAATACATTTTTCGCCATATATATGATCTCTAAAGTAATATCAACGTCGTCACAGGATATTGAACCATTTTTTGTGAAATATTTTTAAATTTTTAAGTGTTTGAAAATATTTTGTATTCAAGCAACGTGATAAAATTTTCTTTCTTGTAAACATTCCAACTTTTATCAAACTTCATATGAAGTTATGGAGAAAATTTAAGTTTTGATAAAGTCAACCACAGATTTGGTAACTTAAATTTATTGGTGGTAAAGTAAATCTGAAACTTTACGAGATTCTTGCATTCAAATTTTTTTATTTATTTCAATTCATAGAAAACTAACGTATTTTTCTAGGGATTTATATACGAGTTTATGAAAAAATTCTTTTGATAAAAATGAATTTTATGTCAGAACGTTTTATTTTTAGTAACTTTTCATTTCACATAATTTTAAAGAAATGTAGAATCAAATACACTGCTTATATATAATAATTTATAATATATAATCATACGAATGTTGACTATAATAAAAATTGAAGTTTGATAGTCACAAAAAAAGTATTATCTGCAATGATAAGAATATGTGATAACTGTAATGATGCGATTGATGTACGTAAGATATAATATTGTGCAATATATGTAAGTTAATAGCGAGCAATGGCGAGCTGTGATATGATTGACTATACTAATGATCTCTGTAAATATGTATAACTATTGAATGTAGTTTTATTTTTTTGTCTTGCACAGAATAAACATCTAATCTCATCTAATCTAATATATATATATATATATATATATATATATATATATATATATATATATATATATATATATATATATATATATTAGTTGTTCACGTATTCTACAAGTCTTATAATCGTAATCAAATTGCGTTGCGATTCTGCTCAAATCAAGTTTGTTTTTATCTTAAACAGACATTCAAAGTGTATTTAATTAACTTAATAGAGTACAAATCAAAGCTTATAGAAAATTCTCTAGCAGATTAAACTGGAATAAAAGGTAAGATTAAAGGTACTCACAATAAGAAAATAAATGCTTTCGTATATATCAGGAGCTGACAGTCTTAACAAGTTTTCCGACAACTAATTTGCAATTCAGAGTGGGGCAAAAGGCGTTGACGAATAGAAAGTTTCGAGCGAGGGCGGCAGCAAACGTCTAATGACTGCGAAGAGTACTTTAGTAGGGACACTTCAGCGATACTCGGTGATGAATCTCTTTTCCATTGTTTATCGACGAAGAATAAAATGAGCATTATTATTTGGTTAGCTAGATGGAAATGAGCAACGATGAATTTTATGAATCATTCTTGAACGATTCGTTTTATCCTCTCATGAGATAAACATTGTATTATATTCAATAAATCACGATTGGTTATTGATAGCATACGATACAAATAGATGTTCGAACGTAAGATTTTTAATTAAGCTAATGCGCATATGATTTGTTTCTGTCAAATAAATAAAACAGGAGCACATGCGATCAATAAAAAAATCTGGCAATCATGTTATAAAATCATCAAAGGAAAATTCATTTTAATTGGAAAATGTACAATGATTTCTTATTACAGCAATTATAGTATCTGTATATATATTGAGTGATAGAAATAATTAAAAAATAAAATCAATAAACTGATAAAAAAGAAACAGTAATATGATTGTTTCCTGTACTTTATTAATAAAAAATAAATGCAGATACATAAGTTTATATTACTGCAGCAGCTTTAGATTTGCTGTAGAATTGTTAGTTATAGTATACTGTGTACCATGGGGGAAAAGTAAGTTCTTTTCGCCCGTATGTGAGGTTTGCAATACGACCCGAAACCGAAGGCGTATTGGGAGCTGAAGACGAGTATTGCAAACACACAAGGACAAAAAAGGCTTTCCCCCATGGTGCACACCATATTTTTTGTCAAACATGTATTAATAACGTGTTTTTTATGCCTATTAAGCGAAACTCAATTTGACCGTTCTTCGATAAAGTGCAAGCACACACTTGTTAGACTACAAAATCAGCCTACTAGAGTATTTAGACCCACCTAAACATGTGGTATCATCCGGATGGTACTCCATGTTTAGGTGCCTAAACTCTCTAAGCGCTTATTTTCGAAAATTCACTTTAGCGTCCGCTGTAGCGGACGCAAAAGTCTTTTTCACCCGCCGGTAGGGAAACGGCTACTTTAGTCCCGCTATATGGGCATGAAGAAACGCATTTTCGTGCAAGTGTGACAAAGAATAGTATATTACGCAACTAGGGGCGAAAATGGGTATTTCCAAGCGAGGATGATGATTGAGCACGAGTGGAAGTCGAAGGCGCCGAGAGCGCCCAAGACGTACACGAGTGCACAAAATCATCATCCAAGTCTAGAAATACCCTTTTGCCCCAAGTTGCGTACCGTATTTTTTATAACAAGTGCATAAAGAAGGCCATTCGCTGTCGTCTACAAAGTGGATTGAGAATAGAGTTCTTCGAGTCGTCCACTTAAGTCTATGACATATTATATATATGCATATGTATGCATGTAGATATATAAAATTTTCAAAATTTACCAGTATTTTCCAAAATTTTCCAGAATTTTCTAAAATTTGTCAACAGTTTCCAAATTTTCTAAAAGCTTTTTTAAGGAAATGGAGCAAAAATAAATAAAGGGTATCAAAAATACTCATTTTCGCTACCGAAAATAAAAGGTAGCGAAAATGAGTATTTTTGCTATCAATAAAAGGTAGCGAAAATGTGTATTTTTGCTATCAATAAAAGGTAGCGAAAATGAGTTTTTTTGCTATCAATAAAAGGTAGCGAAAATGAGTATTTTTGCTATCAATAAAAGGTAGCGAAAATGAGTATTTTCGGACCCTTTATTTGACGCTCGGAAAACTCTATTTTCGCTGCATTTTGTAGGCGCCGAAAATGGTCTTTTTTATTCACGTGTTATAAAAATATAATTATTCACGAAATTCATGTAAGTGTATACATTTATATTTGAACCAGTAGTAACAATGAAATATAGTAAGACTATCAAGTTATTATCGATTACGTACGCTTGATGTACACATTAAAACTTTTAAGGTTCGACGGTATTATTTTATTAATATGTTGCTCTTCTATAACACGTATAATTTTGAACAGTTTTAAAATTGAAAAGAAAATTAATAAAAATCATGTAAATTCCACGAAGTACGATGGAATATCGACTCACGTGAAATTCAGTGAAGCGCCGAATTTGTGATCGCTTCGCACCTGCCTCAGAATGGTTTCGCGCTTTCTGTTCCAACCGATGGCTCGCAAACAGCGAAACTAAACCGCAAACAGACGGCTTTCGCGCCCTGTCCGCGACGAGAGCAACGAGCACGCGTTGGTCGGTATCCGCGGACGCGGAATCAAAGTTTCATTGGCCCGGATATATCGGCTTCGCTTCGTCGGTCTCGACTCGTAGTTGTTCGCTCGCTCGTTTGTCAGACGGCTTCGATTCACGATATGGTTTCTCGGATTGTTTGCTATGTCACGTCTATCGGAAGTTGACTTATTATGAAATAAGACCAAAATGATCGCAACTAGAGTCAAACATTGAATTTGATTAATTATTTGAATATACTTGAAATGATAAAAATATATTATTTTTAGCTGCTAAATATCAACTCAAATAATGAAATTTATTAATCGTAGTAATAATAATATACTAGTATGGGTCACTATGCTTTCTTGTATCATATGTTCTTGATTATTTATATAGAATAATAAGTGTTCATCTTCTTTATTATTATGAATAAGAAGTAAAAGAAGACTTTCACACTATTGACATAAAATATTGTATTAAGATTGCATAAAATTATTTTATCAAATTGCTATTTTTATTATCCTTTATAGGGTGCAATTTTATGCCTCAAGCGTTTGATTCCTTTAAGTTCTGATAGCTATTTCTCTGTTTATAATTCTGTGGTAAAAAGATTAAACGACTTGAGTCCATTTCTTGCTTTCTCAAAGAGAAAACTTTGAACGATGATTTTTTCAAAAGCCAGGATTTTGATGATTTTCGACGTTTTTCAAAATGTCTGTCTGTTTGCATATATGGGTGTGTGTGTATATACGTATGTGGTCAAATTTTGTGGTCAGCATAACATTTGAAGACCACGGTATTTCGGGCTGAAATTTTGCAGGTACATCAGATTTGACCCAACATAGAACTCAGAAGATTTTGGATTTAAATTGTAAAAACTTACAAATTATGTATAAAAATTTTATATTTTTAAAAATTTTCTGAAAACTAAAAAAATCATTTGTTATTTTATGGGTTAGATTCGTAAAAAATATGTGTTTCTTCAATATCTTTCAACTTTGTGTTTGTTAAAGAATTGCGATTTTTAATTTTAAAATTTGTGAATATTGGAAAATATTATTTTTGCTATTTTATACGTTTGATATGTCAAAAAGATTCATATAGTCGTAACGTTCATGTAATCTTCTTTCTAATGGTCCATTTTACAATCACTTCAAAGTTTATTTTAGTTAAAGAATTACAATTTTTAATTTTTTAAATTTGTAAAATTAGCAAAAAATATTTTTGTTATTTTATACGTTTGATATGTCAAAAATACATACAAATTAAAGAGGTATCCGAAAAAAGTATCCGTCGAATACTTTGGTCGAATACTGTGTATCCGAAAAAAGTACCTGGCGTATACTTTTTTCGTTTTTTTTTTAAATCGCATATATCGACTTAATACATCGTGTACAAAGCTTAGAAATTGATATTTCGTTGTTTTTTCTAAGTATTTACAGAAAACAGAAAAGTATCCGAAAATATTTTGCGGTCGAATACTTGTCGAACTCTGATTTTTCAATATTGATATAAATTTATTGTAAATGTATACATTAGATAAGTAAAAAATGTGCACTTATTCATAAACAAGGCGTAATTTTCTTGCAATTCATATATCTAACAAATACTTTAAATTATTCTTGTGGACAAAATACGATTTTAAATTTCGGATATGCATTCCATGTGATCACATTTTGTTGTCACCATCACTTTTGCACAATGCATTTGTATTTATCATTAAAAATTTGTATTTTGATTAGATATAACTCCGCATAAAACTGATTAAGCTTTTGAGCCAACAATGCACCATTTTAATCTAGCTAAACACCGTAGTCTATAACGTTACCTATAGCATTGTCGACTGCTCATAAAGTCACTTGTATATCAATGTAAATATTCAATAAATAATTGTGCATTAAATCTCTTTAATAAAGCATTGTGCTAAAGCCGTTAGAGCGGTTTTTTGAAATATCGAGATATTGTGGTTTATTAAACCTATGTAGAAGAAAAATATAGATTATTAAAAAGGAGTAAGTAATAAATAAAATCTTGTCACTTTTCACTTGAACTTTTGACATGAAAATGTACTATATGCATAAATACCAAAATCACTAAAAACTCAATTTTCAAAGAATGCCACGGATTTAAGTTTCTTTCCATCCGTTTTCATTTTTTCCACTTCGTTTTCTTCATCTCTATTCTTTCCCTTTATTTTATTATCCACTTAACTATCTATCTCCCTTTATGTATTTAATTAACAATTACAAAGTTCAATAATTATAACATACAAATTAAGTTTTTCATTTTCATTTTTCTTTATTCTTTTTGAAACAACTTTGTAACCTAGAAGTTTGCCTTTTCGAAAATGAATAAATATTTAATCTAATTTTATTATTTATACAAATGTTTTTCTTAATTTTTATATTGTCCATTGACATATCGTCCCTTATTTCAACTATTTGGTTTTCTTAAAGGGAAAGTATAGCGTCGGAATATTTAACCTTCTCAAAGATGCTGAATTAGAATAGGTATGTTCTTTAAGAAAAAAACATATATATGTATATATATATATATATATATATATATATATATATATATATATATATATATATACACTAACATATAATATTGGGATTATATATATATCATTCCAATATTATAGGTTAGTGTGTGCTAGTACATTCATGTTAAAAATATAGGTAATTATTGTCATAATTTAAAATTTCATAAGTAACGTAAGAACATACCAAAATATATAGAGCCAAAAAATTTGCTCAAACAAAATTTGTTTATCCTTCGAAAATATACATTTGCAACCAAGCAGTTCACTATCACCAATATAGGGAATATAGTCAAAGTTTCAGCTTTCTCAGTCGTCTTTCAAAACTAAAATTTTTTTTTTAAAACTACCATATAGCAAAATTGTACACATTTATTCATAACATTATACGTGATTGTCCGACTATGCTTGTGTGCTACTACTTTTCAACACTTAAATACATGTTCATTCTCTCTAAAGAATTTTTCACTTAATTTATTAGTTTTGACTCTCTCTTTTAAAGTTCTCCTTTACTTCTCCGGATTAAATTTTATTTTAATATTTATATTTTGACAATCTCTAAACCTTAGAGTCAGGTTTATATGCCGCCCCGCGTCCCCTTACTTATTACGCATCCGTGGGTATCCTCCTTTCTGGAGTTAAAACCTTAATCTAGTGATTGTGTTTTCATAAATTTGGAATGAAATTCCACTCCAAGATTGTGAACGCACATCGCTATAGTGCGATTCTCACTTTAAAAATTTAAAAGTGTATATTCTATGAAGATATATTTTGACATGATCCATAGTCCCATAAATGAAGTAAAGAAAATGAAAAATCTAATACAGATATATATATATATATAATATAATATAATATAATATAATATAATATAATATAATATAATATAATATAATATAATATAATATAATATAATATAATATAATATAATATAATATAATATAATATAATATAATATAATATAATATAATATAATATAATATAATATAATATAATATAATATAATATAATATAATATAATATAATATACATAAATATACTTACAGGTCCATCCTCACGCACTTAATAAACATAAAATTTAAGAGTACTTATCTCGATCATTATTCTTAATGTATATAAAATTATTATGTATAAGTTTAGTTTAGGACTTAGTACTAAACTTTCTTTTTAATATCAGTTTCTCAAAAGACAAAATTTGAAAGAGTTTTAAAAATAAACTGTTTTAAAGTAACGGCTAATAAGAGTATTGTGCCAAGAGAGCTCGAGTAAATCAATTTTTCACTCATATATAATAATGTAATTTTATACTTTTTTAATAACAAAATTCATCCAGCAATCGAATTATATTCAGAAATTAAAATGCACTTAACGTAAATTTACTGATAAGAGAAAAGCAACTTAATATGAATAACAAACTATTTACTCTTTCCATGAATAATAATAAAATTATATCTCAAAAGTACCAGCACTCTTCAGGCAAAATAATCTCTCAAAATTACGGCAGCGCGGAATCCCCTTTATTGCCAGTCGTACCCCAGGCTCCGACTGCACTTGTGTATACCTAGTTACGGAAACTGCAGCTCCAACATCTTACGCGAGGAGCTCGGGACCGTGCAACGGGGCGACCGCAGCACTCAACACGACCGCGGGCGCGATATTAGAATCAGCGCGTAATATTCTACTCGCGGCGCGCGTGCAGGCAAAGCGGTCAGCGTTCCGGACTGCTGCTGCTGCTGGTGCTACAGCTCGGCGCGTTCAGAGGCACGTTTGCTCGCTGCCGTTCTAGCCCGGGGGCTAGCTCAAAATTGAATAACTTTCAACTGCTTTTTGGGGAAGAAAGTTCGTTGCGCGGTTATGGGAGTTATCGATTCCAATGGATTTGTACGGGATTTGATAACTGCGCGTAGATGATTATAAGTATAGCGTATGATTTGATTAAAAAAATATTATTAATTACACATATAAAATTGTTTATCATTTCTTGATTTTCTAAGCTGTTTCTTGTCTCTCAACTTTGCGTAATTAGCCTGGCATTATTGAATTAACTCGAGTGCAAGTTATCAACATACGGAATTCAGTGAGTTATTATATGTTCATTAACTACAATGTATTTCCGCTGATCGAAAGTTAATAGTTTCGTTTCTACATATACATATTAATGAGCAAAAAGGTTCGCAGGGCACCAAATAAGCATGAACTGCCTGGCAATCGAAATATTTACGATAAATAAAAAATGTTGACAGCGTTATCTGTCTATGAAATGACAAGAGCGTGGTTATTTGGTTATTTTTACTTAGTATATGCATGCGAATTTTATCTGTTTTCGAAAGAAATAAACCCATCCACACTAATAGGAATGTTTGCAAAAAATGACTTGACAAGTAACAGCTTTCAATAAATTAAATTTTTTTTAAAGATTATTATTATTGACATACTTCCATATTAACAACTTAGAATATTTATTTATTCAAAATCAGTTTACCTTACATAAGTTTACAATAAAATAATAGTAAAAATAGTAAGTAAAAAAAGATACAGTAATGTATAAATTACATTCTGTATATCTATCTGTAATGTATTATTTACATTTAAAAAAGTTACATTATTTTGGACACATGGATTTTAATACAGTTTTATATACCATACTCTCTCATATCGTTTGTATATGTGACGCACCTTTAAAAAGTTTTGATTTGTAGATTCAAAAAATTTTAATCTTTTATGAATACATAACTAAATATAAGTATATGCTTTTTATGATTGTAAACTAACATTTGTAAACTTTTATTACTTCAAGAAGTTGAATGACTGTCCCTGAAGTACAGTAGTCTCATGTTATTTGCCTGCTGGTTAATTGCCTGTTAGGCACGACCACTGATACACAATCGCACTCACACGAGCGACTGTCCCCACCTTTCCGCTCGCTGCAGATCGCTACTAGTGTCGTACGACTTTGAAACAAGTGAATGGAGGGGAAAGAGCGCACGCGACTGGCTCTCGCTAATGTTCGATTTCTCGGAATAGCACCACCTCAGAGCCCCGAGCGCAGGCAATTAACGCGAGACTACTGTACTTTTAAGATCATATTTTTAATGTTTATTTATAAGTATCGAAGATTTTTATTAAAGTAAGCCAGGAGAACTCCTAAATATTGTCAAAATACTTATAGCCAACTCTTATTTCTTAATTTATTATAAAATTTTAGAAGAAAGTGAATCAATGTAACAAAAGAGATGTTAGAGGTTCATCGATAGTCCAGTTGAATTAATAATAAGAATCTTTTTATTTATCTGCTTTAGTTCAACAACGGATGCTAAATATTAAACCAATTTTCAATATGCATAAATGTACTCAAAGAGTTTCAAAAATATTCGTTGTAAAAATTGTTAAAACAAATTACCAGACCTAGCTTTATCTTTGCATTTTACGTGTATAAAAGCGAACAATGTACCTAAAACAGGGTTGCATACATTCCTACACCCAAATAAACTATAGATTTCGCGATTTTTCTTAAAAAATTGCAAAATAATCTATCCCAACACTAGCATACATCACCGCGCGCGTTATTGCCCACAAAGCCCCCATTAATGCAAAGACCCACACACACACGCGCACACAGCACACGCACACACCCACGTACACACGTGCTTGCTCTCTGCAATGGGCATTGCGCCTTAATTCAGCCGAGGCGGCTCCATTCAAACGTACGGTCATTATCGATCGGCCCTCCGAAATTGAAATCTTGTCGCATAAAGGAGCTCCAACTGCAGCTTGAGCTCCGGTGCTCATTCATCGTTAAATGAACCCCCCCCCCCCCCCCCCCAGCTCCAGCTCCACCTTCAGCTCAGTGCCAGTGTGTCTTCGTTAGGTCGAGTGACAGGGCAGGGAAATCGGGACAATTAATCGACGTCCAGTCGTCTGCTGCTGCAGCCCCATACGTCGTGTAGTGGTTTCCGCGATATACATAGCGCATGACCAAGGCCGAAGATGCAGGCAGCAGCAGCAGCAGCAGCAGCAACAGCAACAGTCGGACGCAAATGAATTCTCGCACCCGTACGTCAGTCAGCCGCGATGCCGAACATTCGCGCTGTGAGGCCCTTTTGATGTATGAGCTTGCGCCCTGAACGGAAACTGTTTGGGTAGAGTTGAGAATTCCTTGGGGCGTCTTTGAGGTTTTGTGTGCGGGTGTGTGAGAATTTGAGCAGATGAAAAAGAGGTGTGTGGCAAGTGGTTTTGAGAAAAGAAGAAGGTGACTGTTACTATTTCTGAGTTTCAACGACGACGTGCTTGAAGAATCTTGCATACTGGAAGGAGAAATACAGAATCTTGTGTCTTAGCAATGTTGAAAAGAAATTATGTAAAACAAATGGCGAAATGTAATTATAGAAAATTTAATAAACGTATTAGGCGTTGCGTTATTATTATCCTGTTTCAACACATTTTACGATGTTTTGTACGTTAATTGATATAGTGTTACAATTTTAATTTTCGTATTAAAGCTACTTATGTTTTAGTTAATAATTTAAAAATATTTGTAAAAATCTATAATTAGCACAAGAAAATACGAAGTGAGTGATCCAAATTCTATTTCACCAATGATTATTATTAATATTTTAAGTCATCTTAATGTATATTCTAATAATTTAAATATATATTCACCTAATATTTTTAAAATTCTGCTTTAAAGGTAAAAGATGTACAAAATATGATCCGGTAAAGAGTAAAAAAAAAAAACATTTAGATCACATATAAAATAGTAATAATACAAGATTATGAGTTTATAAATCGAGTAAAAGATTTTTTATTTTACCTTCAATAAATATATTAGCTATTGCAGTAAAATAATAACAATAATTTTTATTATCTTAAGTTCTACTTATATGGCTTTTGAATTTGGTACGAATAGACATTCCTAAGTACGATGTTACCTGAAAACTTCTAGAATTTGCAATTATAAGTTTTTACGACTGCTCTATAGCCTGCTCTGCTACGAGGCATAAAACTAATTATCAAGCATTTATCTTCAAAAAATTTATTATGCTTCCATGTGTGCATCTAAGTAAAATATTTCACTTTATAAATAAATTGTCGGAATCATTGAAAAATATAGTTTGTAATATTTAAAATGTAAAATCACTATCACTATTCTAAATTAAAATAAATTACGTCCCAAATATATCACTTATTTATCGGTATTTTCATAACATTATTGTAGCTTTCACTATCGATGAAAATCAAGAAAATCTCGCTGAAGTTGAAATGTATTAAGTTAAAAGTTTATGACTGTGATTGAAAAGTTTCGAAGTAGGTTATTCGGCAAGAATTAAGAATAAAAACTTTAAGAATCAAACCTTCGATGTTTCGTCATAGGCATAAAATTACTTTAAAAATTGTGATTTAACAGAAAGAAAACAACGAAATTTAAAATTTCTTTATTTAATTATATTAAATAAAAAAGTATGTTGTCTGTTTTGAGATAATAAAAATAAAATTTCCTAAAATTAGCATGAATTTTATGAATTTTATTTAATAATTGTAGATAGTATAAACATTGTTAAAACAAAAAACACTTTTTTATAAAACTAGGCGCGCAAAATTTGATAGGAAGCTGATTACACTTAGAAAGACATATCCTTGAGTAAGTTAATATTACGTAAAAATGTATTTAGAATCCAAAATTCTCAAAGTATACATATCTGTTTTGATAATATGTTTCTGACTATAATTGACTATTTCTACTGATATATACATATGTTATATTACAAATTTTTAATTATAGCTGTTTTTGAGGTAAGATTGCATTTTGAACGTTTTCACATATCCCTTATTTTAAGAATGTATAGCTTTAATACCCTTTAATACCTCCGAGAAACACATAAGTCTTTATGTGCTGAAAATTCTTTAATATATTCTACACGTAAATTGAAATGAAAACCATTCTCTTTAATTCTACAGTTAAGCGAGAATTTTTTTAGTTAAAAACCATAAAAATTTAAGGTTTTAGAAGGTACCATAAACTTATGTATTTTTATCTTGAAAATTTTGCTTTTAATGAAACTTACACGACGATTTTGACTTCAAATTATATGCAAATATATCACAAAATTTCAACTAAAATTTCTAAAGTTTTAAAATTCTAATCCACTGTACTGCATCCATCATCTAATATTTAACACATTTGAATTATTACCTTATCTGGATTATTTCTTTCCAGTAATTTTTAAAAAATCTCTCCCTCTCGTCCAATAATATTAAAATTTCGGAACCTTTTTTGTCATGATTGAAGAAGGTTGTAAAAAAATTTTGATAATTTTTCACTAAATTTTTGTACTAGTTATTGGAGAAAATACATATTTTTGTAATAAAAATAAGGGTTTTTAGAATAGCTCCTTACGCATACGAATGTAACGAATTCTATTTTAAAAAATTCTAAGATATTTTTCAACTTAAAGTGGACAAAAGTTAATATTTCTGAAATTGTTTAAATTGAATTAATGGTCTAAAATAAATAAAACGTTTTTTGCACTTAAAAAACATACAAAATTGCACGTCTCAACACTTACAATGGATGAATAAAACATTTACTATCAAAATACCTAAAAAATATTAACTTCTTTTCACAATACTTTAACCAATATTTTCTTGAAGTTTAAAAAATATCCATAATGATGGGTTGCGCAAAGAACTTTTTGAAGGTAGAAAAGTAAGTGTCGAGAAAGGCGCGTTTAATGTTTTAATTTCGTATGCTATCCAATGTTAAGTGTTTCACTCAACTAGCTATAAATTTAGTATTACAAAGAGTTTTGACATCCAGCAGGTCTCAAAATGTTCATAAAACTATAAACATAAAAAATATGTAATAAGAGGAATTTTGATTTCTTGGTAAAAAATCACTGAAGTTCCTTAAAAGTTTATAATTGAAAGAAATAAATCTTTCATCACAAGATTTCGATATTTACAAGACTTTTTTTATACATATGATTGGATAACATTATCCATAATCTTTTATCGAGTAGAGGGGACCATTCTCTGAAAAATAAGTTAAATTTTTTTATTAAACGATTGAGTTAAAGTGAACTATCGAATTTACCCCTAAGCAGTAGACGCACCTACCACGGGCATAAAATGCATCAAAGTCTTCCAGCCCCTCAAAAGAAAAAATGAAAGAACCACCTTTGCCCTACATTCTCAAGACCCGACGACACATTTATAACCCCACCTATCGCCCCTGACCCTCACCTTACCTCTGCATCCTTTACCCCGTCATACTCCTATCCTCCGCGTTTTTCAAAATCCAGCCTCGAATTCCCAAGCCTCGGCTCCGAAAAATCTGCAACGTCGCATAATCGCGTGTCCCGGGGAGAACAATGCGCGCGCCCGCTGCACCTTCTTCGCTCCTCAACTATGTCCGGCACGCGCTGTGCACGGAGAGATGGGTGGGAAAGAGAGAGAGAGAGAGAGAGAGAAAGAGAGAGGGAGATACCGAGGGAGAAAGACAGAGAGATGATCGCGCGCAGTGCACGTGCAGCCGCCGTAAAGTGATTTACGCGAGGTGCAGCGAGCACTTTGTGAAACGCGCGTCGCGCCCGCGCTACGTGAGCGAGCTCGGAACGACGATGACGCATTATGATAACGTGATGGGTATCTCTCGCTCTCTCGCTCTCTAGCTTCTAGAGGGAGACTTTGTACGCTTGATGGATGCGTAGGAAGGAGAGCCTGGACTTGGGTCTCGCGGGCGCGCGCATAAGTAATGCAGCTGTATCTGCCGCGGCCTGGACATCTTCATGCTGCGGGCGGGATGTTGTGTATTTTGAAATTTGGAAGACAGTATGCTCGCTGGGAGATATGATGTATTGCTTCATTTAATGTATAAGGTATTCGTCTATTTTTGACGTGCAAATTGCATGAGCAACTAGTCGTTTGACTCTAATGTGTGTACAGATTTTATTTTACATCTAAGATCTCATATTATTATTGATATGTAAGACGTTCACTTACTATTGTGATGATTTAAACTAACATAAGAATAATATGATTTCGGGCGAGTAATTTCAGCTAGTGATTATGAATATTTATGTATGAACAGTAAATTTTTATGTTTTGTTTTGCTTTCTCAAAGAGAAAGATTTGTAACGATGAAAATTTTCGGATCAGAGATACTCTCAATGTGTTTGCGATCCCTGAGTCAGAAAAATATTTTTTTAGTAAATGTTCGTCCTTAACAACAAAAAAATATGTATTTATGTAAATTTTGCAGACATATTGGGTACGTTTGAACTTAGAACTGATGAGATTTTGGAGCTAATATTATTATGACATATTTGATAAAATAATCATTTCTGAAAAAAAATGTTAAAAATAAATAATATTAAGTAATAAACGTGAATTTAAAGAATTTTCAAAAAGAAGCTATTTTATCAAATAAAAAAAAATAATCTGTAGTTTGTATTGAAGATATATAAAAGAGACATAAATTGTGAAAGTGCGTATGATTTCTTTTTAATTTGTGTATTTTAAAAGTATTCTTAAGTTGTTTATAAGGAAAAAACACGTCAATTTGAAGAATGTATCCATTTTTTCTAAAATAGCTATTTTAGCAAATCGAAATTAATTTTTTTAGCACTACTTACTAAAATATATAAAGTGTACGTAGATATTCAAAATATGTGTCAGTTTTATGCGAACTATGTCTTTTAAGGCTATTATGAAGCCTTTAATTATAAATTCATTTTAACGTTAATTTATTTCATGCGAATTTCCATTGTAAAATTTTATAAATCGATTAATCTAGTCTTCTCTTTGAGAAAACGCTCTGCTAAGGAAGTTAGTAGCTGTTTGTTATATTTACTGAATATAAGCTGTTTCGATTACTATTAATTGATAATCTAGGGAGTACCTTAGTATCTAAGAATAAGGTTTGTTTTCTTATATGCAAATTATTTTATTCATTATTAGCATCTTATGTACAAATACATGTTTTATGGAACGCTTATAAATACTTAATATAAAAAATTTTTTAAGAATAATTCAGACAGTATCATTAATGCGCTGCTCAGATCTAAAGATCTAACGAAGTAAAATTTAAGAAGCATATTTCTTTCGCGACATGAGCACCCACTAATAAATAATTTTAATCATATCAGTCTCTATGATAGAAAAAAGAAGAGAAAAATGTTTTCTTACAGGTTCCCTTACCTCCTTGATTTACTTTTTATACATAATATTATAGTCAAAGTCGCAAGGGGACATGCTAGCATAATACATAAAATTACATTCAAAACTTACTGTAGAATTAATAGTGTTAAATTTACTTGAAATATTTCATGAAAAATACTAACTATAATAGTAGCAACCCTTTAATAATTTCAAATCACATATAATAATTCCCGAACCGTTGTGAAATATGTAGCGAAACTGTGAAAGTGAGTATGATGCATTGTAATAACGTGATAGCGCATATTCATATTCAAGGAAGATAGATAGATAGATAGATATATATGAGTATTAAGGAGAGAGAGAGAGCGAGAGAGAGAGAGAGAGAGGGGGGGAGGCAAGTAAAACATAGTTAGAGACATAGAAAGAGAAAACTAGAGCAACTCTTGTGGTATGAAACGTGCATAAGTAATTTTAACACTTCGGATGGTGGATCTTTATGAAGTTGTCGGATGTATTTCATCGCACAAAATCGTAAAGTCCATGCTTTGTCGTAAGTTTCTCCCCATAACTTAGGAATCTTGGAACGTGAGTTATTTTAATTTTATGATGGCACTTTCGCAGAGAAGCCTATCGTACATATGCATTACAGAATCAAAGACATTATCGTATAGTTTTAACTCCTTCGCCAGTACAATATGTACTAATAAGAACATATATGATGAATATCATTTACCACTACATCCTATACTTCAAATTCGATAAACATTTGAGTATTTTTAAAATAAAAACTGATGCATTTAAGCTTTTACAAATAATTACCGTTAGCAGTATGCTCCCCGTGACATTTACATTGCTTATGAAACTGGATAGCGTATGAAAAAAGTGAATCACAAAAAATGTAGACCAAATGCGTTTTTTTGGTTAAGTGCTCTTAGCCATTTTCATTGTTCATTGGTTTTCCAATGTTAGTCGAATTTTTACAAATGCACCTAAATTAACCGAAATTTTAATTTTAAAAATGTCATCACTTAACAGAGCGTGCATATAAATCACGTACTCCACAACTCATTATATTTTAGAGCGAACGGCCATTTATCTATAATTCATTCTAATAAATACCCTTAATCCGTAATCATATTTTCTCTCTCGGCGCGATAACGGCGATTAAATCAATCTGCTACAAGTCAATACAAAACAGCAATCAACGCTACTATAATAAACATTTCATCAGTGTATTTGAGGTTTTCCCCGTACCTGTGAATTATGATCGAAACGTATATAATATCGAAAAGTGAATCGATTTCGCGGGAGCTTCCGCGAAATCCCCCTTGTTATACGAAATGCCCGAAGCGCGCGCTGCCGAATCGCGATGAAAGCTATTAAAATTGATCCCCATACGCACACCCATACCCGAGCCATTCTTGCATTTGCCGCACGTGCGAGCGCGCGTATCTACATGTGCACTTGTGCGTTTCGGCTCTTTTGAGGCTTTTAGCTTTCACTCCGATGTACGCATAGGTATGCGCTGTTCGCCACGTCAAAAAGAGTGATCAAAACTTTTAAATACATGCGAGAAACTTTGAAGGTTTGATCAGTTCACTCAAATGCAAAATTGAATTTTTTAATAAACGGTTGTTATCGAGTGTTACACAGTTGAGAGGAATTCTTGACTAATCAGTTTAGTTTTATTTTATTTTATAACTTCATACATTTTTTTAATCAGAAAGGAAATTGAAGAATAACATGGAATATCATAATTTCAAATAAGAAGGAGAAACTTTAAAGGTACAATTTGCTCATCTGAATATGAAATTGAGTTTCTTAAATAAATGATTGTTACCATTAATTGAATTTTAAAATAGAGTACACATTTATCGTCCTGCGTATTAATTAATTTTCAGAGCATCTCTAACCAATTTAATTAAAGCTGTATTATTCAGTTTTAATTTGAGAGATTAAAGATGGCCATACAACGAAGGATATCAAATTTACGATTTTAAAAGTATATAAAACAGATGTATATTTTGAACAAGTCCAAAATTACCAATACAATACTTAGGAGGGTTAATAATTGTTCATAAAATATAAATAAAATTATCATTATATATGAAATAATATATTTATTTTATTTTTAATACTGTACAAAGTAAATGTGTTGTTTTTCGGTGTTAATGTAATTTATGTGAAATTATGTAGAAATTTTAGGATATTTTGATATAATGTGTGAGTTTTATTCCTTTCTTTTTAAATTTTAGTTTATTCATTTAATTTTTTATTAACGGTTTCACGAGGAATGTTGTTCGATGAAATTGAGAATCTCATAAGAAGTATATTTAATACAAATTTAAGATAGCTAGATTCTTTATGTATTATTTTGGTGTGTAGCCTTGAAAAGGGACGTATTGTAGACGTCCAAAACTAAATTAATAAAGATGCACTCGTACTGATCGCGGGCATCTAGAAACATGAGCATCTAGAAGTGCGAGCATTTTGTTTCCAACTTGAGTCAATGAATGAAAGCATGCAAGAAACGGTTTATTGGGGCACAGTTGTAACTTCAACGGGACGGGTACTACGGACCAAGAAGCGCGGGAAGGTCGTTTTAGAATATACGTAAAGTATGAATGAACGAATGAATGGCCGTGATAAAGAACCATATTAAAATGCCCACGAGTGGCGAAGACTGCCAGCCCAAAGTAATGCTAACGCGAGTCCGGGCTGGCACTCTCCTCTTTTTGAGGGAAGCAGGTAAAAGAGGCGGGGTTTTAGTGGGTATGCCTGGCGAGGGGCCATCGGTGCTTTAGTACTGGTGACCCAACATTAGGAGAGGCCCACACGCGGGAAGTCTCACATGACTCATGTCACAGTGCGGTTACGCATTTCTTCCTTCTTTGAAACAAAGAATTTCTGTCTACTTTATTTATAATATAAGTTCATCGAGTAATTAAGCCTATCCAGCTGTAAAAAAATTTTGTTGTACGCATTTATTCGTTCAATCATTCACTTGAAATTTAACAGCTACTTCAAATTGTAACGCTTCAATTAAACGCAAACTATACCTACACTAGTCGTCCCCGTTAAATATTCATCCGAACGTTCACAACGCACATACACCGAAATACCTATCTCGGACTGAGATAATAATAATAATAATGATACTTCGAACTGAAAATTTCGTAAAAGCATATTTTCGGTGAGTGAAAGAAAACAGCTCGACTGCACTGCAGCATAGGGAAGGGGGGGGGGCGATGAGCGACAATGCAGGCACGCGAAATTCACAAAGGCCGACGGCATGGCAGGTACGAAGCATCGGCTCTCGCGCGCATAAAGACGCGAGGGGGCGGGAAAATGGCCGGGGGTATTAAAAAAATATTATACCGCTCTCGTGTATGCGTAATACTTCGGCGAGCGGCATGTTTTACCCTGGATGCGCTCAGTCTGGGGAGGGGCATTAAAGGTGAAATATTGCCGCGCAGCGATGCCAATGGCCAAAGCGAGCTTGCGGCTTGACTTTTCCCGTTGCGCTTCTCGTTCTTTTTTCTTTTCCTTCCTTTTCATAAAAAGCGGCTTGCGCTAATTTTTCATGTCGCCGGCGACGGCATCGTCGTCTGCTGCGCTATCGTGTGTGCTCCCGCGTTATGGATTGTAAGAGATGGCAAGACCCGTCTTTACGGTAACAAAAGGCTCGGTTTAAAATGAGTTTACTCGCCGACTTTTTGATATTGAAGCGGGGTAATATCGTCACTGATTTTTGGTGATAATGCGCGGAGTTAGATTAGAAACATTTTCTTAGAGTTTATTTGGTTGTAATATTTAAAATGTTGAAGGAAATTTAGTTGGTCTTCTTTTTATAATATTTTAGCCTGTGTTATTATATTATTATTATAATACTTCACACGTTATGAATTTTAAATTGTTTGTGTGTTTTGGAATTGCCAAATTTATGAACAGTGTACGTGCTTTCTTAATATTTCAATAACCAATATAAAGATTAATGAAAATTTAAACTTAATTTTTTTTAATTTAATTAATATTGAAACATATTTCGTAAAAGCAGACTTTTTGGATGATAATTGCATCTAAATGATATAATATATCATGACTATTTGGGTATCTATCAAAAAGTTGGGATTAATTACACAAGAGTGTCTCATACCTTTAAATATTTTAGCCTCCTTCAAAAACCAGTACTTTCTACGTTCTCTAAAATGTAATATCAGTTAGTACTTCAATTAAGTTACATTCTAGTCTTTATCAGAGAGTCTACAAAGTAGTAGTTTTTGAAGGAGGCTCCTGGAAATAAGTCATCTTTTTTGAAAAACCTGGTACGCCTTAATCTTTGTAAGAAACATCGTTATAATATAGCCAGAAGGATTTTAGTGTGTGATAATTTATAAAAACAACATATTCCTTTTCTTTTGAAAGTCTAAATATTCCTTTAATCTGAATAAATCAGGTTAAATTGACAAAGTAATTTTCTTGATATATTTAAGTTTATTGTTATTTTCATGGCATGTCAAATTAATGTATTTATCATCGAAATGTTTAAACTTTGTAAAAGTCAGAAAATATTATATTGAATTAATTATATCACTCTGAACCTTTCTGTTGTCATATCGTAAAGAGATTTTTAGCATGTCTTAAAGAGCACAAAAGTGTAACAGGAACCATATGTGGCATGAACATGACAATTTGAACGTTACCAAATTTTTATTTTAGTGCAATTTATATTACAGTTTATTGCTTTTTAGAACATGTAATATAATAAAAGAACAGTTGAATTAATAGAAAGTATTCGTGTTATTACATAAGTCTTAATAATAGGTCCGTGAATTGTCAAAAAAATTGTTAATCGGTCACGCCACGAAAATTACAATTAATTCAAATATGAACGAAAATGACTAAGACAATCAAACAAGATTTTCAGGTTGAAAGAATATTTCGACTTTTAAAACCAAAGGATTATTATATTTGATGAGCTATAACAGTCTAAATACTTTTTAGCCATGTTTATTTTTATTTCATTAATTAACGCACATTCTTCTCTGGTGGTATAATTAAAATTCCGAATTCATACGAAAACATGTGGGAATGGCTCGAAAAAGAATAAAATTTTATTAAAAGATAATGTTGCTTTATTTTTTAGTTGCACCCTTTGAACAGGCGAAGTAATTAGTGCTCAAGCTGTACTAAAAATGCATTTTAGCATAATACAATCCAAATTCTAGTTATTTTTTACCATATTTAAATAGAGCTTATAGACCGTCCATAAATTACGTAAGGCTTTTTTAATGAATTTTAGACCCTCCTTACCTCTACGTAACACATGTTCACTGATTATACTATGTATTTAATACACATTGTAAGATCAATTCAAATTCTCATGAAACAAAAAATTATATATACATACTATACGGAAGAATATTTTTTTTACACTAAACTAAAACTACATGCATTTTTCTAGCAAAAAGTAATTACCGTGGCCGTAATTACTGTGGCCGATTTGGTAAAATTCCAATAAAAATACATGTAAAAACTTTTTTGTCATCCGCAGCTGTTTCCAAGGAAAGCTTGTCTTACTTTACCAAAATTAACAACTTAACCCCCAAAGTAACACTAAAAAAGAGATTTTTAGTTTGTTCCAAAAATTAGGTGAAAAACTACCGTTTTCTTGACAATCACCCATACATGTATCGAAGCGATATATATGGGCGGTGATACACTGCCACATGTTTACGCATGTGCATAACGGCACAATATCATAGGCGCAATCATATGGCAGCGTATCACTGCCCATGTATATCGCTGCGATACATGTATATGTATCACAGCTTGAATAAGACCACAGCTCACGAACTATGGTAACAACCAATCAACAGCTTACGTAGCCATGGCTGTTGCGACTTACGACTATGACTTGCATGACTACGGAAAAGTTTGTGTGCCAGGCTTAAGTCAACGTAGTGTACGCAAAAGTGGCCGCAGTTGCCATAGATATAGACATGTATTTACTATGGCAACTGCGGCCACTTTTGCGTACACTAAGTCAACGGTAACGCTGATACACACGCTTACACATGCGCATATCACACGTACACTTGCACACATACATACACGCGCGACTTATTTTCCGTATTAGCGCTGCGGGACCGCAGTAATAACCCAGCATTTGTGTTATTAATGCGGGACATCGCTCGCTGCAAGCGCAAAGGACGACGATGATAGCGAGAGAGAGAGAGAGAGAGAGAGAGAGAGAGAGAGATAGGGAGATCAAGTGGCGCACGTGCACCCTCGTGAATACTGGATATTAATGCAAACTGATAAAGGCTGATGCTCTCGGTGGAGCAAAGCCATCCTGTACTCATGCGTCTATATATCTCTCCTTTCGAAACTCTGGTGAGAGAGCGCGCGCGCGCCTCGCAAAATAGGAAGCGAGCGACGCAGCGCAACTCGCTAATCTTCCTAACCTTAACATTGCGAAGCCCCTATAGTTATTGTTCCTCGTTCGTGCAGTTTGGGATTTACTATGCGCAGGCGAGGGCCCGGGATTAGACGAAACTACAGGAGAGCGCGGGGTTCGGGCTTGTTTTGGTTTTAAATTGTTTGCTCGCTCGCGCTCTGCAACTTGCCGGCGTAGTTTAAGGGCTGTTGCGGGGCTTTACTTTTATGCCTTGCTTGATGTATTATTTGTTTACTTTAGTCCCGGGGACTGAAGATAGAGAAATTGCGTTGCGCTCGCGACGACCGAGTTGCTGTTATTTTTGTACTCGATTAACCTTTGCTTGTTAGTTTCTCGTAAAGACAACACCTTTGAATATTCGAATATTTGCGTGAATGTCATTATTACAAAATTTATGTGAGAAATTACTTTTCACAGCAAACAAAGAAACCAATTTAAACAAGGAATAATTTAGCAATTATAATGTTTTTTGAATCAGTACGATGTAGGAAAAGTCACAGTTCCATTTAAATACATGATTGGCTGACTATACATACTTCTATCTACTTAATACAAATGTTTATACATATTCTTCATTGTGAGAGTCTATACCATTCCAAATATTCGTAATTTTTTTACGTTTGAGCATTGTATTATACCTATTATTATATAGTATAAATAAATCTTTGTACTGCATAAATATAAATGAAGATGGAGTAAATATTTTCCTTAAACTTACGTCAATTGTCAACGAATGTAATATCAAAGAGTAATCATTTTTGTATCTCACCTGGAACACAAGTAAAGTAAGAAAATTAAATAAATGAATACAATATTACAATATCATATAATAAGATTTTCAAGTTTTAGCTAAAAATTCAGTATAATAACTAATCAAGGAAATCGTTAAAGTGAGGTTCCTCGCTCGTCACATTTCAAACTTTCTGTTTGAATAATAAATAAAAGTATAATACAACTTCAAAATTTTCCACTAATCTCATTGATGTATGAATATCTCAACTTAAATCTCAAATAATCCTATAAGCCTTGAATTTCTTTGAAATTAAAGTGAAATCGTTAATCGCCTTGTGACTTCCGAACCATTAATAACTCTATAATTAATGAGGTATAAAGTACCTGTCTCAAACATCCTTCATTATCGAGAGCTCTATTCTCGAACGGGACAGAAAGGGAGAGAGAGGGAGAGAGAGGGAGAGGCAGACAGCTCGACAAAGATGCAAAGCAGCTATATGGCTGTCACGGATTAAACGGTAATTATCATTCATCAACTATCGCCTCCGCGATACGACGAATTCCGCGATTCTGCCTGAAGCACGTAATCGAATGCCGTTTTCCCGCCCAAGAAATTACATAATTACACGTTCATAGCACGATCATCATATTTTTAGCATTGACTGAAGATAACGACAGTCTCAAGTACAGTTATGGTAATTCCGTAATATTTAGTACAATTGTAGCTCAAAGGTAGTGAAAAACATTTTTCGATCTATAACAATGACTGAATTCTTGATAATATGGATAATGCTAAATAGTGAATTAATGTATTAACATTATTACAAATATATATTACTCATGCTATGAATTCTTATTATCCACTATAAAAAAATTGTACGTAAAATAGTTTACATTTAATAATCGTCATGAATCAATATCTAACTATGCATGCTTCAAGATATTACGTAGGAAAACTTACTTCATATACGTTACATCGCAAAAAGTATATTCA
The DNA here is from genome assembly GCA_949152435.1 of Gastracanthus pulcherrimus. Classification (NCBI taxonomy): domain Eukaryota; kingdom Metazoa; phylum Arthropoda; class Insecta; order Hymenoptera; family Pteromalidae; genus Gastracanthus; species Gastracanthus pulcherrimus. Next base: position 39,470,307 of record OX424575.1, read on the forward strand.
TTTTACCACTGATTGTGTTTTTATTACTTTCGAACGTTAATAAAATTGAATTGTAGCAGTAGTGATTGCACGAACAACTGCAAGAAACAAAAGAAAAATAAAGAAGAAGGTAAAGTTCGTCGATTCAAACTTTTACTGTACTTTAGTTTTCGTAATGTTTACTATGTTTGTTATCATTTTAAGGGGACACACCACCTTTGAACTCAAAAACAAAACGTATTTGTATGAGTCCATAAAAATTCTTCTTTTCAAAAGTCATCATTCTGAAATTTTTTGTACTATAAATACTTGGTAATTCCTTTAATTTCACCGTAAAAGAAACTAAAGATCTTGATCCAGCACGTCATATAAAATCACCATAGTTATTAAGCTCCTAATCCACTACCCACGGGATTCCTAGTGATCCCGTCGACTAAATTTCTCCAGGTTTGGTAATTTACTTTTCAATAAATTAGTTATGGTATGAATACAAGAAATTAATTTTTACTACGTACAAAATTTCTTACATACATATATATGATGAAATTAATTAATAATATTAAATAATTAATTAATAAGTAATAATATGTATGTACAAATATTTCTACGAAGTAAAACTTAATTTCCTGTATTGATACCATAACTAATGTATTGAATAGTAATATCTCCAAATCTGGAGAAATTTGCTCAACGGAAGCACTTGGAATCATTTGGGCAGTGGATTAGGATCTTAATAGTTACGGTGATTTTATATGACGTGCTAGATCAAGATGTTTAGTTCTTTTACAGTGAAATTAAAGGTATTAATTTCAATTCAATTAATTATAGTAAAAAAAATCGGAATGATTGCTTTTGAAAGAAAGAATTTTTCTGGATCCAAGTAAATAAGTTTTGTTTTTGGGTTCAAAGTTGGTGTGTACAATCTCGTCAGTAATGAATTGTAGATTGAGTGAAATTCAATTACAACTTTTCTTTATACAAGAAAGGTTCTATTCATTCAAACGTGCTGTCATATTTAATTTCAAATTCTACTGAAATTTAGAAATTAACATTTTTAATTTATACATTTATTCTAAGTAAAATAATAACACATAGATATGTGCTAAGAATTTTAAAACATAATTCATTGTAACATCCGTTATCAACGGATTAACAAACCTATTTAGTCCAATTTAGAAAAGCAACTAATTAATTATTTCTTTATGAACATATCTTTTATCTTAATTTGATAATACTTTATTTTCATATACAGCATTCAAACCAGATTACTAAAATTAGATATTTAAGGAAACAACGGTTGAACAACAGCTGTACCCGTAAGCCAGCTTAAATTCTTTCATAAAAACAAGTGTATCTCTAAAAAATTCCGTGCAAAAATTATGATTACGAATACCGGCACTGATGCGCGCGCTCTCGCATCACTAATGCAGCCTCTCACGGAAAGACTTTAACCATCTCATCTCTCTGCGCATTACCGTAATCAGACGAGACTAACATTATTTTCCATTTCCGCGGGCGCACAGCCTGAGACTCGAAGCTGCCGGACTTTTTATACCTTCCCGAGGAATTCCCAATGGGCCCGAGCCATACACGCATATACATACACGTACACGCGAATACAGAGGAGAACTCTCGTCGCTCGCACAGGATTCTAATAAATCCGTATTCGCATTTATCCCGCTTTCCTTCGTCTCTTTCACGCACGCTTGCGAATCCCCTGAAGAAAAGCACCGGGGCTGAGCTATATGCGCGCCCGAGTCTCAGCTGGAGCGCGGTATTGTTCTGGGCGCCGATATACCCGTGGGGGCACAAGTGAATTTTGCGAGAGAGGGAGAGACAGAGAGAAAGAGAGAGAGAGAAAAAGAGAGAGAGATAGAGATAGAGAGAGAGGGGGGAGAGAGAGAGGAGAGGGAGAGAAAGGCGGTGCGCAGCGCGCGCGAAATTGAAAAGTCCTGATTGTATAAGTGTACACTGTACAGGGGAGTGGGGGGAGGGGGCTGAGAGCACGCGATTGGACATCAAAAAATGACCCCCTCGATTTTTCTATCACCTTCAATTTGAAACTCATTGGGTCGTTAGATTGCGGGAATGAGTTGGACGGGGGAAGACCACGGACATTTGTTACTATTAGGTTATAGAAATGTTGTCTTGAAACATTGGCATTAATAATAAGTAGTATTATATAGTCGACTCTCGATGATTCGAAATTGAAGTTGAATTATCGAGTTTCAAAATATCGATTTAAAATAATCACGCGATTTAATTTTTGAAAAGTTTTCATTTTGAAAAGTGTACTTACGATTTGTACAAGCTAACTTTGAATTAACGAGTAAGAAATTCACGAATTTGATAGAAATTCTAATTCATGAGAAACTATTTACATTGAGAAGTATAGATATGGAAATAATCTAGAGTGGAGAAAACTTCCAATCATCGAAAAATTCGAATAATCAACTTCCGAATTATCGACAGTTGACTGTAATATTATTTGTATGTATGCGTGTAAAATATTAAATACAGCAGAAAGATTAGAGTAATGATGAAAAAGATTTGTAGAACAAATGGATGATAATTATGCTGAAAAATATCAAAAATATTGTTTATTCCAAACTCAACCGTAATGGACAATTTATTGGCCTTAAAAGCGGGACAATAGTAGCGTATGATTTCCGCAAATCTATTTTTTCCCGCGAATTTATTTTTTCCCGCAAATTTACTTTTTTCCCGCATGTGCGGGAAAACTCTACTTTTCTCCCGCATGTATATTTTTTAAAATTTTCTTTCTCTATATTAATATACATTTTCAATAAATTCCAGTTCCGACTAGAAGTCCCTCTTTTGAAGTCAATAAAGTGTCGACATTTAAGTCGAGAATAAAGTTCTATATGCAACACGGGAATAAAGTCGAGTATTCCTTAATAACCTTTGACTTTATTTCCTTGTTACATAATGTACTATTTCGACAGCGTTATCCCTTAACTGTAGCATTTAAATCGCGGATTTTACTTTTTTGATTTATGAATAATGACTTCAGAACTTATTAGATATTTCGAATCTTTGTCAATAATAAGCTCTTATGAAATGGCTTCAAACAAACGTATAATTTTCTTTTCAGAAGTACATATCTTTAAAACTAAATGCTACTGAAATTATTACCGATAATTAAAAAAGCGGTTTGCTCTAGTTCAACATTATCTACGTCGCTTCATTGCAACACAAAATCTTTAGACTAATTTAGCAAATTATGCAGAAGCATACATAAAATGTGTAGAAAACATAGTAAAGAATGCTGCCAACTGACAGGGAACTATTATTTTTTAAAGCGATATGAATTATACATTATTAACATGTATTATATATTTGTTATAATTAAAACACTAAATTTTTAAATAGTATTTAATATCCATTTAAAAAAAAACTAAAATTGTTTCTAAAAAATTGAAAATTTTGTTTGCAACAGTGGTAAGTGAATTTTGTCTAACAAGCATCTTCGACTGTTAATAACTTTTACTTAGATTAATATTTTTATACGTGACAAAGCTTAAATTAAAGCTCTTTTTGTCTACTTTCAGTGTTTGATAGGTTCATTTTTTCATGTAAAAATATGCAGATTTATGTTGAGAAGAAGAGATGTTTCTTTTTATTAAAATCATACGCTTTTGGGGTTCAAAGTTTCATCAAAATCCGTGACCCGGTGGTGTGGCACTCTTCTTGTAAGTACATTCTTTGTCGTTTTCTTTGCGCAGTCACCAGATACTAATTGATAGAATTTTATTTCACATTAAGTGATTTTTATTTATTAAGTTTAAACCCCGACTTATCTGCTTAAAGGGAATCCCACCGTTTTTCTTAAAATAGGCCCTTAATTTATTATAAATTATTTTTAAAAATTTCACACATGTTTTGATAACCAAAAATTAAAGTTCTTAAAGAAATGTCTACCTATTTTACCTCATATATATTGATATACAATGAAAAGTTTATGATGTTCTTGTTTTATGATGAAAAATTCCTACTTATTATTTATACCATTTTGAAAATATTTGAGCATTTTTATTAAAATTGAATACAAGAAACCATAATTATATGTAAGATAATTGTATATAAATATAAAAGCAGTGTTTTTGTTAAACTTATAGTTTGTTTTTACAAATAATTATTTTTCATTTGATCTAGATCAATCAGCACCTAGGCTGTGCACGAAATTCATCATAATGATAAAAATAATATTTCAAATTAATTTCTAAAAATTCCGACACAGCTATTGCACCTGGAATGTGTTGAATAAAGAAAAACATAAACTGTAGAAAAATCGGTGTTTGTTAAAAAAGCACATTTAACTGAATAAATCATCTTACTTTATAATATCATTTTCAACCTGAAAATTCGATGAAAATCAATAATATTATGCGTTTCTGTATTAAGAAAGGTTAAATGGATCAAAAAACAAAATTTACAAGAAATCGATTTTTTTGTTAAAAAATGGTAGGAATCCCGCTACAAGTATGTTTTAAAATAATTGTATCAGCAAATACAGACATCGCAAAGAAACTGTTTTAATACGTTATTTATATAATGTCTTAAATTTTCATTACTTTATTATCTGTAGTAAAAAAATTTGTTTATAGTTCACTTAAATAACAAATAGAATGCTATAAATCTATAATGTTATTCGTTAAAGTATAATTAATATCAGTTTGAAAAAGTGTAGTTGTAAGGCAGTTGATTCAATTTCAAAACATTACGAGTCAGGGATCATCACTATTATAAACGCCACAAAAATCAATGCCCCACGTCAAATTTTAATAAAACGACGTATAAGCCGATGATCGACAAAATCAAGTAGGAGTGTAATGGAGCGACTGCGATTGATCCGCATTGTATGGTCGGAAAGCGTGTTTAATTACGGCTGAAGTAGCCCGGAAAATCAAGTGCGCCAATCGAAACACCAACCACCTTCTCCCTCCCTCCACCCACTGGACGCACACGCACACACAATTCGACGAGTTTATCTATATATATACATACACGCTCCGAACACTTTGCAGTTACTGCTTCTGCTGCGCTTTCAAGTTTACTGGCGTATAAGACTAACACGGCGCGACTCGACGCGCGTATAATATATATATATTAGCTCGGGCTGTTTATGTACCAATTAACACCGTACTTGTACATTTGTCCGACGTGTGTATTCGTATTTCACGCGGGGTAGGCATGCGTGCAAGCGAGCACGACTGTGCGCACCGAACGTACGAATGCTCAAGATTCGCGCGTTTGTTTTATGGAGTTGTAAGTGCGAGACCGCGCGCGATAGGACACACGTGAGATAATCACGGTGCGCTCCCGCGACAACGAGCACGTGAATTGTACTTTTGGATCGCTGAGCAGATTCTCATTTGATACGCCACTTACTGTTGCCCGTTAACGAGACGCGGAAAAGCTATTTTGGCCGCCAACACGTATATCTCAAAGTTTTGATTTGCGCAAAAAGTGCGAATCAGAATGAAATTTTATTTTTCGATTAAACCTATTTGGAATAATTTAATCGCTTTATTTATGCAAAATACATAGTGGAACATTTGAAATGTTTTTGAGAGCATGAATTGAATTGTTATTTCGATTCTGCTAATTAGGATAATCGAAATATTTGCTAATTTTCAATTTTGATAAACATTTAAGTAAATATAGTGACCCTGCAGAGGAAATGTCATTTTCTGATACTATATTGTTTTTTCCCACTTTGTGAATTTAATTAATTCTTCTAAATATCGCAATGAACTGTTTATACTTTCCGTGTGTTTGTATAATTATGTTCTTTATTAGATTATTAAGCACACACACACATATCTATATTTATATTGGTGGTTCCATGTCAAGTGAGAATGTCCAAAAATAAGAATGTCTGAAACACTACAAACATTTTGGTATGTGTACCCGAGTATGTAAAAAGAATTTCAGATCCTAAGATGTTATATGTCAAGGGCAATTAAAGGTTGAAAAATGCGCTTTTTTAATATTTTTAGATTTTGCCAACATTGTTTGATTTTTAACTAAATAACTAGGGGACTTTTAAGAAAAAATAGTAGGAACATTTTTTGGTCAAAATAAGGTAAGAAATATAAAAAAAAATTGATTAAACCCTATTTTGATATTTTGTGATCTCATGCATTGTGATATATTGTGATATTAAGATTGTAGAAAAATGCCATAATTTGTTTCAAAATAAAAAATCTTAAAATTTACTTTATCATATTTTCTGTAATTCTAGACTAGTTAGAATATGGTCTCAAGCTTAATATAATTTTTACAAAATTTTTAAATAGCGCACTTTTTTTCGGTATTTCCATCGTATAACTGTAATAATAAGTCACCATTTGATAGATCTGCTGGAATTATATTTCGCTTGAGATAATTTTGCACAAGGTCTAGAATGTAAGTTGACATGAAATATTAAATTTTAAGATTTTTTGCTTTGAGAAAGGTGATGGCGTTCAGCTAGAATTTGAATATTACATCACAATGCATGGGTTTACAAAGAACAAATACCGAAAAAAAGTGCGCTATTTAAAAATTCTGCATAAATTATATTAGCTTGATACCATATTCTAACTGAAGTTTAAGATTTTTTATTTTGAAAACAATTGTGGCGTTTTTCTAGAATCTTAATATCACAATGCATGAGATCACAAAATATCACAATAGGGTCTAATACATTTTTTTTTTATATTTCTTACCTTATTTTTACCAAAAAATGTTCTTACATTTTTTCCTAAGTCCCTAGTTTTTGAGTTAAAAATCAATCAATGTTGGCAAAATCTCAAAATATTAAAAAAAAACGCATTTTTCAACCTTTAATTGCCCTTAACGTACAACAGCTTAGGGTCTGAAATTCTTTTTACATACTCTGGGTACACATACCAACAGTTTTGTAGAGTTTCAGACATTTTTATTTTTAGACATGCTCACTTGACAGGGAACCATCCAATATATATATATATATATATATATATATATATATATATATATATATATATATATATATATATATATATATATATACATATATGTAACTAAATCTATGTGATATCAATTTCAAAATTTTTTTTTTAAATTCTTCGGTACAAATGATTCTTTTAATATGTAGAATGTACGTGAATTTTTTCAAAATGTTTGAAACTCTTAGGTTTAAAGTTTCAAAGTTGTGCATGTAGTCATGTTTTAATCTTTAGCAAATTTTAACCTTAATTTATTCAACAAAATCGAATCACTTAAAAAAATAGCATAAAAGAAATTGTTAGTAAATTTCCTGAATTCTTCATAAAAAATTGTTCCAAAACCATTTAATGTCCCTTTCTATTAATTAAACTCATTTTAAAATTTAAAATTCTCCTAAAATCTTTCTATGTTATATAGTTATTACCGTCATTTCGGGAACTCAGCCCATCCGCCCCTCTGCCCCATTCCGCCCCCTCCACCACCCCTCCTCTGTCTTTCCACTAAATAACGTGAAATTCGTTAAAAATTTACGTTTTTTATAGTACATTTGCAACACACACGTGCAAACACACAAACACACACATCCACGCACTCTCACACACAGATATACACACTTACATACATACATACACACTCACACATATACACACATATACACACACTCACACACACATACACACGTACACACTCACATAAAAAACACGCAGGCACACATATACATTTATGAAAAACCTATGTATCAGCAACTTTAATATTATGCATCGAAATCAGGGATTTCAAGAATTTCATCAGTACAAAGTTTTCTCTTTGTGAAATTGTTAAAGCAATACGCTATTATAAGAACATATGCCAATTAGTACCCCGAATTCTTACAGCATCATTCCGTATAACGTAATACAACAGAGACAAAGAGTCTCACCGTCTCATTATCAAAGACAATTTGAAAAAAGATCCATCATATGCATAATTTATTTGAGTGTAGCTCAATCTTGTTACGGCTTTTCGAACCGCACTTAGTGCGCCAATGCCAACTCGCAGTACGAGCGGCTAACAGATGCCGGGCCGCGGCACATACGTGGCCCGGTGCGTCGACCGCACTCGGTCATATAAAGCTCCTCGCATCTTGCCGCGCAACCCGACCAGCTGCGGCTGTAAAGCTGGAATAATATACAAAAGCTCTGCAGCGACGGGGCGTCAGTCGCGATGAGCGTGTGTCTCCGTCCGTGAGTTGATTTATCGCACTCACCGAACGGGATCATGGCGACTCAAAAACTGTTCACCCTGATGTTTGTACAAGAAATAGGTCGTACGAAAATTAAAAAACTTTGTTCACTGTGAACATTGGTTTAAAAAGGTTCAGAAGCTATAAATTCAGTACAAAATACTCAAAACTAGCATCTTCAAAGGCACTTCACCACCTTTCATTGGGGTAAAAGGGTAAAATTATTTTCTTCGAAATTCACGTCTTTTTGTGATCTAAACAACTTACATAGATTAGAAGGGTTGCATCATTGAGTATCCTATTCATTTATCCTATTCATTAGTGGGTATTAAGTTTTATGTAATGTGCTTGGATTTATAAAAGCATACAATTTTGAGTTGTCATTTCACTGTTTTGGGGATACGATATATAGATGCGAGCAACGAACCTAGATTCATTTTAACGTACAACGTTTTTCAGATGTATCATGGAAGTATATATCGACACTTCTTATGAAGACTGACATGTGTCAGATTTATCGAAAAACGCGGGTTCTTTTCACGAGCCAACTATGAAAACTTTTTCGGATTCTCCGACTAAATCTATCACTTTCTTGGAGGTTTTAGAAGTGTCCTAGTCTTCATCAGAGAATATAATAATTGCTAGTTTTTTAAAAGTCTTCTGAACAGAACTATAGTAGTTTCAGAGAAATGTGCAAGTCAAAAGGAGAATCGACATATTCGTGATTGATTCTGTATCGAGACGTCGGATGCATACGACGAAGAAAGGAAAAATTAAGTCTGACGAAATCTGTCTATATAACGATTAGTATGTCGTGCGTGGCCACGTGCCTCGAGGTGTCTAATTTCACGCATCGTGAACATTGTGATGCGAGGATGACTTGAAAAGGAGGAGCCTCCACTGTGAAAAGCAGAAGACAGTCAGTTTATTACCAGTCGAGTAAACTCGTGACTTGTTCTTTTGTCTATTTAAAGACCTCTTTGATATGGCTGATCCCACAGAAAAATGCAAATTTGTGACCCTGGTCGATAACTTTTTTATAAGTTAGAATTGAATTGTCAAACTAGGCTTACGTACAGTTACTCTATTTTAAAAATTATTTTACTTCCTCAAAGAGGAAGCTTTATGATAGTAAACAAAAACGGTTTGCTAAGAACATGTTAGAAACACGTTGTATTGAAAATCTGTATGTCCAGGAAATAAATAAATAAAATAATATAAAATCGTAAAAGCATATATTATAAAACGAATATAAGGCCGTGGGTTACTTTGTATTAATATTTATCCTACTTACAATAATCAAAAATTATCATTAATTCACTCACACTCAAACATACATAAACTTTAATCTTCATTTCTTATTAAATGTGGATGTTGTCTTCTCCAAATTTCGTTAATATTTATCTTTTTGTTAATAATTGGAGAATAGATCGCAATCCATTATTTAAATAACATTTTAGTATTTAGTAAATTATGTAATTAGGACAATGGAGGAGATTATTCTGTAAAATTTTTCAGACATTTTATTTTTCTATGATTGAGAATAAAATCATTTTGTAAAAAAAATCGTTTTTCTATGACCAGCGATAACTTGAGTAAAACGGGTTTATCCCTTCTGAAAATTTCTAAAAAGGCAGCTTTTTTTCTATCTCTCGGCAAGTTCTTTGATCAGATCATGAGGACTTTCATTTTTAAAGATATTCGAGGTTATATGTTTTGTAAAAAATTTTTCGACTGCTTATGTCTTGGGTATTACACGGTAATTTTTTACCAATGGCCTCTTATTTTTTTCGTCTTCTGTTCAAGAACTTACATCAAAAAGAATTTCCAAGATTCATTAAATCGTTTTTGTTTTATAATGTTTTTAATTTTTTTATGATATTTTCATTTTCAAAAAATTTTATCGTAGATTTATTGAATATTATGCAGTAATGTTTGACCAAACAAAGCTCATTTTATACGTTTTCTTATTAAGATTTGAAATTAAAAAAATTTTAAGATTCATCGATTCGTTTTTCATTTATAACTTTTTTCATTTCTGTGATATTCATTGTTTTTTCAAATAATTTTTAATAGCTTTTTTCTTGAGTTTTATGCGGTAATTTTTGGTCATTCTAAGATCATTATTTACGTTTTTGAATGAAGATTTAAAAGAATTTTTAAGATTTATCGATTCTTTTCTTTATAACTTTTTTTTTCATTTTGATCATATTTATTTTCTCTTTTCAAGAAATTTTTAATAGCTTCTTTCTTGAGTATTATGCGGTAATTTTTGGCTATTCAAAGCTCTTCTTTTATTATTTGATGAAGATTTAATAAAGAAAAAATAATTGTAGATTGATTGATTTGTTTTTGTTTCATACCGTTATTTCAATTTTATATTTTTGTAATAAATTAATTCCTTGTTCATAAACTCGAACAAAATTACGCAAAAATTTTATTTTTAAAAGTAGAATGCATTTACTACATTCATAAATAAAATTTAATCAACAATTATAGTGTTGCAAAAAAAAATTATTTTAAAATTATTATTATTATTATTAATTATTATTATTATTAATTATTATTATTGTTCAAATTTATTATTTATTCATTAATACGTAATAGATGTGTCAGTTTTATTTTTCACCCCAGTATTAAATAAAATACATAATTTCATATTGGAACATTTTATAAAGTTTGAGGAAGCTAAGTACCAATGAATTGGCAGCGGCTTTTTAATTTAAATAATAGTAAAAGCTTAAATAAACTCATACTGTTAGTGACCTGTTCATAATTTAATATTGAATTGTGAACAGTGTGAATGTTTCGAAACAATTTTCATCTCATAGAAAGTCTTACACCCCTTTCCAGGTATATAAAAGATGAGTCTAACGACTTCCGTTTGCTTATTTTAAAACATTTCAAACATATATATATATATCGCAAGCTTATATATCGGTAATACAATTTAAAGGAATATTGTATCCTAATAATTTGTATCGTATTCATTAAAAAATAATTGTTCCAATAGGAAAGTCTTTGTTCTAGTAAATAAATTTAAAATTACTATATTTCTTTCTAAATAATACCTCAAGAAGAGTGTGCTTTTTTATCATTGATGGTTTGACGAAAGATAATTTTTTACTCAAATTACAGAACGATATGTAGTAATCCTTATCACAGCCATTTTTCTCTGTACATAATTTATTAAAATTATTTAAATATTTAAATTGACTGTAATCAGATGTTAGTAAGTAGTAAAAAATAAAAAAATGAGCCCTGTTTTGTACAAAATGACCGTGCCGTACACGAGATACACTCATAAAAAAAATAAATTTTAAAAACACATAACCTCAAATATCTCGAAATATAAAGGTGGTTGAGATCTGCGCTTAGAATTCGTTCAGGATATACTAAAGAGTTACCATTTAGAAAAGTTTCAGATCAAATGTTGCCAATTTACTCCAGAATTCGCTACTGAATAAAAAGGATTTTTTTACAAAACGATTTTTCTCTCTTCAAAAAAAAAATGTAAATCCTAAGAAACTTAAAAAAATATTCCTTTCCATATTTCTAATCATCTCAATTTTTTCAAAATGTTTCCTTCTTATATTTTACAGATATAACAGTTTGAAATAGAATGACGATTTCGTGCATAACAAAATAAAGTAGCTTATTCAACATTTTGGGTGGGAAAAAATAGGCAATTTTATGCTCTATCAAATGCATTATAACTCAATCCATGATATTATTTCTACGATATCAATAAAACCAAAAAACTAAAACTTAAAAATCGAAAAATCGCTAAATAAACAAAACCGCAACGAAAAATAAAAATACGTTTCTTGCAGTTCTAAAAGAAAATAATCGCCCTGAAACATTAAATTTCACCGTGTATATTCAGAGTAAAGTTTATCCACATCCATACACATACACACAAATATACACACACATATGCACATGCGCTAACGCACAATCCTCACGCACACGCACACACACACGCACACACACGCACATACACACACACACACACACGCTCGAACGTACGCACGAACTCACGCACGCACGCACGCACTCACACACACACGCACATCCATACAGACATTTTCTAAAAATAGTGTATTTTGATTTCTAGTATCTCAAAACATGTTTTGAACATGTTTTTAGAAAAACTTTCTTTTTTAGCATCACAAAGCTTCCTTTATGGTGAAGCAAAATAAATAAATAAAAATTTAAAACTTGCAATAGCGTTTTTTCAAAATTTACTTATTTTCAGAGAATTATCCTTATAAGAATGAGACAACAGTTATGTATAATACATTTATTTGTGAAAGCTAACTTTTCTAAATTTCATTTAAAAATAAAGAAAAATTTTAAATTGTAATTAATGGGCAAACGAAGAAAATTCGTGCGCTGCTCACTTCTAATTACTAAAATGATGTGTCATTAAAAGATCTCATTAAATGAGCAAAATTTTTAATTGCACAATGCACGCTTTACAAGTTAATTTTTTCGCAAACGAGTAGAATGGATTAAAGTTACGAAAAAAGTAGTTGCATCACTGTCAGTGATGTTACGAACTGAAGTACTGCAAAGCGAATAGGGTCCTCATTAGTATTTACGGCAATAGAATCTCATTAGTAGCATCCCTTGAAGTATTCATGTACTAAAAAGTATCAAAAATTAATGGCAAGACCAGCATATTTTATTTTCTATGTGAACCATACTTGTAATGTGCATTGTGTACAAGGTTAGGAGGTGCTAAGAGTAATACACGTGACATTCCATTATATAAATGTTTGAACCTTTCAATTAAAATTTTTTAACCCGTTAGCATAATGAATATGTTCAAATGTACATCAAATAATCCATTATAATAGTACATTATATAACAATGAAGTATATTGAAAGATTATTTCTGAGTGTCGGTTTACTGACCGAGCGTAATCACCCGAGGCAATAATCGACTTTATTCCCGTGTTGCATATAGAACTTTATTCTCGATTTAACTGTGACCACGTTATTGACTTGAAAAGTGGGACCCATGGAAAAAACTAGAATTTATTGAAAATTGCCCCCTCTCCCTCTTGTTGCACAATTATTATTAATATTATTTTAAATGCCAAGTAGTAATGGTAAGCAGCAACGGTGACTCCACAGCAACATCTATCACATAATCTTTATGTCGGCTGTAGACGTGCTTGCCTCATCACCATAGCTCTCATAACTACTTGTTGGGACTAGCTATCCGTAGCTGTGTAGTCCATAGCCTTGTTCACATAGTCACGACATCTTCCTCTATTACTTGCGATTTGCATCCAATCCTCCTCATACGAAACATCCTATTTCTCGTAGGTCCATTTTAATATTGTCCTCCCACCTTCGACTCAGTCTACCTAGGGTTCTTGCTCCTATCGGTTTTCTTATGAGCACTCTAAGTGCTGCTCTTTCGTTACCCAATCTATCTACGTGCCCAGCCCATCCTAGTTTTCACGATATAATCACTCTGGTAATGTATGACTTCTTGTATAGCTCGTGTATTTCTTGCTTCTCTAAAATTCTCCATTCTCTAGTATTCTCATCTATTTTGCTCCCAAATATCTTTCTAAGAACTCTATTCTCAAATACTCTAGATCTATTTTGTTCCCGGTTAGTTAACGCCCACGTTGGCATCCGTATATAAGTACTGGCATTATGATTTTTCTATAAATTTCTAATTTAATCTTTCGCAATAGTAATCGTGAGTTTAGTAAGTTATTTACCGAATATAGGCATGCATTTCCCGAATGCAGTCTCTTCTTGATTTATTTATGAGTTTCATTTTTGAAAGTTTTACCGGAGACTTTCAAGTCGGTAACAGCAATCTCGGGCCCTGCTCTGCTAGTGACCATGTTTTCTCCAATTTTCTCTTCACTTATTTCTAGGCCCAATTATTTAGCTGTTTTTATTAGTATTTATACATTTTTTATTACGGTTTCTCTGTTTTTCTATAATGTCTATGTCATCTGTGTTGCACAATATACTATCAAATTCTAGATTAATTTTTTATACACTTCAAGGTAAAAATAATTCATATATCATTAATTGCATAACTAATACAGGGCGAGCAAAAAATACTGCCCTTCGTAACATTGTAGGATGAAGTTTTTCGAAACGTCTTTAAATACAAAAGTTGTAGGATTTTAATAGATGAACTTCATGATTGCTCTAACCTTCAGATTGAAGTAAAATATCAAGGTCATTTGAAGTTTTAGAGATTTTTCGAAAAACTTAACCTTGAAAAGTTATTCGGGGGGCCCAGTACTTTTTTCTCACCTTGTATATTTTGAATGCAATATATTTCGATACAAGATAAATAAATTTATCGATGAAAAATAGGTAATATATTATGATGATTTATTTTTACCTCAAAATGTATTAACATTTAACCTTTAAGAAGGCACACCTGCTGCTACTATCTGCCCCCTTAACTCAAGTACTCGAAACTCTGTAATGAACTGAACATGTAAAAGACGTAAGAAGGTTAGACTTATGCAGAATAGAGCAGTTCGCTCGTTCTACGTGACGCACGAGCTTCCTTGAAATAACCTAAATGATCACGTAATTGCGGTCCGCGCGTTTTACGGCACTGATACGCGCGCGACAGATGAACTGGTCGAGCTCTCCCGAGGTAAAATATTTGCACACGACGATTTGCGCACTTCGTAATTCTACCAGACTAAGAAGTATATTACCCGAGAAAATTATCCGCTGATGCGATTGTTCTGATAACGATGATACTGCTTTTATGGAAAATGGAACTATTGCATATGCATACTTATTCTTAGAATGTAGAGTATGAACAATAAATTGTAATTTTACGGAAAACTTGTTCTTCATCTCTGCATCGTTCTTTAATTATCTCCACTATTTATAGGTAAGCCAATAACAGCATATCTAATGTATAAGTGATTTAGTATTTTTATCAACTAGTTTTATAATTATATTGCCATACTATATTTTAATTAAAGTTTAACGGTAGATATTTATATTTTATAACAGACAATTCTAATGTTTGAAATAACCTTTTAATTCGGTAACTACTATAGAGTACTACTTCAAAAAAATCCAAGCTCAAGTGATGTAAATGTAGTAATATGTAATAGTCCATGTTCCCATCCCTCCTTGTTGCACAATATACTATTAAAATCTCAATAAGACATTTATTTCAAAACCTATTAAAACACTCGTATATTATAGTGAACATTATTGTTTCTATATAATAATATTATTTTCCAGAGAACAGGAAATGAAAAAATATATTACTAGAAATTTAATAAAATATAATTTAAATAAATCTAAATTTATACAAAGTATTTCATAAATTTGAAAACGTATATATTTTATTGTATGTAATTTTGATAATGTATTTGTAGGTGAACGAAGTTATCTTTCATTGGTTTTACGAGAAATGTATTTTTCCAAGGAAACAATATTACGTTAGGTTTTTTCGCGCTTCATAATTCTGAGGGGATTGAATTTGATATACTAAATTTTTTCGTCGGCGTGATAGGACCACTATAAATCAAGAAAAACGAGGTAGTTGTATATGCTGTTATATTCTCTCAGGAGAGAAAAAAAACATCAACGATGAAATGTGAAATTGCTCGAGAATATTGTATACAACCCACGATTCCAATGAACTGTTAAATTGTGACATAAAATTTGAATATAAGGTAGCTCAGATGTTCAGAAACAACTTTCAAAAAGTTTAAATTTGCTCGAACTAAAATTTGATTAAGCAAATTTTCAATATATGACGTATTACTAACAATTTCATTAATTATATTATTAAAGATATTTTATAAATGATATACACTAATAATGGAAAAACCCTAATCTCTTTATTAATAATTAAAATCTTTTCAATTTTCTTTAAAAGAAATAAACTTGTTATTGTATATAATAAAATAGATACTAACAGTACTTATAATTCATTCGATTCAAAAATACATTTTATACGCGATGCAGAAAAATAATCACAGCCAATTCATTGGCACTTAGTTTCCTCAAGCTTTATTGTCCCAAAATTAAATTATTTGTTCTATTTAATTTTGTTGCGAAAAGTTAAAATGAGAAGTCAATTTCCCTGGTAGAAACGTTCCCCATATGTTCGCCAGATTTTACTCTATTTTATGGGGAATGGCCAATTTCTGCTTAAAAGTCTGGCCAGAAACCCCGCTACCTGTCGACGTTTCCTCGTCAGAAACCTGACCAACTTATGGTTAATGAATAAATAAATAAAAAATAACGTTTAACGAATTTTTATAAGTTAATAATGATTATTATGTAATGGATTTAATAGCTTATTGTTAATAGAATGCTAAGATATATTTGGGATAGATTCGAAATAAAAACTAAAAACTTATTTCATTAAAAGTTTTTTTAAGGTTAGAGTTTTATAATTAAATAAGACATAAAAAAAATCAAATAAATAATCGAATAAAAATTTGCATGCTGTTTTAACGCAGAAGTACTATAATGGGATTTACATTTTCAATAATTTTTTAGGGTTATGTAAGCTATTTAGATTTTCTATAAATTTCTGGTCAGATGCTGGTTTATTTCTGGCGAACTATTAGGAAACGGATCTGCCCAATAGATCGTGAACCGACCATCTGATATGCTCAATTTTCTACCAGGGTTCTTCATACTATTGTTAAAATTTTGTTACAATCTTTTACGTCATTGAGATTTTCATATACATACAAACTAACGCTGCCTCGTCATATAATAGTAAGATTAATAACTAAACTATTTTTTAAAGATCTAATATTATGGTATTCTAGATATTAAATAATAAGAAGTAAATCAGAAAATAGTTTTAATTGATAAAATAGTTGAATTTATCAACGAAGTATTTATTCATTTATTATAAAAATATCATATAAATCAAATAACATTATAAAACAAAAACGAATCGATAAATCTTCAAATTCTTTCTGATTTCAAATCTTCATTACAAAACAAAAACAATTAGCTTTGATTGGTTAAAAATAACCCCGTAATACCCAAGAAATAAGCAATAAAAAAGATATACCAAGAAAATGAATAAACTGGAATAAACATTATAAAAGCAAAATGATATAGATAGACGATTACAGTGAGGGCATTGCAGGCCTAACCGAGGCAACCCGAGCAGCCCAAGGCGAGAGGAAGGCGGGCCGAGGGATATCGAGGACTGCCGAGGGGCCTTCAGCCCGTGGTGCACATGATACTTTTTGACTTACCTGAACTGAAAGGATGATTTTTCATGAGCGGAATGTGACTTACTTTTCTGCCCGCTTTATATGTACGAAAAGCATACTTGCGGTGCAGGTAGGACAATAATTAATTTTTAAGGCATTTTCTAAAAATAGTGTATTTTGATAATAAATATTCCAATACGCGTTCTAACAACCCATGGGTTGTCTATCTCTCTCGTTGCAGTTTAGTCGCTGAATTTATGAGGGCAAAAAGTAGGTTCACTGCTTCTAACACTAAGGATGTTAACGTAATGCTTTTGAATCAGGACACGAGTAACAGCCTTATATGAAGTAAAATTTATATTAATGAATTTTTAAGTAAAGAATCTTCTGTTCATTTCAACACCTTAATATCTATTGCTCGCGGTTTATTTAGGTTTTAAATATATTTGGCAAAGGGGCGGTCGTTTCCTGGTTAAGAAGCGAGACGATGAAGCGGTGCATGAGATCACGTCGGCTGCAGATCTACATGTATTATCTACATATTATCTTAACAAGGATAGCGATCGCGCTAACGCGGCGGTAACACAAGATAACTGTAACTTAGTCACAGATACATCGACAACATCAAAGACTTCGGTCTTAAATGCTGACGATGGAATCTGACTACGTGGCGATTTAGCGAGAGATGTAGACGATGGTGGGGCTAAGGGTGGGCTTCCTCAATGCAATATCGCTTAGCAAGCATCTGAGAATGTTCCGTTAGTTCCTTGTGACTGTTCCTCCTTTGTATCATCTATTCGGCGTGGCTGAGATGCTTTTGGGCTTAGAGTCCATTAGTTGCCCAGACAAGGATGTAGATAGTAAGTTAGAACATCTCAGCCACATCTTAGCAATCATCAACGAACTTGCTCCTCTGAAATAGTTTACACCGAAGAAGAAAGGTATCCTCCCTTGGGTGGATGCCGAACTGAAAGAACTTTATTATCAGCGTCTGTCAGAGGACATCGGAGATGGTATCAATAGTAAGAAACAGCTGCTTACCATACTCCTGATGTTTGATTTCAGTAAGAAGTTCGACACAATTTCGCCTTCTAAATTATTTCGTAAGCTGATCAGAATGGGGTATTCTAGGTCCAAAGTCTTGTGGATCAAGTCATATATTGCAGGTCCAAACCACCGAGCGGTTACAAAATCTAATGGGGAATCTGATTGGTTTATAATCAATCTTGAGGCCCCTTCTGTTCATCCTTTATATCAATGATCTTCGAAATACACTGGCAGTTTACAAAAGCCCCTAGGGTGAATTATCGGATAGTGTCGAGCATTTGCTTTATACTGATGATTTATAAACCTACACGCAGGTCGTGACAGACGATCTTTGTTGGGGTATAAATCGTCTGTCAGTTGTAGCGCGAGCAGTGTCGACATGGGCTTCTGAGAACGCCCATCGCCTCAATGTCGGGAAGACTCAAGCTATAATTTTTGGGTTGGATTACAATATTAATAAATTGCAAGAATTGCATCTTCCAGGCATTGAGGTGCAGGATAACGTTTTCATTGCGTTTGCCGATACTGTAACTAACCTCGGTCTTGTTATGGATTCTAAATTAAACAGAGACTTATACGGACTCAGATCTTCTAGATCCTGCCCCACCAAGGCGTTACGCAAGCAGCTCGCAGGTGCTCTTGTTGGCTCTCACTTAAATTACTGCTCTCTTGTATACCTCGACGTGTCAGATCAGCTTCAGACCAGGCTTTAAATGTTTCAAAACTGCTGTGTGAGATATATATGAGAAGCTAGAAAGGATGAGCATGTCTCTCCTGCAGGAGAAAACTGGGCTGCTTGACTGTAGAGGCAAGAAGGGAGTATTGTACGGCAATAATGCTTTATAAAGCAGTTGTCGTGGGATAGCCTCCGTACATCGCGGCACTTTTTGAACAAAATCCGTCTAGAACCTCAGGTAGGAATCTCAAGGAAATTAAGATTCCAGGGTCGCATACTGATGTTGGCCCGAACTCCTTCAGAGCCCAAGGTGCTCGCCCCTGGAATTCGCTCTCCCGCGGCATTAGACATTTTCCGTCTCTAAGAAAATTTAAAGCGATATAGTCAAATTTATATCTTTAAAATTTGAATTTAAATTTAATTTTTTGTAAATTTACATTTTTCAAACCTGCGCCGAATAAAATGTGTTCTGTAATAAAAATTAAATTTGTTATACTGCTTAGTAATTTTATTTAATTTTAAGTTCTACATTGCGACGTGATATTTAAGACTACTAACATAAACTGTGCAATTATACTAAAACCTATGTGATGAAATGATACGATGAATCTGTGATATGGACACCAATTTAATGTATCAACATTGTGTACATATTGATGTATATTTTTGAAAAGTGCAAAATAAATCTTAATCTATCTAATCTATTCATCGCCCATCATCTATTATAACCAATAACCCGCCGACCTTTACGTCTACCCAGATAAACATACACGCATATTATTTTCATTACACTAAATATATTCGTCTCAAACCCCCTCCATCATTACACTTCGAAGCCTCCACAAACGGATCCATCTACCAACGCATTTACCATTCTGTCTATACACTTTCATCCACCCACGCATCCATCCATCCACCCACACATCCATCGATGTATCCATGCATCAATCCATCCACCACCGTATATATCCATTTACTCCCGCATCTATACATCCATCCACGTATTAAACCACTCCACCTATACTTTTTCACCTATCTGCGCATTCATTCATTTACCTGTACACTTCAATTCCGCCACGTCTGCATATATCCGTTCATTCATCCACCTTTACAGTTCAACCCCTCCACTCATGTAATCATCCATAAACCAACGCATTCATTCATTCATGATACAATTCTGCCCATACATTGGTCCATCCACGCATCGAATTCACCCATACACTTCCTTTCATTCACCTACGGTCCTACTCTCATACCTGTCGATCCATCTACACACACCTACGTACTTACAAATTCGCCCCGGCTCCTATCCACATACCCATATAACCATCCATATACCCATCAACACAGCTAATATATTTCGTGTACTTCGCGTGCTTCGCGTATTATATTTCGCGTACTTAGCAGCCAGAAAATGTTCGCGCAAACGAAGAATTTTCCGGTTTTCGTATGCTAAAAGTGGGTGGAGTTTTGAGGGGTATTGAGCAATAGATTTGGCGTGCTTCACGTGGTTCGCGTGCCATTTTCGCGGGCGAAAATGTATCCGTATAGATACTCTCTTAATTTAAGATTAATTTAAAGTAAATATATTTAGAGTTCTTTATTCTCTTCTCCCTTAATTTTTCAATTTATGGCAGAAACATTAAAAATATTACAACTTGTAACCTTATACCATCAACCACACAATACTCAACAAACATATCATCATTCTTGTAATCCAACATCGATCCACCAAAGTTCCTCTCCCGCTTACCGATGACGAGTGTAAACTCAAATTTCTCATTAATGAGGGTCATATAAGAAACACCGAACGTCACTAAGCCCCGGGTGCTATCGGGATATTATATCATCTTGACGAGCTGCATTATCGATAACCCGAACCGCACGCGAGCGCACTCTCGCGGTGCACTCAAGCCCATCGCGCAGTCCTATTCCCGCGAACAGCTGACCTGCAGCTTCGCGCGCAGCCGCTTATGTGCCCTAAGCCGAAAAGTACTTGCGCTGCGGCTGCTGCTGTGCAGCTTTCACCGCCGTTAAGTTTTCATAGTCAAAGTTACTCTCTCCTTGTTCGTGCACAGGGCAGAGAGGGAGAGAGATGAGAGAGAGAGTGAGAGAGGGAGAGAGAGCGCCACAGCGGAAGGCTCGGGCAGACCAGCTTATTACGATTATGGAGGTTCGTTCGCGAATTTCCGGACTACGCCGCAAGCGGTAATTTCCGGCTGCGGAAGCAGACCCGATTTCGTGTACAGCTGTGCGTATATACATACATACACACATATATATATATATATATATATATATATATATATATATATATATATATATATATATATATATATATATATATATATATATATATATATATATATATATATATAGAGAGAGAGAGAGAGAGAGAGAGAGAGAGACAGAGAGAGAGACGGAGAGAGAGAGACAGAGAGAGAGAGAGAGAGGTAAAAATAGGCGATGAAGGATTTTCCGTCGTTCGTGGCGAGATAGAAGAGGAAGGATGCGAAAGCGCGATGATGAAGCCTTTTAAGGATGCGCTCGGGCTAGTCGATATCGAAATTGAGTTTTGCGCGTGTCTTCGTTGTAAATAATTAACCCTGTGATGGTGCTCATAGAAATAGGGCAGGTGTAATTTTGTTTTTGATAATTTTAGCTATTTTATCACTCTTGGTATGCTTCTACCCTTAAACCGAAAAAATAACTGTATATGTAAAAACTTGTATAAATTATGGAATTTCTATTTTATAAATATATAACGTTTATCTTTATCTTTATTGTTAGTAAGCTATCTTTCTCTTCATTTTTTAATCAATGATCCAGTCTTCATCCGAGGAGTCGGTCTAATTAATTCGCATGCTCAGAACAAACCTATGACTATTCAACATTTTTTTAATTCAACTTTAGTACACAAAATATCCCACATGAAAATAAAAGTCCTTCATACGCTTCGAAAATTGTTTGAAAACTGTAGAGAATTTATAATAAAAATAGTTCAAGTAGAAAATGGACTAAACAAATATTATTCTTAAATAGTTTATACCATTTATTTAGCTTTATTTTATCAAAATGTATACTATATAAATTATTCCTATATAGTAAGATCCATTCTAATTCATCTCGTAGTTGGATGGCTGGTACAATTATTCAAAATCATAATTGCATCTTGAAAGATAATTTTTGTATTACATTTTGATAAAGAACTTTTTTTATTATTTTAAAAATAAAGAAAGAATAATTTATAAGTAAAATAATTTTTGAGACAAATAAGCGTTACTTTACATATCATATTTGAGTACGCGTGATTGCTTCTTACTTTAAGCTCCTGTTATTCCGTGTATTTTATAAATTATTAATACCGCATCATCTCGTTGCCAGAGTCTTCTGCAAAATATAAAAATGTTGTCTACGAAAGATACGCAATTTGGCTTTAAGTAAGTACCTAAAGTAAGTAAGTAATTTTGCTTTAAGAGTAATATAGTATAATGATATAACGACGAAGGCAAATTTCAATGTACTCCATCTCCTTCAATATACATGAGAAAATCTTATATTACCTACTAAATTATATCTGTATGATACAAGAAATACTTCCGCGTATTCACTTTATATAACACAATAACGAAGAACAATGTTGAAAATAAATTTCTTATTGAAAAAACGGATATTTCAATTAAGTACTCGGTACACGATTTTTTACTAATATTAATGAGACTTGCCTAGATTAAATAATATATAATCATAATTAGATATATAAGGATCCTGCAAAGAATAAAGTAACAAATTTATGATATCTAAGCAGGATTATTTTTAGTTACAAATATAAAAAATGTGATACCTAGAATTAAAATTATCCAAGAGAAGAAAAATTAATTTTTAGTAAGTCTTACATATATGGTTTCATGTTACTTACATAATATATTTAGATGTATATGTATATCCATCTTAAACTTTTCTATTTATGATTGAATTATCTTTTTGTAATCTAGTCCTACAAATTGTTAATTTAAATACAATTTATTTGATAACTAGTTACGTACGTAAGATCTAACTATATAAAGTTTCTTTCATTCTTTTATAACTCCAAAGTTATGAATAATTTAAAGATGTTAAGGGATCGTATCACCGTCTTCTTTGTAATTAGTAGTACAATTTAAGTTCAGTCAGCCTCGCCTTCAATATACTATTCCATTGTAGTTCATAATCTGAAATTTCATTTATTTTAACTTACTGCCAGAGTAATAAAAGTGGCTCAATCTTTTTTAATTAAAGTTTTTTACGCTCTGAAATAACGACGGTCCTACTCTCATAACATACAGTTTTAAGCAAAACAAAAAACACATGTAGTTTTGGACGCTATATTATATTTTTACATTTAGAAGAATTCCACTTTAAAAAAGGCATATTATAAAAGTGAATAATATATAGTGTTTTAATCTACGATAGGTTTTAAAAATTAAATCATTAAATATACACATTCATAATTATACGCGATAAAGTATGCACTAGTTTTGTGATCTATTTAACTATGCCTATATCCTTTTAAGAATAAATAATTAATTTATAAGTTTTCATTAAAATACTTTTATGATATCTATTGAATAAAAGTGACATTTTAGTGTTGAATTCAAAATAGTAACGTTTATTTTAATTTAATGTTTATTGGAAGTATTGAATAAGTTTAATACTTTAAGAATATAATATTTTGTTCCTTAAGCTACATTGAAAATATTATAATTTCTTTGTAAGAACCTATATCTACAATTATAAAACTACAATCTTTAGTTTGATTTTAATAAGTTTTGTATATAAGCGATAAATCTACCATAAATATTGTAATTCACCAAGCATTCTCAGTTCGAAGTGACTTTTTCGAGGATCAGATACGGCGAGGATACGAGCTTAAAGTAAAGTCTAACTTTAACAGCTTTCCAGATATACGTACAAGCGATGCTTAGTTTCGATAATATTCCCGTTTATGATATACAACCCGCACACCTCGCCCAAGCAAATTTACTCTGTGCGTATAACTATCAAACACCTCTCTGCCATCTCTACGCGAAAGCGTAAATCAAGAATATACCGCATACTAGTGCTTCCATTTCATTTTTAAATATTAAAAGGAAACAAGAAGTTTCATTTTATACTCTTACTTTTATTTTATATCAAATATCAAGATAGAATTATTTTTTCTATTTTATAATGTTAAGAATTGTATCTGTTTTATAAACCTCCGTAATGACAATACTCATGGGTTATAGGCTAAAATCGATGAAAATAGTAACTTGCGATGTATAAAAAGAAACTTTTACTAAAAATTAAACCTCTCTAACCCAAGCTGAAATAGTGAAATATGTCTTTAAAGACTAGTTTCGTAAAAACTTGAATCACAAAATCATCCCGGAAATTTTTAAACAATTTTTCAAGCTCAGATGATGATTTCGTCTTTTGTTTATCTCAATTTTCATCAAAAACAACATTTTTTACTCAATCCACTATATTAAGAGTTTAACTTTGAATTTCTAACGCAGAGAAATTTTGCAGTCAATCCTAATTAAAAATGTATGCCACATATATCAGTTGACCACACCCTCATCGAATCAACCAGTTGCACAGACGCGTGCGAAATCCGGGCGCACAATAAAGTGGAAAAAGCAAGCATAAAGCAACGGGAGACAAGAGAGAATCGAAGCAGCGGAGAATAATTATGACGACAGTTGCTTTATGAAGCGGCCCCCCGGGGGGCAAAGAAGCAGTCCTGGCGAGAGAGAAAGAGAGAGAAAGAGAGGGCAGCGTCCCGTGGCACTTCACGCAATCAAAGGAAGTTAATTATTCCAAGCAAATGGCGCCGGCGCTCGCCTCTTCACGACTCTTTCCTCGCCGTATAAATTCTCCCTTCCTCCCTCTCTCCCTCTATCTCTCGAGACCGTGTGATGTAAGGACGTCTCTCCCTCTCTTTTTTCCCGGCTCTTGCTCGGATGCTCGCAAAATTACTTTCCTTCGAAACCGATAATGAGCGCAAAGTTCGCGCGACGCGTTCGTACGCACGCGGGCAAGGCTCTCCCGATGCCCTCGCTCTTTTTTAATTAAACACTTCGCGCAACGGGAGCGCCATCTATTAAACTAGCCGTGCGATATTACTCGGCGTTCGGGGAGCGACGACGGCCGCGGTGGCTTTTCTTGCGAAACTGAAGCGCCCGAAGGAGACGGAAGAGGACCGGACTTAAACGCAGATAGTGGAAAAAGTCTTTGACGGGCGTTGAAATGAGACAGCGGGCGAGAGAGAGAGAGAGAGAGAGAGAGAGAGAGAGAGAAAGAGACGAGGGTGCATACAGTTGGGACGTAGGTATAGCTAGCGAGCGCTGGATGTGAGCAAAAATTGCATTTAACGGCTGCCGCCGTGCAGCTGCAGTCTGAAGCGCACGCTCAAGGAGAGAGAGATTACTGTGTCGGTAATTGCCGCTGGATGTATCTGCGACTGAAATTTTCTATTTTGATTTTAATTTTAGTAAACTTGTTAAGTAAAAGCTTGTGGTTTTTGTTACTTTGTGAATTTTATGTTAAAGAAATAGTTTTGTATACTTTTGCGATAAGCTTGCAAATTAATGATATTTTAATTTAGTATATATTTCTTTAAATAATTTGAGTGGCTGTAATAAAAATAAAAATGAAAATGTTTAATATTTGTCATTTAGAGATATAATTGTTCTAGTTACCAGGCAGAATATTTTAAAAACTTATTTTATACAATGTTAAAATGAATTGTAAAACCCGTACTACTTATAAAAATAATAATTTGTACATTTTATAAATGAAATAATACATTATTAGATACTAAATACGGATTATATTACAATTCAAAATTAGTTAAAAAAATAAGAAAATAAAACTTGTATGCTTTGAAAATTTTAAAACGCTATTTTCTTTCTCAAAGAGAAAGCTTTGTGATGATGAAAATTTCTTTTTGTTTTTTTCTAACGTATAAACGTGTATAAACGTGCCTTAGGGAGTCCGAATAGACTAGTCTTAAAATATATCTGTACGTATGTGTGTGTGTGTGTGTGCGTGTGTGTTAGTATGTGGCATATCACCATGTGTTCAATCTGCGGTATAACTTTCCCAAAGTTTGCACAAATGTTTGCTATCAATACCCGGTGTGCGCTGGAAAGTTTCAGAGAAAATGGTCGAATAAATTTTTTTATGGCCATATTTCAAAATGTGAAAATTTACAAATAGCGGATTTTTAAAATTTTCTCAATGCAGAAATGGTTTCTGGAAAGTGATTTTTTACGCAATATAGTACTCATAAGATCCTTCATTTTAGAACTGGAAACGATTTGATATGAGTCCTGTTCAGTTGTTATACTTTGTGACAAATTTCTTTTTTTTAACATTAATTACTTAAAATCTATATGATAAACGTCGGTGAAATTTTTATTGAATACTTGTTTTATATACAGGTGTATTCTTGTAAACTTTTAGGTAATAAAATGGTTTGTTTTGTTAGAAAAAAAAGTAAAATGTAAAAAAATTCATGTTTTTGGACAACGATAACTTGAGTAATACTTTATCTAATGCTTTGAACATTTCAAAGAATATTTGTTAGGTGTCATGTTATTGGCTGAATATTTTTGAGCCGATTTGGTTCATAATCTTCTGAGATATTAGAGATTATTCAGTATAAACAATACATTTTCATCCTGTATATCACGACATCTTTAAGCGTTATCGTTGTACTTTTTCTGGTAGATAATAAGTATTACTATATATGAGATTTATTATTCTAAATTTCTAGCCTACTTAACGCATTATATTGCAAGAAAAAATCCAAAGATAATGTTATATTAAGAATATTATTATTTTGTGATATTTTAAATATGTTTTATTAATGACATCATTTA
This sequence comes from Gastracanthus pulcherrimus, assembly GCA_949152435.1. Classification (NCBI taxonomy): domain Eukaryota; kingdom Metazoa; phylum Arthropoda; class Insecta; order Hymenoptera; family Pteromalidae; genus Gastracanthus; species Gastracanthus pulcherrimus. The sequence continues at coordinate 39,497,343 of OX424575.1, forward strand.
TTTTTGTAATACTTAATCTTTATCGATCTATAATATAGCATAGAATGTTAAATAGTAGTAAAACTTTTAAATCAGTGGCTTTAAAAAATGATGCGTTTTTGTGTCTTATGCATTTTTTGCAATGAAAGAAAAAAAGCAATATTTTAATCATTTATATGTGTAGAGTTCACTTGATTTTATAGATAAAAATAGATTTTAGAATCAATGACATATCGCTGACTACGACTTATGCATTTTTTGCAATGAAAGAAAAAAAATAATTCAATCTTTTATAGGTATAGAGTTCATGTGATTTTATAGATAAAAATAGATTTTAGAATCACTGACATATTCCTGACTAAAGACACCATGATACGTATTATATACGATAATATGTTTATTGAAAAATATTCATTTTTTAGTAGGGAGCAAATCACTAAATTAAAATAGATAGGAAAATAATCTTAATGGGTGGTGCTATGCAGCTCTTCCTTATTTATATAATAATTTTAATTAAGTTCTCTTTGAGAAAGCATAGTGCAAAAGCAGTTGGCTACGTTTTCTTAAGAAATTACAAAATTAACAAAAATTCATAAATTATTTATATTATAATAATAATGCTAACAGTTGAACAGTTTAATTCAATGCTGGGAGGGGTATTTGCCCGCGGAGCAGTTGTTTCTGTTGTTCAAATGAATATAGTAGATTTTTATTAAAAAGTGTATGAAACACTCTAAATACGTAACATCATTTATCCGTTTAACAAGTTTACGAGAAACTTGCAGGACGAATACGAAAAATGTTTGAATTTTCAATGCTAATTACATTTACATATTTTATGAATGAACAGTGTAATCCAATGCTGGGAGGGGTATTTGCCCGCAGAGTAGTTGTTTCTGTTGTTCTAATAAATATAGTAGATTTTTTGTTAAAGAGTGTATGAGACACTAAATACGTAACATTTTTTTATCCGTTTAACAAGTTTACGAGAAACTTGCAGGTTAAATACGAAAAATGTTTGAATTTTCAATGCTAATTACATTTACATATTTTATGAACTAACAGTGTAATCCAATGCTGGGAGGAGTATTTGCCCGTAGAATAGCTATTTCTGTTGTTCTAATAAATATAGTAGATTTTTTGTTGAAGAGTGTATGAGGCACTCTAAAAATCTCGTCTACAATTTGCAGTTAGAAACAATCATCTATATTTTATCAAAGATAGACGTTCAAATCATTTTTAAGAAACGAATGTTCGTATTAACATCGTACAAACATTCCCATAATTTATTGAAAATATTACGCTCAGAATTACTCTAATGCCTCGTCTTCAAGGCACTTTAATAGAGGCTCGCTTTAACTTTTAATATTAAATAATATTACAATGGTAATTGCTAGAAAATTTTAAAGAGTTCCATTATATAGAGATTATTTTTTCTATTTTTTTATATTAAAGAAGTTTTGCTTTTCTAAACAACATAAATCTTATTTAATATTGAACGTTAAAGCGAGACGATATTAAGCTGTCAGTGAAGACGAGGCATACGTTTTTAAAGATGACCTGAAATACATCTTTTATAAAAATAAAAAAAGTAATTTTGTACAACTTTCCAGTTCCAATTTATTTAATTGTCCGTTTTCATTAGTTACATAAAGTTACTTATAATTGAATGATTTTTTCGTATTGAAATAAGTCTATAAATCTAATTTTTAAAATATTTACAAACCTTCTTTACCTTATACATCGTCAATATACACAGAAATAGTTCGATTAAAATACTTGTTAAATAAAAACTCGCAGAACAAAATAAAAAAAAAACTAATCAATTTTTCTATAAGAAAATCAAACTCCTCATTTACCCTAAATTTCCTTTAAAAAATCCAAATCCCAGCGCTTCTTCACAGATAAAAAAAACCCTCGCCATCCACTCGAGGGCCATCGCGCGCATATATAAAAGCAGCGAAAGCCTCGAGAGCCGCTCCTAACGCTAACCCCCTCGAGAAGCAGTATATAGAGCTTCCCTCGCTTTAAAAGGTCTCTGCGCTGGGCAAACACACACACACACACACATACATACATACACACACTGGCCGGTGGCTCACGCGCCACGCCGCAAACGATCGCGCGCACGGCCAGCTCCTTGCTTCGAATTACGTCGGCAATATTGCGGTTCCCGCGTGCACGAGGGATCTCTCTCTTTTTCTCTTCCCGCGTGCTTCCCGCCTTCTCGCGTCGCCTCGTAAAGTAGAGTTTGTGAATGCGCCCGCGCGGGAAGAAAGAAAGCAGAGGAAGGGGGGAAGAGTTTATTCCGGCGCGCGACTTAACCCAATTTTTTAGCGGACGCGCGTTATATATCCGTGTCTTAGATCTCGGATCTGAGATTTCGAATGCCTTTAGCGATATTTGTCGCTGGGTAAGGGGTGTGCGGTGCGGTTGAGAAAGAAGGATCGAAAAAGTAGTTCTGGTACACGCGCATGAAATTGATGAAGATGTGGGCGTCGAGGGCTCGCGATGATCGACTTCGCGATGAACGTGGCGTTTTTTTAGAACTTCTGCGAGTATATTATTTTCTGTATGATTCGAGACTTTGGTACATATTCAGAAATTTTTATTAGAACTGTGGGCAGTGTAATTTATAAACTTTAATGATTAAAGTGAAACCAGTACTAATGTTATTATATTACTGTGCACCGGTTACGGCTCCACTCGCGCTAAAGTTGCGCAGAAGTCAAAATTTGTAAACCTGTTATTTAGGAGGGTCCTTCCACTGTGACGGTATTATTTTGGAGTAAGATGGGTTAATAAAAATTCGTTTCTCTTCTCAAAGCATGTATTAATGAATAAAAAAAATCAGAAACCAAAACGCATTCTGTTTCTGATGAATAATCCCCAAAGAAATGATCATCATGCTTCCTCATGGAGGAAGCTTTGTGATGGTAAGAAATCTTGTCCTACAATTATTATAGAAACATGTTTTGAGACATTAGGAATCAAAATCCACTATTTTTAGTGTATATATGTGTGTGTATATGTGTGTGTGACTGTGTGCGTTGTGTATTTGTGTGGGTGTAAGTGCGTGTATGTATGTGTGTATGTGTGTATATGTATGGATGTAGATCAGCATTACTCTGAATATTCACGGTCAAAATTAATATGTCAGGGCTCATTTTTTTGTTTTCTTGGAAGTGGGGTCGTAATATAGTACATTGTGCAACAACGAGAGAAAATCGGGGTTTTCTATGCGAGGATGATGATTGAGCACGATTGCTCAAAATCATCATCCGAGTCCGGAAAAGCCTTTCTACCCCTGTTACACACCGTATTTTTTTAACAAGTTCATGTAAAACCCTCTTTTGTACATGTGAATAGAGAATGGACAATTCCAAGCATCTATGCGTATATCTATGTATCTCTCGCAAAAGGAAGAAAATATTTTCTGCCCGCTGCGCATTATAATGTACATATCAATATAGATATAAAATAAAGAGAAGGGAGGACCAACCTTTAAGTAGAAGGAGAAAGGGAAAGGAAATAAGGTGTCCTTCTCAAAATTGGGAAAGGTGTGAGGTGAACGCTGGGCGGACTAGGAGACCGCGGGCAGCGAGGAAGACAATCGTCATTTAGCTGCGGATAGCAGCGCACCTTTGGTGCTCCTCTCAGACTCTCAAAGCTGAAGGTCTTAATCTCCGCGGAGCGCATATATAGTCATAATTTGGCAAAAGATTGGACGACATTATATTAGAAATATATCATCGCTAACCTCATCGAAATAACTCCTGCAACTGTATCGGGGCTCGGTCAAACGATCAAAGTACCAGGAATATCCACGGACGACGATTTCAAGAGTATGGGTGTGAATGTGAAAGGTATGTGAGAGTGCAATAGTTGTAAGTCTCGAAATTAGTTAGATTAGGGCGGACTTTTGAAACTGTGCGAGTCTATATTATATTTTGTACAATTTATGTATTTGTCGGTTTTTATTATTAAATACACTATTTTATTATTATTATTCTGATAAATTGTATTGAGAATCCTTCATCATTCCGATACCGCGACCCACTTTTTATTACAGCATAAACGCTTGGAATTCTCGATTTTCTATAGGCTTTTCATGCATTGAAAAGAGGCCTTTTCAATGCACTAGTTATAAAAAATATCTTTTTTTGATTTCGGTATGTTTTTGTTTTATTAGCAGTTTTTCATTTTTGAATTTCAGTTATTTTGGGTTTTTTGATCCATTAGAAATAATATTATCGATTTAGTGAAAATGCATTTGAATAAATGTTAAAGATTATACACATATATATCTCTACTTATACTACGTAGTTCATGTTAAAATCACAATTTGATTACAGCGTCACTTCCACCCTGTTGTGCATCCTCGGTCTACCCGAGGATGCTCACCGAGCTGTCGCGTTTAATATACAGCTCATATCACATATCTTATGAGTCGTCATTTCAAACATCACCTTCACTTAGAACCAGTAATTAATGTTTACATTAACAAGGAGCATAAAATTACGTATATTTTCTAACCTAAAATTTTGAATAAGTTATTTCCTACGTTTTGTCATACACGAAAACGTCATTTTATTAAAACGGTCATATCAGAGAAATGCAAGATGGAAAATGTTTGAAAAAAAATTTGGCATGATTAGTAATATGGAGAAGAATATTCAGTTAAACTTTTGAGTTTTGATCTTATTCTTTTGACGAGAGAAATTTTTGGCACCGCTAACACTCTACACATTTAATTTCTATACAGTAATTTCTTACACTGAAATTCTCTACAGAATGTTTTTCTTTACATTGAATGTACTAAATTTTAAAGGAAAACATTGTGTAGAGAATTTCAGTAAAAGAAATTACTGTGTAGAATTTTTCTGTGCATGAAACTTAATGGAAAATAATGTGTAGGGAATTACTGTGTAATATATTACTGTGTAGAATATTTCAGTGTAGTAAAAATCGCTTGTGTAGGATTTAAATATATACAGTGTTAGCGGTGCCAATTTTTTTTTGTAAAAACAATCGATTTTCTGTCACCTATGATAATTGGAGTAAATAGGCAGCATTTTGTCTGAAACTTTCCAAAAAGGTAGCTTTTTGCTACCTCTTGGATAAGTTCTTTGCGCACATTATAACGACATTTATATTCCGAGATGTTTAAGGTTACTTATTTTTTGAAAAATATTTTTGATCGCTAAATTATATTTCGAGAATGGCGTAGCATAATTTTTATAAACAAGGCTCATTTTATTCTTTTTTTGAATGAGTAATCAAAATTAAAAAGAAATTTAAAGATTCATCTACTCGTTATTTTTATAACGATTTTTCTATTTTACGATATTTTAAATTCGATGATGCAATAGGGAACTTGCATAAGAAAATCAATTAATTCATAATGGAAAAAGAAACAATCACCTCAAATAAATATCAACATCAACCACGTTGATAGATTACTACATAAATAGTTGACAAAATATATTGATACACCATTGACATTAAAAATAAAATTTATCTTTTAAGTGCCACATTTAATAATTACTTTATTCACGACTTAACTGTAATAGCCACATTATTGGCCTGCAAAGCGGGAATAAAGTACTTTATTCCCGCAAATGCAGGAATAATGTGCAATTACAAATTCAAATAAAATTTGGAAAATTTTTGAATATTTTAAAAAATTTTAAAATATCGTATATTTAAAAAAAATTTTAAATATCGTATATTTGAAATAATATTAAAATTTTTAAATTTTTAAATTTCAGTATGTATTAACAATGGATGAGTGGGTAGCACTTTTCAAGTCAACATAGTGGCTACACAGTTAAGTCGTGAATAAAGTTCTATATGCAACACGAGAGTAAAGTCGATCATTCCCTCGGGTGATTACTGCCCTCATTTCGCTCGGACAGAAAACCCCACCCGCGGGAATAATCTACGACTTTAGTCCCTTGTTGCATAATGTACTATTAATTAAAATAAATAGTACATTATGTAACAAGGGCAAATAGTCGAATATTTTTCCCGCGGGTGAGTTTACTGCCCGAGCTAGCGAAGCGAAGCGAGGACAGTATCACCCGAGAGAAAAATCGACTTTTTTCTCGAGTTACATATAGTAAGTACTTTATGCCCATCTAAACTGTGGCCACTTTTTGACTTGGAAAGCGGGACTAATATGGACTGTTAAAAGACAATTTAAATCAGGGTTATTGGTAGAACTTGATGAAATAAAGAAATTTTGACTATTTTCTAGTGCAGTAACTTTTTTTCCTGGGGAAAAAAGTGATTTGCGGGCAAAAAGTGTAATTTTGGTCTCGCTTTTCAGGGAAAAAAGTAGCCATTTTCGTTCAGATGGGTATAAAGTTATTTATTTTAAATAAACGTTAAAAAGAAAGAACATGTATTTACTCAAAACCCGTTAATAAAACACATCTCTTTTGAGCTTAATTAATTAGAAAGAGGTATAGCATTTTAAAATAATTTAATAAATCAAAAATTTTATATAGAAACTAGGAACAGTTTATTTAGTTTGAGGAAGTTAAGTGCCAATGCATTGGCAGTGGTTTTCTATGATACCGATGCAACTTACGGTATAATTGAATATTCATATTTAGTATTTATTAATATGTATATATGTAGATAATGTATATTAGTGTCGTATTGTAAAAGTGCAGATAATGTAGATGGGCATTGACGTTGGTAGATAGATAGACATATAGATATACGTTCTTTTGTTCAAGAACAAATAATAAAGGTTTATATAAGGATGCGATACAAATTATTATATAAGTATCATTATTATATAAGACAGAATAATTTATATAAGAAATAACACATTCATTGTGGTAAATGTTCTTGAATTTTAAGCGATCAAAAGATGAATATTAAGTTTTAATATTGATTTATGTAATGCCAATAAATTTATTCATGACAAGTTTTGAATTCAATCATTGCATTTAAGTAAACATAATTTATTCAAATTCATTTTACTAAGACAATATAATGCAATTGAATTATAAAGTTTTCTTTTAACGAAATAATGTTTTATGAAAAATAAACCAAAAGATATGATAAATCCAGTTTCAATGTAAGATTTGTACTTGAAATAAGAAATAACAAAAATGCTAAAATTCCATACATACCTATTGCAATATATATATATAGTGAACTTACAAGAATTTTTTCATGCAACTATTATATTAAGATTTCAATTTCCCATTCAAAAATGTTATTGAAAGAACATACCTACTAATTCAGAAAAATGATCCTTCCTCAGAATCATGTAGATAAATTCAAAGTAAAACAAAGTCACACCTCCCTTCTTTTAACTTCCAACAAACGTATAAAAAATACTAATAGTCGCAACGACACATCACCTACTCTCCCGCCCAGCAACAGCATCAACAACAGTAGACGCATTGCCTCCCTTAGCGAAATCTCAAAAATTCATGCATAAAATAAGACGTCCGCGTCGTCCCCGCCATAAAAAATGCAAATTCCTCCTCCATCCGCTCCTCTGCGTATGTCTCTTCTCCTCCGGGGGCTTTATATATATACACACACACGCCGTTACATACATTTCCCGTAGCGCGCTCGCGCACTTTCCGCCCGAGCGCCCAAAGAGAGAAAATGAGACCGTAGCTGCAGCTGCAGCTTCTTCACTCGATCCAAGAGGGATGCACGCGCGCGCGTTTATACGGTGGAGGATTTTTCAAGCGCGAAAAATATCGCCCCACCGCGCGCGCCTCGCTGACCGTAACGATATCCCGCAGAAACGATGCCGTTTCTTTCTATTCCTCGGTCTCTCTCTCTCTCTCTCCCTCTCTCTCTCTTTTCTTCTCTTTCTTCTTTTTTTTTACTTTGACCGCAAAGCTCTGTCTCCTTCGTTCTATTCTATTTCTCTTTTTTTCGGGGTGGGAGGGCTTACTCGAGTGAGTCTATATACGCGCACTGCGGTGGACTTGGTTCGCTTAGACTGTGTATAGGCGGTATTCCCTTTTTCTCTCGACGCGTTCCAGCGAAAGCTTCTATCTGGCTATCTCTCTCACTCTATCCACTGCTCTCTCCCTCTCTCCGCCCTTTTCATTGTTCGATTTTACGAGCGTAATTCGGTTTCGCCGCGCGCTGGAATGCGAGTCGGCGAGTGAACGCGAGCGCGAAATTCTCTTCTTTTACCGCCCGCCGCGCGCTACCCTTTTCTTTTGTGCGGCCCCCTTTTTTGGAAGGGGAGAGAGGGGGGTTAGCTGCTGTCTGGCCGTACAAGGCCTTGAACTTAAGGGCTCTTTAAGTGACAAAGAAAACGGTGGCGAAATTAAAACTTGATTAAAACTCCCTTCGAGAAAGTTAATTTTGCCTTGTTGAAGCGGTGATTTATGGCGGCAAATCGCTTTTTAAGTGAGGGGAATGAAGTCTTTTATGTATCTGAAGAATTTGGAGGTGGGTTATACTGCCACACTCTTACGTTTAGAGTACCATAGTGGTTTCAATAATGTAAATTTCTACCCAAAAAGTGCAATAAGAATAAACGTACCTCTAATATTCAATGACCGTATTACAACTCTCTAGGATCCAGTTTTTGATAAGACCCAAATTTCTAGTAGTCGTTAAATAAATATTTATAGCATAACAGTTGCTATGAATAAAACTTACTATGAAAAGCAATATCGAGATCCAGAACTGTTTCTCCTCTGAAATGTGTCTATAAAAATTAATTTTCTTATGAATTTAAGATAAATTTAAAATTGTTTATATCTAGATTTACAGAAAAAAATTTAAATTACTTTCAGGAACAGTAATTCTTCATGAGTATTTGATTTTTCATTTTTTTATAAATAGAGAAACATAATGTTATTTTTTATCTGGTTGTAATTTGTGTGTGCCATGGTAGGTATTGTATGAAATATTCATTTCAAGAAATATATTAGATTAAAAGGTTGGATTTTTCTATTCTGTCAATATTTGGAAAAATAAAAACGTACATAATACCATATTTTCTGTTAAAAATTATGACATTTTATTTGTAGTAAATTTTTTCATATTAATAACATTGAAGTGCTCTTCAACGATTTGCAATATCAGATTAGTCGATTAGTCTCTCATTCTCATTACGTTATAATGACATCCTTGCAGCAAAATTAGCGAGAAAGCCCACATCACCGCAATATCAATTTAACCACAATTCCTGCAATCCAAGCATTAAAAACCGCTTTTTCATCCTTCAACTCCTGCTTTCCATTTTTCCGTGCATCAACCACTCCACTCTCTATTTACGGCGTAATAGACGTCGATAATAAAACTGCTCGCGAATAAGAACAAAGAGCAAGAAAAAAACCGCTCACGGAAAGAACGGGGTAAAAATGGAAGGGAAGCCGAAATCGCCGAGGCTATTTTTTCCATGACGTGACTCTCTCCTCTAGCCTCTCGTGATTGCTTCATTAAGTTTACGGTAGTGGCGTGGCGCGTAGGAGAAAAATGACCGCAAATCACTAGATTCAAACGAGATAGCACGGCAATATCAGCTTTGCCTCCGCCGCCGCGCTATAATGGACAAATTCCATTATGTTTTTCCGCGGAATTTCTTTGAGCGCGCGCCACTCTACTAATATTCAGCTTTCATCTTATTATTGCTAACGAGGAAGCGTAATCGGCGAATTTATAGGTAGAGAAGCGACGAATGCATTTCGAGAGAAAGAGAATGCACGGACCTTGGTAAAATTCAAAGGGGAAGTTTCTGGGGAATTTCTTCGTGGTATTTCGAATCGGAGTGGACGATTATTGGCGTCAATTGGAATTCTTTGTATTCTTCAGAATGCAGCGAACAAGCTTTGTGAGCCAAGCGTAGACAGTAAGAAAAAGAAATTGTGTAAGTATAAAAGTTTAAGTGGTAGGTAAACGTTAATTAAAAATTAATATAAATTATTATCCATGTAAGTATGAGACTTCGGAGTGGTCTCATGTTTGAGCATTTCTATAATACGCATTAAATAATGTAATGTAATACATTTTCAACAAAATAATTACTATTTGTCTGTGCTAATGAATACTTTGTTAATAAGTTACAAAATATTCCAACTGTGATAATTGAAAAGTAAACTATAATAATTATATATGTGAACTGAGGCGAAGCCATATTAATCATGGTTCGTTAACGGAACTTCATTCGCAAACCGTTTGGAGTAAATTTTAATTAATATCACAATTATAATTATTATATATTATATTTTTAATTATATTATTTAAGTTTAAAACTAAAATCGTTTAATTGAACTAAAAATGCTATTACTCCGCAAGTATTTTATAAACGATGACATGACTAACAGTAAACTCCAAACTATAAAATAATGAATTTTGCAGATTTTTAACAAAATTTAGCATGTAGAAAGTCAAAAAATTATCTAACAAAATAGCAAAACTTTTCTGAATTACTGCTAAAGTTCATACTTGACCCGGAAAAACTTTATCGTATTACATTCATAATATGCTAAGCAATGTGTTATCCAAGTTCTACAGGTATTTCTAATATTGATTGTATTTGAAAGTTAAAAGATCCTATGGTTTGGCAATATTTTATTGGATACCGTAAAATGTTAATATCTGATTCTACTAAATCTCTGTATAGTACTCAGGTAAGAATTTAAACATTTTAAGAGCTTAAGAAACTAACTTATAGCTAGAATAAATTTGAGAAAAATATATTACTGCAAATGGCCAAAAACGATACAGTGAATTAGTTTCATTATAGAAACATTTTTCGTTGCCAACAATTCGGTAGAAATCAGGCATTATGTGGCATTGTTGCTGATATAGGTTATGTTTACATCTTGGTCTCTATTATCAATGTTAGATAAATTCCCAATTTCCAGTTTAAAAGAAATTAATTTCCACTCGGGGCCGATTCTGCACACATTTTAATAGATTTAAAAAGAATGTTCCTCAACAAGCATCACGCAAAAAGTTATTTTATTAAAAGAAAACGTTAAATGCCTAATTTTATATAAAACAGTCACATAAAAATTTTAAATCGATTTAATTATATATGTCTAATCATTCATCCAAATGCATTTAGAAACAAGGGCACGTCGTTCTCTTATCGCCGATTAAGACCAAAAATTGAATTCGCGAATGAACAATTTACAGATATCTCTCGATAGCATCATAAAGTAAATACCTCATCCACTGAAAGCTCCTTCCCCTCCCCTCGTATTCAACCGACGCTATGGTTCCGCTTTGTGCACTCTTAATTAATTTCCGCGCAGATTATCTCGATCGTAACCTTACCGGCTTTTTCACGATTCACCTGGGGGGCTCAAGAACGCTTTTAAAGCTCGACTCTCTTTTTGTCTCCCCTTTAGCTGCGGCGCGGGCTTCTGAAAAGAGGCGCGCGCTTCGCGTCGTAAAACTCGCCGATGCTGCAGCGCCTCTGGCGAGGCTGATAAATGGAAGCGATAAATATCGCAATTAATATGGGGTCGCGCTAGCGCACCGCCGCCGCCGCCGCCGCTGCTATCGATGCCAGAGTAGAAACGCGAGCTCGCGCCCGCGCGCGCGCGCACGTGACCTTGTTCGATCGTAAATTGTGAAAAGCTCGCTGAATGCTACTTCGGCAACATTTTAGCCGCGGGAAACCCTCGGCGCTCTCTGGCAAGCTTCGGTAATATTCCAGACCAGCTCTCGCTTGCTCTCTCTCTCTCTCTCACTCTTTCTCTCTCTATCTCTTTCACTCTCTCTTTCTCCCCCTCTCTCTCTCTCTCTCTCTCTCTCTCTTTCTCCCTTTCTCTAGGTTTGCAGACGAATAAAGTACGGTCGGATCTGGTTTACTCTCGCTTTCGCTGCGGATTCTGCAACCGGCCAATTTTGAGACGATATTTTGTTGCTACGGAAGCTATTTATGCTCGTTTTCTAACAGAAAGAAATTGAAGTGTATTTACTTGATTTTTTAGTTTTGGAGCATGGTTTAGCGTCTTTAATTAAAAAAGTTTTCTAAAGTATTTTTATTTTTAACTTTATCAATACCTTGCGCTAAGTAAACAGCCGAAAATAAATTAACATCAATAATTTGATACATTTAAAATTTATTATACTTGAAGTATATTTAAGATAAGATAAGATAAGTCCTGAGATTAAATGATTTAATGTACAAAAAGAATATTAATATATTTAATATCTATTTCCCGTAACTCATATTGATATGGTGGACTACGGGTTTCTGGTGCGCGTAGCGGGACTGAGATGCTCTATTGACATTAAAATGACCAAAAGTTGTACAGCTCAAACACTAAAGGTTAAAAGTTCGGCGAATTTGCCTTTATACGTGATTCACTGTTCTCTAGATATTATGACTGCACTTCTTACTCATTTTTTGTATTACTGATGCAAGCAATAAGTTGTACGTATGTAGGTATGTGTATACATATAGGATATACATGTAGGAATTTCAACTAATATTTATTTTCTTTTTCTAGTGTTCGTTGCAGTGCTGTTAAAAGATTTTAAATTATAACTAGTGATCAAACGAACTTGATTAACTTATATTTATTATGTGTCGTTTCAGCCATTTTATGAAATGAATCCAATAGCCCTTATCAAGCTAATTTTTTTGTTTTCATATTATAACCAGAATTTAGTCATAATTGTACAATAAAAAGAATAGAAAAATATTAAATAAAAAGCGATGAAAATAGCTTGATTTGGTTCTACTTATTATATGAACAAAATTTACTTGATAAGAATCATTATATTGATATTATAAAATGATCCAAATGTCGCATAATAAATGCAAGTTAATCAAGTTCATTTGGCCACTAGTTATAATTTAAAATATTTCAAATTAAAATTAATTAAAGAAAGTTTATGTATTTATAAAAAACTTACAGAATGATGCTAGGTGTTAACAATAAAGGAATTAGTCAACAAACGTACCTGTAACAAAAATAATTTTATTCATTATTAAATAAATATTTATTATTATTTGCATAAAATTTAATTTATATGCATATATTCAAAGCTCAAATAATTCTTAATTCATGTGCATTTAGTCTCTAAAAAAACCTTATTTGTCTCTAATACTTCTAAAAGTAATTAAATTCTTAACTAATAAAAAATTCAGAGAAAGAAGATTACGCGTTACACTTTCACGCTTGCATAAAAGTTACCCACCACTTTGCCTCCAAAGAAAATTAGCTCTTATAAAATTTTTTTCCGTTGATCCTATTAAAATGCGAAAAAGAAATTCCAGACCCACCGATTCCACTTTCCACGAAAATTGCTAAAAACAATTAGCAATAAAAAATATGATACTCCGAAGCGCGTGTACATATAAACGTCAAAAAAGAAATGCAAATGGCCAGAGGGTAATTCTTTACTCGCGCGAGCGCAGGCAAATCTCCGGCAGCGCTGCTTTCCTCTGTAAGATTTATCGCGGTCGCGCGCGGTGCAACTACAATGCAGGATGCACGAAATCCGTAGCTCCGTTTCAGAGTTAGGCTTCGTTCATAGTGAGATGCAAGGGACGAGACTGGTTTGGCGTACAACTGATATGACTCAATCAGACCTAACCAGATCTTATCAAATTCTACTTAACAGAAAATGTTTTGTTGACGTCATAAGCTTAGATAAACGTTCATTAATCTAAAATTTATTTATATTTGAAAATTAATTATTTTTATTGAAAAATTAATCAAAATTCAAAGCTTTATCAAAATGAACTGTTCATTCTTGTAGAAACTTCATCATTAAAACTTGATCTTAAGTTAGACGTTATGCAACAATTTCAAGTTTTCGAAGTAAATCAAGATTTTTTTCCTATTGAAAGAGAATATAAAGAGAAAATTTTTAAGTACAAACGTATGGAGGTAGTGAAAATTATGAGAAAAATTAGTTTTGCTTTATAAAAAGCTCAGACACACACTTATTATAAGCAGAAGAACGACTTGTTATTACTTTGAAAAACTGCGTTAATGATGAAGTAAATTAAAAAATAAAGAATTATTATAAAAATAGATAACATTATTTCTGTAGGTCCCCGAATGATCTTAAATGACTCAAGTCCACTTTATATGTTTTTGAGCTATTAAGGTTTAAAATTCTTATTTTCCATTTAAACTAACGTTAAATAAATTGATAAATACATAGTTGATACAATGGTCACTTTTTCACACTTTTTTTATTTTCTGCATTTCTATCTGAAAAGGTACTATGTAAGAATACTCAAATCGCATAAAACTACAAAAAAATTAATTTACGTCGTTCATCCGGGAACCCGCAGATTTATATTACTATAAATATTACTGTATATACAACCCTAACAATTCTCGTCCCTTCTGTCACATTATGAACGGACTCTTGTGCACCCCCGCAGTGCGGAATCGCGAGATGGCGGTGCAATTTTTATTCCCCGCGGGAAACTATCTGTCGCCCGGCGAAGTCCTCCCACGCAACGCGGGAAATTTGAATCCGAATGATCCTCCCGTCGAACTTTCGATTCGTCGTCGTGCACCGGAATCCCCCCTCCCCCCGCCTGGAGGATTTCGCGCACAGCTGTAAGATTCGCGAAACCTTTTACGCGCCCGAGCCAAGTTTGTGTACTCATCGCAGTGTACCCGGCGTGAGAGGAGATTTCGCGCGCTCTCTGGCGTTCTGTCGCAGTGGCGGGGACGAAATCCTCTCTCACTATCTCCGCTCACGAGAGCGAGAGATCCGCTCCGAACAGATGTGTAAACTGCGCTTGTGGAGAAAGCGAGAAGCTGGTTTCAGTTATTCCGAGTTGTTTGCTTCTTGTTTTCTTATGAATTGCAAGTGTTGACTTTGCTCGATCCACTGGTATCGCGAATCGCGAGGTTGTAGGATATGCCAATTACTTATATCGAATGCGGACTGTAAGTTCTGTAAGTTCGTAAAGGGAAATGGAAAAATTATGTTTTTCAGAACAGCATGGTCGGTTTTACGAGCATACGTACACGATTGTGCTACGTTTTATTTGTTTGTTAAAGTAAAGAAATTTCTGGCATACATATATTATATAGTTTTCTTGGATACAGTGGACAATAAAAGTACGACATTTGTAGACTTATTGATTTATCCAGAGGCCAATATATAATTAGAGATTTAATTAAATAATATAATACTAATGTAAGTTAATATGTGTACAAGAAACTTCTTAATATTTGAAATATCAATTAAGTAGAAATAAATATGACACGTTTCCTTAATTAACAAAAATCACTCTTTAAAACACAAATATTGACTCTTCTTTCATGTAGCAGAAATGTAACGAATATAAATTGAAATAGAGATACACCGATTACAATGTTAAGATCGTTTCATGGAATACTTGAGACATTAAAATAATTTTTTTTAATTTTACAACTATGTGAAAGTACATGGAGAAAAGTATATCTATTATAGTATCGAAACTTTATCTGCTTTAAAAGCATGTCAACTTTCCTTCATATTTTACTATAAATTCATACGTTGGACGTACGGGATCCAGTGATACTTTGATTGTTAATTTTTTAGTTCCATGCAATTCATCTCTATTCGGTATGATAATTTTGGAGTACCTACGGCTCACTTACGAAGAAGGAGAAATGGGAAACAGTGCGATCCGCCGAGTACTCAGTCCAAGACTCTTATACCGAAAAAGGATGATTATCGTCAACATAATCAATCCGAAAGGAGATCAAACTTTTTTGTTCGGATCTTGTACACATGTAAAGTATAATACTTCGAATTCGTGAACTATGTTTACTATGATATCTTGATAATTTTCCTCCATGTAGTTGCGCTCGTAAGTTAAGAGAATAAGTTAAGAGAATTACAACTGTAATGTAATATACAGAAAGTCGATATGAACGATAGACCAATATTGAGAAATGTCTGCTTGTTTTTATAAATTTATTGCGAATATGAAATAGTATTTAGAATATTAACAAAATTATACATATGATTATTACAAAACTTCGTATCATTACGCATCCAGTTCCTGATCAGTACCCCGTTCCTGATCATTTGATTACATTTATTTTTATTTTGACTTTAATGTATACAAAATTTGTTTTAAGAAAATAATTAGTAATAGTAAACTATTTCACAGTCATATATAAAAACTTTGAAAGTCAGTAGTAAAATACATTTTTAAGATAAAAAATGTTAAAGTTAGAAGTTGTCGGCAACGTCATGATTGATACCATCTTACTCCAGTAGACTACAGGTGAGCATGCAAAGAAATTTGCATCATTTCTTTAAAATTTTGTAATGGATCGTAGAAAACTTATGTAATTAAGTTATTTAATAGTTCATTTGTATAAATCACCTAAAACATTCATATAAAATATTATTTGTATTTGATACAACGTGTGATTAGAAATAGGGTTCATATTCTTATCGTTTACCTAATTCCTGATCAGTATTAATAACATGCTATGTGTGTGTTTAAAAATATTAAGATACACAAATATTTATAACAACACAATTCTATAAGTAGTTTTAATCCATACGTAAATAATTTATCTAATAAAAGTCGTACAAAACGTGAAAATAAATCACAACACTTTGTGCACTTTATAGGTTAATATATGCTCGTGCATGAGTCTATATCGTGAAGTAGACAGAGCATGAATAATCGAACACTTTTACCTCGCCTAAGTTTCACATTTATAATCACATAACCGAGAAATGTTATACATTTAGTATATCTACTATATTAGTATTACTTAATAAGTTTTTGTTTATGATATAAAATATTTATGGTCCGGCACAAAGCAGGATTCACGAGAGGAGAAATTAATAATTCAATCACAGTTTAAACGATCAAAATTATATTTATTCAAATGCCTAGCCAATATATTCCTGCGACGCATTTACGCTAAAAAGCCGATGCTTTCCTTAATAGTCACACGATGTGAACCATACGAGAGTCTAAACTGCACTGCCTTGTTGTTGTCGAGAGCGCCAACGCTGGCCCTTTTTTTACGACCTTCTTTCGGGGAAATGCTCTTGAGACAAAAAAACACATGCTCAACCCTTACGCTTAGTCGATTTCATTTGGTCCTCTTCCTTTCGTAACGCTGTAGTTAATGTATAATTATATATAGTTGTATACAGTTATATATAGATTTTGATTATATACAATTGTATATGAATATATATAGCAATGTAGTTAATACATTGCATTACTTTAGCGTTGCATATTTATTTATTATCAACTTAACATTATTATATTCGCCGTCAATTTTACTTTACAATAATTATCATTATTTTTGGCGGTAACAACTTATATGTCAATAATATATGTGATGAGGAATTGGGTCTTGATATGATCAGAAACTACTCCCATAGAAATCTTAAGTGATCAGGAATTGTTCCTCAGCTTTTTTCCTTTGAAGCTTTATATTTAACTTAATTTTGAATATTTATGTATTTTTAAAATTTTATATTAAATATTAAGAGTTATATTTGTTACTAGAAATGTTATTTTCCATGAATGCCTCATTTTTACAATTTGACACAGCAAATAACGTGACGACGCGCCTTAACTGATCAGGAACTGGGTCCGTGACGGTATTTTTATTACTGTGCCTTTGTCATATCGGAAGCCCTTACAAAGTCTAACTGATTTCAGATTTCTGAAAAACACCTAGTTCTTTACAGAGGCTTCTTATAAAAAACTGGTACTTTCTAGATTTTCTGATAAATACTAACACTTTCTTAGATCCTCTGAGAAAATTATTGTTTTTGTCTGAGATTTTTAAAATTAATAATTTTTGCAGGAGGCTTCTGACAAGAACTAGTATTTTTCGAGAAATCTGAAATGTGCTAGTCTTCGTTTGGGACGTCGATATATAAATGTAAGTTTTTAAATGTTATCTAAAATTCCAATATTATCTAGATTTTAAATGGTATCTAGACTTTAAATGTTATCTAGATTTCAAATGTTATCTAGATTTTAAATGTTATTTACATTTTTATACGTATAAATTTAAGTGTAAATTTGAGGTTTTTTTATATTACAAAAAATTTGCACAAATTTCATAGTTTATGGAGTAGGCGTATTGATTTTACACAAAAATTACGCAGAATTTGTTTGCCTATACTTTTTATTTTAATAAGTGACAAAAATGATGGTTTCGGTAAATCGTGTCTGACTACACATATATATTTCTACTGAATAAAACCAAGAATCTTGGCCCATTCAAATGACTTTTATTGTAGGTCTGTGTGATAAATAAAATGCGAGATCAATTAAAAAAATATTCTTCCATTAAAATAACTTAATTACCTTTACATTTAAAATAATTCCCAATGTATTTTAATGTGTAAATAAGTCATCGATTATTTTGTAGATAAAATATTAACTAATTAAGTCGCCATTAGATTAATATCACCAAGTACTATAATTGACAACGTAAAATCTTTAAAATAATGATATACCAGCAAAGTATCGTCTTTTTAAGAATGAAATTTTTATTGTTTGTCGTACTATGTAAATAATTGTTAAAACAAAATAAAATATAGTATTATACAGCCTAAGATATATTTAATAAAATTTATCTATTTAGGGTGCGTCACCCTACACAGAGAGAATTTTCTAATAGAAATTATAATGAAATTAAAATGACCGTAAATAACTATACAGCTGGGACACTCCGACTTTCCGGGACTTTTTATTCATATTTTACTATACATTGTACCGTACTGAATAGTAAAATTTGAGAAAAAGATGACAGCTGATGAATGATAACAACTAAGCGTGCACAAAATTTTAGGTTTAATAAATGCGTATAAATGTACTTATTTAAGTATTAATGATACTGCTATAACAATTATAAGAAAATCTACAGTTTTAAAAATGTTAAACTCAAATTTTATCATCTATTTCATTGCGTAATTTTATATGTTCCACTATTACATCAGTTTTCTCTAAGATTCATGTAGTGAATTTTTACTCTACGCAGGCAAATTTTACCCTTCAGTGCGGTAAAATTTACCATGTATAAATATCAATAAAAACCGCTGCTTACAAAATCATAAACAGGAAGCATAATAATACTTCTCCATCCTCGCGCAATCAGTCACAACGAACCCCATCCTCGCAATGAATTTAAATCAAGTCAACTCAGCGCTCGCTCGCTCTCCATAAACTCAGCAAGAGTCGCATGAATTTTTTTCGCTACTCGTATTATATCGAGACGCGCGCGCGCCTTCGCGTGACGAACAAACAACAGCGCACTATACGTTAATCAAGCCGCGGGTGCGCGGACGGCGGCCATTTGCATAATTCCGCAGTTAAAATTAAGATTGTACGCGCGAGCGGAGCTGCAGTTCGTGCCAATACGCATATAAAAGACCGTGTCGTCCAATTAATCTTGGGCTCGTGGCTCGGCCTGGCTTCTTATACACGCGCCCCTGCGCAACATTATCATAAATAAACAATAGTACGGCGCGAGCGCAGAGTTTGTCCCGAGAATGGAGCTAGGAGTCGTCGCCTCTCCCTCGTCACGCTGGTCGACCTTCGAGAGCGGAGGGTGAAGCGCTGTAGCGCCGCTCGACACTCTGAATTCTTATACGAGAGTTTTATGGGAGAGGGGAGGATCTCTTCTTCTACTTTTTTTGAGAATATTGTGAAGCCTTAATGGAGTTGCGCGTATGGAGTTGAAAGATTCATGTGGCAGAGGGTTTTGGGAGGTTTCCCGTGCATTGGGGGAAAGTTGACGGCCTTATTGGAATTATGGGCCGAGGAGAGGATCGATTTTGATTAAATTTACTTTCGTTGTTATCAACATTTTTTTTAAATTAAGTTTTTAATACATTCAGGCTTTTCGATATAAATTGAATGATGAAACGAATTATATTTTGAGAACTGAAGAATCCGGATATATTTGACTGATAAAATAAATAAAGATATTAAATAATTTAGATAAATAAAAATTTAGCGGTTACTTAAAGTTTCTTCTATTAAGATAATTTTATTTTACTTCAAGATAAGAAATTAAGCAATAAGTGTCATCGTTAATTTTTTGTATTGTACGATCGTGTAATTTTTGATAAATGATATAACTGAAAAAATTTATAAGATACTTCGATGAAATTTTTCCCATAATTATTAATTGAGCCTAAATATTTTTAAGGTTCCTACAAAAATAGGTCTTTAGAAAGAATCGGTTTACCTGTATGTATGTATTGTCACGAAGAGAAAAATTGGCGAGACTTGGGTGCAGAACAGAGTTAGACTTGCAAAACAGACGCTCTAAACAAAACACACTTGCAAAACAGACGCTCTAAAGAAAACAGACTTGCAAAACAGACGCTGTAAAGAAAACAGACTTGCAAAACAGACGCTTTAAGCATCCAGTCACGGCTACCACCGCGAACTGCATCTCCTTATATATATATATACGTGTAAAACTAGATCTTTTCTTGAAAATCGTCATATTGGCACCCATGTAACTATTTTCTGTCAGCACCTTAAAAGCTCTAACTTTCAGAAAAAATAGTTCAAACATTTTAGAAAATAAAGAACTTGTCTGGTTTATATGTTGCACTTATATATATATAAGTGCAACACTTATATATACACGTATATATAAGTGATTATATGATCATATATGATCATATAAGAAAATTATATATGAAGATATATGAATATATTTAATCATATATGTAAAGATTAATCCATGTATGAGCATAAACGAATTATGGCAACATATAAGTACATATGAACGTTTATGGTCATGTATCACTATATATGACTTTATACCATTATATACATATACATATAAAAAATTTCATTTGGATGTTAGAAACGATCCATATAAAGTCATATGTCAGCATGTACAGTCATATATAATTGTATATAGTCATAGCTTGTAATACAGTATTATATATGGTTATATGTGGTACCTCATTTGACCTTTATATAACCATGTATAATCATATTTGATAATATATGGGAATATATGGGCATATATTAAATCAATTTTGTCAATTTTCGGATTTCATTTTTTAATAAACACGTTTATCAAAAAATATTTTTAGAATCATCGTATCATAGCTTAGTCCCTAAATTTGAGTGTTATCATCCGGATGATACTTCCAAAAACGGTAACTTTATCTTAGTTCTGTGCAGTTTTTTAAGTCGTATAATGAGAACTTCTCACTAATAAATATTTTAATAACATAAAACCGTACATGAGCATATATGTTGATATATGAACAGATATGTTCATGTATGGCCATAAGTCGTTTATGACCATAATATATGATAATATATGAAATGTTATATATGATCAAATGTGATCATCTATGAGTCATTTTTACCCAGGTATAAAACTGTAAATTTTGTCCTAATGAACTATTTTAAAAGTACAAGAATAAGAATTATAGGTCTTTTTCAAACAAAGATTTGAGTCATAGTACATTCAAGACCATTAAAAAGAGTTAAAATGACAAGCGGAAAAACGCCAATTTTCGAATTTACATTTAGCTTTGTAGAGATAGCTATTTAAACTCTAATAAGATGCAAAATAATTTTCTCTTAATGTTAACAAAACAATGAAAAAAAATTTTTTTTTATGTGTTCATATTGTTTGAAATTGAAGTCTTGTGGAATGTTTTGAAAATGGCAGTACATAGTTATATTTTCAAGTTTACCACGCTGTTATAAGAACTACGGGACACTTCAGGGGTTAAAATCTTCTTTCACAAAGTTATTTTGGTAAGTACTTTCATATTAACTATTATCTGAAAAAACGATGACGTGGGTGCGCACCGATTTGTTCATTTTGGTTAACCTCTCGTATATAGTAATATGTAACTTATAATTATTTACGTAAAATACAACGCTTTACTTATTAATTATCAAACATCTTTAAGCACAAAATAATGCAACTTTTAATACTACACCACAGCTACGCCAAGTGCTACTTTCGCATAGCTTTCAAACTTTCAAACGGTCGCCGAATTCGACCTCAAAATGTTCGGCTCCATCTTTTTCAATCTTTTTCTCGACGCACTGCGAATTTCGCCCCACGCCGGAAACACATCTTGCGCTCGCTCCTCTCTCGTGTTTTTGGACTATCTCAGTATTTCTTCTTCTCTGTTCCCTTCCCTTCCCCATTCTCTTCTCCACGGCGCTATAAGAAAAACGACGATGCCGTAAAAGTTCGCGAGAAAGCGTGTCGTGCTCGTGCTTCTGTTCGTCTGTTGAATTTTATTGCTCGAGCCTCCTTCTTGCCTCTTCCTCGCTCTCTGCTCTGGCTTGCGAAAACTTTTTATGAGAAGAGCGCGCGGGCTCACGAACAGAAGGTATCTTTTCCGTGACGACCCTTTCCCTTTCTCTCGCTTCACCGGACGACGGATGGACGGACGGACGGACGTCTCTCTCGCAACTAGGTTATGTACCCATTGGAAAAAGCGCCTGGCGCGCGTGTATGTGTGTCCATCTGAGGTATCTACTTTATTTCTTCCTTCATTATCCGCGGACAATGAGCAGCGAACTCGTCCTCAGGATTTTGTGGAGAAGCGCGGGTGGCCGATAAAAAAACGGAGAGTGTTTCTTTGCCACGAATCAGTATAAATGTTTGATCTCCTCTGGAACGCGGGGAGCATTGAAATTTTATCGCCATTTTACTGGTATTAAAGGAAAAATAATTTTATCGTATAGTGAGAAGAGGAATTAACTGCGTAATATTTTTGATATTTGCACTACGCACAGTAAAAATATCTGTAAATAGAATGCCTGGATAATTAAATACAGACGCATGTTATTAAAAGTATTAGTTTCGTATTTACCAACATTTTATGGCATAAATAAGATAGTTTCTTTTTGTGTAGAATATCTAATGAAAATATTGGGATATAGTATCTAAAGGGTGGACAACTGTATTATCTTGTTTGTGAAAGGTATAACTGAATTAATTCTAGGGCAGATGTATATTGAAGAAATTATACATCTACACGATTACCTTCTGATTTACAAAATATGGATTTATAAATTTTTATATAACATATTTCATAATAGGTGTAAAATATGTTTATTTCATGTTTGTATCCAGTTTTGGTAACATAATATCTACTAGATGAGAGATAATTAATACGTGTTGATGTTCACATCATATTATAATAACACTTTTAGATTGATACTAATAAGTTTTAAAAATGAACAGTTAAACATAAATTATAATTGTTTGTGTCAATTATGGTATGCAGTAGATAAGAAAGTTAACAACAAATTAATGATATGAGTTTGTAATATTATAGAGTATACCCTGTAAAAGGTATCAAATGTTTCGTGAACATCCAAGTTCTACATTTTATTCTACAAAATTGAAAAATCAATCACTCTTTTCTATTGTAAACTGGAAATATTGAATAATGAATAATAGAATAAATATTCTCTTCGAAAATATTAAATAATGAATATTGTTCGCACTTATGTGTACTTATTTCAAGATACAAAAAATGGTTTACTTCTTTGTCGATGTACCCCTTAAATTGCTACTTGTGTGATTATAAGAATGTGAGAGACGTAAATGACGTATATAAATACTGGGGATGATACTTGTATACGAAATGAAACTAGCGCGCCACACGCGGCCTTCGGCAATTTAAAAACTACGTACATGATCGGGATAAAAAAAATAGAATTTCATATTGTGCTGGAGGAGATTTCTCCTAAAATTTCAGCCCGGTTGGTAAAAGATTTCGTGAGATATCCTATCTCACACATTTTTTGCTAACGAAAATATAAGGCACGTCCGTGTCGCGGTCGTGCCTAAAAACCAATGTTTTTCTTAAACTGCGTATCTATGGATCTACTACGATCCAAAATATAAGCAAACTATTGAAAAAATAATATCTTTTACCTGTGAAAATTTTAGCGAAACACGTATTGTCTTACATCATCGAAGCTATAAATTAAATCACGTTAACCGAATATTCTCTATTCTATGACAAACCATAATAATAATGAATCCAATTACGAATAGAACGCAAAAAGAATTTTAAAATCAGTTTAGTTGGTTTTTCTCATGCATCAACATAAAAGTGTTTCAAAGCCATGCCTTGCAGAACGTACAAAAGCTGGGAAAAAAAGAAACTGAACTCTCGTTCATTACATTTTCCGCCAGGTGCACCCAATAAGTTCCATCAAACAAACGATAATTCTAACGAACCCTTTTGTTATCGATGCCTTTTTGATCAGGCGCAAATGACGATGCCGCCTCTGCACAGAGCCAGAAAATTGGATAGCATAAAAAAGGGGGAAAACGAAGAAATCGAAGGTTAATTCGTGAAAGCCTAGGGCACTTGAAAGAGCAAAGAAACTAACAATGGGATGAGGCCAATAAGTGCAGGATTCTCAGAGTCCTGGCGCTGCAAATCCTGTGCGCGAGCTCTATTGTGCACCCGCGGGAAATAAGACGATGAGTCCGCGCCGCCCTTCCTTCTTTTATTTCTTACAGCAGTAGTCCACCTGATACTCGAAGATCTTTGCCCTGTCGCGCGTGCGTCAAAGGAGGGCGAGCTTGTCGAGCGTTTCTCGAGAATAATGACTCTTGAGAGGCGGGAGACGAGAAAAAAAAACGGGAGAATTAGCGAATAAGGCTTGTGTCTGGAGGTCATTGGAGGTTTGTATTGCTAGGAACTGATAAGTAAACGGAACAATGTTATATGTTCTTTGATATTGTAGGTTGTATAACTGACTCCTGTTTTAATTTTAATTTATTAATTATCATATATATTTTATATCGATAAGTTTGATTGAAAGTATAACGCTTTTATCTGAGTTTTTTTAGGAATAAATTTTAGTATTTTAATGGAAATTTTACAAAATTAAAAGTGTAACTTCGCCGCAATGAAAAAATGTAATTTTAGTATTTCTTTAATTACGTATTTCATTACACACAATTTTTAACGAAAATGCTCTTAAGAACTAACATGTTTTAATTAAAATTTCTCTTTGTATTTTATCATCGCTGTGTCAAAATATTTAATATGTTTTGTCATCACAACATTACACTATTCTAAAAATTGAAAATGCTTTAGTACTGCAACAAAGTAAATTTTACCTTATGCTATATTCAATATTCTTATTTTTCTCTCAAAGAAAACATTTCAATTATGTCAATGACGTATTAAATAATATGTATATATATTTACCAAAAGTACTAAAAGTTCTATGATACATCTCAATTATTGTTATCTCAATCAAATGGCTTTTAGTATACAATTTATTAATCAAAATTATTAACTAATTCTTAATTATCCCTGGTAGAAAATTTCCCAGTCAAAATAGCCGGTTGGGTAATTATTTGTCAATATATATCACAAAAATTGGCCAACGGCTAGCTAGTAACTACGTTTTGCGTTTGTGCAGTATGCGCAGTGCGCATTCCGAAACAGAGTAAACATTATAACTCATTCGTATCTTCAAACTGCAAAATAATTCTATGACCTAATCAGAGAATTTCTTTGACTTACTTCTTTTATTAAAACAAATAATTATTAAAAACATAGATGATAAGAATCGTTCTGAGGAATATCGCAAAAGAAAAAATTCTAAATGTGGAAAACAAAATTAATTGGAACCATTAAAAAGTGTGTATACTACATTAATTATTAAGTTTTTATAAACCTTAACCAAAAAAATATATTATTGAAGTATTATCAATGATATTTTTCAAAAACAATAAGAATAATACAAATAGTTAATATTGACTCTGTTAATCAATATTGACGTGTACGTCCTATCAATTTCATATAAGCTCAACTTCTGTAACACAAACTATACTTTTTAAGTCTAATTTTATGAATTAAAATATGTTATTTATTCAATTTAGCGACTTTTTAGTAATAATATGAGTTCAAATAACATTTTTAAGTAGTATAATAATAAATTAACTTCTTCGTGATTTTCAAAATTGACCATTTTTTAGCTATTCCGGAGAGAAAATCTGTGCTGAAATAATCAGAATTTTTCACGCACGCATGCACGTACGCACGCACGCATATCTACAAAATCAAGCGGTTTTTGGAAAATACACACAATGCGGATTCTTAAACTGAGTAAACATTGTAACTCATTAGTTACTTAAAACTATGAAATAATTTTATGTCCTAGTGTGCATACTTTTTGACAAGACTCTCGCCAAAGAAAAATATTTAAAAAGTGTAAAGCAAAATGAATTGAAATGATATTTATAAAAAAACCGTACAACTAAGAATCATACAACTATTTAATATATACTAGATTCGTCAAATTATGTTCATGTATATCAAATTCTTATAACTACAAATTCTAACATAAAGTTTACTTATTTTAAGTCTAATTTTATAAAGTAAAGAATATTGTTTTGATATACTAGATATATTTATTTGATTTTGTTTATTTCTAGTAATAACACTGTTTTAAATAACCTATTTAAATAACAAATAATAATAAATTTACTTTTCTGTGATATTCAGAATCAACCCATTTTGGGGAGTACGTGATGAAACAAGTGGAATTTTTTAACAGAAAATCCGTTAGAAAATGGCTAATTCATGAATGATAATCCATAACCGACGAATTGACCAATTTGTAAATAACTTCTCAAGTTTTCTACCAACAAAGAATAAAGTGATATATTTTACACAAAGCTCAATGCCAATTAAAACTGAAACTAAAATATGGCAAACTGTTGCTTCATTGCCGTTATTGTTTTTCTGTGATGCTCAATTAATTAGTTCATGGCTAAAAGCAAAAAAGTAAAGGCATACGAAGTGGCGAAATACAAAGGAAGAATTCATTTTGCCGAAGAGGAAGTCAAAAAGTTTCTATTCACTTGCGCTCACGCCTTTCATCATGGTTGCCGTATTGCGAGCGCGCGAAAACTAGGTCATTGTTAATGAAGAGCATTTTACAGTACTAAAGAGAAGAATTTACCATATCAGACGTAATATTTTGCCTCTGCCGCAGAGAGTACCGGCAATTCAATTAGCTGGCCAGTTGGCTAAAGGTCGGAGACCGTGAAACAACGAAAAGAGACGAAGATTAGAAAAAGTGAAAAACAAAATGGAAAAAACGAAGAAAAGAAAAACTGGATGGAGAAAAATTCGAGTGCACTGCTCTGCGAAATAGAGGAGCAGAAGGAAAATGAAATCGTGTATTCGTGCGAGATCGGAGAACAATGCAAGTGCGAAATGCAGCTCCAACAATAGAGAAGGACCGCGTAAAAATATCATATATGGTTATAAATGATTTATTTGTCGAATCCATCATATAAAATATGCGGATGGAATTTGACCCTATATCGACGATTCATACAAAGACAAATTTCGGCATTTCAAATTTCCGAAAAAAGACACTTTCATTTTACATTTATAGAAAATATATTTGAAATTTGAAAACCTATATCACTGTGTTTACTTTATTGATATGTTTTGTTTGTGTACTTTGTTACAAAGTTTTTCTGTTATATTTATCAGTTTTTCACCTCGAAGATTTATCAAAAACCTTAAATGCGTTAGTCTTCGTATGAGGCGTCCATATGATCATGCAGGACCAATGTAGTAATAATAATGTAGTTTATATATGGATTAGCAATGAATAACAATTTAGTTAATAGAACCAGAAAAATGGAAATTATTAAAAAATATCAGTTCAATTAAAATATTCATAAATCTTTATGAAGGATAGTAATAAATTGTTCTTTGTTCGATTTATACCTTTTCTACTTAATTTTTTATAGGTACATTGAAAAATATATATTGCTTAAGTATCCAGATTATGGTGGATCGAACTAACTTTGCAACAATACTTTGTCATTGCTCTCAAAGCAATATTATTTTGCTGCGACAACCATACTATATCACCAACAACTATAATATAACTACGACAGCAATATGTACAGTTACTCTAGAAATACCAGTATAGTTCTTATATAAATATAAAAGTATTGATGTGAGACCCATTCCTCTTTCTCAGTGTACGTTAATAGATTTATAAGCAAAAAAATTAATCAGATTAAAAGATACATATAAATCTAGTAACTAAACAATGCTACACGTAATACACGCAGAATTAGAAATATTGCAAGAAGTTAAAGTTCGAAGATGAACACATCTGATTCTCTACCAGTACATGTAGTAATAAAAATCTGAACAAATATAACAGGCACAGTGGCCGAACTTCAACTGGCTTCAATGCTCCAAACAACTTGACACTCAGGTTGGCTTGTATGTTTTTCTTTTGCAAATTATGGGCGCACGACGAGCCAGCAGCTCACACAAGAGTTTGACGCGAAATATATTCCAATTTTTTCGTGCTCGCACGCGCTCGTCTCTTCCTCGCTTTGATTTTTTGCTGTACGTACTCACCCGCACGCCACTCGTTCTACTTGGCACGGTTGCCGCGTAAAAGTCGCTTCCCTCCGCTTCTTTTTTTTGCCGCTGTCTCGGGACGAGATCGTGAAAAATAAAGAGGGCGCGAAATACAATCGAGTGTGCTCGCTGTGTTTCGGGGCAATGGTCAGACCGCATGGAAGGTGTGACGTTTCCATTGTGCATTGTGTTTTGTGTTTTGTCGACTTGAGAAGAGAAAAAAAGTCGTCTAATTAGATCTTTCGGCGCAGTGGAAAATGCACGCTGAAATTTATATGGCTTGTACAAATAACTTTGTAAGTTTTATGCTGGAAATTAAAAAAGTTGAACTGACGTTTTTATTCGAAGCCAGGGTAAACTAATTTAACATTTCTGTTTAAAACTAGAACTTGAGGGCATTGTCCCTTTTTTTAATAATAAGACATACAATTTAGAAAACCGTTTTATTTTGTTAGTATTTACATTCTTGTGTTATAGCGAACTTAACGCAGAAACGAAAATATTTTGCAGATTCAAAACATTACTTGATATATGTTTCACATGAGACGTCTAACGTTAATAAATATATTCTATAAAATTAAAAAAAGGTTTTTATTTAATTTAATATTACTCAGATATCTTTGAAAAATACCGATACTTTACACCGGGCTTTTCAGGGTGGGATAAGTTACCTAAACAGTGAAATAATAGTATATTGTGTACCCAGGGTGAAAAATAAAATTTTTCTTGCTCGTGTGTGGTATGTAGTGAATCGAGGCAAGCACACACAAATCGAAGGCGAGTGCGTATTGCGAACCGAAGACGAGTACTGCATCACACAAGGGCAAAAAATGCAATTTTTTCTATTTGGTGTAAACACACGTCTGTTATATAACTTGTCGAGTAAATTAGATCTCTCTTTATTACGACGTTTATTGAACATTAAAAATGTCTTAAACTTACTGATAACTCTATTGAACTATTAAAACGATTGAAAATAGGGGTGTTCGCACACTCAATCAGAAGCCGCCCTTATCGTCGTAGTAAAGATAGCTCGGTCCGGCTCTGGTGAAGTTCTGCCTTCAAGAAGAATGATGCTCGCCTTCGAGACCTCTCGCAGCGCTCGGCTTTGCTTCTACTCCCACCGGTACGCTCATACACGGTAGAGTAGAGGTAGAGAGATAGAGACAGAATAAAGTCACGTTGTTGAGCGTGGTTCTTGCCGATAAATTTCAACATGTGTTTAAGTCCCCCTAAACATTTGGCACCATCCGGGTGGTACCTTATTTTGGGGAGTCTAAACACTCTTAGGGTTTATTTTCGAAAATCAACCTTCTAAAGTATTCTGGATAATACCACATATTTAGGGGGACCCGGACATATTTGAAGAGCGAGCGTGACAGTTGGTGTAAAGAACACTCTTTACGCCCACCGGGCAAAATGTTTTTGCCGAGAGCGGGGAAAAAGCTTCTTTTTTTCACTCGCTAGTCGGAAATCAGCCGATTTACGCCCGCTTTTGAGGCATGAAAAAACGCGAAAATAATGTATGTATGACAAAATAGTATATTGTGTAACAATGGCGTAAAAAGGGCTTTTTTAGACCGAGCGTGGAGTTTATAGTACGATTTTAAGGCAAGTGTGTACCGCAAGCCGGATATAAGAAAGCAAAATGATTACCTTAATAAATTATTTAAAATATTTTAACTAACAGTAAACCAGATTAGCTTTTCTCAGGCTTATATGTCTGCCCACATTTTATTTTTACTACTCGTTTGTTTTTCTTTATGAGAAAAACAAAAAGAATTTGAATAACCACGCTTTAACTGAAATGCGCTGTAAAGTAGAAAATAATTATTGCTGCTATAAATACAATTTAAAACATATGATTAAAATAGAAGTACGAGGTGCTAATAGAGAATTATTACGTGAGAATAATAAAGAGCAAAAGATTTTTTTCTTTGTATCATTTATTTCTAGCATTATTCATTACACAGGCACACAAATAGAATAAAATTCTTGTCCGGCGGATTAGACTGTGCTATCCTCATGTTCTTGTGGTCGCTGAATCCGAATTCAAAGTTTGTTTTTGCTCAACAGGCCACTGTGCTAACCTAACCTCAGAATACTGTTATAGAACCGTTAAAATGGCGCCTTTGGGAGGAGAGGGGACATATTTCAACCCCAATCACACACATTTTTGCAGAATTCGAAGTCCGTTTTTGCCAACTTTGCTTCCCTAACCTCAAACATCAGGTATGCAACTGCTTAAATCGCTCTTTTAAAAAAGGGAACAAATCTGCAATTCTAACGATACTGAAACTTTTTTAAAAAGAAGGTATATTTATGTATTTGGTGCCATTGAATCGAGATTCAGTGACTGCTTTGACCCACGAGGTTACCTTGCTACCGTTACCTTAAAAATCATGTTAAAAACAGCTAAATTAGAAGTATTAAGGAAAGGGATCATATATGTAACCTTGACAACTATAAGTTTTTCTGGAGGAACGGTATACTTATGTGTTTCTGGTCGCTGAACTTATTCGCAATGTCAGATTTGCCTCACAGGTTAATAATAAAGTTAACATGCTTTAAGAAAGTGAAATAGATATATTTAATCTTTTACTCCTTGCTTTTCGTTTCTCTACTAATTTAATAGCAAAGAAATATATTTGTATCGGTCTAAGGCGGATTATTACGACAGGAGAAAAATAAATATCGAACAATAATTTGATTGCCGAAATTTATTAACATTCGCAAAATAACAATACAACGGCCGATTTGTGACGTGTTACCTCTATGACGATTCAAGCAAAACTGACTTGAAATTATTACAAACAGCCAACTATTCAGCAATTCTATTCATTTCTTTATTTCAACATAAAATATCACTTGATGACCTATATTCGAATGTCTTTTAATATATTCTATATGATTTTACAAATACTCACATAATACAATTTATTTTATAAATATATACTATGTCAATCTGTAACAGTATTAATAAAATCAATTAAAAATCTTCAATAATTATTTTAATTTGATTAAGTTGTATAAATAACATGATATGATGTACTTCCATTTATAAGCAAGTCGCGAATTTTAAATCGTAAATAAATAAAAGTGCTTCTTTCGTTTTTGTTCAAGTCGAGTATTTCATTAGAGAAACCGCGATTTTCGTCAGTGCACTTATTACATCACTGCAATTGTCTGCATTACAGCCGAAGAGCCCAGTGTGCTAAAGGCCGCAATAGACGAGCAAAAAGAATGTTTCTCGATCAGTCCGCCTCTAAGTCAATAGCCATGAGTCGAAGGGACGCACAAGCACTGCGTCAGGTATAGATCTATCCAGAAATTGGATTTCCTGCTCAAGCAGAGTTTCCCGGGGCACCGAATGGAAGAGAGATCTAGAAATAGAGTGAGTGAGTAAGAGAGAGAGAGAGAGAAAGAGAGAGAGAAGAAGATAAAGAGAGAGTGTGAGAGAGAGAGGGAGAGAGAGAGAGAGAGAGAGGGAGAGGGAGAGAAAGAGAGAGTGAGAGAGAGGGAGAGAGAGAGAGAGAGGGAGGGATGGAAAGAGAGGGAGAGAGAGAAGGAGACGAGACGACGTGCCGCAGAGAGTCGGACACAAGAGGGCAAGAGCGGGGCAAAAGAGTCCAAGAAGAGGAGCCTAGAGGAAATATAGTGATTTTCGGTCTTACCACGTAGGAAGTATAGACTCATCATAAAGCTATAAATATCGACCTGTAATTTCATCTAATGGACATTGCATAACATTTATCAGTTAATGATCAAGATACAACGTATTTTATTTATCAGGTCAACCAAAGTTCATTACAGTATTTAAATTTCAATTAGAAAGATGTATAGTAAACATGTACTACATATATAGAGTCTATGTATAATATAAATAAATAAATTGATAAACCATTAATAATTGAGTCATAAACAAGTAAGTGAATTGAAACATTTTTCATAAACTATTTTTATTTAAATATTTAGTTTATTTATGTATAATGTTTAACGTTTAAATGTTAACTATACGTTTATAGGGTAAATCCTTTTCTTCTTCTTTCTCGATGTT
Organism: Gastracanthus pulcherrimus; assembly: GCA_949152435.1. Taxonomy (NCBI): domain Eukaryota; kingdom Metazoa; phylum Arthropoda; class Insecta; order Hymenoptera; family Pteromalidae; genus Gastracanthus; species Gastracanthus pulcherrimus. Next base: position 39,529,738 of record OX424575.1, read on the forward strand.
TCAAAAACTTTGTTTAGAAATAGTTATTGATATAATCAATAGCCCTACATAAGAGTTCGTTTAGCCCCCTCCCCCTGCACAAGTATTCGTAAGGTTCTAAAAAGTGTATTTTAGTACACCCCCTCCCCCCCTGCTATCCTTATGTAATTTGTACATGGCCCCATAAAGGGATATTCAGACTATGATACAGTTGGCTTGCATCGTGGACGTTAGCTCCATGGTCTGCGAGCACACGCTTCGCACTTTCAGGTCCGGGAGTTCATTTCATGATATTTACGAATTAGGAAGTGATATATTTTATAAAAAAAAAATTATTTTTATTATATTTAATGAAATTATGTATATTTGATGATAATCTGAAACAATCTTAGAGTAGACAGTCGAAAAAAAATTGATTTTTAGGAATGTTTTAAAAGTACGCGAGGTACAAAAACTTTTTGGACTTTATTTATGAACTATTCAAGTGTATGAACAAAATTGTTTTGTTGCCTAAAACGCATCGTTGCTAACTTGATGTAGGATTATAAAAAATGTAAAAGCTAAATATATTCTTTAATCGTATACCAATGACTATCGCAACACAAAGCAGAATTGTAAAAAAAAACAAATTACGACATTTGGTTCACGTTTGGTGCACGTTATATAAAAGTTCAGTCGCTACTTCACTATTGTATACTACTCACTTGTATCGTTTGATTTAACATGCATCACATGCTGCCATTTTGATTATTTACAAAATTGGTCCATAGTCATTGATATAAGATAGAAGAATGTTTTTGCATTTTTGCATTTAGATAATCCTACATCGCGTTATGCTTGGTTCAGCTTTTTTGTGCAGTATCGCACTGACAAGGAAACTACCCGCGGTGTACCTCACCGATTTCTTTGATATTGTGGTATGTTTTAGTACATCAAAAAGTATTAGATACGTCTTTTTTTACGTGCTAATTCGGCGATTTAAGGGGTGAAAACCACCCTTAAAATTTACCCCTAAAAACAGTTTTCTTAATATCTCAAAAACGAATTGAAATTTTCCGATGAAACCAATGCCAATTTGTTTCTTATCAAAATGCGCTTCTGTGGTAATCGCTTTCACTCTGAAGGGTTGCATCCCTTATTTTTTATAAGGGAATATATGACTTTTTTTCGTCTTTTCTTTCTTCAGAAATTTCTTAATTAACCGAATCTTATAAAACATCATTCTATTATAAACAATATTAAAATTAAAAGTTATCCGGTCCCGGGAGTTTACAAAAAAAATTATTTAAAGGGGTAACTACCCCCAACACGAGGTTCCTGACATAGGCCTGAATAATTTACTTAATTTTTTAATATATTGTAAAATATGAAAAAGACAAAAATATATACATACATACTTATACGACCATTTGAGGGATGAAAAATACCCTTACACTTCGTCTCCAAAAATCATGATTTTTTAACATCTTAAAAACGAATTGAAATTTTTGAATGAAACCAATGCCAATTTAATTCTCATAAAAATGCGCTTCTGTGGTAATTGCTTTTACTCTCTAGGTTTGCATCCGTTGTTTTTTATAAGGGTAGAGATGCCTATTTTTTTCTCCAGAAATTTTTTAATTTGTTCAATCTTATTAAAAGTCTGTACACTATAAACGATATTGATGTTTAATATTGAAAAGGATAGAATGGTAGAAGAAAAAAGTCAAAGGTATAAGTACCGCTGAACGTGGCATCTGATATACACTATTAAAATTTTCTTAATTTTGTGATATATTGTAGAGTATAAAAAAATAATTAGAGATATTTTTACTTGCTCCTATGTTGATTTAAGAAAAGAAAAACACCCTTACAGTTCATCCCCAGAAAATACGTTTTATTTAATTTCGTAAAAACAAAGTGCAATTTCTTATTAAACATCAATTTATATTTTAAACAAAACTTATGTTGACATTGCTCATATTCTGATTGGTCGCTTTCATTTTTAGGAGTTTAAATAACATTGTATAGTTGTAATTTCAATTTTGTTTTATTTCAACTGCACCTTTATTTGTGTTCTTGACCCACGGTCACTCTGTATATGGAATTTTGTCCGTTAATTGAAATAAAAGTAAAAATAAAAATAAAAATAAAAATAAAAATAAAAATAAAAATAAAAATAAAAATAAAAATAAAATAATATTGTTAAGGGTCTTTCTACTATAAATAAATATTTTGAATTTCAATAAATCAAATTTAGAATTTAACGCGTATGGCAGTTAAAAGATGGAGAGTTAAACATTTCTCGATGATTTCTTTGATTTAAATATATGCTATTTTATTGTAATAAAAATATATTTCACAAATGCGTGTAATAAAAAAAAATATAAATGTTATACCTTTTAAGTTTATTTAATACTCGTATATAAGTAATGTATGAAAGCTAAGAATATTTTGGTGCGTAGTTTGTTCTTTTATTAGGTCATAGAATATCAAACATTTATTTTTATCCAGCATTCGAATCATTAGCGATAAGAATACGCAATCGTTGTTTTTAAGTAGTTACATTTCACATCTTTTTCAGTCCGCATGTGCCAGTGATCAGTGAAATAAAATTTTATTATAGTTTTACGAATTAAAAACGAAATAGTTGTTTTTTGTTAATTAGAAGAACCTTGAGGTATGCATATTATTTATTAAGCATTACATAAATGCAAAATACCCTAAATCAAACATGTATATATAAATGTACAAGAGTGTACTTTTTATATTACGAGGGTAGTTCAATAAGTCTTTAGAATGACCAACAGATCGTGCGCGAATCGCTCCAAATCATCTGTTTTCAGTCAGCACCACTCCCGACTAGATATATGGTGCAGTCACAGTCCACATCTTCTGAGTTTACGTGTTTTATTTTCATTATAACCAATTAAAAAAAAAAATTGCTTGTTAAGAAAAATGGAAAAAAACGAGTTCAGAGCGGTAATTAAACATTTTCATTTAAAGGGTTTAACTCCATATGAGATAAAAAATGAATTGGACTCAGTTCATGGCACATCTGCCCCTGCCTTAGCAACGGTTTATAACTGGGTAAATGAATTTAAGCGTGGTCGTACATCAATAAGTGACGAACCACGTTCAGGAAGGCCCGTAGAAGCAACTACTCCCGAAATCATCAATAAAATCCACGATATGGTGTTGAAGGATAGAAGATTAAAAGTGCGTGAGTTAGCTGAGGCCACAAGGATATCTATAGGTGCAGTTGTTTCAATTCTACATGAAAAATTAGGCATGAAAAAGCTATCGGCAAGATGGGTGCCGCGTTTGCTCTCAGCTGAGAATAAACGCAATAGAGTGGTCGCCTCTGAGGCTCTTTTGGCGCGCATAAGTCGGAATCCTGAGGAATTTTTTCGTCGATTTGTGACTGTGGATGAAACATGGATACACCACTACACTCCTGAGACAAAGGAACAATCCAAACAGTGGATTTCCACAGGCGAACCAGCTCCAAAGAAGGCAAAGACCGTAAAGTCAGCTGGTAAGGTTATGGCTACAGTTTTTTGGGATGCACGTGGAATTATACTTATTGACTACTTGGAAAAGGGTAAAACAATTACTGGTGAGTATTATGCATCATTATTAGAGCAGCTGAAAGAAGAAATTAAAAAAAACGACCACATTTGGCGAGAAAAAAAATTCTCTTTCATCACGACAACGCCCGAGTTCACACATGCTTCGTTTCAATGGCTAAAATTGAAGAACTAAAATTCGAATTGGTCGAACACCCACCGTATTCACCAGATTTAGCCCCCAGTGATTTTTTCTTATTTCCAAACTTGAAAAAATGGCTCGGTGGACAGAGATTTACGGACAACGAAGACGTCATTGCCTCTGTAAGTGCTTATTTTGAGGAACTTCCGAAAACGCACTTTTCTGAAGGATTAAAAAAACTTAAAAAGCGATTGACCAAGTGTATAGAGCTCCAAGGAGATTATGTTGAAAAATAAAAAAAAAATTTACCCAAAAAAAATTGTTTTTATACTTTATTCTAAAGACTTATTGAACTACCCTCGTAACATAAACTTTTCATAGAGAAAATATTTAGTATAATTTAGCGATTTCATTTGGGATTTGCCACACTAGTGTACTTTTATATACGTATATATACACTATCTTATAGAATTTTGTAAAAAATGTACACTTTTGTACATTTATTTACACTATTATACACAGATTATGTGATAATGAGAGTTAAAAACCTATTGTTTTATGTATATTTGATGCAACCCTTAAGAGTGAAAGCAATTACCACAGAAACGCATTTTGATAAGTAACAAACTGGCGTTGGTTTCATCGAAAAATTTCAATTCGTTTTTGAGATACAAAAAAATATATTTTTAAGGGTAAATTTTAAGGGTGGTTTACACCCCTTAAATTGTCGAATTATCACGTAAAAAATTACGTTTCTAAATACTTTTTGATGTACTACAACATACCTAGGGTAGTTTCCTTGTGAGTGATATCTATAAATTTCACCGCTACACCAAAATAAGGAAAAAAAAATTTTTACCTTAAGTTGTGCACTTTTCTTTTAAAAATTTATTTAAATTATTTTCGTTCGATCATCTACAACGGAAGCTCTCCATAAGTTTGGGGACTGAAGTTTAAGGTCAACACAAATTATGCAGTAATCTCTTCTGGAGGCCTTATACTTGCAATTTTCAGTGTGACTATGTGATCGACATAGTCTACATATATAGGTCGAATTGTTATTCAAGGCGTTTGAAAGTCGGTAAAAAAAAATAAATTACTTTCTCTAGCATACAATCAATTCGTAATTGTAATAGCTTAATTTTGAGGTACACGAAGTACAGCTGCACGCTGCATGTATTAATGCTTTCATACGTAGTAACTAAGCGTACGTGTAAGCTTCGCATGTAGCAGATTTTACCGGCACTTATACGTATAATAAATAAAGTACAAATATTGTAAAAAAAATGTATTGAAATAAGTGATTCTCCTGTGACCTAAAAAGGCGAGAGAAATAAAATGCAAGTATTAATTAACTGATACTAACAAACCAAAGAATTAAAACATATGGCATATTTTTGCATATAACATAATTGCATCGTTGCATGATGCGATGTGGCATACGGCGTTATAAAGGCTTTTTTACAGTCTGCAGTAAATTATAATAATTATTATTTTGAAAATATACAAGAATAAAGCTCCTAGTTTTTCAAGCTGATATGCAAACAACGATTGAAGATATACTAGTAGTGTGGTCAAAATAATAAATAAACCTAAAAGACAACAATTTTTACTTCATAAATTCAATTGTCGTCAAGTAATGGCGGAGGAAGGGTCTCCTTCGTCCGAAGACGATGACATAGTCTTTAATTGTCACCCAAACGCTAAAGTTGGAGTTGTTGTGTGTGTTATATGTGAAAACGTATATCACAAATCTGACTTCAAAAGAAAAAAAGGAGTATACCATTTAGGAAAAGTATTAGTTGTTTGCCCAAATCATGATAAGTTGGACCTAACCTACAAAGACAGTGATAGTGACGGAAAATTAAGTATTACGGCAAAAAATATAATCGCTTCTATTAAATTGCATGAAAAAGAAAGAGCACAGAGTGAAATATTAAAAAATGTTTCTATAACAGTAGCAGAAAAAAATATTGAAAGAAACAATCTTACTATATGTGGACATGAGGAAGATGAATTTACAAATCTACAAGCTGAAATTATCCTGTTGAGAAAACTTGTAAACGAAATGCAAGACAAAAACACCATCTTAAAAGAAGCATACGAATGTGTTAAAGAACAATTAAAAGAAAAAAACAACGAAAAAATAAAGTCTGCAACTTTTGCGGATGTCACCAAATCAAACCAAAAGTATAAAGAGCGAGTTCCTAACATAATAGTCACTGCCAAAAATCACAAAGGAAAAAAGAAGTTACAAAAAGTTGTTCTGAATAAATTACAAAATGAAATAATCTTACCAATTAGAAGAATTCAGGAAAATGAGGATGGTACTATGACTATCAAATGTACTGATAAAGGTAATGCAGAAAAAGTGCAAGAAAAATTGGTGGAAAAAATAGGTAATGAATATACAATAGAACAAGAAGATTTGAAAAACCCAAGATTAAAAATCATTGGAATTGAAAGTGAACTAAATATAGAAGAAATGGAAGCAGACATTAATGAAAGGAACTTTCCAAACAGTGATCATTTCTGTACAGTGATACATGTATATAAAAACAATAACAGTAAGACTTTTGGTGCAATATTGGAAGCTACTCCAGACACTTATTCTGTTATTAGGAAAAACAATAGTAAAATTTTCATAGGTCATCAGTGCTGTAGAGTATTAGATGATCTCAACATAAACCCTTGTTCCAAATGTGGTAGGATAGGGCATAGTGCAAAAAAGTGTAGGAATGAACTAGCATGCTTAAGATGTGCAGGAAAACATGCAACAAAAGATTGCAGACCAGTAAATCAAATAAAATGTTCCAATTGCACGTTTTTTAACACAAAGTACAACACACAAAGAGACACTAATCATATAGTTACAGATACAGAAAAATGTGTATACCTAAAAAATCTTATAAAAAAAATAACAAGAAAAACAGAATATCCAATAGAGCCAGTAGTACCTAAATTTTTAGGATACAATGGCTCAATTAATATTCAAAATCACATTGTTATAACAGCAACTAACACACAGGAAAAATCTACAGCAACATCTAACACACAAGACTTAACAGCTGAAGCACAAAGTTTAATATCTAACTTACAAGATTAATCAAAGTAAAGTTAACTACATTATCGACGAACAGTAAAACATAAGAAGATGGAAGATACGAATCAAGAAGACGCGGGAGTTCAAAAACCTTCGGCACAACAAACACAAGACATAATTACAAGGAGTGATTCTAGTTATGAATTCAAAGCGGAATTCATACATGATACTATAGAAAACTTTAATAATAATGTTGTTAATAATAATAGTCTAAATATAATGCATGTCAATATTAGAAGTTTGAATTGCAATGTAAATAAATTAATGATTCTGGTACAAAGCTTATTAATTAAGCCAAATATAATAATATGTACTGAAACGTGGCAACTAAAGTGCCCTTCTGATTTAAGCTTGGATGGTTTTGACATGCACTATAACTATGGTAAAATCAATCAAAATGATGGTGTTGTGATATACATAAAAAAAGGTCTACAATATGAGGTTTGTATAGAACCTGATAGTGTACTAAACATTGTCAGTATAGTTTTAAAACAAAGTGATAATAGTTTAATAAAAATTAGTGCATTATATAGATCTCATGATGTGCAAAAGCGAATGTTTATTGAAAAATTAAATATATATATATTAGAGAATAAGAAAGTACAAAATCATTTTATTATTGGAGATTTTAATATCGATATATTAAGTTCAGGAAAAGAGGATATAGAATATCTAAACAATTATCTAGAAAATGAGTATTTACCATATTTTCGTTCAATTACTAGAAGTAATGATATAGGGGGAGGAACCTGTATAGATAATTTTTTTATTAAAGCCAAAAATATACAAGTACAAGCACATAAGATTATGTACAATATTACAGATCACTACCCTTTATTCGTACAAATTAATAATGAGATAAAAACTAGAGATGTAAATATGAATAAGATGACCAGCTACATTGATTATAAAAAATTAGAAAAGTTATGCATACAAACAAATTGGAATAATACTAAATCGGATGACGTTAACGTATATTTCAATAACTTATTAGAAAAAGTTAAGATTAACATCCAAAAATCTACTAAAAATAAAAAAAACAATACAAGAAGTAAAGCGAGATCAACTTGGATAACCCAGGGACTGATAAAATCATGTAACGTTAAAGAGAAACTATTTAAAATATGGAGAAAAGATCCAAATAATCTAGTACTAAAGAAAAAGTACACTGATTACGCTAACAAACTACATAATCTAATTGAATATACGAAATTTAAATATGAGAAAAGTAAGGTAGAAAGTATAAGTTCAGATAGTAGAAAGCTCTGGAAGTATACAAAAGACAAAATTGGTATACAAAACCGAAAAGAAAAAGAAGTAGATAAATTGATAGAAGGCAATAATATAATTAATAATAGCTCGGATATTGCCAACCATTTTAACGAATTTTTCAATTCCGTTGGTACAAACATTACAAAAAATATTATTAAAAAAGACAATAAATCCAAAAAAAATAAGATTAAGAATAATGTCAAATCAATTTTCCTAGCACCAACAGACGTAGAGGAAGTAACCAAAACAATCTCATATCTTAAAAACAAAACAGGGGGTATAGATAATATAAATGCTTACGTAATTAAAAGAATGTGTAATTACATACGAGAGCCGTTAACTAATATAATTAACCTAAGCATAAAAACCGGAATATGTCCAAACCATTTTAAATGTGCTGAAATTATACCGATTTACAAATCTGGTGAAACAACAAAAGCTACTAATTATAGACCAATCTCACTAATATCAAACTTTGCAAAAATTTTTGAAAAAATTTTACATAGTAGATTGCTTAATTTTCTTGATAAATATAAAATTATCTCAAATAGGCAATTTGGATTTAGAAAAGGAATAGGTACGACACAGGCATTAGATAAGGTAACAGAATTTATATATAAAGCTCTAGATCAAAGTAAACCCATTATAGCAACTTTCTTAGATCTTGCAAAAGCATTTGACACAGTTGATCACGCAATATTAATTGAAAAACTAGAGAAATATGGCATAAGGGGCATTGCTCTGCAATTGATAAAAAGCTATCTTTATAATAGAAAACAAATAGTCAAAATCAAGAATACTAGAAGTGACACACTAATTGTAAAATCGGGTGTACCACAAGGCACCATTCTAGGACCACTATTATTTATTATATATATTAATGATATTTTTGATTTAATGCCAGACGGTTTTATCAACTCATATGCTGATGATACCGTCATACTATGTATGGCAGAAAATTGGGAAAAAGCTATAAACTTAATGAACAATCATTTGTATGCAGTGAATGAATGGTTAGCAATCAATCAACTGGCATTAAACGTTGACAAAACAGTTTATATAACGTTCGTAAACTATAATGATAAAATACCAAATAATGTAGAAATAAGAATACAAGATAAATCGTTAAGAAGAGTACAAAGTTGCAAATATTTAGGGGTTACTATTGACATGAATATGAAATGGAAAGAACATATACAAAGTGTTGTACAACGCACTAAATACCTTGTTTATTTATTTGCTAAATTAAATAAAGTAATGGACAAACATTCTCTAGTTATCATATATTATGGTTTGTTTAACAGTCTGGCTAGTTATGGAATTTTAGTATGGGGTTCAGCGTATTATAATGCTATGAAACCACTATACCAACTGCAGAATAGATTAATAAAGATAATAAGAAGTAACTCAAAAAGACAGATGGATTCTATTTTAAAAGTTAAAAAAATTTATGTTCTACAAACATTATTAAATAATTACAATTTGCTTAGAGAAAAGTTTATAAAATCAAAAAGCAAAACTAGGAACAAAAACCTAGAACTACCTGAAATCAATCTTGAAATAGGGAAAAAAAGTAATATATATAATGCTACCAAATATTTTAACCAATTACCAAACGAACTCAAAAATATCAAGCATAGTAAGGAAAATATAAAAATCAAAATAAAAAAATGGGTGATATTGAATGTACAATTAAGAGATTTAGTTTAATAACGTTAATAGTTTATAAGTATTTAGTTGTAAGTTATTTTTATACAGTAATTTAATTAATATTAAATAATATTAATTTTAATTACACATAATTGTTAAGTTTTTGTAACTAGGGTCGTGTACAGGTAGTTAAACTACCTCCTGCGATCCTTGATGCTTGCCCTAATGTAAAGCATCAAGGTACATTGTACCTGGTTAATAATAATAATAATAATAATAATAAAAAAAAAAAAAAATAATAATATTCTAAATGATTCGTTTTTAGATAATGATAATATTTAAATAAAGAAAATTAAAACAGTAATTGTAAATTTTAATTTTAAATATCATAATATAAATAATTAACATAAAAAGTACTTTTATATATATATTGGCCAGTACACCGGATTTTTAAAACTAGCTGCGCAGGGAATTGGCGAGAATTTTTGCCAATTTTTTATACGAAACTACATGTCGAAAAAGGTCCTAAAAATAATTTTGCAGCCAATTATAAACACTATGGTACTCCGTAGAATTTCTGAAATTTTAATGCCTACCGAAAATAAGCCACATTCAAAAATTTCCATACGGCTTATATTATTTCAACTATTTTGAACGAGTAATGAAAGAAATTCTTTGTCCTTTGGCCAATTTTTATACAATACATTAGCTTATGTGCATTTTTCTGATTCTTAAGTTATATTCGATCCCTCACCGTTCCTAAAGTCCTTTTTATCAAAACGAAACTCATATTTTTAATCTTAAAAAAATCGTCTATTATTTTTTTAATCGATCAAAAAAGTCGAACTGGACCGGAGATAGGATTATTTAAACTGATACCTATTTTAGAAATTTGCTAATTTGGCACCCCTATAACTCTAATCTACTAGAACCTTTTCAGCTCAAACTTTCAGGAATAATAGTTCTTATAAAGTAAAAAAAATCCAAAAGATTCGTACACGATATTTACTCTGTTTATCAGCTAGGAATAGTCTTCTAGCTTACATTTTTCATGAAAAATAAACTTTACATTAACGATATTAATATTATTAACATACATTAATGCTTACCGTATGTCATTTACATCAAACCCACTTACGTACATCTTCCTGTGAAAACTGAGGTCAAGACATTTAATTTGAGGGATCTAAGAACTTTTAAGGATAATGTGGTTAAAAGTTACGCCAATTTTAAAATTGGAAAAAAGTTTGGTGGTAAGTTGAGAATTATTCGTTGTGACGTAAAGACACATTTCTAAAATTCTTTGTCTAGTCGATCTCTTGAAAATATCCAAAGCTAGACTGCATGCCATTTGTTATAATAAGCAGTCAGATAACAATCGTCAGTCCGCTATTTTTTAAGTAAAAAAAATTAACCTTTTTGTATGCTGGAAAACATGTAGAATATATATACTTCAACACAAACTTTTGTATACACATATTAAAGTAATTCTTAGAAAAATTCCTAAATATTTATCCATAACTCCTTGATAACCACTGATTTATAGTAATTAAGCTATTGAAGGGGAATGTATAAAAGTAATACCATTGCTTAGAGCTCGTTAAAACATGAATTTTAGAAAAAGAAGAAGACCTCTTTAATTGAAGGTAAAGCAGAGGAAAATAAAGTTAAAATTCGTAAAAATAGGTAGAAATTCTCGAGTATGGTTAGACTTTTTACATTGCTTTAAATGGGAAAAATCCATAGATAATATTTTTTTCAGTTATCCTCGCACTTAAGGTTATTAATTTTTTTTATAAAATTAATTTCTAAACGAGCTTTAAACGATGGCGTTGATCTCATACGTTTCCTCGAGGGGGCCGCTATGGACATCACTAAACATTTTTCTCTCTTACTAGAGTCAACTCTTCCAAGATTAAAACTTCATAATACTGAAAAACTTCATAATACTCAACCATAATCATCTTCATACGTAACGCCGCCACCACGGAGGACTCCATCAAATTCAAAACCTAACCTCAAAAGCTTATGGACAGACAGGGTGAGCTCGGCACCGCTGACATAGCTCGAAGAGTCACGCGCATCCTGGGGAATACATGACACCGGAACATCGCGTCACTTTCCCCGCAACCCTTTAAAATCATCAATAATGCAGCGTAATCACCTTTAATAATTCAGTGGATCGTCGTCTGCCGCTGCAGCGCGAGCCTTCTCAGTGAAATTACGACTTTTCGGTTCGCTTATCGCGATTAATAATGAAGCCGCTGCATCTAGCTCGCTCTATCTTTCTTTTGCTGGATACGCGCCTTCGGTACAGGATGCGGGTGGAATTTTCTCTCTTTCTTTTTTGCTACGGAATGTAAACAGTGCCGCACGATCGCGCTGTAGGCGGAGGAATTATATCGGTCGGTATGGAGTTTGAAATTTGTTGGCTGTAGTAATTTGTCTGCTCCCTTGGGTAGTTGGGTGTACGGTAATTTTTTACTGCTCGCTACATCGATTTATTAAAGTTTGCGCTGCGAGAGTGGAGGTAGATTGGTTGCATTAAGCGAGTTTTGAGCTTTGCAGTAGTATATCGCTGTGTATTCTTACTTTTTGTGCGAAAAATGATTATAGTTATTTTATATGATTCATAATATATTATCATCCGGTACCTACTTGAAATAAGAACGTATGTATTTTCTGTATTATGTAATTTTCTGCATTTGTTCGTACTTCTAAGAAATTTATTGTCAAACACCGTAAATTCTTTCTTTCGCTTATATGTATAAAACTACCGGTAGTGTTTTTGTTTTATAAATCCTAACTATCAATTTTTTAGATAATTAACGCGAATTTACTAAAAGCATATTTAGCAATGAAAAAATGCATTTCTAAAATGTAATTAATTTTAATATATATTTATTGTTTATTTGTGATTATTTGTTTATATATGTGGAAGTTCATTTTTATGTTCATTTTTTATAATGAGCCTTGAACAATTTTTTCAGTTTTGAGCCCGAGAAAAACATAAGCAACATTCCTTATAACGTAAGGAATACTAGGTAATGTTTCGGTTTTCCACAAAAAGTAAATATGTCTTAAGTTTTTAACAACCAATTTTTTTGAATTTTTTACATTTATTTGTTAGCTAGTTACTCAAAAGCTACTGCGCCGATTTTAATAATTTATGAACGATCTTCTTCTTCAATATAAAAAAAACCATAAACATCTTATCCAAATGTTTACAAGATTGATTATTACGATGTGCGCCTTATACAAAAAATATTAGCTTCTATGTAGTCATAACTTACATTACGATTGAAATTTTTAAAATTACGGCAGTACGTTCACTGTATGTATACGTTTTATTTCTGTACCTTATTCACACATTTTTTATTATTCATATCAAGTTATGCTTCATAAACTCTTCACAGCTTTTTTGTAAAAATTTAGTAAAAACCATCGATCAACACAATGATTTATTTATTATTCATGTATCGTTATCGATAGATTTAATATTCTATTCATGCTCACCGAAATCAAAACTATTAGAAAATTTTTCCGTCTATAAAACATCGCTAGAGCGAAAAGCTTCCAAGTCCACTTCATCAGTACTTGAACACGCATGCTCAGTACGACATTTCACGCAACCCTAATTTACGATCGCTTACAACGAACGTATCGCCAATAATTCAGCGGTGTAATCGTGGCATTGTTCGTCGGACCATTCGTCGGATAATCGTTTCCGCGAACGGGGGTATAAGGCCCGATCAGCAGCAGCAGTCGCGCGCTTTATTTAAATGAGACAGCCTCGCGCATTGCCTTCGTGTGTAGCAGCTGCTCCCTCCGGGGGAATTAACGCTTTAACGGCTCGGGAAAAGCCACGAACTTTTATTAGTTGACATAATTTTGACATATTCTACACGTAATATTAAATGAAAATGGTCTGTCGTCATTTTTTTTTATTAAGGGATCAAGGACTGTTAATAAAATCGAAGAAATCGATCTTTCAATTTGTGTATTTTCTGGAAGTGTAACATTTCGAGAGTATCTCATACAATTTTTTAATTGATCCGACTAATATTGTAGAAATGGCAAGTCCGCGAACGTCGGTCCCATGATCGAGCATACATAGTACTTAAAACTTTAAACGCGTTTTTCTCAAAACTTCATTTTTCAAACCGGTGCCAATACACACACTTTTGTAACATAAAATGCGTGCGGATGATCGTAGGATGTTATTTTAGAGTAATATTTTTAAATAACTTTTTAATTACTAAATAAATTTCTCTGTTTCTGGTGATCCGGTTTTGTATAGCAGTTGACACCGCACAAAATCTTTATAAAGAAGCGGCATACAAAAACGTATAATATAACGTCTTTCAATTTTAATATTTTTACTTAAAATTTGAACTAAATTCTCTTCGGATGTTGTGTAACAAAGTACTTCTTATTACAAAAGTTAATATAATACCGTCGCTTATAATAAATGCTTAAAAAATGGTTTCTATTTGCCTTCTAACTGCCCCTGACCCCTTAAAAACTATTTTTCAAAATAAATATGTATAAATAAATATTCCTATAAGCTTTTTTAAAGTACGTTAATTAAATTTACGTATTTCTATTTCTGAACACATGGGTTGAATAAAAATGTACAATAGACTATTGTTTTTTTTTAAATAATGTGTAGAATATTTCAAAACCTGTTTAGCTCATTAATTTTAGTTTTTCAATTTGACCATCGAAAAACTCATATATTGAGGGTAAATGTAATTTGTGGCCAGTGCTCCGGTTCTGGCTAAATAACATAATTTTAAGGTAGACACTCTGTCGATATTAGGATATTACAGAAAAAAAAATAATTTCACTATCAAATTATTATGTGCAAAATAAGTATACAGCATTGATTAGAAAAAAACCTTTCTATCTACGAATAGAATTTAAGAGGGCAAGCGACTTTTAACACCTTTAAAAATGCATTAGTTTTGCAGGTTAATACATTTTTTGCTTCCTCCTAGAGGAAGCTTTGTAATAGTAAAAAAATGTTTTCTTAGAAACACGTTAGAAACACGTTAGAAACACGATAGAAACACGTGTGTGTGTGTGTGTGTGCGTGTGCGTGTGCGTGTGCGTGTGCGTGTGCGTGTGTGTGTCTAGACACTTTATAGCCTGTTTTTGCAGTCTAACAAGCGCATGTTTACCGTGTCGTAAAACAGCTATATTGGGTCCTGTCTCACATGAATAGAAAGAATGAAAATATGTACATGTGTCACAAATAATTTGTTGTACGCCACGGTGAAAGGGCCTTTTTTCCCTTGTGTGTTTGCAATATGCTCATCTTCAGCTCGAAATACGCACTCGCTTCGACTCGAGCTCGTTCGCCTTCGACACATACTGCAAACTCACACGCGGGCAAAAATGGCCTACCTTTTTTTTACCTTTGTTACACAATATAATATATAGTACTCGTATATAGTGACCAGAACCGGTACGTTCACTCTATGTATTTTTTCTCAGAAACTACACGTTTACTCGAAAAATTCCAAGACAGCATCTTTCTTCTACTTCTAATTACATGTAGATTATATCTAACTTATTTAAGATCGTCATTGTTAATTTTGGAATCATAATTTTTCCCTTGAAACCAGCTTATCTGCATTTATCCCGTCTAAAAAATGTATGTTTTATATATGTTTATTTATTACCCCAACTGTATATATATTTGAATGTTTTCGTATTTTCTCATAAATAGTATAAGGTAATATGCTACATACTTTTTATCTCAATAAACGGTACATACCCAAGAAAAAAAAGCAAAGTTACATATATCAAAAGAGTGAGATTTCCAGAGGTTATGAATTTTTCTTTACGCGAGGCACATAAGTTTTAGAGCCGTTCATGAGTTAACGGCTTCGCAGCAGCAGTGGGCCAGTGTGCCATAAATCGGATTGCGTGGATTGTGCGCGACTCGTTTGTTTTCATCCGCAAGGTTCTCCCGCGTAATACGACGAAAGTTTGCGACCGGTGAGCCGCTGTTTGTTTCCCGGCAGCGCGAACGCACGAAATGCGTTACTTTGCTTGTACAGAGATTTTGGCAATAGTCAGATTGTTCTACTTAATATCAATTTATAAATATATTGAAAATTAATTAAGGTAGTACTACCACTAAGAGATTGACGGTTCAGAAACATCTGAAATTTAGCGTATGAGTAGATTCTAGTGAAAAAATGACTCAGTTAAATTTTGGTGAACTTTTGGAGCGTAAGAAAAATGTTATAAACATTTTAATTTTAATAAACCGTACATCTTCCTCTTCAACTCTTGATTGTATAACATTGGTGGTTCAGAATTTTCTCAAATTTGACACATTAGTAGTTAAAAAAGTAAAAATAATTTAAGCGCTTATAAATAAGAAATTGAAGCATGTGAGTGCAGTAGTAAATAAATGAAAATAAACAAAGGTTCATTTAACCACAAAAAATCAGATATAATGTAAAACTTTTTATTGATAATTATGATACATATAATTGCTTAATGAGAACCTTGGTAGAAATCTAAGCTGGTTTCTAGCCAGATATAAGCTAGATTTTTTAAATCTGCTTTAATTCTGTTTAAGAAATTAGCTAGAAATCAGTTAAAAACGACATGCTTTTTAGCTAATTTCTAGCTACATTCTGCTTAATATTCTAGTTAATATACAATTGATAAACTAAGTAATTTATGTATTAATTAATAATGGAAATAATAACAGTTTTATAATAATCAAAGTAATACGCAATTCTAATCACATTACATTAAGTATTTTACTAAATTAAAGCTAAAAATATACTTTAAATGTCTAGTAGTAAGGAAGGTTAGGTTATTTGTTTACATAACGACTCGTGCATTTAAAAAGTATTATTTACACAAAAAGTACCAAAGCCCCGAAAAAATGTAAGTGTCTTTATTAATGAAATTTATGTCATAAATAATAGAATGCATGTAGTCATATAATTATTGTTATTTTAAAAATAACAATAAAAACAGAATAATGTAAGTTATTACGAAATTTGGAGAATTGGTAAAGAGATATTTGTAGTTTTACAATTAAGTTTTATTACAAAATTTTATTTTCGACATCAATCACAACATTTTTGTTGACTAAGTTATTTTTGTCTAATTTTTGGAAAGGAATTTATTAGTTATCAAATACTTTTAGTATTGCATATACATATTTCTATAATTTCGTAAGTTGTTATTAATTGATAAAAATATTTATTTTGGCGGCATACTATATTGAACATTCAATAAAGTATAATAATGTATATTTTTAAAAACTAATAACTTTTCAAAATAAAATATAAATAGGTTCGATTTGCAAACAAAATACGTTCTTGCTTAAAGCATAGTCTTAAGCAGATTCTAGCTAGATATTAGCTATAATTTGACTTATAAATTGCTTATTTATCTGGCTAATAATTAATAAGGTAACCAGCCATTCTAGCTAACTTTCTACCAGGTAATGTATAATCATTATTTGATTATGCAACTTCTGTTACTAAGTATATCTTGCAAATAAACAGAAATAGAAAGTGCACTAATTTTTATTAGCTACCTACAGGTAGTACACCCTTAAATAAATCCATTATTTTCGTACTTATTTACCGCCTTACCGTCTTACCAAAAAAAATATTTTTCATGAAACTTTCGATTTTGAAAAATTAGATTTTGCGTAAATTAGAGAATATTTTGACAGATGATCCGTATATTTTTTATTTGTTATCCGATTTTAATTTGAAAGGTCTCGTATTGTTTCTTGAAATATTTTAGGAGAACTTACCCATATAAAAGTTAAAAGCATCGAAAAACCTGCAAACTTACAAGCTATAGTGTATATGGTTATGTCCCCCTGAAATCTTTCAAGGAACGAAACGAGACCTTCCGAATTAAAGTCGGATAACAAATAAAAAAGATTCGGATCATTTGTTAAATTATTCTTTAATTTAGGTACCCGATATCTAATTTTGCAATATCGAAATTTACATGAAAAAATTTGTTTTTGTCACTTGATGTACCCTTGATTTATACTATAATGTTTCTGATATTGTAACACGTAAACAAATCATTGTATATTATCACTATATATTATCAATATGCATACTTGAAAGCACATTCTCTACAAGAATAAGTATTAATATCTGTAATAAAAAAAAATAAAAAAGCAGAATGCATCCCAAAAACAGTATCATCAGTATCAAACAACTAATTTAGAATGAATAATAAGCTATCGCGAAATCTCTAATATTCGCCAAAGGACTATCTAGTTTACTGGATAGTAAATGCTATTTAGTGATAAAGGAATCGACAAAGAGACCGAGAGAGAACCAAAGGCAGAGAGTGCATGCATGCGAGAGGTGAATAGAGAGAGGGAGAGAGAAGATGAAACAGATGTGGTTGGAGTACCGCAATTTGATTCTGTCTCTGCTTAAAGCCTCGAGACAGCCGATAACTACGTCGCGTCCGCGTGCGTGCATGCGAACTATCGTGTATTATCCCTCTATAAGCGGATGTGGCGCGGACGTAAACGTCGATTGGATTAATAAAAGTCACGATGTTTGTCGAAGCGAGGCCGCAAAATGGGGATGAAAACTGATATCGACCCGTGGGAGCTTTTTGGCTTTTTATTCGGAGTTGAGTTTGTCAGACTTTATGTATTTTTTGATAATGTAAGCATAAGCTAAATTTTAATAATTATGAAATCGAATCAAAATGTTCTTTCAAATTAATAAACGGTTATGTGATTCATTAACAAATTCGGTTTATATATAAAACAGAAAGATCATACATTTAATAGAAACGAGGGTCCATATTTACACATACGTTGAGAGAAATAATTTACATTTTCTATAAGTAGCACCATTACTAATCTTAATCATGATTATAATCTGCGTTATTTAGCAATTATTTTTTAATAATTACAATTACATGGTGTTTCTTTCTTAACACATTGTAAAAAAAATTACTTTTTTTTCTTATTTCATTTAATAAAGTATTCGTTGAAATATCATTATTTTTTCCCCTTAGACTCACTGGACACCTTTGCGGAAATGTTACCAAGGATTTTATCTCAGACTTAGGATAAGCCAAAGGTACACTTTTTTATGAAGACTGAAGTTTCTATCACGATTATACGATTATAAGAAAGTAAATTCACGTTAGTATACATTAATTTTCTTAAACAAAATTGTTAATAATAAAATGTTATAGTAACAAGTAATTAATATAAACAACAATGTGACAATGTATATACATACATTTAATAATTTAAATATAAGATGAGGTAAGTTTATTAAATTTTAAGATTATAATATGAATAATGATTTAAGAATGAACACAATAGTTCTTTGTATCATCTTTATAGCAATTCTACACCTTAAAATAATTTTTTAGGTAAATAATTAAAAAAAGAAAGTTATCATTCATATAAAAACGGCTTGAAACTTCCTGGATATTATATTCGATATAAGATAAAATACTTTCTTAATTTGAAAAAAACCTTTGCAGTCATATTTTATAATACAATACCTATATATCTACCAGTGCAACCTAATTTTTTTGTTAGAATAAATAAATTATTATTTAAAATTTCTAACGCAAATAACCCGTTTTTATATGCAACTCCTCAATTTTATTGTGTAATATATAATATAGGTTAGAAGCAGCGATTGCAGTGAAATTAATTTATCGTTCAAAGAAACATCGCTCGATATTTTGTAGAGTACCTTTAAAACTTAAAAAATGAAAATAATAAGATTTACAACATTGAAATCGGCAGAGAAATGTTTAGTAATTGTATCGTCCTGTAGCGTTCTTCCGCCAGCAGCTGGGTTCCTTAGGATTTACTTTTAGCTCGATTGAAACGCTGTAGGACTTATCGAGTTTACCGGTTCGAGGTGTGTGAGAGGGAAAGGTTTTCTTTGTAGGGATAGTTAAATGAACGACTCACAGATTTGATGTATAATAATCAATTAACAAACTGAGCTTTATTGCCCTCTGGTCATTTTATAAAGAAAATTATATACTCATACGTGACTAAAGTTTCGTATTCTGGCGATTTACAAAGTAGAAGGCACGCATGAGTTAGAAGGTATTAGTTAGACGGCATGGTCAGAGCCGCGGTTGGAGCGAAAGAGTGAGAGGTTGCGGGGTATCGACAGTCTTATGATAAACGCAACGCCAACGGCAATCACCAGCGTAGTTCGGCTGTGCCGTATTATTGAGAGCTGGCGAAAGGAGCTCCTTCACTCGCGAAGAATCAGTTATGGCGGTCGATTCAAGCCTGCGACCGTCACAATAATATTTAAGAAAACTAAAATTAAATAAACCAGCAATTTTGGTTTCGTTGACTATATCGACATCAACGTTTTGTTAAGCAGCTAATATTTCTATAACCCATTGATTCCCGAAATAATTTGGGCCGACCAAGCTTTTGAGGTTTTACAAGGGTAAAATTACAGATATTATCAAGTATTTAACGTAACATTTTTCCCAGAATGGTTGCTTTTAAAGGAAAAATATTTATCTGCTCTAAAAAAATTTCTTTTTTTATGTTTCGTTCAGGCTGGCCCCCTTTAGTATTCGGATCTTGTCGTCAAGCTGAAGGAATATTGTGACTTATATAGTCACAAAGTTATAATGGGCGACTTGAATGCGGACCGTATTGACAGACAGTGATGACGCGAAGTTTGTTTGCAAGCTCGCAGCTAAATTGTCACTTCAGATCGTCCAACACGGAGCGACCCGACACTTTGATCACATCACATCACACATGGATTAACACCATACTAGTGGATAGCAGCGACACTACAACGGATTATAACAACTTAAACCGACCTGACCTAGCAAACACAGCATCCTTGACGTAGCCATAAATATGCGGGCTACCTCCTTATTTGACGATCCATTTACGTATATGGCTTACAAAAACAACGAACCAAAAAAACTACAATCCATTTTATTGGAATACGATTGGTCAGTCTTTAACGAACATCACATCAACCTTGACACAGTGATAGACTGCCTTAACTGTAATTTTCTAGATGAAATCAACAACTTAGCACGATTAAAGCGAGTTAAGCCTCGCAAGGTCAGTCTACCCTGGATCGACGCTGAAATCGAACAACTAAGTAAATAACGTGATGCAACTTACAGCGGTACAAAATAACCGACGATGCACGGTTTCATAATGAGTTTCTAGAGTTGCCTAATAAATCCTTAGGTAAAACAGAGCAGGCTCTCATCACTTATTATAAAGGATGACTGCTACGTAAGCAGCAGCGCGATGTTTGAAAAGAATTGCACAACCTAGGACTCCCTTCCAAAGCTGGGGAGGGGGGGTTGCATGGGTTCACGCTGGAAGAACTCAATACTCACTTTGCGAGAGTGTCAATATCATATGATGCAGATCCTATCGAGATTGAAAATCTAGTTTCATCTGCATGCGATGACGGTTTTAAAATTAAACCAGTTATCGTCGCAGATGTGCTTGCAGTCATACACTTCTCCTCTCAAGAGAGAAGCGTGGACGACATCCTGCAGAGTGTAGTTACGAAAGCTCTGCCGGCATGACAACACGTATTCACAACATCGTATTCCCGCATCTTTGAAAGAAGGCACAACTGGTACTGCAGAATAAGTGTACTAGACTATTGTCAGCGTCAGATTTTCATCCGATTGAACTACCGTGCTTTCTTTCGAAAGTTTTGGAAAAAATCGTGTCTTTACAGATAATGAAGCACTTAAGCAAAAATAAACAAATGGATCCCAAGCAGTCCGGCTACAAATTAAATAATTCGACTCAAACTCCTCTGCAGAGACTAACAGGAGACGTAAGGACAGGAACAAACAAGAGAATTGTAACTCTACTGTTACTATTCGACTACAGTAAGTCTTTCGACAGTATCTCATAAGCCAAGCTTTCAGCAAAGCTGCGAGCCCTGGGGGTCTCCAAGCATGCTTTAATTTGGATAAAATCATGTATATTAGGTAGGAAACAAGTCGTTGTAACGAACTATGATACCAAGTCATTTCGGGTGTCAACTAATCTTGGAGTATTCCAGGCATCCGCGTTGGGACTCTTGCCGTTCCATCTTTACATCAATGATATCAAAGAGTTTTCCGTTAAACTCAATATAGACCTAAAAGAAAAAGACCCGAGACGCATAAGATATCTTCTCTACTCTTACGACCTACAGATATATACTCAAATAGAACGAGAAAACATTGCTGATAGTGTGGAGATTCTATCCCGTACTTCGCGAACGGTTTCTGATTGGGCCGATCGTGTCACTCTCAGACTGAACGAAACCAAGACTAAAACTGTTTGCTTTCGGCTCGTGTAGATGCATTAATAGTCGTAAGTTACAGTGTGTACCGGAAATGAGTCTGGGAGATGGCGTCTTTGTCCCCTTCTCGTAAACCGTTACGAACCTGGATGTCATTCTAGATTCTAAACTCACGTGGAAGCTATACGTGGACATAGTCGCAAAAAAGGTTAAAAGAGTACTGAATAACTTGAGGTTTTTTACAAAAGATACCATCCAGGATCTGCGTAAATACTTAGCAATGGCTCTTATTTTTCCGCACCGTGACTATTTTTCTGTAGTTTCTATGTGCTACAAAGGATGAGCACATCACCCCTTGCAGAAAAAAATTAGGGTGGACACCACGTTTTCTAGTGTATTTTGACATTTTATGATCTAACTAAGAAATTTCAATGGTTTCAAAAAATAACATTTTTTCTTTAATATATTCATTTATATTTATTCATATATTGATATATACATGTATACCAGTGTATACATATATTTTTAATACTCAGAACGTCAATTAGAATCCATTAAGTCAAGCTTTAAAACCCGTTCCGAGCGATAAAGAATTATTTTTACTTTTTTCGAGTATGTCCATTTTAATGGACGTGGATTCTGAAAGGGTTAAAAATCTAATAACTGCTGTCCATAATTACTCGTTCGAGTCCACATAAAAGTTCTTGAACACTTATTGCAACGCCCGAAATTATCGTGAAACTCAGCGCGACGCACGTGCATGACGCTGATGTGTAGTCGAAAAGCCGTTCGCAGATTGCCGGCGACGCATTTTCCACAATATCCAGTTGAAACGTAAACAGAACCCGAAGCATCGGACCGCCCGTGGCAAAAATCACGGTCACGACGCGGCTTGCGGCGCCCGCGGCCGCGTTAAACTACCCCTCGATCGAATATTCGCGAGAGCGCGTTTTCATAAAATGCAAATCTCCCGCTGCCGCGATTGTCGCGAGGGGAAGGAATGCACGATGAATTATTGCGGTTTGCCGGGCCATAGATTAAAATGGGAAGCGGAAGGGGGAAGGAGCGGAAAGTGCTGGGTTAGGAAGAGAGATATAGAGATAGAAGATGCTGAGGAGAGGGACGGGGAGCTTGGATGTGTATATGTGTGATTCTCTGAAAAATCAAGAATGAAAATAGGAGTGTTTTCTAAAACTCTGTAGACAGGCTCTATTTGGTACCTACAATTCTGGTGAATTTTTCAGATCTTTAGAGTACGTATCACTACGAAAAATTTTACTTACTATTAGAAAGAATCCATAATCTAAACACGATACAACAAATTTAAGATATACTAGGTTCTGAAAGTATGAAACTCCAAAAGTTTCTTAAAGCAATAAAATTTTTTGTCTTAATTTAAGTAAACTGTCTTTCTGAAACTGAGTAAGTTTCGTTTTCCAAAATTCATGTCGAATGACAATTGTACAAGTGAACTTGTTTTCAATAAATTTGTTTCTTCAAAATGGAGTATACATTTTTGTTATTTTTCTTTAAGAAACAATATTTCTTAATATCATCTAAAATTGTTTCTTATTATCAGTAGGACCGTTTTTTACTTTTGCTTTAAGAAACGCATTTATTAAATTAAGAAAATGTTCTTATTTTAAGAAGATAGTTTCTTATAATCAGTAAAGCTTTACTAATAAAATTAAAACGTGAGTTTTGTATTGCTGACTTTAAGGAACATTCATATTCAGGTCCAACAATTTTCAGTAAGTTTTTTTGTAGTGTAGTTTTTAAGCTATTAAAATTTAAATCTGACTATTTCTTGACTTTTTAATATTTTCGAAACTATGTCAACTGTTTATTCACAATCGTTCAGTCCTTTGTTTGAAATAGTATTGATTTTTAGGCTTTGTATATCATAACTAGCCCGATTCCAGTCAGCTAAAGTGAAATGTAATTTTTCACATTATAATTGAGCTACAGAAAGTACAATAAATTAATTGAATAAAATAGAATAATAGCAGTATTCATACTTTATAGTCCAATATTGTATAAGATCTATTTTCGATAGTGTTCCATACTAACAAGTATGTATCAGAATCCGAATAACAATAGGCCCCTTTACGAGGTCAAAGTGTTCATTTAGAGAGATAAGTAAACAGATTATAAAATTTAGTGCGATTTTGCGATTCAAGAGTGTAACTAATTGTAAGTGCCATAATCTTCTTCTCAAATAGTAATTTACCAATAATTTTAATAGCCGTTTAATTCTTATCAAGAACTTTAACTGTAGCGCAACTTAACGATTGATAAAAAAAATTTGTTCTCTATTTCTGAGAGTCCCTATGATAGGTAGGGATACCTTTGAGAGAGAGAAAAAGAGAGAGAGAGAGAGAGAGAGAGAGAGTAAAAAGAAAATTGACAGAAGGTAGGGGACATAAATAGATGGGATTGAAAAAGGTATATATTTATAAGATAGATGAAATGTTACAAAATTTTAGAAAATTCTTTTTTGTAAGATAATTGCTGTTTAAACAAAAAACTAAGTAAACAAATCGTATTTTTTAAGTATATATACTGGTATTGGCACTGTTCAGAACAGTCGAGAATTATTCTACAATTTACGTATAAAAAATCAATGCCCAGTTATAGAAGCATCAAACGATGAATTTAATCATCTATCGTATGCAAAAAACCTTTACCTTACAAAATTCGAGGAATCAAAGAAAGAAAAAAGAAATAATAACATAAAAAACTATTCAAACAACAGCACTTATCAAGGCATGTAATTTTGGGTACGGAGAGACATCGAACGAATCAGCGAATTGCCATGCGGAGAGAATACACAAACGAATCCGCCCAAATGAGGAAAAAATTGCGCGTATTTGACTTTCAAATACAGCGCAAAAAAGGGTGGGAGGGGTGAGACAGACAAGAAAAAGTCAAATGCAAATGCGAGCTCGTCGAAGCCCGTCAGATGCGTGCGTCCGCAGATTCCGGAGAAACCACCAGAGCTCTCGAAATCGAGTTAGACGGTTAAATTTGCCTTTGTCCGAAAATCTCGCCCCTCTCCGTTCCTAACTTTGGACCGTTTTTTTGCACTCATTGGCACAGCCATTGTTCGCGCGGTTGGAGTTTACGCGGCATCCGATAATTGGAACCTCGAAACTGAAATATGTATTTTTGAATGCGCATATATACAGCGCGCGCAGATTTTATTCCGCGCGGATGCGACACAATGCTTTTAAATTATCGAACGACAACGCGGAGAGAGGAATGGGGAGCGTGGAATTTCGCTGATTTTACATAGGCTAAACGAAATGCAGTGAGTTGCCGATGGTAATTCCACATCGGGATTTTTGGGGCGTTCGCATGCAAAAATGAAAATTTTCGCTACGTCCAGCTGTTTTTATTTGAAATATTCTTTTCTGTGGATTTACGTCGGTTGAGCGACCAGAATTTCCTGATTAGGAAATTTAATAAAATTCTACGTTTGAGTTGACATAAAGAATTATCAAATTGTTGAATATTTCATTGATTTTATTTTTAAACGTCACTTGACTGGCGTGCAAAATTGACATGTTAAGGCTGTCCGGTTAAAAATCAATATTCAGTAGCTTTTAGGCTAACAAAATAATATTTACATGGTATGTTTATAATGATATTATCAATTCATACACAAATTTTTAAAAGTTATTGAGAATAATAGGTTTATTTTAAGTAAAATTAGGATGTACGGTAAAAGTTGTTGGCGCACACGACAATGATATTTATGAACCAAAAAATTTAAAACTGTTTTTGACAGTAAAATAAAGATAAGTTCGCTGAAACTACCAATTTTTACTTAAATATGTATTTTTTTTTATAATAAATATTTGTTATTTAAAAATTGTTAAAAACAGTACAAACTTGTTAATTGAATCACTTAATATGAGTTCTGTCATGGGTATTTACAAAATATTTCAGCTAACTAATGTTGAGAATGCTTCAAAGAATGATCCTAAAAGTTTTATCAAGATTGTTTATTTTGGTATGCGCCAACAACATTTTAAAGATTGAAAACTTAAATAATGAGAAAACAGCAATCGGTGAAAAATAATGAAAAATGTAGCTTTATTTTATAATGAGTTAATACTAATTTACCAAACTTTATTATATTTATAAAAATAAATAAAAAACTTTTAAAAGAAAATAGACACTTCTTACTTAGAAAGTAGTTTAACCTAAAAGATAAAAAAAGACTTTCTTTTATTTAATTTTTACATCCTTTAAAAATTAGGCATAATAGCATGAAATTGCAATAAATTGCTGTGACTAAACTATGTAATATTTGATCTTAAAATGTAAAATATTATTATATTGCTGTTTCTACTTGTTAAGGAAGAGTTGAATCAACTTTTAAAATATTAAAGAAATATCGAAATTTTTCGAAAAAATCACCAGAGCCACCTTAATATAATACATACGTAAATATAGTATTTAAAGTTTATAATTTTATTTAAAGTTTATAATTTTATTTAAATTATGTAATAAAATCAAGCTTTAGATCATAATGCTCATATTGCTAATTAGGGTAATTATGTAAATTCATTAAAGTGGTACTATTACATGCAAAATTTAATGCAACCTTCAACAGATCGTAATGAATGAAAATGAATAAATCATTAATTCCATTAAACGTACAAACAAATAATTTTAGCATTCTTATTAATCTAAATATTATATATATATATATATATATAATGAGAATGAATAAATCATTAATTCCATTTATTCATTTATATATATATATATATATATATATATATATATATATATATATATATATATATATATATATATATATATATATATATATATATATATATATATATATATATATATATATATATATCATTGAAATCAGTAGAAAGTGAGGTGCTTGAACGCGTCAAAATTTTTTATATTTGCTACGGAATGTATGACAATTTATTACTCAAAACTGTAGTACGACTCAATTTACCTATACTATTAAAAAATATAAACTAACAATTTCAGAGGCCTAGAATTTTTAAAGTCAAAAATATAACTATTTTTGTATCAATGCCTTATTTGTTGAAAATGCAATAAATGTACTCAAATATCGGTTACGATGAGAATACGCCAAGCGATCCTTCGATCAGTTTCATTAAGGGTATTCACAAGTCAATTAAAAATTAAAATACCCCTCTTTAATACAAAGCTCGGTTTTGAACGGGGGGAGAATGTTCCACATAGAAACTGTATTTTTAAAGAACTTAATTTTTGCAATTTTGTAATGTTAATTAGCTAATTATTAAATTGTATACCACTCTATCCTCAAAATCACAACTTTGATATGATTTTTGGCGCTCGTGGTATAAAATACGGTTCGAACCTAGTACGTAAGTAGATTATTTACCTTATGTGACTTTTCACTCTCACTTCGCTCGAGCGAGAAACTTCACTTGACGTAAGTAATCTACTTCTATACCCATGTCCAAATGTACTATTAGTCGAGTGTAAACTGCGAAATATCAACAAGATAACTAGAATATTTGAGAATGTGAAAGAATTTTGTAAAAGGCGCGGAAATTAGGCCTCTACTTTATTTTAAGTTTTCTCGAAAAGCTGATAAAAAACGTAGGGCCAATGTTGGGACTACTTGTCGGCGCTTAGGCAGTTCGGCACAGTCGGTCGAAAGGTACATATCGAACACTTCGGCTTTTAGAAAACATAGATTTGTTTGAGATATAGTTATTTTTAACCGACTTCGAAAAAGGAGGAGGTTCTCAATTCGTCATGGCGTTTTTTTTTTCTTTTTTTTATGTTTGTCCAGCGATTATTCCAAAACTACTCGACCGATTCGGATGAAGTTTTTTTATAAGAAAAGGTAATCATCCTCTGGTGGTCCCATTAAAATTATTTGTGATTATTGGTCCAGTATCTCGCCAGTAATTTAGTTTTTTATAAATATTTTGTCTGTACATTTTGGCCTCTGCCGACTCTGTCCGCCGATTATTCGGAAACTATTAAACCGATTTGGATAATATTTTTTTTGAATGGAAGAGAATGATCTCGTGTTGGTCCCATTACAATACTGGGTCATTATGGAGCCAGTACTACGTTAATACTGGCGTTTTTATTTTATGTTTGTCCTGCGATTATTCCAAAAAATACTTGACTGATTCGGTTGAAAATAATTATTTCAAACTTGCAGCTCTTTGCTTATTTTATTTTCTTTATCATTAATTATATTGCATATCATTATATTAGTAATATAATTATATTGATAATATAATTATATTGAATATAATTATATTGAAAATAAATTAACCCAGAACTCACCACGAGAACGGCGTTCAGATTTAGCCTCTTGCGTTTCGTGCAAACGGTCTTTTCTCATACGTGCAGCATCCTTTGTTGGTCGACCCATATTACAATATAAATTGAATGAAACTCAGCCCTTACAACTAAAAAGTCTGGAATAAAAAATTTTTTTGAAAAAAAACAACCGACTTTGAAAAATACACTAAAAAGTGTGAAAAAAATGCACTATAAAGTGTGAAATAATTCACAAAAATGTTCTCAAAGTCGGCGCCGAATTACAAATTAACATATACCGTCACTGACCCTATTGTGGATCAGTGCCTCTATTGTGAATCATTTACTTCTAAATAGACATTATAAAAGTTTTGCATTACTTCTTTAATTATTTTGATACTTAAGAATAAGTGCTTTCAAAATAATAATAAAAGTAACGCAAAACTTTCACAATATAGTTTTAACAATAGGGCCCGTGACGGTAGTCTCTTGCTTAAGAATATAATTTATAAACAATATTGAAATGGGTCCAATTTCGTTAAACCTGGAACGAAATATGTGTCCCACTATCGTATATCCTACTTGAAGTTAATAACTCTTAATCGAAAGCACTGGTTTCAGAGAAAATGCTTTTAAAAAGAACTTCCAATGCAACAATCTTCTTCAAATGATAGTCATCGGCTAAACTATCACATATAATTCAAATAATACTGTTACAATTGTAACTGC
Organism: Gastracanthus pulcherrimus; assembly: GCA_949152435.1. Classification (NCBI taxonomy): domain Eukaryota; kingdom Metazoa; phylum Arthropoda; class Insecta; order Hymenoptera; family Pteromalidae; genus Gastracanthus; species Gastracanthus pulcherrimus. Next base: position 39,558,772 of record OX424575.1, read on the forward strand.
TGGCGCGAGCTTTTATGTATTATCCCCGGGATAATCTTAATGTGCTTAGACCATCGCTACTTAGCGGCGGTACGCAAACTACGCTATCAAACAATTAGTCAAGAATAAGATTCCCAATGAAACAAAAAGATGTGACGGTATATCTCAATTTGTAATTCGGCGCCGACTTCGAGAACATTTTTGTGAATTATTTCACAATTTTTAGTGCATTTGTTTCACACTTTTTAGTGTATTTTTCGAAGTAGGTTCTTTTTTTTTCAAAAAATTTTTTAACGTTAAAACATCAAAGGAATATTCAGTTTTGATTTTCAATAAAACACATGTAATGCAAATAAGCAAATTTTATTATTAAATATACATAAAAAAAGAAAAGTTATTTGTAATGTGCAGAATCTCCAAAAGAATATGTGTGTACAAAAGAAATTTTGTATAAGTTACAGATTGGACTATTACATTACTTTACAGAAAGCACAAAATAAAAAGAATTATGTTTTTTAATTCTTTCTTATATATAATTTAGTAAAAAAGCAAATTTCGCCAATATAAGTCCTTTTCTTATTATTATAATTTTATCATTAAAGTGAAATACTATTCTTGCTGGTAAAGATTTCTTCGTTATAAAATAAATTTTATTAGTTGTACAATTTATAAGGAGTATATTTCCTTCGGGAAACGGATTTCGACGAGGCATTGAGAAATATTTTCTGGTATCTTAGAATGAAGCCTATATATAGTATCAGTCGTTAGATTCAAAGGGCCATTGTTCTCAAGATAGTTAATCTCAATTGTGCATTATTTAAGTGAATAATACTAATCATACCTGTACTATTGATCATAATGGTGCAAGCTTTAATGCTAGAGAAATAGTCAAAAGCAAATAAAACTAGTTGAATAGAGTTTTGATTCAAGCTTGAAAAAATTAATAAAATGTAAAAATATATTTGTTATTGTCGGCACATGTAAAATCGAAAGTAAACTTAATCTGTTTTATGAATGATTTTGAATTTTTCATAATAAATTAAAAGTTACAACCTACTAATGTTTCTTTTAGATGTCGGAATCATAACAACTTTAAAGAATGTCATTCCGTGATAGTGACATTACAGCAAATATTAGAGCTTTATGTTTCGTTTAATTTTTAAAATCAAGGTAACATCAAAATTCTAAACGTTTACAAACAGAACATAGAATCATGTGCTGGCATATACTGTTAGCTGATGACTCGTATTGAATCGCATTATGCAAATTTTCGTATATTTTTTGTTACTACACCCGATAATAGAGAAAGAAACTTTAAAATAAATTCTTATACGAGACAAATAAAAAATAAAAGCTATTTGTAATGTGTGGAAGCTCCAAGAGAATATTTAAAATTTTGAAATAATAAATACATACATGTTATAAAATAAAATATAAATACGTTAATGATTACAACAAATAATCAATGACCGTGTGATTGTTGCATTCCTTAGGATTTTATAATTAAGTACTATATTACATTAATATACAAGAAGTTACTAAATATCTTCAAAAAACGTATTCTTATTTTGAATTTTCAAATACTATTACACTTCCTAGATATTGTGAGTATAAAGTTGCATCCCGCCTTCTGATGACTTAGTATACATATACATAACTATCGTAACACCAGAAATATTCAAGTTTAAATGTGTGTATTATACCTTTTTTTTTAAAAAAAAACCTGTAACTTTGGAAGCAAAAATCCGAGGATAATTTTACAAAAAGCAAATGAATGGCAAATATTCTCTTTAAAACGTTACTAGAATATTTCTTTCGCATCAACATTATAGAAATACTTTAAATTTCTAGACTCATTTAAATCAAAGTAAATCTTTTATCGAGTTTTAAAATTTTGTTTTAACCATCTGTGAATTTGTCATAAGGTAATGTTGACAAAATTCTGGTAAAGTTTTAAAGAGAATAAAATTTTCTTTCATTTGCTTTTTTTAAAATTATCCTTGGAGTTTTTCTTCCAAAGTTATAGGTTTTTTAAAAAAAGGTATAATACACACATTTAAACCTGAAAATTTCTGGTGTTTCTATAATTATGAAACGCACTATATATGTACATAGATATACTCGTAATGCTAATAAATTCTCTATGACGACCATTTTCTAGCCGTCAAACTAAATTTATTCTCTTAATTAATATTCAATAATCATGCAAAGTTTAATTGTCTTTTCTTGAGTGGTTTACGCGATACGATGGATTGCACATACCCACACAAATACTCTCATGTACATACACATGTACGCATCTCTACAGGGCACACATGCAAATACGCACACACGTTTACACAAGCATATACAAACGTACACTAACATATGCACACATAAAGTTACAAACACAAAGAGAATTATCTGATAAAGATTGCAGTAAAAATCATTGTAAACGTGGAACATCCTGACTTAAAGGGAAAATTACTCTGATGAACGGTAAAAATTACCATAATTTATTATAATTTTCACAGTTTAGTACGGTTAATTTTATCGTGAATCAGGGCAAATTTTACCGTTCATTAGTGTAAATTTTACCATTCATCAGGGTAATTTTCCCTGAAGTCAGAATGTCCCATGTTTACAAAGAATTTTACGGTAATTTTTATCAGAAAATACTCTCTGAGCACATATGCAAGCGAACACTCTTAGATATAATACATTTCTAAGTTAAAAAGCTGAAAGAAAAAATGCTTTCTCATTGTAAAAGCAAAAATATCACACACAATAATTTACGCGAGGAGATATAAATAAGCACGGAAGTACTTTAAAAGTTTTTGATCTGAAGGGTTAAAACAATTCTGTAATGATATCTCGTAACGTATGGCTTTCCCGACGATGCTAGCCCAACTCACTGTGAAAGAAACTCTTATTTCTATATTCCAATTTTTTTATGAGCTAGATAAATTGGCGAATTTTAACACAAAAATGTTTGGTTATATTTTTGTTCATTCAGAGAGTGAGAAATCAGTCGAAATAGGGTCGCGCAACCAGAACATTTGAATCTGTTTGGCTAGTATAACAGATTTTATAATAATAATCTTTAACTTATTTAACCAGTAATTATCCGAAATATTTCTCTACGGTCACCATAAATCTAATAGCCGTGGAGTGAAAAATACCAGCTCGGGTATTGGTGCTGACTTTTTCTCAGTTCTGCAAATAGCGAATCGTTGGGCGGCGTTAGGGTACGTGTAGGAATTTGAAAAATCTCGCACCCATTTTGACGAATCGCGCGAAGCATCGACGTTGCATCTGCCACGACGCGAAAGCAAGTAGTTACTCGGAACCAAGTAACGGAGAATTATTCGATGTGATAAAGTCACCGCTTTATCAATCTCAGACTCAACCAAGAGACTCAGCTTTCTCTCTCTTTATCCCCCTCTTACCCTCTCGACCGCATCATCTCATTTGAACTATAGCATCACTGCCTCGTCCTCGAGGAATCTTCCATTTCGTGGCGCGAAGGATCGCAGAGGGCCAGTCGAACGAAAAAGAAATGGAAAAGAAGTACGGCGGCTCGATAATAACTTATCGCGCGCGCGCTGAATTCTCGACTATCGTAAATCAAAGGGAATCGCGCGCGCGCAAGAGACGATGAGAAAAAGGAGCGAGGAGGAGAAAGCGAGAGACTCTCGCGGACTGTGTTCCCGCGCAGTTTCATTTCACGCTGTCTCGGCGTAACGGTTACTTTTTCACAATCCCTTAGACACGAGCCAGAAGGAGAGGAATCGTCTAATAAGCGAGCGATCTTGGCCCGGCTGAAAAAAGAGGAGGAGCAGCGTTGGAGGCACGAGCGCGAGCCAAGCGGCATATTAAGTACGCCTCGCGCGCGCGGCTTGTATATATGTAGAGGAGGTATTCCGCGTGGTATGACTTGGTTACGTGAGCTGGAAGTTATTCCGGGTTCTTGAATTTTTTAAGTTTTCAGAGCTTGAATTTTGTATGGTGAAAATGGGTTTCTCATTCGATAGATTTGAGACTTGATGTTTTAGAACAAATACTGCTAAATTCAATGAAGAAAAGCGTTGCTGATAATATTAGAAATGTCAGTATTTCTCTGGATAAAAATGAACAAAATAGAAAAATATTTATTTATGCTCAGACAATAAAGAAAATATGATAGAAGCAATTAGCATTCTTATACTCTTCAGATCTAAAGTAATTATGGAAAGATAGAAGAGTTTGAGTAAGTTTGCTAGAAAGAAGAATTTAAGTGAGTTTTCTTAAAAGTCTCAACGTACATGAATTTTGATTTAGAAAAACACACTAAATATTAATAAGGTATACTGGTCTTATGTTAGAAGTGGCTCTAGTAGTAAATTATATGTACATAGAAAATAATGTAGAATAATACTGAACATTGTGGTGTTAAAATTAGCCTTCTCGTAATATTAGTAGTAGAACTACTTTTGTTGTTTCGTTTTGATGTACTACTTTTTATAATATGGATAAATATTTAATAAATAAATTAACAGAGCTCAAATCAAACAACTTAATATAATTCAACCTATACTAAATTTGAATAAAAACTAATTGTAATTAAAATATATATCCTAGAGCCCCCTTATATCAACTTAATTTCAAATAGATGCTCAAGCAATTAGGGGCCGTGTACAAATTATGTAAGGGTCTTTCTATAGAATTCGAACCTAGGAAACCGACAAAAAAAGATAATATGACAGAAATGGACAAAAATTCTCAAATGACTATCCTCGAAAATGGTCGATGAGTATCTTCATCGAAAACTGATAGCGGTAAGACAGGGAGTAATAGTTCTGATGTCCATGAAATGTAGCATGGGTGCATCCGAAAACTCTACTGTCGAATTGTGCTTGATGTAAACGTATGTACCCACTGCCGAAAGAATATATAAAATATTTTCTTTATAAAAAAATTTCATTAGTAAGTGGCAACACTAATTAATGGATCAAAACAATATTTAGTTTATAAAGTAATTTAATGAATAAGATAAAATTATTTATTTAAAGAGGTTATGGACCTTCATTTCTACGAACGTCAAAAATGGAGTATCATATAAATTGAAAAAAGCCGAAATCGAATGTTCGATTTTGATTGGAAGATTTTCTAAAATGCATTACATATAAATCTTTGAAAATAAACCATTTGTTCAGGCACAAAGCAGGATTCACAAGAGGAGAAATTAATAATTCAATCACAGTTCGAACTTTCAAAATTATGTTTATTCAAATGCCTAGCGGATATATTCCTGTGACGATTTTACGCTAAAAAGCCGATGCTTTCCCAAATAGTCACACGATGTAAACTATACGAGAGTCTAAACTGCACTGCCTTGTTGTTGTCGAGAGCACCAACGCTGGCCCTTTTTTTACGACCTTCTTTCGGGAAATGGACTTGAAACAAAAAAAATACATGCTCAACCTTTACGCGTATCCGATTTCATTTGGTGCTCTTTCTTTTATAACGCTGTAGTTAATACATTGCATCACTTTAGCACTGCATATTTATTTAGCATGCATATTTTCTGTCAGTAACGCCATTTTTGCATGGAAAAAGTTTTTCTTTTCAATTTTCCATTTTGATTTTTTTTATTATTTCGCCCTTAAAATGTTTGTAACTTTTTACTTAATTAATATTTGTAACATAAAACTTCCACACAATAATTGTAATGATATTTGATGAATTTATATAAAGGTTAGAAGACTAGAATTATTATATTTACGAAGTTATAAATGATTGAAAATTTAGTGAGGTCTCACAGACGCCAGGTTGATAAAAAGAGTTAATAGACAAAAACTGTAGCGTTAACGTTAAATAAATATTTATAATTAAATTTATAAAAAGTCTTTAAATAAAAATAGTTTACCAATAATGCTGCAATTTACTTACCTCTTTGTAAATTAATTATTGATGGTTTATTCATTTATTTATGAATAATCATAAACCAATAAAATGAACAAATACTTTGTTACGGAAAAATTAAATTATTTTGATATGGTATAAGCCTTTGAATAAGAAAATCTTACGTAAATCGGACGGGGGTGTGTCATTAAATCGTATGGTTCCTTACGTGGTGGTAGGGGGAGGGAGGGGGGGGCATAAGTACGGAAAATGGCCATTACGTAATTTGAACACGGCCCCTTGTATCTCTGAGTATTATTTTTAATATTCATTCAACGGCTCTCGTCAATACCCACGGAATACTCCATACGCGCGGGGAAAATTCTTATGCAGTAACCGGCTGAACTACGAGTCAGCGACACTTAAGAATCGGTTTTCTTAATTAGCCAAAGCGCGCAGTAATGACATTCGTGCCACGTGCAGATCTCTCTCTCTCTCTCTCTCACTCTCTCTCTCTCTCTCTCTCTCTTTCTCTCTCTCTCTCTCGCCCGCTCGCTCGCTCTCTCTTTCTCTCGCAGCTTGTACGCCTATGCAGCTACAGTCCGCGCTACCAAGAGCCCAGAAACTGAACCGTGTATATATATATATAGGTGAGGTACTGCGAAAGTGCAGCCGCTCATCGTTCTTGCAGCTAGAGCGCGCTGTGTGTGTGTTTATACACGTATATTAATCGACGGAACGTCACTAAGCTCCGCGCTCGTGCTCCCACGACAACGCGCGGGAAAGCCCGCGAAAACTTGGGAAGGCGCTCGGGCGGAAAACTCGGCTTCTCTATGCACTAGTCGTGTTTCTTTGTCTATAGCTAGGAGAAATCTGGGTAATGTGAGCATTGCAATGGATCATGATTTCTGGAGATTTGTTATTGAGGTCGTATCTTTATGTATATGAGCTAAGAGAATAAACTAGGGAAAAATTTAAAGTAGATAATTAAGAATTTTTCTTTTATTTTTTGCTGCTTATTATATAGAATTATATAGTGATAAACAAATAGGGAATTTTATCCTTAGTTTGTCTTCTTTTAGTTAGTTTTCTTATAGATGTATCCAGAAAACCTAAATAAATAAGCATATCATATATTATTACATTGCGGAAGGGATTTGATAAATCTATCTTAAACTGATTTACGTTTCCTTTGTTATAAAGTAATGAAAATAAAAAAAAGATATTTTCAATAAGCTTTCTTTATGTGTAATTAAAACGTCTTTACTAAATTAATTTGATATGTTTCAAATAAGCTATATTTTGATACAGTAATACTCCACCAAACTTGTATTTCACTACTTAGCGTATAGATCTGGCTATAAATATGTTAGAATTATATTTATGAAAAAGAATCTAAGAAGTTATAGATCAAACTATTACATTACAATATAAATATTACAAAATTAAATCTATAATAATGTTTTGGAATTCGTTTATTTCTATATAATTTAGTAAATAAGAAAACTGCGCCAATATAAACCACTTTCTTATTGTATACAAAAAAGGCTAAAGAAAAAATGTTTATTAAAAATAATATAGTAGAATTTGATATCTGAAATAGGTATTTATAATAGGCATTAATAATTGTTTAAAAAATAAATCTAACGTACTTACTTTAACCCTCGAGACTGGAGTAAAGCGATCCTTCTTTAATTTTGCCATTAAAATAAAATTGAGGTTTTATATTCTTTCTATTAAATACATTTGCGGAACAAAGTGAATTTTATTGATAGAATTCAACGCACATCTTAGGAGGATAGTATCTTACCTATGGAAAACAGATTACAAAGAGGCATTGAGAGATATTTCCCGGAATATCTTAGAATGAAGTCTATAGTATCCGTGGTTTGGATCACAGGGCCTTTGTTCTCAAGATAGTTAATCGTAATTCTGTACTTCTGATCATATGGCTGCAAAACGAATAAAGCTAGACAAAACGAGCTTTGATTTATGTTTTGCTTTGTATTTGTAATAGATAGTGAGGAAACAAACTAATAATAATTCAAAGGATTTCAATTATGAATTGTTTTGAATTTTACGGAATATATTAAAATTTAAAGTTACATCCTGCCAAGTTCCTTTGAGATGTCAGAATCATAGCAACTTAAAAGGGTGCCAGTCTATGATAGTAACATCACAGCAACTCTTAGGGCTTAATGTTTTATTTTATTTTTAATTCTAAGATAACATAAAAATTACAAACATTTACAAAGAAAATTAGAATTCTTATATGAAACAAAGATCAAATCGTTGGGTCCGAGATACAACCAGACATATCTTATCTATAAACATTATTATTAATTGACGTGAGTTGTGTCTTTTTGAGTCTTCCAGACGCATGGGTATCCCGTAGTATCCCTCCTTTATGGGTCGCTTACTGACTAATAATCATCGCCTCCCAAAATGATAATATTCCGATGGTGGTACTGGCCCTTATATTTTCCGCTTTCAGAATGTAGGCTCACCGGAATCGGCACCTACTGCCAGAAAGTGCTGGACAGTTGCATAGGAGATGTTTGGAAGATTTCTCTGTTACGCAACCTACCCAGGGCAGATAGCCCAGATTGTCGCTATTGTTGCGTAACAGATAATGTGTAGATGGGTATCTTGCGCCTGTGTGAGCAAGGTAACCGTGGCCCACGAGTATTTCCACGACAGCCCTGGCCTTTTTCCTACTGATACCAAGGATGACTCTCATCTAGTTTTTCGTTGTTTCGGGCGCGATGAAGGCCTTCGTTTGTCTACATCGCTCTTCGTTGTTCCACATCCGCTGATGCTCTCTTGCTTACCACCTCATGATCTCATCTTTCACGAGGCTTGTCCTGTTTAGCCAGGTTATCCGATACCAGGTTTCCCTTGATATACCAACCAACCTAGATTTTGTCGTAAAGCTGTTGAGTACTTGTCGGGCCCTCTTACTGTTCGAGCAGATATAGACCCGCTCGCCCAAGACGGCTTTTGCAACCATCTCAGTACTACGTGTTATTGCTACCAGTTCGACTTGGAATATAGTGACGTAGTGGCCCAAGGGTACGATAATGCTCTTACTAATCATCAATAATATGTACGGGCCTCAACACCATCCGAGCCCTGGATCCGTCCATGTACCACAGCTTTTTTCTGCTCCAGTTTCCAGCTCAATAGGTGTGTTGATCCGTGTGGAACAATTATTTCTCCAGGTTATGTCTCAGATGTATCTATTAATCAGCCTTACAACAGTCTTGAGTAGGAATGATGTCACGCTGATCAGACAGCAGTTTTTTGGGGAGGTATATCCGCAATTACTTGGTTTCGGTATGATCACTACTCTCGTTCCCCGACATTTGGTTGGGATAAGCCCTAATATAATACGTAATACTCGCCTGTACTAATCTTGTTAATGGGCTGATGATAACGTCCTTCACTTTTTGTAGCAGGACCGGATATATCCCATCGGGTCCTAGTGACTTGAACGGGCTGAAAGACCCCACTGTCTACCTGACTCTGGTAGGCGTGACGATTTTATTGGTCACCCGGCGTCGCTCGCCCAATTCGGCGAATGACCTCCTGCAGTTACACCTAGACTCCGAGTGCACCTGCATCAGGTAGAAGAGAGTCTCTTCGTCTGAAGTGGCGTGTTAGCCATTTGAGAGTTTGAGTGTGCTCAGAATTGTCTCTGTGTTCTGAAATTAATCTAAGGATTTTGATGTAAATAACTAATAACAATTTTAGGAAGCCCTTCGTAGCAACCAATTTGTACAAAGGTCAGAGTCAATGTGACGTATGTAACATTCATTCTTGAGATCGGTCGAGCCGTTGTTCGAGCCGCCGAAAGTCGCTGTCGTAAACACATCCGAGAACGTTATCTACCGGATTCTATCCGTAACACTCTGGATTCTTGGATAGAATATTGTCCATTCTTACCGCTTCTTTTCCTTTCCTGACACTCTCACAGAAGGTAGCACAGCTATCGCTTCGTGCGTCCCTAACCGCGGTTTTGTATTTGTACCCCATAGCTATATATGAGTTCCACAGTGCCAGACTGCGGGATTTCCTGGCTATCCTAAGGAGCTTTGTAGTTTTCTGGTTCAATACCTCTAACTTTTTACTCCGTCAGATGATCTCTTTTTTGGTTCTGGTCTTTTTGAGGTCACAGTTTCTCTCAAAGACAAGTACGATGCCATCCGCGAATCATGCCTCCTCCATAGCTTCCTCATCCTTTATATCGATGAGTATTCTCTTTAGTATGGACTCCAGTTCGAATTTTACGCATTCCAGATTGTGAGTCTACGATCTCGAAATTACTTAGGCCGGTTCTGTCTCGAAATTTCGATCTCGTAGATTATCTGGAGATGATCGGACAAAGAAGGTTCGCCCCGGACTCTACAGTTCTTAATTATGTGTGCAATGTTGTTGGAGCATACGGTTATGTCGAGAATCTACGATCGCATTACGTAACGTGGGGGAGTTGCTCCCCCATACCGTATACTGAGAGTTTGCATCGCACCCAAAAATCAGTGCTATCTTATGTTCCATGCGTATAGGAAATAGACCGAGACAAGTATTATCCTGTCTACTCCTTCTACTGTACTTGAAATCGTCATCAGATATCCAGTACAAAAGTCAAATAGCGTATCGTGTTAGCTTCTTTGATCAGTATACAGGCCCTGGACCTCTTTGGTATTCCTGAAACAGATAAACAGTCCTAACCCCTTTATTGAACCGTCTATTACCCAAGATTCGTGGATTAGCGCGTTGTCTGTGTGCAACACAGTTATACTCCTCTGCATATTGATATGATAGGAAGGTGTGTTGACGCCATATTACGACCACTCTTTCGACCTTTCCTCATTGATCTGTCCAGATCCCTGCGGCATTAGTCGTGTCACCTTAAAGGAGTCCCGACCGAGGTCGTACCAGGACCTGTAATCTAGCGCAAGGTCCGAGACTCCGGCATCCTCTTAAAGCCAATTATAGCTTATATTTCAAAAACATGAGCCCCTTGGAACAAACTTCATATTCTCGGTTTCATTTCTACAAAATATAAAACCCAACCCTTCTCATAACCTTATTAAAATCTATTTTTTGTAGGCGCGGCACTACTTGTTAACAAAAAAAAAATTTAGAAAGTTTCAGAGATTTTGCGAAATATTTAAGCAAAATTCCTTGTGTAAAATGCTTAACAAGATTTATTATTTTCTATTTTGGTATTTAAATATTACTCAAGATATCAGAACAATCTCACTTTACCACGAGACTCACTTTTCCTCGATCTCCACTACGCTATGATAAGGTGAAAGGAGTTGAGAGGGTGCAGCTTCCTTTTGCTCGTCCTCCCTTTTATTTATTCGTGTCTTTTGCGACGCAGCAGTCGCGGCATTCATATTTCCGTCTCCGTTATCCCGACGGACTTTATTAAGACGCATTCTTTTATTGCGCTTTGTGGGAGTCGCGCTTTCTTTCTCACGGTTTCGCGAAGAGGTGGGAGCACACCCGTACCTGTAGATGAAAGCTGTCTCAGTAATTAGAGAGCTTCACGCTTCTGTGCGGATCTGCACCGGCTTTCCTTGATGAAAGAAGTGCTTATAGTTAAGAGGCGCTTCTGCTGCTCCCGGGGCGATTGGATCTTGGCAATGGTTAAGTTTTTCGGTTTATAAGCTGTATAAAACAAGAAATAATGCAAGTAATGTATTTATTATAGAAGCCTACTTACTCTCATTTGTGCATAGTATAACAGTTTCCAGCAATTTTTTAAAATAAAATTGCTTTTTTTAGCTTTCTAAGCAATAAAAATATTAAATTTCATATACTTATAAATGATGTTCTCATTATACTCATCTTACATTGTCTCTGTAATAAATTGTATGTACCTAATATCTTAAATTCTCGTGAATGTGTAATTTAAACTTATTCTTACTTCGCTTGGCAGTTGTTAATTATACGAAAAGGTATGAAAGTATATACGAATATATTGTGTATAGGTATAATTATTAAACTTTTAACTGCTTCTGTAATAATTGACTCCCGCAAGTGCATAAATCACAATTTAAGCCTGTAAACGATGAATTTTTCCTATTATGACACCCCAACTTTCAGACTCCGTAATCTTCTGTTTTTTCTCCCTTCTCTTTACGTCTTTCTGCATTAGTTCTCTTTCTCTGTCTCTGTTATTCATTCATTTATTCCGCCCTTTATATTCCCTCCTTCACTTTTCCTCCTCATTCTTACGCTTTTTCGCTCTTACTTTTTCCTGACGTTTTTGGGCTACCTTCAGATTTTTGTTTTTTCTTCTTCTTGGTAATATCTTTCTTCTCGGTTCGGAGAGTTTCTTATGTTTTTTCGATATTAAAGAAGTAAGCAACGAAACGAATTTTTACAATTTTAGTTGTACGTAAAGAAATTTGAAGCGATTCTACAGGAGGAAATGTTGAGTAGTAAACAAAATTTATGAAGTATTTAATAAGGTTACTCATTTAGCAATAAAAAGTAAATTAGGTATATTTCACAAACATTATCTAGAAAATATGATTTTTTAAATAATGATACTTTTTACCTTTTTCGTAACATGCTTTTTATTTGATTAAGATTTATATTCATAGAACTAATTGTAAATTATGGATAGTATAAGAATAAAAGTATAAATCTTGATTGTTCTTTGGCTCTTTCCAGAGATTTGGCAATTTCATATATTTGCATCAATAAATCCGTTCTAAAATATACTTGGCTAGTTGCGACCTAAATATATGGAAATAAGATCGCACCTTTTTGCGTCGAAATAGCATAATACAAATAACGTGCATATTAACATTGTGATTTGAGTTTTAACATCGTATTAGGCCTGCCTTTTCCTGCTGAATCACTTATGTCGTCAATATTACTGTTTAATAATTTATTTGTATTTTTTAATGAGCAGCTATGTTTACATTGTATGATTAAATGCGAGAAAGCTCGCGAAATTGAAATTCCTAACTTCCAAAAATGAACATTGCTAACATAATAATATTGAATTTGTAATTATGTTTTACAAGTAAACATAGGGGAGGGTGGAGCAAGGTGGTATACGTAACGTTCCAGGTGGCTTAATTAGTATTAAATCACCCATACAATTCAGTTTTGAGGCTTAGATATTTTTATTAGTTCATAAACTTATAAAAAATCATATAAATTTAAAAAAAGAATAGGTGTAGTTTCAATGTTAATTTTTTGTTTACAGCAATCAATGCACATAGCTTATTTACGAGGTATTCCACTTTGCTCTATTCGACTTTTCCTCACTATGACTTTTTTAAATATTGTAAAAAACAGATAGTCTATATTTGATATAAAGAGTATATCAAAGGTGATTTTTAACGGTTTTCAGGTACTTTTTACGATAGAACTAAAGGTTTTCAACTAAACTTACCTGGAACATTTCTATTTGTGTCTAAACGAACATCAAAACTTATAAAAGCGTTCAACAAGCTAACACAACACTCGCACAGTCAAGGGGGAATTTCAAATTAATCTAAACACAACTTTTATTATGTTGTGGGCATTGTCGCAACACAATTTCTTCTTATCCTCTGAAAACCTGCTAAATACCTCTTCGCCACAATAACAACAAACTAATGTAAATCCGAATATCCAATTCCATTCTGCTCTCTCTCTCTCTCTCTCTCTCTCTCTCTTTCATTCTCTCTTTCCTTCTTTCTCTCTTTCTCTCTCTCTTTCTCTCTCTCTCTCATCGAAACTGCGAAACTTCTCTTAGCATCGCAGAACATTCCCTCTCATTTCCTCAGCTTGTTTGTCGTCGTCGTATCTCACTAAAGAACTTATGAGAGTTGCTAATGGTAATTCCTCATCGGAATTCATTTTTGGGGGTTCATGTAATAATGAAAATTTCATTGCCCCCGTCTTATCGTATTATTCTTTATCGTAGATTTATATCGAAATATTAGCATTTTCCAGATTAGTAAATTCTTACTTTTGTACCTTCATAAAACTCTATAAATTTGTTGACTGTTTAATGGAAGTTATATATTGAATCTTATTCAAATGATGTACAAAATTAAAACGTAAATAATATATGATTTAAAGAGTAACATAGTATTATGTTTACTTTACTACGAATGTTACATTTATGATGTAAATTAGATTATGTATTTGAATCAAGCAATAAGGATGTTAATGTCCACATTGTTAATTAGTAAATTTAATCGTTTTCTATGTGAATGAATACGTAATTATTTACCTGCTGTTTGACAATATTTGTAGTATCTCTCAATTGGTAGAGTACTTTGAATTAAAAAAATACAGAAAAGCTGCGGTTACGCTGCAGCCATCAGCAACTAAATGTCCTCCTCCTCCTCCACTCGAAGCTAACCCAACGACATCTTTACACCGCAATATCAACAGCGAAATAAATAACAATTCTAATCTCCAATTTCTCTCTCTCTCTCTCTCTTTCTCTCTATCTCTCTATCTCTCTCTCTTTCTCACTCTCTTTCTCTCTTTCTCTCTCTTTCTTTCTCTCTTTTTCTATCTTTTCAATCCTCCGAAACTTCCTCTCTCGTTTCGCGCAGGAACGCATTCCCTCTCCTCCACCATGTCTTCGTCATCCCCCAGCAAAGAACTTGTGCGCGGCGAGCGCGCTCACCAGAAAGAGACACAGAGAGAGAGAGAGAGAGAGAGAGAGAGAGAAAGAGAAAGAGAGAGAGAAAGAGAAAGAGAGAGAGAGAGAGAGAGAGAGAGAAAGAGAGAGAGAGAAAGAGAGAGAGAGAGAAAGAGAGAGAGAGAGAGAGAGAGACCAAGAGAGACAGCGGAGTCCCGACAAACTTTCGCCCAGCATCTTATTCGGGAGACCTCGGTGTTTGCCGCAGGGCGTCTCTCACGAAACTCCCTTGCCCGATAAGTTCTTGTTATCGTCGCTTTACAGGCTGAGAGAGCGGCTGCCTGCTTGCTTGCTTGCTTGCTGCTAGAGAGGCTCGTGCACGTATATTCGCCGATCACCCATTATGCAGAATTAATCGCGTTCAATATACTTCGGCGTGACCGAAGTTTTAGTTGCAACCAGTACGCGCGAGCCATGGACTCCGTGCGAGAGAGAGACATGCTTGTATGTACGAAGTGCTTATGGGTTACGAATGTCTAAGGGTGAATCGTACCGGTCTGTTGTGTTAAGAGGGAGTGTAATGATATAATGAATCGTGCGTGGGATTGCAGGTATCGGTTGTAGATACATTCGTAATTTTAAATGACAGTATGTACTTCAATTATCTTTTTTGTGTTTTCTTAAAGCGTGAGTTTTTTTTTAATAATTATAAAGTTCAAGATTTTGAAGAATATTGATGTTCTTTTTTTTAAATTAGTGCTTTTAGAACATTAAAAAAAAACTAAATATAAAAAATTAGATTTAATTTAATCAATTTAGTTAAAACATTTCTTCAAGTAGAATAACTAACAACTAAAATAAAATAACTGTATATTTGTTTTAAGTATTAATTTATTAGAATGAGAAACATTTGTTCATTAATTCAATTTAAATGTTTTCTAGGGTATATATTAAACAAATGTATATATTATAATCTACTAAATTGAGTCATCAAAAAATATTTAATTTAAGTTTATAATTTTGTTTAATCATTCTTACAAAATATTATATTTTGAATTAATAATATTTATTCATTGTGAATAAATATTTATTAAATCCAGTATATCGAATCCAAATTCATTTTCAGTGTAAAACGACGGCTCGCGTAGGATGACCATTCGGATCTTATAAATGTTTTAATTGATCCTCTGTATAGTAAGCAGTAGAAGTAGTCCGTAGAAATCAGACAACTACCATGCTTACACACCTAATATGTTTGGTGTTACCTCCTAGCCGACGATTTTAATAACTGTAAAATCTGTATGTACTTAGACTTTAGATTATTTAGTTTCAATTCTATGAACGTTTCAATAAAATAAATAAAAAATTATCTCAATTATATTGTTTGTCGCAAAATTTAAGGAGGCTTAACTTCTTAAGAACATTTGGTGTTTAGAAAAGTGAAGTTCTATTCAGAAGACACATGCATGTTTTCCTCGGATAGTTAACAGAATTTTCATAAATAATGCAATTTTTATTTATTATTGTATGTCTGTATATTTCTGCTGGATATTTAAAAAATTTATAATAATGTCTGTGATGAACTATACATCAGTATAATATTTAATCGGAAGTATAAAATATCAGGACAAAATTTATGTTCGTCGTAAAATAAAATGTTGATTTACAAGCGGACTATTTCATTTTGGGGATTTTAAACGGCGTAAATTTTATCATAATCATAAATTCGTATAAAATAATATTGTTGAAGTTCAAATATAAATGTTTAAATTCAATTTTGTTTAACTTTTATTATACTTTCAAGAGAAAAGTGCATTTCTTTAAATATTACGTTGAAAAAATTGTTGTAAAGAAAGTTAAATGAATCAATAATGAAAGTCAAACTTACAAAGAGAACACCAACTCTGTGGAACTCGGTTTTTGATGAGGCTTTGGGAGGTACTTGCTGATACCTAAAAATGAAACCTAGCACCGAAAGTTTGTTCTAATAGGCCCTTGTATTCGAAATATAAGCTATTTTACTCCGAACATACGTTATTTTATTGAAATAAGGTACCTCTTCTAGTGATGATAAATATGCACGAATTGATATTAGAAAAGATGCCTTCAAATATAATTAAAGTTGGGAGAATGAGCTTCAATTTGAGACCCGTAACGTTAAATAATATGACTCTAAGCCAAAGTTATTAAGTTAAAGAATATTTGTAGAAATTAAACTGTTTTAATTTCGTTGATTTTTTGTACATTTTTAGTCACCATCTTCAATTGTTAATAACTTTAGCTCGAATTAATATTCTTTAACATTACAGGTCTTAAATTAAAGCTTTTTCTGCCTACTTTTATTATCTTTGTAGGGCTATTTTCTAGTGTCAATACATGCATATTTATAATCACTAGAAGAGGTACCGTTTTTCACTAAAATAACGTATATTTGGAGTAAAATTGCTTATATTATCTCGAATACAAGGGCCCATTAGAACAAACTAAGGGTGCATTAGACTTCATTTTTAGGTACCAGAAAGTACCCCCCAAAGTTTTATTAAAATCCGAGTTTCTCAGGGTTGGCGTTCTCCTTGTTAGTACAAGATATTCTTTTACATTACGAATTACATGTGAAATTATATATTTATTTGTATCTTTTTATTATAATTATCCTGATATTTTTAGGCAACTGAATGAAGCAGTTTATTATCTTCGTATATGTTTCGGTATGGATTGTATTCCGTCATTATAAATCCAATGGATCTTCTACGAAACTTAACCTGCAGTCTATGGCTTCTCCAACAACTTCTTAAAGAAAATAAACCACGATACCCATTATAATGATTCAAACAACTCCAAACTTCAATCATACTTTGTAACCTACAACAAGTACCTACACACCCAAGAAAAATCTTGAAAGCCTGCAATATACTTGAAATTTCAGTAAAGCTCCCCGTTAAAGAAGCGCTTAGCAAGAAATAAAGAGCGAGAGCAAGAAATAAAGTGTCACAAAGAAAGAAAGAAAGACAGAAAGAAAGAAAGAAATAAAGAAAGAAAGAAAGAAAGAGAAATAGAGAGAATAAGAGGCCGACTACGGCCGTAAAAGCAAAACCTGAAAATTGACGTATAAAACTCGCGTCAAGCATTTATCACTGAGTGAGTCGTCCTGACTCCTCGTCGCGCGTTGCTCGCGTCAAACACGGGTGAGAGCATAGTCGTACCTCGTGCTCTCCTGCCTATCTCCAGCTGCAGCACGGCGAAGCGCGCGCGATTTTCGCGAAACTTTATTACGCGGTGGCGGCAGCCGTCACGGCATCCAAACACGTGTGTGCGTGCGTGCGTTGGAATGGACTTTATTGCCGAGGGCTACATAAAATTACGACTTGCGTAAAGCACGCGGGCGCGAATTTCCGCGGCAGCCTCCCTCTCTCTCTCTCTCTCTCTCTCTCTTTCCCTCTCTCTCCCTTTCTCTCTCTGTTTCTCTCTTTCTCTCTTTCTCTCTCTCTCCTGCACAAAGAGAAGCCTGGAGAATCTAGGGAGTATGCTAGTGTGTGTGTTTATAGGTATGTGTGCGTTTGACGTCATAGCTGCTGCTACTGCTGCTGCTGCTGCTGCTGCTGCTGTTGGAGCGGCATTCTTTGACGGAACCATTTCGCATCTTTAGTGAAGCTACGGACTTCTTTTTTTTTAATGCGGCTCGCTGCGATATCGCGCGCGGCTTTTTAATTCTTTTATACGGGGCACTCGCCGCGGCACCGGCGTCTTTTTATAGTGGCAGTCGTTCAGATGGGTTTTCCGGGCTTTTTTATTGACTTGAATTCTTGGTATAATAAATGTGGGTATGGGCGCGAGGAGGCGTGCGCGCAGACTGTCGCCGTAATATAATTTTGAAGAAAAGTGGAAACTACGATCGAATTTTCATGAATTCTCAAACTGTGCCGTATTCCAACTAGCAGGGCTGGCGTAAATATTACATTTCTTGGAAAAAATGTAGAATTTATAATGCGTTTTTCGAGCTTTTTGAGGGTACAGTAGAAACATGGAAATTTCTTGTATTATTTGTGTACAAAGTCTGAAAGATGTAAAATTGTGGCAAAAAATTTTGTACACTAAAAGAAAAATTCATTCTAGCGGACATTTTCAAATACTTTAACTGTCGTCGCGTGATATGTTGAGTTTGTTTTTTGTTTGTTATTTAATTTTCCTCATTGGACGGTTTAAGAAAATTTAAAAACGTTTGTGACAATGGAAAATTCTCTCAGACGTGCATTATATTTGTGCTTAATAAAAGTACAGAAGATGCATATTTAAAAGAAATTTATTTCATTGAACTTATTTTGTAAAGTATGAAACTTCATATCAACTTTATTGCTTTCGGCCCACGAAAAAGCTAAAGTTTATTTTATCCTTATTAAATGATGTTATTATAAGAAAGAATAACTAATTACTCGTAGACCAAATTCTCTTAAATTGATATAAATGTTTACCTACCATTGACCAAAAGTCCATTAGATTAAATTTATTGTGTATTATAAATAATTCTTTAATAATTGCAGAATAATAAAAGCTGTTGAGGACGAAAACAGCTTTTATCGACCTCCCTCTTTTAAAATTATCTACTATAAACTAGAATATAATATGTTTAATGTTAACTAAAAGCTCATTTTAGAAACAAGGTAATACTTTTATTTATGTCCATTATACCGCTTAAATAAGATTAATTACAAGCATACCAAATTTGAATACCAATGTATACCAAATTTGTTAAAAATAGATATCGTATTCCTTATTATTAAAAAATATCTGATGCATAACAAATATTCAGTTTATGCAAAGATTTCTCTTCTTTTTTCTTACTTATCTCCAAATTCATATACGACTGTATTCCACTGTGTTAACGACCTCCGGATGTGAGAGAGATAGAAACTGAAACCAAATGAAGTCTTGCCACGCAAAAACGATCATATATAGTTTATTGTCTAAGTTTATGAGAGTTCATTCAGAAGTATGGATCACAAAGACGTTCCCATATAGAAGCTTATATTGTAGATGGTATTTATTCGTAATTATTATTTATTAATTAAAGTTCACAGTAATAATTATTTGCATACTAGTGAAATTCATTTGGGTAGTTATTAAAATTTGGATAAATTGGTATTTAACCAGCTTTAATTTGAATAGCGTAAATATAAAGTTATATAATCGATAATTGAAACTCTAGAACTATGTTGCGGACAGAAAAAAGCGTGTATTTATTCCATAATGACGAAAACCTGTACGCGCATATGTGATCCAGCAAAACTTGAAAACTTCTCATACTGTTGGGAATTGAAGAGTACAAAACAATATTGCGCCGCCTAAAGGATACGTCGGCCTTTATGGCGGGGTCTCTCCGAGCTCGATTGGAACATCTGGGCGGAAGTCGAGGGCTTATGACCCGGACGTCACCAAAGAGAGAGAGCGAGAGAGAGAGAGAGCGAGAGAGAGAGAGGGAGAGAGAGAGAGAGAGAGAGAGAGAGAAAGGGAGTCTAGCTTGGGTTGCAGACGAGTGAATACGGAGGCGACGGCGAACTTCGCAGGCCCTTTGGGCGGCAAGAAAAGTTCAGTTCAACTTCAGCTTTCGAGAGGCATGCGTCGTACGTAGGGATTCATGAGAGCGTCATTTTTGAGAAACGAGACCATAATATAGCGAGCACGTCATAGGTCAAGTGAAACTTAAAGAATAAAGTGCATTAATACCGAATCAAATCATTAATTCTTATGACTGTCCTCTCCTTATTTTGTACAAACTATGTTAACTATTGTTACTTTATCTTATGAAATATTTTTCTTCTAATTAATACAGCACATAATGTATTCAATTTGTATAATACAATAAAGTTTTAAGGAAAACTTAAATTCATTTACATACATTTACAAAATTCATAATAATTTATTTAAAGTTGTGTAGAACATACATTTTTCTAATGTTTCTTTTCTGATAATTTTATTGTTCATATATCTGATTCTTGGTAGCAATAGAAAGTTAAATGTTTGAATATTACCATGTTAAATTGTTAACTAAATTAATAATTTTCAAAATATTACTAAAGTTACCTAAAACAACATTCAAACTCCTTACCTCCTACATGCAGAAAACATATATCCCTAAAAGTTTCTGCAATCCACAAATCAATAGCCAAAACGCAGCCGCTCCCTTTAAACCCGTCTCTCTCTCTCGCTCTCTCTCTCTCTTTCTCTCTCGTCTCTCCGCCTTACGCGCGCATAATTCGCCGAGAAAGCAGTAGTCTCACATCTTCCCCGAGTCTGCACGCGCGCGCATCGAGTCGTATCCCCCTTCGAGACCGTCTTAAATCTCTCTCGCGATAGAAAAATGCGGCTCGCTCGCGCGGAAAATCAAACGTACGCTCCGCGGATTCCTCGGGAATTCCCCGGCAAAGCCGGGGATTCCCCGCCCCGCCAGGTCTCGAGTCCACCCGCGCGATTCTCTGCATACTACGCCGGATCTCCGCGCGGATATTTTATTCATGCGTGAACTCGGGCTAATACAGCGAGGAGGCGAGAAAACTCAGAGACCTGCCGTGTGCTGTGGGTAGGTACCAGATCGTCTTGCGAGAGATATGGGCGCTTACAGCTATGCATGTGTATGCTCAAAGTGGGGGAGACGGCTGTGGGAGTCGAACGGTCCAGGTAGGGGGTGCGAATGTCGAAGAGCTGAACGTTCAAGTGATGTAGATTTGAAATGTCGAGGTTACGTTGTGCCTTTTATTTATTTGAATTATTCATTTTTTTATGTATGTAGGTAGTGACGGCTTTGTATGCGTAAGTCACATCCATAGTATAAGACTATGATGATTCGAAATTTATTTCGTTTAATGTTAGTGCAATAGTAAACTTATAATAATATAAAATTCGCATACTTAACAATTATTGCTTCAATAATTAACTTTAATGTGAGACTCTTAATTATTAAACTTATATAACAATAAAATAAAGACTATTCGAGTATGTTTAAAAATACATCCAAAGTAGACTTTAATATCTGTAGAATATAAGTAATTATGCTTTAGAATTTTAGCAAAATTCAAACAACTTTACTTGTACAAACAAAATTTAAACATGTTATTAACATCTTGAGTGAAATTTAGAACCTACACTGGAAAAAATCTTATCGTAACATCGCTACGTACAACTAAGGTTATAACCGACCTACGTTAAATGAAGTAAATTTAAAATTTTATTTGTAAAATCAGCTATAACAATACTACTCATCAACAGCACAATTTTATTAGGTTGGGGTTAAAAATAGTGTATTATGGTTATCTGATAAATAGAGTCCGTAGATACTTGAAACAGTTCATATACTGTTTTATGCACTTATTTTAAGAACACCTGTTTATATGAAGCTGAAAATATGCTGAAATCAACAAATTAAAGGCGAATTTCGGAATTGTTTTGGTTATGGGTACATTGCTACAGAAATTGTAAAATTGCTATGAAGAATGAAATTCCCCTACTACTTGGCTGTATTCAGCTTAGATACTTTACTAGTGTTGCTAGGAAATTTGCTACGTCTAATGCAGGTTGTAATCCAACCCACGTTGGACGCAGCAAATTCACTACATTTAATTTCAATTATTCACGACTAAAATAATATTACAATTTTGAACGTAATCTTTCGCCATTGAACGACGTATTTTCGTGTGTAATTTAACTAACTGAGAAGTAGTATTACTTTGATTTTTTAGAGAGTAATTTTGACTTTAAAAAAATAATGTTTTAAATAGCGTTTACCCCTTCTTATATGAGGTTAATATTTTACAAGTATAATACCGTCATTCAAACCTGATACAGCGCTGTGCCACATCAAAAAGCCCAATAGCAGCACTCTTAATAGGTGTTTCTTTGAAGCTTTCAAAGATTCGCCTATATAATACTATAATTCAAATATAAAACTTTGAGAAAAGTCGTGCTCTATCACTGTTTCTTTAAGCATAATGGCGTTATTATTCATACAACGTTATATAGAGTTCCACTTCAAGCACACTCTAAAATACTGCTCCGGCGAGTGCATTACAAAGTTTCGAGAATCATTATTTTCCGAATGGATCACTGAATCTGAAACTCCCCGTGGAAGGTGTGTGTGTCCGTGTGCGTGCGCGTGATTGGTCGCCGCGAGAGCCTAAGACCCGACCCGAGCGCGGTTCCCGGCGAAAAACTTGGTTTTATGGTTTGTAATTTGGAAGAAATGTCGCGATGTGCATTTTGCTGCCGCGTGGTATATGCGACGGTATACGTGGACCCATGAATTACCTCGCTATGAAGAATGGATTTGAATAAAAAAAAACAGTAAAATAAGTCGGACGCTTTATAGTGTACTGCTGGACGGGATTCAGGTAGATTGAAGATACTCGACACAAATCAAAACTTTGAATTTCGTATGAAAAGTTACCTTCTGTTGGCTCTGTTTGCAATTTTTTCAATGTCTGTAAAATATATATAGTTAGTAACAAAAGATTAGGAATTATTATATTGGCGAAATTAAATTTTAGCGATTCCTTATTGATCTAATATAAACATTATTTTTACCTGATAATTTCTACTAATTTAGTAACCTTTCATTGTACAATTTTAATTGTGTAGAGTTTGTTTATTAGTCGGTTTTGCATTTTTATACAATGCTAACCTTATGAAATTTACAAAGTTGAAATTGATTCTATCATTTTAACATGCACGTTCTAAACGTTGAAATTCCTTAGCAATTGCTATTAAAAGAACAGATCAATAAATATTGACTAAAAGTTATGATGCGTTAAAGTTTATCACTAAAATAATGAAGAAGTTTATTCGAAGAATTCACAATGCGATATTCATATCATACACCGCAGAGCGCATAAAAGCAATTTAACCAACGCGTTAGAAGAACGAAATAAAGGGGGTAGTTAAATATTCGGAAAGATAAAATTGCATAAAAGTAAATTTCGGGCAGATATTTTATGGAAAATGGAAAATTCTGAATAGTTAAATTTTGAAAGAAAAAGATTCGGAAAATATTAGTATTGAATATAGAAATTTTAAAAGACCAAAGTATAGAAAAAAAATCGTAAGGTTCAAGATATGGAAAATAAAAATTTTTAGAGCTAAAATATTGAAAAAATTTGATTTGCAACCTGCTAAATTAGTAAGGGCAGCAATACATGTATATAAAAAAAAGCAAAATAACAACCCTGGTAGAAATTTATCCCATCCCCGTTACAGATCTATGTAGAATAATCTCGGGCTGTGTAGATCTATGTAGGCAAACTAGATAGTTACTATAAAGGCGTGTATTGGTCGTCTTTTGTTTCCCATATTATTTTCCGCGATAAAACTAGATAAACAAAATTATGATAATAACAACCACTTAAAGATTATGTTTCGAGAAACAGAAGCATCATCTATTGTTCACCTATTACCAATTTAATTGAATGTAAAGAACATCCAAAATGTAAGGTTATCAAGTTTCAGATGCATCGAGTTTTTTATTTAAGAACTCAATAACAGTATTATATCGCACATATATATTAAACAATCAAAATAAGAAAATAATCTCAATATGCAAATAACTATATGAAGTATTAGTGCACATATTTATTTTGTTTATGTAAAATTAGTCCCCTTACATTTGATTATGTTCCATCCTATATACAGGCTTGGTTTCAAAACCTGTATGGTTTATTTAAGGGGCACACTACCTTTAAAATGTGAAACAAAAAAATTGATTAAGAATTTTTATTTTGATATTTATTTTAATATGGGTTTTTTTTTCCTGTATACATAAAAACCTACCAATTTGTATATTTTTTACCTTCGTTGGACCTTCTATGCCTCCATGGCAAACCAGACTGTTTTCGAAGACTTTAAGCACTGTCCGTAAGATTCCAAGTCTACGCATGGATGGATTGGGCTAAAAATTTATGGAGATACTCATTGTAGTAGTACTTTTAGCATGAACGTAGGGATTTTGATTTGAACGAGTAGACAATTTTTTACATCTATAAAAGTGATACAATTATTAAAAAATAAGTGTTATATTGACAATGTACATATAAAAAAATACTTCTACTCGCTCAAATCAAAATCCCTACGTTCATACCAAAAGTACTACTATAATGAGTATCTCCATAAATTTTTAGCCCAATCCATCCATGCGTAGACTTGGAATCTTACGGACAGTGCTTAAAGTCTTCGAAAACAGTCTGGTTTGCCATGGAGGCATAGAAGGTCCAACGAAGGTAAAAAATATACAAATTGGTAGGTTTTTATGTATACTTTCAGGAAAAAACCCTTATTAAAATAAATATCAAAATAAAAATTCCTAATCAATTTTTTTGTTTTACATTTTAAAGGTGGTGTGTCCCCTTAAAGAAAACTATTTTCACACACATTTATGATCAGCTGATTAATTTTCCATTTTTAAAAAGAAATAATTGTTTTGAATTAGATTTATTTAGACGATTTATTGTATACGTTCTATTTTTGTATTTCCTACTGTGATTAATTTCTAATCAAACACTTTCATTTAACATCTATGGCTAATTAATACATAATAATTTGTTACTTATACAGAAAATTATCCTCTACATGTGTTCAACTAATGTGTTTGCCTTTGAAAATATTGTCATGGGTGAGCAGGATTAAGAACTCGCATATGGATACAAAATTATTTGCAACTCTGAAATTATAATTCTAGTTTTTAAATAAAACATGTCATAAAGTACATATTTGTACATATGATATTATTATTATTTATATATTACTTTTCAAGAAAGAACTAAATCTATCAATAACATTATTTTGTGATTACTGTTTTTCATATCCAAGAAACATTATTTCTGGATTTTCATTTTTTAGGTTACACATGCTTCCAGACTACTTTTATATGTAAATAGTATGAATAGAACTATAGTTCTTATCATTATAAATGAAAACTTGCATGTTATACTTTTTATAACATTAATTTTTACAATAAAAGTTCTGTACAATATATAATATAACCTCACATTTTTCATATGTACATATTATTATTGAGGAAACTATGTAGATCTGTGTGGATTTATCGAGTTTTGTATAGTCTAGTACTATCTAGTCTGCCTACAAAGACCTTTACAGCCAATATGGGCGCCATGATAAGATTTCTACTAGGGAATTTTCAATATTTTAATGTATAAAATTGTTGATTTTCAATACTTTGTCTCTACGACTTTTTATTTTCCATATTTTCACCTTTACAAATTTTTTTCTATACTTTGGTCTTTCAATATTTCTCTATTAAATACTAATATTTTCCGATTTTTTTTCTTTCCAAATTTAACTTTTCAGAATTTTCCATTTTCCATAAAATATCTTTCCAAATTTTACTTTTAAGCAATTTTATCTTTCCGAATATTTAACTGCCCCCGAAATAAAAGTGAAACACGCATAAAAATATGCGACTAAAA
Source organism: Gastracanthus pulcherrimus (assembly GCA_949152435.1). Classification (NCBI taxonomy): domain Eukaryota; kingdom Metazoa; phylum Arthropoda; class Insecta; order Hymenoptera; family Pteromalidae; genus Gastracanthus; species Gastracanthus pulcherrimus. The sequence continues at coordinate 39,584,686 of OX424575.1, forward strand.
TTCAATTTTCCCTGACTAATAAAAAACAAAATATCCTCGAAATCGTGACAGCCGGGTCAATCCGTCTCTTCATGTTCTCAAACCCTGATATATATATTCGCCCTAGCGAAATTTTGTACGCTCGGACTTTCGTGGCGCAGCCGCTTAGACAAACGGAATTTCGTGGATTTTAAATTCCGTCTGGGTTTTTCCGTCCGTAGCGCGGTGCCCGTGCACAAATTAGATTTCCGAATTAAAGCCGGGCGCGCAAATCGTGACGAGCTATTTTCCTCGACTTTGTAGCCGCGCTGCTCCTTCCTTGGTACGTTCGTTTTTGCGTCGGGCGCTTGCACCGTCCGGGAAGAGATGGTCTTTGTGCCGAAAAAAAATTCATGCAATTCAGTTACGCGTGGCGACGGCGACGGTGCTCGTTAACTTCAGGTAAAGCTCTCTTGTAGATTGCGTGAAAGTGGCGTTAAAAGTATTTTTGCATTTGGGATTTTATGATTGGCAATGATGACTTTCCAATTGATGAATAGTGGCCTGCATTCAGATAATTCAGTTCAAGGGTACATGGTATGTATGTAATATTATTACGTTGAAAATTCTTATTTTATTTAAGGTGTCTCCTCGGTGATTTTTTATGTTTTATAACATTTTTCGGCGCGCCTCGGCGGATGACGAGATAGGGAGTGAAATGAAAAATTCGGAAAAAATATGTTCATAGCGTTATATTATTACGCTGTACCTAAACATGTCAACAAACAATTGAAGACTCGCGTAGCTCGCCGTCACAACCTTTTGCCTCGTCTGTACGCTAACCTTACGAAGGGTCCGGTTTCATAATGTGCTGGGTCGTCAGCACTGTCGTGTGCATGTGTTCGATCCGCATTTCCCGGCATTTCCATTCAATCGATCAGATTGGATTTGTATAGTTATAGAATACTGATTTTATTTAAAGATCAAAGACATAGTATGGTTCTTATTCATTTAGACTTATGTGAATTGTGTCTGCACCGCTATTTGAAAAGACGTGAAACGCGAACCAATCACTCGAACACGACACAGGATAATGGTGCAACACACAATGTAACCAGACTCGAAGGTGCTTCAAAATGACGATGAAAATTATGAAAAATCGTAAAAAATTTCATTACATATATTTAATATTTATAGTTTTATGAACATTTTGAGACCTGCTGGATATCAGAACTCTTAGTTTTACCAAAGTCATAGCCAGTTGAGTGAAACAATTTATATTCAATAGCATACCTAATTGAAACTTTAAACGCGTTTTTCTTGAAACTTACTCTTCTGAAAAATTTCCTCGTGCAACCCATGTCCATGGATATTTTTGAATCTTGCAGGAAACAGAATTAAAGTATTTTGTAAAGAAAATACTATTAATAACTGCTATAAATAATAAAATACTAGTTAAAATTTTGAATTAAGGTATTCGGATTTTAATATTTTATTCAGCAATTGCAGTCCAAAAAATGTTTAATTTATTTCAGGCCATAGATTGAGTCTGAACAGTCTAAATAATATTAACTTTTGTTCATTTAGAATCGAAAAATATTCTTGAATTTTTTAAATAGGTTTTATCAAATTGGTTTGCGCAAGGAACTTTTTAAAAACACTTTTTTTATAACAAAAATATTAATTTTCGCCAATAACTTGTAGAATCATCGAATTTTACGACGTAAATCTAAACTTAAAGAGATGTCTTATATTATAGCTGTTTTCTATTTATTATAAATTAGCACCTTCCAAACGAAATAATGTTTAAAACATATGTAAAAGGCTTTTGCATTATGCGTTATTGATTTTGCATTATGCGTTGTACATGTAGATGCATTGTCTGCAGGTAATAAAAGCGTTCGGCAATGTTAACAACTCTCTGTTTATTTTACAAATCAAAATTAAATAGCTGTACATATAAAGCATGCTATAATATTGTGCAAACTAAAAAAAACACCGCTGCCAATTCATTGGCACTTAGCTTCCTCAAACTTTATAAATTGTTCCAATATGAAATTATTTATGTCAAGATGTATGTGTATATTTAAATTTTGTAATTTAAATTTTTGCAAAAGTATACTGTAGATTATAAAAAAGTATCGTTGTTTCAAATATTGTTTAATATATTATATATAATGTATATCATGTTCACAAATAAATTTAAGATAAGATGAGAATGTGTAACTAAGAAAATCTTAAAAATGTTTATGAAGAGTAATTATTCGAGTTAATTATTTAAAATAGTCTATTATTCAAACTCATTTTAACTGTGAACTGAAATTTTAATTCTATCAAAATTTTATTGTTTACAAATTGTATTGGTAAATAAAACATAAAACATATATTGATTAAAAGTGCTCTACAGTCTTCTTTTATTTTGTAACTATTCAATACAAAAATTTTTGTTTACAAGTTATTGAAGTAAACACATATTTTTGTGATTACATTTTTTTCGTAATTTTGTTCCAGCATATAGAAAACGGATTTATTCATTCATTACAAAAATATCATAAGAATGAGAAAAACGGTATAAAACAAATCAATCAATCTTGAATTTTCTTTTATTTCAAATCTCCATCAAAAATAAAAATAGAACTTTGAATGACCAACAATTACAGCATAATACTCGAGAAAAAGCTATTAAAAATTTCTTGAAAGAAAAATTTAAAATCATCAAAATGAAAGAAAGGTTATAAAAAAAATGAAACGATAAATCTTAAAAGTTCTTCTTTATTTTAAATATTTATCAAAAAACGCAAACAATGATTTTAGAATGACCAAAAATTACCGCATAATGCTCAAGAAAAATGCAATTAAAAATGTTTTGAAAAAAATGAATATGATAAAAATGAAAAAAGTTATAAAACAAAAACGAATGGATAAATCTTAAAAATTCTTCTTGATTTAAAATCTTCATCAAAATACGTATATAATGCGATTTGTTTAGTCAAACACTACCGCGTGATATGCACGAAATATACAATCAACAATTTTTTGAAAAAGAAAATATCATAATAAATAAAAAAACGTTATAAAACCAAAACTATTTGATGAATCTTGAAAATTCTTTTTGATATAAAATCTTCATTAAAAGGCAAAAAATAAGCGCTCATTGGTAAAAGATTACAGTGTAATAAAGAATCATAAAAAATTTGGAAAAAAATATAATCACAAATATCTGTGAATAGTAAGTAATCTGTGAATATAAGTAATATAATGGGGTGGTGCTTATAAGAACAATCTTGATTTATTGCAAAATCTGCAGAAAAAAATACTGAAAATTGTTAATAAAAAAAATTTTATCATACATGATAATCCACTGAACTTGGAACAACTTTTTGCTTTTGAATCACTGATATATCATTACCCTAATCTAAAAAGTCAATTTCTTAAGTCTAATAGTATTACTTGGAAAAAAAACTTAATGATTCCCAGCAACAAGAAAAAAGCTATACAAGTTTTCAATAAACTACCAAATGATCTAAAAACATTAGAATTAGATAAAAATTCACATAAATATAAACTGAAAATGTGGATAAAAGATAACTATAATATATGAGGTGCAATTATATTTAATATATCTATGTACAAACAATATTTTTATAATGTTAATAGTTTCTAAATTTTATAATGTTTCTAGTCTACTATGAGATGTATACGATACTAGTTTAGTTTACTTTTTAAGATAGTTTTAAGTATGCTAGTTATGCTTTAAGTTTTTTTTTAACACTTTTCTTAATTTTATGTACCGGACCTGCGCATAGGTAACTTAGTTTACCTCTGTAGGGATTTACATCATTCTGTAATTTTATGTATGTGAATCTTTCTGGTTTAAATAAATAAATAAATATCTGGAAAAATAAAAGTTCTCATGGGCAAGTAACTTAGCCGAAAGATAGTAAAACGCTACACTTTTGAAAATTTTCAGAAGGAATAATGCCGTTTTACTCAAGTTATCGTTTGCCATAGAAAGTGTCTTAAAAATTTTACAGAATAATCTTCTGAAAAAAGATTCAAGAAAAATTACGTTTCCGTGTATAACAAAAGAAAGGAAATACCTTATCCGAAATTTCGGGTGGTAAAAGATAGGTAATTGTATGCTCATTCAAATTCATTTTCACTGGATTGATCATATTATTTATAACGTACCAAAAAACCCGAAGAACGATAAAAAAATCCAAAAATTGAAAAACCGAGAAAAACTAGAACAAATTCGAAAAATTAAAAAAGTTATAACTGTGCCTCCTTCATTTAAAAAAAAAACAAATAAAATGAGCCATGAAGCATTAATTTTGACAATGAATATTCAGAGTTATGCTGATACACATTCGTAGACACACACACATACACATACACACACGCACACACACACACACAGACACAGACACACATGCACACACACACACACACACAATCACACATACACACACGCACATACGTAAGCTCGCACGCACGCACGAACGCACGCAAGCACGCACATACACACACATACATACAGAAATTTTCTAAAAATAGTGTATTTTGATTCCTTATACCTCAAAACATGTTCCTAACTTGTTTTTAGCAAAAAAGTTTTTTACTATCACAAAGCTTCTTCTTTGTAGAAGCAATTTACACAATTTGAGGTATAATTTTGAACTTAATTTCTTTCTTACTAAGGTCTTGCAATCAAGGTTCTACTTCTGTATAAATACCCAAATCAAAAAATTACTTTATAAAAAGAGTTTATTATTTTTGCCAGTTAAAAGAACAATGTAATGCTCGTTTGAATCTTTATTACATCTAGCCCTCTAAATCTTCATATGTTACGACATTAACCAAATATGTTTAAACATTCTACGTGTATACATAATTTATATTTTTTTTTTTTATTAATAATATTCACTTTTTACATTATTTTTTACGTTATTAATAAATACACTTTATTTATAGCAATTCTGAAACGAAATCACAGGTATATTTTTTGTAGCTGTGTAATAAATAATAATCAAGTTAAATAAAATCAACTATTATTTGTATTTCTAATTTTGAAAACAGTACAGAATTTTCTTAAAATTGTGTGATAAAAGATATGGAATATCGTAACTTATATAAGCTTAAAAGTTTATAAACTAAAGTGTAACTTCATATAATAATGATATTCCATTTAAGCGGCCCAGATTCTTTGAATTGAATAGACGAATTTTTTAATAGCACGTTATATAACGGTTTTTTCACGTTTTTACACAAATTATTTGCTATTTCAAGACAAAATCACTAGAATACTACAAAATCATATGTAGAATTATTTAAGTACATATATGATTTTAATGTATTTTACAAAAGTGCTGCGGGTACTAATGCTTACATATATTACTATTCTAACTATTACAAAAATTACTATTTTTATACTGTTTATATCTCATAAAAGCATTATTACTGCATGAGTATTTATACGTGTTCAATTCTATATCTTCAAAAGTTGGCATTTTGCCGAGGAAGCGAATGTAATGGACCTATATTGGTAGTAAATAGAACTTTATGAACTATAGAAAAGATTCAAAGATCTTTGCTGTCCAGTTAATTAGAGAATTTTTAAAAAACTATCAAAAGATTATTTAATAGAGTGTTTGATTATATAATAAAGCAGTTATTTATGACATGGCTTCTCTAATTACTCGAAGAATTATCAATTTACTAATCTATGAATTGTTTAACTTTTAGGGTAAACATAAATGGTTTTCGATTTAAAAAACTTCGCAGATCGGCAACAAATACAAAGTAAACAATATTTTTACTTACATACAAAATTTTATCTTAAAACAATATAATTATAAATATGCCAAAAGAAAAAGTAAAGAATTCGCATAAAAATTTAAATTGCTTGTCGTATGAACTGACATACAATAACTATCTATCAAAGTAACATCGATAAGGAGGTAATAAAAGAAAGTCAACGAAAGAATAACGTCTCATTACGCCAAATTGCACGAAATAAATCGAACTACTGTATAAAAAGAAACAAACAGCTAATAAAAATCACTCACACTCGCACTCAATCAGTCTTAATCTAAAATGACTGTCTTAAAAGATATACAGCCCAATTCAAAAGCTACGAATAATAAAAACTCAAAGGGATTAATAAAATTTATCGCCCTCGATTTTTCATTCAAATTCGCGTTTTATAATTCCGAAAACAAAACACGCTATTTTATATTTATAACCGACTTTATCGTACACTTGGAAGTTAATTCTCTCCTCTCTCTCTCTCTCTATCCCCAGCATTCACCGCCTGATCCTTTATAAAAATCAAATCGAACTTTCCGATACGATTCCAAACTCGCTCTCTCTCTCTCTCTCGCTCAGTCCTGCCGACTCCTTAGAACCATATCAAGGCGCGCGACATCCCTGAAAGCGCAATAAAAATAGAGAAGAGCGAGAGAGAGAGAGAGAGAGAGAGAGAGAGAGCGCACCGACGTCGCGATATAAGTGAAAATCCATCTCTCAAAGACCGTAAAACGCCTCGCCCTCTTTTTAGCTCTCTCTTCCTTCTTCGCCGCGTTCTCTTGCCCGGCGATACGATCGACACTAAAAAGCTTGTTAAAAAGGGAGGCGCTTAACTCCTGAAACACTCGTTACGGTTCGCGAGCGCGCGCGCGCCCTTTAAGAGAGAAAACGTGTCTCTCGAGATTTGCGATAATGTCGTGGGGGGTATCATCCCTCTGGCGCGGCGATAATTCACGCGCCGGCCGGAGGAGATAGATTTCTTCTCGCAGCGCGCACGCGGGATCGAAGCGAGCTTACGAGACAAAAATCTTTGAGAGCGACGGCGAGACTCTTTTTCTATTTTTTTTTGTCTTTTGGCACGAGTGTCGTGATTAATCGAGGCGTAGTTTTTTGGTCGGCGATTTTAAAATGCTTGTTCGAGTTTAAATCGAATGGATGATTATAGTTAAAGGCTGGCTTTTTACGGGATGCTCGTTATATTGCTAATTGGGCTGAGAAGAATTTATCGCGTTTGGAGAGTAATTTGCCAAAGGGGCTGTGACTGGTTATTGAACAGTTTCGTCGGAATTATAGTATTTTGACATGTTATCATTGAGATGAAGGATGCCCCGGGTATAAATGGCTTAATATAACATCCAATATACTTATATATGATTATATATGTAAATATTAATTCATGTATAAGCGTAAATGAATTATGGAAACATATAAGCATATATGAACGTTTATGGTCATCTATGCCTATATATGGCTTTATATCATTATATATATACCTATATGGACATATCAAAAGTTTCGTTTGGATGGTCGAAAGGATCCATATATAATCATATGTTAGCATGTACAGTCATATATAATCGTATATCGCCGGTTTAGTCGAAGAAGAGACGAACTCAGGCTTTGCTTGAAGAAGAGGCTAACTTAAATTTCGCTTGAAGAAGAGGCTAACTCGGCGTTTGCTTGAAGAATAGGCTAACTTCGAAATCGCGTAAAGTCGGTTTACTTTAACTAATTACTTCTTGCGTTTAATTTTCTAAAAAGTAACAAAAAAAGATAGGTAAATTAATGTCTTCACTAACCATGTATTTTTCTATATTTTATTGTTGCTCTTTACAAAATTAAATACGAGAAATAATTAGTTAAATTAGCCCTTCTTTAAGCGATTTTCGAGTTAGCCTCTTCTTCAAGCAAACACCGAGTTAGCCTCTTCTTCGACTCAATCGTTGATATAGTCATATCTGGTAATACATAATTATATATGGTTAAATATTTTTAGTATCATGGTATCATAGCTCTTGTCCCTCAGTTTGACTGTTATCATCCGGATGATATTTCGAAAAAGGGTAACTTTATCTTAGTTCAGTGCAGTTTTTAAGGGGGCACACCACCATTAAAATGTGAAACAAAAAAATTGATTAGGAATTTTTATTTTGATATTTATTTTAATAAGGGTTTTTTTTCCTGAAAGTATACATAAAAACCTACCAAATTGTACATTTTTTACCTTCGTTAGACCTTCTATGCCTCCATGGCAAACCAGACTGTTTTCGAAGACTTTAAGCACTGTCCGTAAGATTCCAAGTCTACGCATGGACGGATTGGACTAAAAATGTATGGAGATACTCATTATAGTAGTACTTTCAGTATGAACGTAGGGATTTTGATTTGAACGAGTAGAACATTTTTTACATCTATAAAAGTGATAAAATTATTAAAAAATAAGTGTTATATTGACAATGTTTATATAAAAAAATACTTCTACTCGCTCAAATCAAAATCCCTACGTTCATACTAAAAGTACTACTATAATGAGTATCTCCATAAATTTTTAGCCCAATCCATCCATACGTAGACTTGGAATCTTACGGACAGTACTTAAAGTCTTCGAAAATAGTCTGGTTTGCCATGGAGGCATAGAATGTCCGACAAACGTAAAAAATATACAAATTGGTAGGTTTGTATGTATACTTTCAGGAAAAAACCCTTATTAAAATAAATATCAAAATAAAAATTCCTAATCAATTTTTTTGTTTCACATTTTAAAGGTGGTGTGCGCCCTTAAGTCGTATAATGGAAAATCCTCCCGAATAAATATTTTAATGACAAAAAACCGGACATGAGCATATATGTTCATATATGATCAGATATGTTCATGTATTGCAATAACTCGTTTATAATCATATATGATCATATATGAAACGTTATGATCATATATGAGCCACTTTATCCGGGACATTATATAATTTTTCCTTTTTAGTATTTATTTAACTCTGAGCTTATAGACAACCGGTAAATAGTAGAATATATAGGAAAAACTAGGGCTGACTAATACGAGATATTACTACTTAATTTATTTAACCGTGAGAACAATAAATGCAAATAAAATGGTAATTTTGATCGTATTTTTTTTAACTTTTGCATTATTTTTTACTCGTTATATTCAGTTTTGATTTAACTACGTTTATTGTTATAGCCTATTAGCTGATTGCCTGTCAATTGCTCAATATTGTTATTGCATGCTTTCGCGTAATACAGTGCGTTTCGCAATTATTGACTGACTGATAATTGAAAACATAATTCGAATAAAATTCAAAGGAATCATAATAAACATGATTCTTTGATCATTCAAATAATTTAAATATTTAAATAAACTCACATAAAGATGATTCACTAGAATATGATGATAAGTAAATGTTTGCAAATTACCTGTAACAAAAAAAAAGTTTTTTTATTAATTATGGATTATGTTTTATGCATTTTATTCACAAATTCACGAAAATTGTACATAACAAAACTGTAAATAAACTGTTATTTTTAATGCATTTTTGTAAGTACGAGGGGTTCACATGTTATACACATGGTATAATTCAAGAAAGAAAATACAGCTGGAAATCTATAAATCAATGGGAGCAAGTATTGTCGGCATGCGCATCAAGATTCGTATATTCAGAATACACTAGAATTGTCAATTAATAATAATAATAATAACAATAAAATAATAATAATAATAATAATAATAATAATGATGATAATGATATTGATAATGATAATGATAATGATAATGGTGATAATAATAATAATAACAATAAATAGTCGCACTCAAATAAATAATGATGATCAATGTAAAGTAATAACATTCTTTTCGCAGAAAAGCGCAATATAAAATTGTATAAAATATTAATTTGATAATATATATATATATATATATATATATATATATATATATATATATTATTTATTTACCAAGGCATAATTGGGTACTTAATCTAGTAATGTACAAATTAAAACAAATTAATCGACACGAGTAAAATTACGTTTCTTAAACTGATTAGTTAACTTTCAATTTTTCCTATTGGGTAAGGACAAATTAAAATTTTTTGGAGAGTATCAGATAATCTCTATTAACTCTAGTAATCATTGGAAATAGAAAATTGATTCAATTCACAAAATAATTCTTTACTCTTAAAAATAAAAGGATGAACACTTGATAATTTTACTGAATATTCTTTTTCATATTCCTAATCACCTCAATTATTTTAGAAATTTTCAATCTTATATTTTCCAGATATCACCGTTTAAACAAAAAATTACGTTTACGTATTTAAAAAAACAAGGGTCACTGCTTATCCAAAATTTCATAAGAAATATCCTAAATACTAATTCTTTAAAATCGAAAAAGTGCTAAGTAACAAATACCAATTGAAAAAAATGAAATTACTTTGAGACGTTTTTCTTAAAAGAAAACAAAAAAATTAACCCGGAAACATTAATTTTGACCATGTATATTGAGAGTTATGCGGATACACATCCGTACACACACACACACACACATACACATACACACACATACACACACACGCACATACACACACGCACACACATACACAAATACACATACACACACACAAACACACACACACACATACATACACATACAAACACACACGTCACGCACACATCGACACATCCATACAGACATATTCTAAAAATAGTGTATTTTGATTCTTAATATCTCAAACATATTTCTATAATGATTTTAGTATAACTTTCTCCTCTATGAGGAAGTAATTGTTTTTTTCACTTTGGTAAATGAATATGTTTTTTAATCATATTTTCGTCTTTTTAAATTTTATTAAATAAAATCACCAACAATTTATGTTTACCGAGAATTCACACTGAAAAATATGATTTACGATGAATTATGATATAAATATCAGGTTAGCCAAAATTAACAAATCATTGTGCACCCAGTTCTCAGTTTTCTCTGCCGATTTTTTATGTGTACGTACATATCAAAGAATGCTCTCAAAACCGGTTTCAGCCCCTAAAGTCCCATGTGTGGGTATCCAAACTTTAAGGATACAAATTGTTAGATCACCCTGGTAATTCAATGGATCAGCTATACAAAGCTGAATATAAACCCGAAAATGTGGATTTTTTAGGTTATGTTTGATCGTATGCCATTTTACCAAATCAACATAAATTTATGTCTAACTTAATTCCTTTTTTGATACGTTCAAATCCGTTACGTACAACCAAAAATACAGCCCAATAAAGGTGTTGTTTCGAAAATTAGCAGATTGGCACCCCTGAAACTTGTATCTATATAAACTATTTTAACTCTAACTTTCACAACACATAATTCAAACATCCTAGAAAATAAAGCACTTGGTTTGGTTTTGTGAATTTTTTTAAATTTAATTTGTATATAATGATGATATACAAGATGTATACATTAGTTTTACGTTCTTTGGTGTCATGTACAGAGGCAATTCTTTGAAAGCTATTTTAGTGAGTAAATAGAATGTTAAGGGTATTTTAATTACTTATATTATTGTCCATTTTTGTTAATTAATTGTGACATATTTGAGTTTAAAGTAGAAAAACAGTTTAATCTCAAGAAGTTAAATTATTAGGTGATAAAATGGGATACCACTAGATTCCAAAGAACTTGTTACTACTAAATTGTTAGCTTCTTGGGGTATAACATTTATTCATGCCTCGTCTTCACTGGCACTTTAATAGAGGCTCGCTTTAATGTTTAGTATCAAATAGCATTACAGTGATAACGACTAAAAAAATTAAAGAGTTCCATTGTGTAGAGAATTGTTTTTTCTATTTCTTAATACTAAAAAATTTTTGCTTTTCTAAACAACATAAATGTTATTCAATATTGAAAGTTAACGCTAGACTATATTAAACTGCCAATGAAGACGAGGAATCAGCAACGTCTTGTATACCACCATTATATACAAATTTTATTTAAAAAATGGTTGTTTACAATTTATGTACAATGTATAATAGTTTGTTCACAATTTTTATCCAATCCGATAAGATATAAAAATGCAATTTGTATATACATTTTCATTAAAACGAATTATACACCGATTACACAATATCAAGACAGCGATAAAGCAAACTGACCCGAGCAATCGAAAACTGTTTAGACAATCAAACACAATGTTCTCGCATCCTGAACTTCAGAACACACACACGTACACATGCCGAGCCCATAATACGAACGACCAGAGCGCGATCGCCGAGCGACGATTATAGCGCAACATTAACGGCTGCAGCCTCCCCTGTGTATGTTTACTCACAGAAGGGAGCGAGAGAGAGAGCGAGTAGAGAGAGAGAGAGAGAGAGAGAGAGAGAGAGAGAGAGAGAGAGAGAGAGAGAGAGAGAGAGAGATATGAAGCTCACAGACGCCACCTAAAGGCAGACGGCCGGCAGTAGCGGCGGCCTGGCTCTGACGCCTGATTGATCGAGAATGTGTCAACTTTACATTATACCCAGTGGTACCCGTCGGCAGGCTTCGCGCGCAGTACATATACACGCGCGCCTGTGTGTTTGCGTGCGTGCGCGTTCTCGTTCGGACTCTCGCCTCTTACCCCCCTCCCCTCTCCATCCGACCATCTCGGTTGGTTTGCTTGTATAGTGTTTGATTGCCGATAAGCCGGTGGCGCTGCTGTTGCTCGTGTGTGCCGCGGCACGATAAGAGGTTGTGCAATCGAGGATCGTTGGCCGTGAAGGGGGAGCGAAAATTTTAAGCTGCCGGATGAGCGCGACCGGGAGATTGTCCAAGCTCTGCGCACCGAGATGGGAACGAGTATTTTTTGATTTGTAATTCTGTTGTGAACGTTTATGGGCGAGGAATTTGACTAAGTGATAAAAAGGTAATCTTTGTATTTGTACGTTTGAAGAGTAGTTTTTCATAATGCTACGTCATTTTTATAAACAGTTTGAAAGGAGGGAATTATATTTCTTACGTCGGTCATGTTTGTGTTTTTTTTATTATATCTGTAAATAAACAATCATTACAATTGAAATATTAAACAAATGATAAAATAACATTAAAGAATTTAGAAAATATATACATTCTTACGGAGGAATCTTTTCTTTTGTACCTAACAATATCATAACTCGAAAGTATTGATTACTTTATTAAATGCGCTATACAAAATAAAATAAAATAATGCTTATGACGTTATGAGATGAATCTCTTATATTAATATTCTGAACGCGGATTAAATATCGTAATTTTTAATAGGATACTTTATACGAAAAATGTTCGGCCATTAGAATTATGCAAAATTCCTTCGCAGTGCAATTATGAATTCTTAATACGAAATTTATGAGGCTGTAAAATAATAACTATATGCTTAATTGAAGCTTTACCTAAGAATGCTTTCTTAATAATTTATAAGAAATAATAATATAATAATATTATAATATATTAATATAATAATATAATACTATAATAATACGATAATAATATAATATAACATAATTTATTTTTATGCGTTCTTTAAAATTGATATTCATGCTTTCTTTTAATTTATACTTAATTTATTATTTTTACATTCTTTATACTTTCTTAATAATTTTTTTGCGATATTTATAATTTAATTCATTTTATTTATTTTTTTTTACCGTAAACTTTTATCATAGGATTAAATAATACACTAAGTGCTTCGATAGAATGAAAATAATTTATTATTTTTTTATTATAATTAGTTATACTTTCCGAGTAATAGCGATTTTATATATCGACGGTTGAGTGAAAGAAAAAGCTAACTGGGCGATCGCTTGAAGAAGAGGCTAACTCGGAATGAAAGGCTACTTTAACTAATTATTTCTCGCGTTTAATTTTGTAAATAGTATTAATAAAAAATAGGAAAATCATTTTTTTCACTAATCATGCGTTTTGATATTTTTTATTATTGCTTTTTACAAAATTAAATACGAGAAATAATCAAATCAGTTAAAGTAGCCCTTCATTACGCCATTTGAGAGTTAGCCTCCTCTTCACGCGAACCCCGAGTTAGCCTCTTCTTCCACTCAACCGTCGATATAATCGTATATAGCATAGTATAATCGTATATATATATGGGTGAGTTCATGTCAAGTGAGCAAGTATAAAATTTTAAAACTCTGAAACTTTAAGAAAATTATGTAATTCATACTAAAAATATGTAAAAGAAATTTCAAACTCTATTGGTTTAGGATTTATGCAAAGCTAAAATAGATGATAATTTGCATTATTTTCATTTTTGTCAAAAGAAAAAAAATTGGCTTATTTTATCAAAGTTAGACTCTTCTGGGATTTAACATGTAAATCTGTTTCTGATAAAATAAGCCAATTTATTTTATTTTTTCTCGTAACTGAGTTATAGTACCATTCTAAATCTTGTTTTGTCAGAGTTTTAAAATTTTTTACTTGCTCACTTGACGTGGAATAGCATAACTGTGAATTCTTTTTCCAGCTTGCTTTTTTCACCTACAGTACACGTCATACTATTAAAGTCTGACATAATATACATGACGTTCTATAGATTACGGACAATTCTGTGTATATTCAAAAGAAAGCTGGCATTAAGTGCTTTAATTTGAGTGGTCGGAGCATCTTTGATGATATTTCGATGAAAAGTTACGCTTAATTCAAAATTATGTAAAAAATTCGGTGACCAAATGGGAGACCGCAACTTGTCAGCAAGTTAGGAACGCAAGTTGTCGATAACTTGCGGTCTCCCATTTGGTCACCTAAATTTTTTAATAATTTTGAATCTATAATAACTTTTAATCGAAGTAGTATGATGTTTACTTTTAGTGAAAAAAGCAAACTGGAAAAAAATCCCTAGTTATGCTAGAAGTCAAATACACTACACCAAACCAAGTGCATTGTTTTCTAGGATTTTGAATTGTTTCCTGAAAGTTAGAGCTCAAAAGAGGCTCAGAGAAAAGAGGAACCAACTTAATGATTTTAAAAAAGTACCTATTTTTCAGAGGCTGCATCTTTAGCTATAAAATAGTACATTAAGATACGTATGACCTAAGTGGTAAGCGGATCATGTGTGGCGGTCAAGGGATACGAATTCTGAGGAAAAGTAAATAGGTTTACACTGATTTTAATGTTTAAATCAATATAATAATAGCAGCATTTGTTGCTCTTAAAAATATCTATTTACATGCTTACGTGTTTATGGTGTAAGAAGAGTGTTAGAAAACCAGTTCAACAAGCGGTCGCGAATTCAGGCACCGCGATGCGCATAGAGGCTCCGAACTTACCATAGTCGCGACCGCGATACAGATATATATATACCGAATATACGTATGTTTGGGCCGCTTGCACTTGCATCGGCCCTATAATATTATATTTTCGCGTGTACTTTGTTTCTCTCTCTCTCTCGCAAGATCTGAACCGCTCGCTCGCACGATTTCTTGCGAGAAAGGATACATGTGCGCGCTTTCTCACACTTTCTTCTTTCCTGATTTCTTTCCTGTGCTCGCTCTCTTGACTGTGACTATGGCAAGTTCGGAGCCTCTATACGCATCGCGGTGCCTTTATTCGCGACCGCTTGTTGAACTTGTTTTCTAACACTCTTCTAATACCTTACAAACGTAAACATGTAAATAGATATTTTTAAGAGCAACAAATGCTGCTTTTATTATATTGATTTAAAAATTAAAACCAGTGTAATCATGTACAATTTTATATTAGTTGTATACATTTATATATAAAATCATTTTAACTTGAGTACTACAAACCTTATAAAAACATTCAATTTTAAAAGAAAAATATTTCAAATATTTATGAATCGTTATGCAATAATACAAGTTTGCAGAATACTCAGCGCATCTAGCTTATATAACGCAGAATATTAAAAAATACCTTTAGCAGCCCCGCTCCGTTTACACAGTTCCACAGTAAGGGATAAAAATTGTATGCTTACAAATGCGTATCAAAGCAGTAAAAATTCCGAGTTTAACAGAAAAATATTAATAACACTTATTTGCTAATTGATGTTCACTCGCTGCAATATTCACTTGAAAATTACAATTCATTTGTATTTTAATTATATAACATTCTTTAATGGAGCCAATGCGTTCATCATAAGAGGGTGTTAAACTGTAAAATTTTGTAAATAATTATCTGGTAGAAATACATGTTGTAAATTATGTCTTGCAGATTGTAAGGAAATCTCACGTTTCGTGAACAACCTTTTTACAGTGGACTCTCGATATATGGCCGCTTGATATGAGTGATTTTCCAAAAACTAAAAATTGTGTCCGTGTTAGATAATTTTTTTAAAAATCTGAATATTGTTCAGTAATATTTATATTGCAAACAAATTATCTGACTGGGATCAAGTGGCTATTTATCAAAAGTTCTTTGAAAATAAAAAAATTTGCTACTTAATTAATTATCAAATTATTTAACATATTCCCTGGAATAAAGAAAAAAAACTCTTAAAATTAAATTTCAAGGAGTACATAATTTAAATAAAACATGGTGATTTTATACTTATTGTGTGCGAAAATTAGCAGTTGTTTAACATCTTACAGACTAGTTATAACATATTACAAACATATAATATGGATTCTTTATTTTTAATCTTGCACAGAACATTTATAATAATTTGAATAAAAATTTATTTTGCTCCAGATTGAAATTCTGATTAGATTTCCGCTATGACGTGGGACATCTTTTTTAAAACGTGTATGCAACCGAACGACTGCTGTGCCTCCATTAAATACTTAATAGTTAATTTTTCTTTTAAATACTTGAAAACGTACAATAATAGTTATAAAGTGGTTTTTCAATTTATTTCATTGTATAAAATCACAGAATTTTTATGTAATTTTTTTGGCATTTATCTGAATTTGGTACTTCAGAGAAAAGTTCTCACATGCAACGCACATATTTTCATAGAGTAAGTGAAAGAAAATTGAGAGACTAATAATATGATTCTTACACAGAGAGTAGGGAGGCTAGTGGTTCTTCAAGATGATAAGGTATGCACTTCGATTCGCGATGGACCCTGACCTATTAACCGCCATTGACTGTCGATCAATCGTAGTTAGCTAACTTTTAAGTGTATATTTCTAAGAACTTTAATGTAGTCTATTGGCGTTCAATTATGTAGCTATGCTTTAGAAGCCGCTCTCTACTCAACTATTGCGCTTTAAACACTACTTGTTGATATTTGGTTATAATTAGTGATGTGAAGTGACCGTGTCATAAATTTTTTGACGATCATATAATTGTTACATAATCGTCATATGACCAAACGCAATATAATTAACATTGTTACAATTCAAAAATTTTATTCCATTCTAACCTAAAATTTGTTTAAATGCTTACACTGTATTGCCGACAAAATTTTTGACCCATTAACGACTAATCTAAGCGGGCATGTACGGACGCAGATGTGTCCTGAGTGATCCAAAATGTGTTAAACTCGTCACAGACAGTACAACTTTTTAAATTGGTCTGTCAATCACCGTAACGGTTAAAAAATTGAGATAGGATGTAGAAATGAAAGATTTGAGTGTACTTCATTATTATGTAAAAAACTATGACAGGTGGGATTTTCGAGGATAATCTTTCTCAAAACTTTTTTGAAGTTTGCCTTCTTATAAGGATTATAAAAAAATGATTTAGGGTGACATTTTTTCATTTTCTAGTGTATTGTACTACTTCTTCATGAAATTACGTTTTATGAAATTTTTCACGATGCTCTGTCAAATATCAAGTGATTTTGTACCACAGTATATCTCTTCGAAATTACGTTACGTAGGGTTTTTCCTGATGCTCTTATGAGGATTGAAAATAAGGTCTGACGAATGTTTTTTTTTTATTTCTAGCGTATATTTAATTATTTATTTTCAAAAACACGTTTTATAATATTTTTGAGGATGCTCTTTTGTAATTGCAGATCATTTTTCAAGTTTATCCTCTTGCACGGATTGAAAAACAGGGACGAGGGTTAAATTAATTAAAAAAAAAAAGAATGCGTCCCATTGTATAAGTAAATCAGACTAAAGCTATTATATAATTCATTCGTTTCATGGCTGTGATTCATAGTAATAAAAATGGCATTTTAAGCTTAAATGCTTACAAATTTTTATCTTATAATCTATTTTTTATATTGAATAGGACTATTGAATTATAAATAAATAAATAATTCTTTCAATAATACTATTTCTTTATTTTTAAAATAAAAATAAATAAAGTTATACATTATAAACAAGTTTTAGTTTTACTATGGTATAATTCTTGTGTAATCTATTTATTCCATCGACTAATTTTTTTTTTTCGAAGAAATATGATAATTAGTTTATAAGCAAAGTAAATTGGTTTAAAAATAATTTTGTATATAAATTTATTTTAAGGTGGTTTACGCATGGATGAAAATACTACAAAATATAATAAAACTTATGTAGGTTATTTATGAATATAAAATATACCCCTCCAAAACTTTTAGAAAAGGTTCCAAATAAAGTTTAGAGAAAAAATTGCTTGAAAATTAGTATTTTGACCCACTGTCTTATGCTTCGTCTTCACTGTCACTTTAATAGCGTCTCGCTTTAACTTAAAAAGCTTATTTTTATTAAAATATTTATATTAAATAACATTACAGTGATAATTACTAGTAAATTTTAAAGAGTTCTATTGTGTAGATATTTGTTTCTTCTATTTTTTCGTACTAAAAAAGTTTACATTTTCTGAACAACGTAACTGTTATTCGATATTGAAAGTTAAAGCGAGACTCTATTAAACTGCCAGTGAAGGCGAGGCATTATGGGAGTCGTAAAATTCTGTACAATAATATTAAGATTTCTTTTCCTAAACACTGAAGGTCCCATTGAAAAACTAGGATGTAAAAGTATAAATTTCTTACTTTTTAATGACTGTAGGGTAAAATTGGTAAGATGACTGGGAAATAAATAAATGATACTTATTTATATTAAAGGAAATATATAAGTGTATTAATAAATATCAACAAATGGGTCGTGGATTACGATTAAAAAATAGACCATATATTAGTACATGTACTTTACAAATAAACAGAGGAACGTTAACTCACACATACTACGCATACAAATCTTCTTTCTTCCTTTCTTCGACGATGAATATTAGTAGATTAACTTGATATTAATACCCAAAATTTAGGGTGATGTAGACAGCAGATCTGCGTTAACATGAATCCGTCCCTCGGATTCATGCGGTTTTATGAGGCAAAGAAATTATTCAGCTTCTGCGCTGATGAAGTAATTGAAGTGTAGAGGATTGCGAGCGAGCCAACGGCTCGCGCCGCGAGCGAGAAAAACGTACTTCCTCTTCACACTGTGGTGTGTCGCGATCGAGTCTTAGTTTCGGCAATTATTCATCTCTCGTCACATTTCTCCCACTTCTTCACTTTACTTCAAAGGTTTGTCGCTGAATTTTCTTTTTCTCTGAATCCTCTCATATATTCCATTACATGACCTAAAGAAATGTTGGGAAAGCCGAACTTATGAAAGAATATTAATTATAGAACGTACAAAAGTGCTACTTTTCTAACCTTAAAAAGTAATTGCGTGAGTCAAAAGACCATCTAAATATCATTTTTATGGCGACAAAAGTATAGTTGTTTGAATTACAACAATGTTTAATTATCTTAAAATTCATAAATAAACTTATTAAATATTATTTACATACATTGAACAAGTGTTCTGTAAACTATTTGTGTGTGCACTCAATTGACTTCGAAGTCACGCATGCACTACCTTAAATGAGTAAAAAATAATGTATGATAAAATAAGTAGTTAAATTTAATGTACATTATAACCACTGATAATAATCGAAGATAAATTTCACCGCTGTAAAAATGTTTCTGCTTCGAGGAGAATTGCCCGTACAGAGAACATTAACTCATACTACCACCACGTGTATATTGCAACGAGAAACGAAATATTTTATTCCTTTATTTAGGAATTATGGCTAGTGGCCCATTATACTCCAGTTTCTCGTAGATAAATAAAGTTCCGATTATTTCATACAATAGAAGCAGCAGTAGCAGAAGTAGGTAGAGGTAGTAGTGGTGGTAATAATAGTAGTGGTAGTAGTAGTAGTGGTAGTGGTAGTAGAGGTAGTAGTAGTTGCGGTAGTAGTGGTAGTGGTAGTGGTAGTGGTAGTGATAGGTGTAGTGGTTGCGGTGGTAGTAGTGGTATAGTACTAGTTGTGGACTAAACGGGCACACTGTTGTTAGAGAAGACGATTATTTTTTTATATTAATAAGTAAAAAAAAACTTTTAATACATCAAATTTTAGAAATATGTATTTAATAATTTATTTATCAATAATTTGGATTTATAATACAAGTATAGTTGCAATAATACTACACTTTTAGTAAACTTAACTTATACGTGTGCGAGGAAGTGAAATAAAATGGGGTATGAGGTCAGACGTAATGAGAAGAGGTATGAGATGGGGTATGTCAAATCGAATGTCATGTTTATAAAAAAATGTTACTCTTATCCTGCTGGAGGGGCAATGCAGACGGAGAAGGCAGCGACGATGGTGAAGAATCTTAAATATGGTACACATAACTATATAATATAGGAAGCTTCATATCAAGACCACACACCAAATGCGCAGATTAGCTTCAGTGTGGAAGGACGCGTGTAGGGGGAGAGTGGACGTGGGAGTGCAAATTGCACCGACTGCGGTTTGCGACGGCATGCGATGCGTGCATGCGCGCTGGGCTTACCGCAGGCTGTAATCGCGAATCGGCGAATCAAAGACAGAGTACTGCTGCGGGGCTCGTGATTGCGCGCTGCGCCGTGTATAAGAGAGCTACGATGCACACAGCACGAAGATTCGGTCGTCAAAATTGCAGGGATTCTCACGATGAAAATCACCGCGGTCACGAGGACTTAATGGGATGCAATGCTGCTTTGACGCTTATTGACGATGATCAGTTGAATTAGGGGGTCGTTGCAGTGAAACTTGGAGCGGATAATGGCACTGCAACCTACGTTAACTTGTGTGCGCGCACCTAGCTGAGCTCACCGACTCATAAAAGCTTAGAACGTAGGTTAACATAACAGATGAGGGATAATATATCGTAAGGGATTTTCTTGAAAATGGATTAAAATGATATATTATATAACTATTTTATTAGTTACTTTACAGTATTTTTTGAAATATAAAAAAAATATTTCATTTACATATTGTTTTTCAGTCATCTTGCTTTACGAGCTACATATCCATTTCACGTAGAATTTTATCCAAGTTTGTGCGTGAATCAGTCAGCTTATCTGCGTTTTTACAGTAGAATTCCGGATAATATTAATCTAAACACTGTGATACTCCTAAACACTATTAGAGTATGATTTCCCGACACTGTTCTTTCTGCCAATGCCATATACTTTCTATAGCGGAATATCCTTTAGTGAACCAATATTGTCTACGAAACGAATGCAACAATCTGATTAGTTGCTGAGACTAGGTCAAGAAATGAGTTACACAAATTCTAATCTCGCTTACTATCAAGGGGGATCCCTTCCATTTTTCAAAAAATTGCCCCTTGCTTATGAATTTTTTAAAATTCTCATACGTTTATATAACCAAAAATGAAAGTTTTTGAAAAAGTTTTTGCGTACTTTATCGTATATTTATATTGATATACAACGAAAAATTCATGAATTTTAGTAAAAATGAGGTAGATTGCCAACGTTCCTGGTGCACACAGAATTTTGTATATAGGCTAGAAAAATGACTGCTTATTTTTTATACCATTTTGAAAATATTTATGCATTCTCATCAAAATTGAATACAAGTAGCCATAATTAAAAATTAGAACATTTTATATAAATAAAACCGCAGTATTTTTACGTAATTTATAGCTTTTTTTCATAAATAATTATGTTTCATTAATGTGACCTAGATCAATACACAGAACCTTGGCGATGCACAAATTTCTTCATAAAGCTAAAAAGACTATGTCAAATTAATTTCAAAAAGTTTTGACAATAGCTTTTGCAAGTGGAATGTTTTGAACATAGAAAAATAAAAACTATAGAAAAAGCACATTTACCTTAATGTATAATCGTACTTTAAAATGTAATTTACAAACTGAAACTTTCATGAAAGTCAAAAATGCGATGCTTTTCTGTATTAAAATAGGTTTAAAGATTTGAAAAAAGAAACAAAGAAAATCGACTTTTTGGTCAAAAAATGGTAGGGATGTCCGTTAGTATATTATGCAGTTTCTATTCTTTTCCGTTTATTTTTCACAAAGTGATCTGAGAAAAATAAATATATTAAAATAGGAGTTTTTTGTTCCGGGAGTAGGCCTGGGTTAAATCTAAAACACTTTTTATTTTTAAAAGCAATCATTCTTAACATTTTTTTACTATAAATACTTGGTCCTATCTATAATTTCACTATTGTAATACTTGGTCCTATCTCTAATTTCACTCTTGATGTTTTATGAAAATATATTCATAATATCAATTATTACCAATTAAAACACATAAATTTAACAATAAAGCAGTTAGTTCTGGTAACTGTTTGGATTTAATATCTTTTAAAATGTTTAATTATATATATTTTTTGTATGCAATAATACAAATATACGTAAAAGTAATTTATTTTTATAAAAATTGTTAAAATGATCATATTTCTTTCGTAGAACAGTTTTTCTTTTTTTCACAATTCTACAAAATGCGTATCAACATAAAAATTGATTCAATTGGGAAATTTTTTTATGAATTAAATATAACCTATAATAATCTATGCTTTTGATGCCTCTAGAACTTTACTTAAATCAAGCTTTTTACTGTCTATAAGCGTAGTTTGAAATTATATTATGTAATTTTTAGACATAAAAAAGTTAAAATAATTAGATAAAATGTAAATCTGATGTATTTTTATGACTTAGGTACTATGGCCAAAAGTGGTATCTTAAAAAGGTTTTTGTTGTACCACTTCTGGCCACCCTTTATTCTCTATAAAATTGCAGGTTTATTTGTAATTTTTTATTTACTCTTAATATTTCAATTAAATTAAATGCCATTTTCTACACATCTCAAACTAAAAGTATTTTGTTTGTCAAAATATACTGAGCTAAGCGTACCTTCATTATTACACGATGTTCTAAACTATTTAAGGGGGAATCTGCTTTAGGAGCCGAAAAAAAGCGTTTTTAAGCGATTTTTTTGAAAGGGAAGGAAATTATTGCCGTAAACGAAATTTTGGGAACATAATGTACTATATTTTATCTTTAAAAAACAATTTTTGTTATTAAAAAATATTAAAATTTCTTCAAGTTATGACCATTTTGCCGGAGCGCCTGGAGTCTGCACTTTCTAATCGGTGCCGGTGATGGAGGTCGTGCGGTGCGTCTGAAACAGTCGAGACAAATTTTTTTTAATTTTTATAAGTTTATTTTCTATATGAACTCAAAAATACCGAAGAAGTTGTCAAATACCAAATTTTTTAAAAATTTGAAAAAAATTCACTTTTTTAAAAAAAAAATTCACTTTAAGTTGCAAAAAAAGTAGTTTAAATAATACTTTTGTCCAAATTTTTCAGTTCAAATAGAAGATAATTTAATACTGAAGCTAGACCACATTGATTTTTTTCGAACGGACGTATATTCTTTTTGCTATCACCGGCACCGTTTTCTAAAAATCGTAAAAATGAAATTCGAGAAAACGCACTTTAAAGTTTTCGGTCCAAAAAAATATAAGTTTTTGAGTACTTACAGTAATTAGAGGTTAATCAGCTATCCCTGGGCCATACGTTAGTCCTTCCTCTCCTTCAAAAAACTCGTTTTGGCTGAGGGTTTCCAATCTTCCGGCTGTACGAGCCTTCTTGCTAGAAAATGATGCGCACCGGTTCTCCCGCGTTATGCGCTCAGCATCGACGGCGTCAGCAAAATTTTTGCACTGCTGCCCGATGATGATATTGAGGAGCTGCATGGTGTAAAGTACTGCAGAGTAGCCCTCGTTAAAAATGCCTGCAGCCATATATGCTGTAAATCGACGATTTTATAGCCGGAATTTAAATGTTTCGGACTTAGGCGCCACACAATCGAATTGAACGATTCGTTGGAATTTTGAGTGTGGCCGCCTAAGCACCGCCTCATTAAATCGTCATTAGAGAGCTCTTCATAAATTGGACGAATCTGCTTCTCCACGGTTTCATGGATTAATCTCGCCGGATGTTTGTAAGATGCAAGATTATTCGCCGCTTGAGTCTTGCGCCATTCGCACGAACTCTCGGCGCCTTCTGGACAATTTTCATGGCGACGATTTTCATCCGTGGAACAGTAGTGGTCATTCGCACGTGCTTGATGCTCGGCCACTAAAACTGCTCTAGCTTCGGAAATATGTCGAATTGTCCTCTGATATTTTGAAGACATATTCTTGGATAGTTTTGTAATAGATTTAAGACAAAAAAAATCGATTTTTTGAAGCCGGTAAAGCAGACTCCCCCTTAAGGATCATGAGTACTGGCTACAAATGGTACATCCATCCTACTATATCTTCCCGCTGTATCTATATAGCATATACAAACAATTTGGAAAAGAAAATGTTAATTAGGATTTTTAAATTTTATCTGTATTAGAGCAGGCGCGAATTCGTTGATCAGAAGCGAAAGCGACAGTTTCCACAAAAGTTTTGGAGGAAAATGGAATACAGAGGCAAGCTCGACAGGAAAATAAATAAATAAGTATATATTCATTATTCTATTCTCTATCCGCCCTTGCATGCAGAAATATTTAATATCTTATATTTACATGGCTCCTAAAAGGGATACAAGTTATGTGAACTAAAGTAATTATAATAGTGCTCAATCAAGTATAAGAAATAATGATATTAAATTTATAAATATATGATAAACAATTGTCAAATAAATACAATAAGTTCGTAATTGCCCAATCATTATATATTTGTATAATATCAACGTATAGTACTTAATAATGAAAATTGTGTTTAGATAGATCACAATATACTAGCTGATTGACTTACTAGAGTAGGGATGCAAATGGTAGCGGCTGAATTCAATAGTTCTTTTGATGCGAATAAATTTGTAGAAAATACTTCAGCCGCGGTACGACATTTTCGTACCGTCTTTGTTGGTTGGGAGTGTCAATTTTTCAAATTTACATGTTTTATGATCTAATCAATTACCTATATTCAAGTCAGACATATTTCCTTCTTAGGGTGTGTTCAGATGGATGACAAAAATATGGCCAGTCCTCTCCAGTTCATGAAACCTTTAGATTTGATACGTTAAAACTGTTTAAGGGGCTAGTCTAGTTTCTCACTTTCAAAAAATCGATTTTTTTTTGCCTAATTCTATAGTATACTATTCGGAGAACAAGTTCCTAAAGTTTTATAATCGTATCATAAATATTTTTGAAATGGGAGGGGATTTAGTCGGAGCTGACCGTCGGCGCGCGAATCGAATCCCCATTTGTAACGTGGTATTTGGTTACTCTATTTATTTATTAAACTTTGCTCAGCACTTTACCGAATTTATCTATATATTTATATAATGGGCGCCAAGTAAAGCGCGGCTAGCCCTGCACGAGTCCCTTTCCCCAGAGGAAGTCCCGTGAAGTGGAGAATGAGGAATATATAATCATATAATAATTACATAAATCTCACTCTTTAAGTACCTAGGCTTTAATATTAATCACAATATGTAACGGTCGCCAAATTTACAAGTTTCGCACAATTTACACCGCAAATCACCGCGTTTCCCGAGTTTTCCGAATATCATGTAATATCCCCTTTTCCCACACTACTATTCGTAATCTTCTAGCGGGCCCGGCGCGCACTGATACTAAAACGACGGTGTCACCCCACCAACGAGTTTACGCCATTGCCCCCGAGCACATGGCGGCAATATGCTATGTATATTAAATTATAAACTCTATCTATAAGTGACGAGGGAAGCTCGACAATTACAGCCCACTCACCGTCGCTAACTGTGATCGCCTTGCGGTGCTCCTCATACTCCTTGTCGCTATTATTCTCGCCGATTCTATCCTCGCTAACTATCTATCCGCCGATTATTATAAGAAGACTTGAGAAGTGCTCGCAACGTACGTCTATCAGCTCTAACGGGCGGGCAGGCAATGCGCAAAATCGGAGAGGGCGGAAATCTCTTCCAAATTTTCAGCTCTTCTTCTTGACTACCTTCAGCCCACACACTTGTTGCTTCCGCCCCTTTCTTCTCGGTGATTGGCCTTGATTTTCCTTAACGCGAAAATCAAGGCTAAGTCTGCGGCAATTTGAGTCGCTAATTGGTCCGCTCCGTGATTGCCGCCCTGCCACGAAGCGCGGGCAATATGAATTGCTAAATATACACGCGCGGGCAACCCGATATCTATATCGTGCGCTTTCGGTTTTGCCGCCGCCGGACCATCACAGTTGGCAGCGGCGACGTGCGCGCGCCGGCTACACTACGATAGACCGGCAGCTTCATGCGGCTCGCTGCGCGGCGGCTGCTAGCTCTCCCCATGCTGTCGACAGCCGTGTCGGTATCTCTCTCTCTCTCTCTTTCTCTCTCTCTCTCTCTCTCTTTCTCTCTCTCTCTCTCTCTCTCTTTCTCTCTCTCTCTCTCTCTCTCTCTCTCTTTCTCTCTCTCTCTCTCTCTCTCTCTCTTTCTCTCTCTCTCTCTCACTCTCTCTCATGGCTACAGCCGAGATGGTGTGTCTCAAGGAAGCCACCGCTGCTGTTGTGAATCCTCTCTCCTCACGCGTCTGCGTGCATCGGAGAGAGGTTGGTCGCGGCGCGCGCGTGTGTGTGTGTGTGTGTGCGCGCGGACAGTGGTTCATCATCATCGAGAGGCGAGGGAGAAAGAGCAAGCGAGAGAGAGGGTCGCGCGTACATGTATAATGGTGTTGGTGCCGTGCGTGTGTGTGTATCGGGCTCGACATCGGTGCTCGCTCCGAGCAGTCTTCGATGCGGCACGATCAGCTGGAGCCATTGTGTGGATGTGTGCGTGTGTGCCGGTCTGCGGCTTTCCTCGGCAAAATAAAATAACAATCCCCCCCCCATTAATAACAATAACTATTTAATAAAAATTGCTCGGCTCTGGTGACGGGTGATTTGGTCGCAATTTACTCACACATTGTACAGCGGGCCAGGCAACTACCTGAATGGCTTCCCAAACAAGTAATTTAAGCTATACATTCGTTCGAAACCGTTACAAGAAGACGCAGGTAGAGAAATCATACGAACGCCGGCGCGCAAGAAACGTCGATTCAGTTCAGTTTGAGAAGATGCTAGAGTGCATCGCAGATAAGTAAAGTGAAAATGAGTGAGAAAAGTCTTTACGACAATGAAAAAGGCATAAAAGAGGACCCAGTGCGCAGATCTTCTAGTAGGAAGAGAACTTTCCATGGGAATCGGCACACATTGGAGCAGTCAACGGCGAATACAAGTGCTACAGCTGAAAAATTGGCGCGTAACGATGACGATGAGATTATTATTGATAATACTCACGGCTATCGTATCATTAAATTTTTCTCCGTCTTTACTGCAATTAGCAACATAATACTTTGCAAGAATTGCAAAACAAATGTAAAATTCGAAGAAGCGAGTCCGGCAGGATTAGGTTTTAAAATTGCTGTCTCGTGTCAGTGTGGCGTTTCTTACATCGAATCTGGTCCAAAGAGTGGAAAAGCCTATGTTAATCGACGTGCAGTGCTTGTGATGCGGCTTTTAGGAATTGGAAGAGAAGGTCTGAGTCTTTTTTATGGTTTGATGGATATAGCAGAAACATTTCATATTAATACCTTCGAAGGCTGCTTTAAAAATATTTGGATAGCTACAGAAGCGGTGTATAAATCTTGCACTAAAAATGCTGTGAAAGAAGAAAAAGAAAAAACGCTTGAAGAAGTAGGTTCCGATACGAATTTAACAGTTTCCGGAGATGGTACGTGGAAAAAACGGGGACGTACATCACGATATGGCGTGACGACTATCGCAGGAAAATATAGCAAGAAAATCATCGATACATCAGTGAAATCGAGTTATTGTAAAGCGAGTATTGGACAAAAAAATAAGAGGAAGATCCAGAAGCATATGAAGAATGGCTCTCAAGCGATCATGATTGCCTATCTAATCACGCCGGATCGGCTGCGAAAATGGAAGTCGACGGAATAAAAGAAATGTTCGGCCGCTCGAAATGTATAATGTGAAGTATACACGCTACATCGGTGACGTAGATAGTGCTACTTTTAAAGGTATTTTAGATATGAATCCTTATGATACTCCTGTTGAAAAGCTAGAATGCTATCTACAGGAAAGAAAAGAACGGGTACACAATGCCGAAATGAAAAAAAAAGTGAAAGGTTTAGGAGGAAGGAGTAAAGATACAGTAAAATTAACTGACAAAATCATAAATAAACTCCAAAAATATTATGGTTTAGCGATAATAAGGCTTCAAGATAATGTAGAGGAAATGCATAAGGAAATTTGGGCTACTTATTTCCATATGGGCTGGACTGATAAGAATTCACATCAAATCTGCCCAGTCGGCGCGGATAGCTGGTGCGCGTATCGTCGAGCGGAAGCTGAAGGACTCAATATGAGAAAATTCAAGCACGATTATCTGCCATTAAATCCACAAGTTTTTAAAGTTTTGCATCCAATTTATACGGATTTGTCAAGAATGGAATTGCTAAACAGATGCAAAGGGAGCAACACACAAAATAATAATGAAAGTTATAACGGCTTGCTATGGCACTTTGCTCCGAAACATCTTCACAGCGGCCTAAAAACCATACAATTGGCCAATTTTTTTGCAACGGGGATCTTTAATGATGGCATGAAGTCCATATTAAGAATATTTCGCTCTGTGGGCATAACTGTTGGCCGCTACGCACTAGAATACGCCAACAGTCGCGACATGGCATGTATACAGCTGGCCGAGAAAAGGCACGAGAAGACTTCAAAGGAGGCTCGGACAGCTCGTAGGAAAGCTGCAGCTGATGAACAGTACTTTTTCGAGCAAGAGGAAGGCGAATTGTATGGCCCTGGAATCTGTAAGTATGAAAAATTAAATTTTATAACCGAAAAATCAGTTGTCAAAACTTTAAACACTTTTCAAAAACGGCTGCAGCTCTAGCTCAAAGAAAAATTAACGAATTGACTTGAAATTTTGCACGAATATTCATAACATGTTTTTACATACCATGAACTAGGATATTTTTGATATTTCTAAAAATACAAATTTGCCGAGCAAAAAACGAGCGCTTTTTGTGAAAAATTCAATTTTTCCAAAGATCCTAGTTCATGGTACGGGGAAAGTCATGTAATTTTTCAGATACTGGCATTCTGAGGACCTCTACAACTGCAGCCGATTTACAACTTCAGTTTTGGATGACTCGACGTCGGCGCGTATAACTCGGCTTACAGTCGATATTTTTTCTTCAAATTTTGTGTATTAACTTGTCAATAGTATCTGAATATATCCTCAAAATTTTAAAATATTTGACCGCATGTGTTTCTTTTTTTGAGTCCCGAAAAATCACCTCCATTTTCCGCTCGAGAAACCAGACTAGCCCCTTAATCCTCCTTGCAATGTAGTATTGAGAGTACAGATGTGAAGATGCACGTCAAGGTTTCAATTATAGTTGGGAACGTATAATACTCAAGGTATAATACACAACAAATATAATGTCTAAAACTATAGGTATAATACAGCCATGAGTTTTCGACAATTTGAAAGTATAAAACCATAATTTTGGATAATTTATATTTTAATCTCAAAATAAACCACAAGCCATAAACCTCCACAAGTCAAATATTGGTATTGAATACAACTATTTTGTAATATATATTAAAAAAAAAAGTTATCAATTACGTTAAAATTATTTAATAGATTTATTTATTCGTACCCCATAATATGTCTATAGTTTAAACGCTTGTATAAAAACCTTAATTTTTGTAGAATTAAATTTTATTACAACAAAATTAGAACATCAAATTAATCATGTAATCAATTTATTACAAATATTTCTCTGGATAATGCCAGCGTACTTTACCAATCGGATTAATCAATTTTCAACCAGAAATTACTCTATATAATTTATTTTAAATGATTTGAAAAATTAAACTGTTTTAAACTTATCTTTTTACTATAAAAATTTTAAATATCTTGAATATGATCACGTGTTATCAAAGGTATAAGTATTTCAACTTGATTATAATATTTGAATAAAAGTTTTACGTATTAATAAATAAAATAAATTTTGTATAAGAAAATGAAACCAAATGCAGAAAATTTTTGTTGTTCTTTAAGAAAGTATTCTGCTAAAGCAGTTACCAGCGATTTTTGAAGATTTAATGTCTATTAATAAGTATTGGTCAAGAAGAATGCAGTTAAATGCAACATATTGGAAACATTATCTTTTTATATCTTTAGGATTTATAAACAAAAAATGTATTTTTTAAAATAAAAAAGTTATACTACATATGTATCGTATATTTTTAAAACAGCTTATAAATGACTCTTTTAATGTTTCATTCAAGATTTATAATTAATAAATAATGTGCGTTAAGTTATCGTCGATAACACCTAGCATTATATACAATTTAAATAACTATCACAAGAAATTCAGAGCACTATTAAATACTCTTTTTCTTAAAAATTTGTTTGCTTGCTTCAATAAAAGTAAACAAATATTTAGAAGAAACTTGTCAGAAACAAGTTCTGAGACATTCGGACTTAAAAGTTAACAATTTGTTACTAAGTTATTTAAAATTGACAATAAAAATAGTTACAGTACCAAGAAAATTTGACAAAATGTTAAAAAAATGACATGTTCGAATTAATTAATGTTTGACATTTGTTGAAATGTTTTTCTTGGAGCTTGAAAGTAGCTATATTAGCGCAAGCATTTTTGGATTAGTTATTGCCTTTTATTTCTTGTACACACATATGAGATACAATATATAAAATATGTTATATCTCGGAATATATTAGCAGAAGTTTTTTAAAAACATTTAACATAATTTATAACATTATTAAATGAGCAATACTCATTTAATTTAATATACTAGAATAAATAATTTAATATTATAACAATTAATTAAGTTTGAGGAAGTTCATTTTTAATGAATCAGCGGGTATTTCTCGCGTTATTTATTCATTTTCTTTGAAATTCATTATTAATTTCTTTAAAACAATTTTTAATTCTTAAAAATACTGCTGAATAGTTATTTTTTATAAATAAATACGCAGTTATATTTATTTTGAATAATCTCTTGTGTTGAAAGTATACTACCTTAGCTTACGACGTTTTTCAGTATAATACCTGTTTTGGTATTATACGGTACAAAACCTGTGAACCGTGTCGGAAACCCAACCCTGATCTGGACACATTCTTAGGGATTTTAACCTATAATGCGTGCGACATCGTAGAGTATAGTTTTTTAGCTATGCTCAGCAATACGTAATAACTGAAAATCTAAGTCAAATAAGTAATCATTCATAAAGTTGCATAATTGCACTTAACACCTTTTAAATTTCTACAATAGGAATCTCTTAATTCAATCATACTTCTTTTGTTTATCGCTTCTAAAATCATTATATGTTTTTTCTATTCTCAAGTATGTGTAAACAAACATTCTCTCCCTTCGCTAAAATATCTGCACTCGCTCGAAAGAGCTCCCCACTACTCTATCTTACCCGAGCTTTTCCACCTATCTTCCCAACCATACATTATTCACGTCTTGGCCAATGTAGCAGGCCCAATCAATGAACGTTACAGTCAAGCTCAAAAGCAGAAAGCCCAAAACATCCAGAGATAAAAGACTCTAACAAGAGAACGACAGCTCTCGATTACATCCTCGACTCTTGACTCATCCACGATTGCTTCGCAAAGACACACAGCTACATAAATACTCGTAGATACATACATACACACTCGACACCATTGAGTCGATTCATTAAGTCAGGGTAGGGCAAGCGGCCGGATTGTCGATGCGCGCTCCTTTGGTAATCGATGGACTGCTCGAGCGCGAGGCCAAGGAGAATGCTCGACTGCTGCTCGAGGACGAGGAGAGGAACGATGGAGATGCGCGCCTCGTCGCTGCAGGATTCAACGAGATATCAGGGTGGTGTGGGAGGGGAGGGTATATAGGGACTCGAGGCGAGGGTCGGAGATAACGAGAAACGAAGAGGATCAGCGCCGGACGGACGGTTATGTTGATGAGAAAAGGAATATCGTAAATTGGAGGGGGAATCGGGTATGAAATGCGGCTTCTCGCTTACTTTCATCGCGCTTTGCAGGAAATCAAGATGTCCGAGATCATTATGTGGAAATTTCACAGAAATTTTGGAGTTGAGTTCCATGAACGTTGCTTAGAGTGGAAATTGTCAGATGTGATCAGACTGACATTTATAATTGCGTTTTTCGTTGCCTAGCTGCGTTGAAATTGTTTATACATATTACATCGATTCTGCTATATCTATCAATGTTCAATATGAAAATATTTGACAATAGTCATATTCTAGCTAAATTCTTTATTCAAATGCAAAAAATACAACTGTTTTTTTCTAATAAATATGCTTTTTAACATTTATTTATAAAAACAGTATTTTCCTATGTTTGCATTTTGTCGGACATTTTTGATTGAGACATGGTAAATTTTAAAATTAGTAGCTATAAATTTGAAACCAGTATCATTTACGCAATATTTTTACTGTACTTAGGGGCTGTCCATACATTTCATAATGCTTTTTTCCAGGGTTTCGACCTGCCCCCTCCCCTAATATTCCTTTAAAATATTTTTCTATAAAATACCAAATTATTTCAATATTAAAAAATAAAACAATAAAATAAAGCATTATATTATACTTTTAAAATTAAGGTAGTTATCTCCCAAATATATGAGTCAAAACAAAGCTGAAAAATAAAAATCTCAATATACATGAATTTCTTTATATGTAAAATAAGAATAGCACAAAAGAATTACTTTCATTATTGTTGAATGCAATTAAAACGGAAAATGTATAAATTACAAAGAAAACATCAACTTTTGACTCACGTAGATGATGATGATCACTTTATGATCAAAAGTGAGA